>CM060838.1:14390000-15590000 GCA_030762175.1 Metallyticus violacea | reverse complement strand
AAATATGATAATATATATTATAATTATATTTCAGTGAGGGTGGATCGGATGAACTGTTATAACAGGAATAAATTTTATCTTAAAACTCCTCCTTGATACAGCACCTTCAACTTCTCCAGATCCTTATGGTACTACATGAAAACGCCCACCACTCGACAAATTATTCTTTGCCGCCGCTTATTAAACTTGTTATAACTAATATCGTAAAATGAAGTCAACATTCTTAAGTAGCAAATACAAAACCTAGTGATTTTAAGTTCCATACTTTCGGTGAAATATTATCTAAAACTAATTTAATTTCTCGTAATGCTATTAGATGCCAAGGAAATATATAAAACATAACAAAAATACTTTGGGGGCAGCGCATTTAGAAGTACGATCCAACAACTTGCATTTGTTAGAATAATAATGTACTTTCTCAGACAACCAAGTGATGTTATGGTTACTGATGTATATTGTAAGCTAAATGGCGATGTGTTGCCATGGAAACTCGTTTACATTTACCATTTGTGTACATTCGTGGTAGCCATTTCTTACTTTTAAATTGTGCTGTTATTCAGTTACATTTGAGCAGGCAGATATGATTTGTATGTACGGTTTCACTAATGTTAATGGATGCCAGGCTGCACGGTTGTGTAAGAGGGAGTTCTTATACCGAATGCAGCCAAATCATTAAATCTTCCTGCAATTATCGCTGAGTTGCTGAGATACTCAGTACATAGCACCACAAACTGTGGATTTAGGAAGAATAAACGTCACTCGTACGCCTTCTTCTACACTGTTGAAGAAGATACATTTGGCCATAGAATTAAAAACATCTCAAATGACCACAAGGAGGATACTCCATGAATAGCTTGTGTAGCCTATCATCTTCAACGTGTTCAGTGTCTCGTGCCTAATATACCTGCTCAATGTCCTGCCATGGTTAACCGCTCGTTAGCGTAAGCAGTGCTTTGATTGACGTTGTCGTCTTTAACAATTCGTCTAGAAGGGTTTCTAGGACATTGTCCCACAAAGTCGGCCCTAGGATCCATCTCTGAGGACTCCCTTTGTAATTTCTTTGTATATATTATTCACACTTTATAAGTTTAAATTTCGTTATAGTAGATGTTTCAGAAATAAAAGAATTAGTAGTTTGTAGAGATTGAAGCTAGCTGATAAAATAATGGTATAGGTACAGTAGTTGAAACATTTTATTTCCCTTCCCTGGGTTGGGTCGGAGCCTAGTCCCCTGGAATTCCAGTAGGCTACTGCTGATGAACCGGGGACAGGGGTCTGATGCAATCAAGGTGGAGAAATTTAATGATTTAGAATTCAGATAAAGGCTTAGTGTGAAATTATCATAGCATTAAAATTTCTATAATCGCGAGGAGGTACACCTAAAATGATCTGAGCCAAATAGGTGCAGACCACCTGTAGTTTGTATGTTTCTTAGCACGTTCAATAAATTTCAATAAATATTATTCTCAATGACTTTAATATAATCTCTTCTGTTTTTACAGTAATCTTTTAACGTTGCACATAAGCCGTTAGGGAAGCATTTCTACCGTTGAAACAATGCAGGACACCATAGATTGTCGAAGGCGCCAGAAATGCCAATAAAATATTTTGAATATGACAATTTTACCATATTTATTTGCCGACTGAGTGCATCTTTCGTTGATGCGAATACTTGAAATAAAAAATATACTTATATTATGATGTATATAGCGATAGGCAAAAAAATCGTTTTAGAATACTTTTTTTTTTTTTTAATATGTCGCTGTATTCTCTGTTTCTAGGAAGCAGCATCAGCAGTTACTCGTCGTGGATGTGTTTCATCTCCCTTTAAAACACTATTCCATCTATAAATATCACGATGAAAGCATTCCCCTTGTTCTTCATTCACTTTACCCAAGTTTTCAGGGATAAATCAAAAGGCAGTAAATGAATATAGAGAGATATCCTGCAGCCCAGTTTCATGTAATTTAGAAGAAGGTTATGTACTAATTTTCTTCTTTCCTGTTGCTGAGGAAGTCATTTGCAGTACCTATTAAATATTTCGCATATTGCATTTCTTTTACGTCAATTTTTTCGTAATACATTAGCCATCCGTCACATTTTAAATCTAAAATTCAATGAATGACCCACTTTTAAAATTACATCACTCAAAAAGGGTACATTATTTGCAGACTTTTTTTAAGCCTTCGCCTGATTTGTTCATAAATGTCTTCATAAGCCCCAGTTTAATATGTAAAGGGGGATGAAATACGTTTTGAGAATTAAATTAATGCCTAAGTTTTATATTACTTTGTTTTGGCATGAATAATTTCCTTGATGACTATTCTTAAAATTGGTGGTGTTGTTGAGTATTGCGGTTGTTCCATAAACACGGGAAACCAGAATATTCAAGAATATTTCATGAATACACTCGACATACAAGTAAATAAAAAAATTAATTAAAGATAATTGGAAAATAACAACACGGTTTTCTTATTTAATGGGTTCAAAAATGTTTCCATAAGTTTCCTTCATTGTTAAAGCGTCTTCTACAGGCACAGGGGGAAATTGATTGCTATTGTGTAACAAACAACATTGAAAACAATTACGGGACTGCAATAAATTATTTACAATAATAATTTGCAATAAAATAACGTATAAAATACAATTTTAATGTTACTGTTATAAATGTTCTTGCCAGACATTAACAAAGAATAGATTAGACAAGATAAATGTGGAGGGTTTTGGTATAATGCAATGAAACAAAAGAAGTGTTGTATATAGAAATAGGCTCACGATGAACTATAAGAAACTTAGATAGCTGACGTGATGAACCAAAAGTAATTACATGTTCGTAATCAGCATATCGGACTTTGTAATAACGGATATTCTATTGGTGTGCACAAAAAATATGTTGGTATAAATATGTAGTTAAAACTGACAAATAACTCAACCATAATAGCCCCTTTTGCTTTTGTCTGTCTTTGATGGTGACAGACTTTTAAATACAGCACACATTTAATTTCACCTCTGCTGAAACAGGCGGTATTTGGTTAACCAGAAGGTAAGTTTTCTCCAATCCGTTCTAAATGCTCACAACAAAATAAAAATCTACATATATCCTTCTCATTATTTAATCTTGTTCTCTATTAATATCTATTTCTTCTTAACTTTTAATAGAGGTTACGTAAGCCCCTTGTACCTGGCTTGCCTTTTAATATTTTCTTAATTGCTCTCTTCTAATCATAAGCCACTTTACTTTCATTAATATTTTCCTTCCTTCCGTTCCTTGAACTTTAAATAAAATGTGGATGCCACACTTAGTATTATCACAAATTGGATACTTAACTTGTTAATATTTTATCTCAAACCTCGCAGTCTTCAGATTTATAGATGGAACCGCGCAATATCTTCGTCTCATTTATTATATCAACATGCATCTCTTTCTCGCAAGTTTTCTTCGTCTCCTTGTAAAATAGAAGAGAACGTTTCTCCCTAATTAAAAAGCACATAATTTGTCTATACGTGTTCAAACTTGATGTTAACTTCCCACTATAGCTCATCTGTCACTCTTTCTCTCACGAGCTCTTTGTTCTCCATTGCATTCCTTAACATTTGTTCTTTAATCATTCCTGTACAGCTACTTCTGCTCTAAATATATATTTAAAAAGTTAAATATTTAATACTTTCTTACAAATATCTGCTGGACTCCGATGGATTGCTTTAACATTTGCTACATTACCTTCTTCTTAGTTTAATCGTGTTTTGTGAAACCTCTAAATATCTTACAGAATATTTGAATGTTCTATATTTTTCAAATATTTTCTATATCCTCTTCATCCTATAAGTTCACAATTCAATCAATACAATTTCTTTAAGCCATACCATTTCTATATATATATATATATATATATATATATATATATATATATATATACATATATGGGTGTGTGTGTATGTGTGTGGAAATGTTACATATGCAACAATCACTAGGAAGCAGAAACTTTATAAAACACTCAGAAATTCACAGACTTATATGTATGTATATATATATGTGTGTGTGTGTGTGTGTGTGTGTGCGCGCGTGTGTGCGTGTGTGTGTGTGTGTGTGTAAATTTTATATTTAACAATCACTAGGGAAGCAGAAACATTATTAAAGCACTAAAAAATTAACAGACATATGTATGTGTGTGCGTGTGTATATAAATGTTATATATATATATATATATATATATATATATATATATAACAATAACTAGGGTAGCAGAAACATTATAAACACTTAGAAGTTCACAGACTTTTATAGTTATATTTAGAACTTCTTGAGTTCTTCTAAAGCAGTAGGCTTGAGCGTATTATACTTTTGCAATTATAGGATTATAGTATCAATAAATAACTTACAAAGAATTACAACCCAGCCTAATACCTTCTCTTACTAACCTCATTTATGCTTTCACTCAATTAATCAAGAAATACCAACAAATAAACAAAAGAATTAGTGCACTGGCATGTATTTACTTAAAGTGTGAAAAAAGGACAAGTAATCGATTAACAAAAGGAAGACAGAATTTAAATACACAAATCTTAAGGTAGAAAAATAAAATAATTGAAATGTCAGTATCATTCATTGTTGCACAACTTTAATTCAATTTATTTTATATGTATGTTAACATATAATGAAATAAATAAATAAATATAATCCAACTTTACAAATTTCCTTCATTTACAATTTACTCTATCTAATCACGCATGTATAAATCTACGAACAGGATGGATGGGGGGGGGGTGATTGCGTGATAAAAATTAAACAAACTTTTATAAGTATAACAATAAAAAAGTTTAATAGCATTTTGTGTCATATTATCTGAGAGCGAGCTCAAATCCGGCGGAGATATTGTCAAGTAACATATATGGCGGCGCCATAGCCGGATAGTTACGCTGTTCATCTCTCACCGAGGTAACCCAGGTTCAATTCCTGCGGCGGTAGGTGTGATTTGTAACGGACAAAGCGGCGCCATTATGCGGCATCCCTACCACTCACACCGCATCTTCACCTTCATCATTCAGCAATTCTCTTATTGCGAGCATTACGCTATTGCCCTCTGCCGCTTGTATGCGGAACTCAAATGCCTAGCCGGCAAGTGAATTGGCTTTAGCACCCACCCACTCATTCATACATTACTGGTAATATAACATTAAGTCTAATCAAATCAAAACTTTGTTGAAAATAAATACAAACTCAATATATTATTTTGAACATACCATCTGAAAGTGAGCCAGTATGTGCGTGCACGTATACATGGGCAAGTCTGCTTTATATACCGAATAGGTTTATTCTTCCTACTTGTCCCTATCTTCACCGTTTTAAAAATTTGTGAATTCCGTAGACCTGAGTGCTGTGACATCACTTGAAGCACGGAAGGCTTGAGGCTTGAATCTCGCCAGGATCTCCTCCCTGACCGAGGCTTTTGCTAGGATTTCCTCACTTCTCATCAGAGGGTGCTTTAAACTTAGACTGGAACGTTTTCTTCTCAAAAGTTCCTTTCCCAACTTATCATTTCATCTCAAGTATCATTCAAGTCAATCGCATATGACAACTGAATAGTAAAAAAGGGCGATAAGCATCTAAGTGACCAAACAAGTCACTCAGCTCAGTTCTCTAAAGGTATAACAATTTATGCCCCACTTTGCTTGTGATGAAATACAGAAATACCTCTCCTCCTCATTGGGCAAATGGGCACTAAACAATTTGGCAGATGAAAAATATTACGTTCTCAACTTTAAATCACCTATTTCATTTTGTACCTAAGTTATTTCTTGTATCTTTTGCTTGGCATTTGTCGCAGTCTAATGGAAAACTAATCAACTAATAGCTCTAGCTGGAGTCTTGCTAGGAGTTCCGTTTTGAGCCAGCAGTGCTTTATCTGTATTTTTCAGGTAATTTTTAAATTTGTAACTAGCGATCATGTGTTATATTTAAAGCTTTACTTTAATTCTGCCTATTTTTGATTTGTGAGTGGCCCTATGTTGATCATTCTACATCCAATTTTAAAATGGCGTTTTAAGCAATGAAATAGCTAGTGTTTATTCAAATTTGAAACTGTGAATTCATTTTTATATGAAGTCAATTTTAATTTCCATGATCATATGCTTGTTTTCATTGGAATTTTTATTTTCATCTCGCTAATTACACAATTATTAATTTTGTTACTCATATAAGGCTAGTAGTTTTCTATGCCCAGAACTATTTATAAAATGGGCGTTTAATATCACATGGATTTCTATTGGAATAAATTTAATCCCCGAACTAAACGTTTACATTTAGAAAGAGCGTGCAAATTCAACAAAGACTGCATAATAATAAGCGAAAACTCGAAGGCATGTGTCAGTGCATATTCTAAGCTAATGCTCCAGTTGGTTCATTCATTTGGAAAAGTTAACACTGTGTTTGGGCAGTAAATACTTCTCTATATGTTTTTACTTATATTTTGTAAAGTTTAATGTTTACAGTGGCGGTTGCAGTTTATGTGCTACATATGCCGCACTCCCTCACTGAGCAACATGACGTGTTTCATTATTTCGGTAGGTGGTGGACAGAAATAGATGTCGGGGGCGGGACTCGCAGCTTTGCCGCAATATACGACGTCGAGAGAGAGCGAGAGTTAACGCAGAAAAAAATAAAAGCATTTCCATCACTGCCGAAACTGCTTCCCTTGAAAAACACGGGACGCATCTGCGTCACTCTCTGTCATCGTCAACCATCTGTTCTCCTGCGCATATGATCGCCCATTCTTAGCTGTACAATAATCTTACAACACAGCCAAACCACTGCTCGCCCACTGTCATTTTGCTATTGACTTCTAATTATATTGTCGGCCGGTGAAGGATAACTTTCTGTGTAGTTGTTTCTTGTGAGATAAATAAACATTGTTAGTTGGTTTTCGGACTTATGTAGTCACTGTGAAACTTTCACTTGATTAAATCTTAAAGCTTTTCAGTTAGAGCATAAGCTAAACATTGCGTGAAAATAGATGTTGAAATGTAACGATAAATCAGCGATTCACCTTAGAGTTACCAATGAACGCAGATTACAAGATATACCCAAAGCGAATAGACTGCTCAAATTGAATTTGAATACACTCTAGAGCTTTGCATATCTCCGGTACGTTATTCACTGAACTCTGTATAAAACGGGTGGCCGAGGTCGTTAAGGCGCGGACTCGTGACCGAGAGGTCTGGGGTTCGAATCCCGCCAGGTCTGTCCTCCGTGACTGAGGTTTTTTCCAGGTTTTCCTCAGTCCTCAAAAGTGGCAAGTGCCGGGAAGATACCCTCGTTTCCTTCCTAAAAAATTCTTTCCCAATGTATCATTTCGTCTCATGTATCATCAATGTCCACCGCCTGTGGTGCCACAGTAGTAAAAACGGACGTTAAACACTATTAAAAAAAATTAACAGGAAGTCACGAACTGGCTCTGTCAAATGTTTCGTGTATTCATTCATGTCCCATTAACCTCTTCTCATCCTTTCTAAAACACCCGATAGACAACTTTATCCACATAAAATTCATAGCAAAACTGCTGATATGATATAGCAATTTATTCATGAAAAGCATAAACTTCTGAAGGGAATGGAATGAGGAGGGAGTGATACCGGGTGTTTCTAAATTCAATACTCAAAACTTATAGAAATAATAGATGGGGAAAAAAGTTGTTCAATAACTATAGGTCTGGAACTGAGTGACTATTGAGCTTGTGAAAAATATTTTATATATAAATATATATATATTTCAATGATGAGTTGTAATATTTTATAAAAACTGTTCAAAAGTGAGATCTCTTGCTTCAATATAAGCTCTGTAACGACGAAATTGGCTTACATGTTTACAGACTTCATGCATTATACATATACAGTTATAAGCTGCATGCACGAGAGCGACGATTTCCTTGGCATCTCGCACACCAGGATCATCAAGTACCTCCACACAAAAAGAATCAAGTGAGGGAAACCGGGAAAATAAGTGTATATAAAATTCTAGTCTCTTTAGATGAATCACAGCCAACTCATATAATAGCATGTGAAGATAATGTTTGTGTGTGTGTGTGTGTATGTGTGTGTGAATTTCCGAAAGAAAAACACATTCTTTTTTTAAATGCTATTTTTAATTTTAATAAACGTTGAACTCCTGTAATAAAATTGCACGCGGTTAAGCAATTTATATCCTATAATAATGACTAATAACCTTCCTAGTTTTTATTATAGAGTCTCCAAGTTAAAATTGAAGTTTTAATGGTTTTATTGAATTTAAAGACTATTCTTTAAATAAAAGTTGTTTTCCTTTAAAAAATGCACAAGCACATAAACATTATAGTTTATTAAAAAGAAGGTGTGTTTACTGTTTAGTGCCTATCAGTTGAGACGATCGTCTGCTTTTGCTTCAAATAGATAATAATAATAAAAATAATAATGTCCTTTCAAGATTTAGCTCCAGAATCTTCGAGAAATATTTGATACTCAGTCTTAATATTAATACGATTATCAATATTACGAGGACACTAAGGGAACATTAGCACAGTAGCAATACAAATTGAAATATAAATTATAACAACACTATGAAATACACTCTTAGAGAAAATGGATGCTATGGTTTCTCTGCGACCGCCACAAAGAAACACAAGAGTATTTGCTCTGTTCCACTGTGAGCTGTTGTTCACAATAATGAAAGAAGAAACAATTAAGCATTTAAATTAAAACAATGAACTTGATAACTTTTTGTCATTCATTATTCTTGGCAGAGAAGGTCGCAACTGAGTTATATGGTTTGTCACGACGCTCATGCCAGGTTTCTAGCGCTAGATATTATTTGGAAACGAAGAATCACACTCCCTTGCCCGTACAAACCACCTAGTAACTGGAACATTGTTTCGCTGGTTTATGATATGCCAGCCTCGGGTAAAGCGCCCCCAAGAGGTAATACCAGAACTTATAGTAGCTCTCCCTTTAGCTTACCACAATTTAAATCTACCGGAGTAGCCAATAGAATCACACCGCTATAGTGGTGAAGAAGATGACGGCAACAAAACCGCAACCCACGAGGTTCCTAGTTGTAATTAAAGTCCTGTAAGGACATGCCATTCCAGGAGTGAAAAGCCACCAAACTGTCGATAGCCTCTTTGGGATACTGGAATCTCAAGTGCCGAAGCCGAGGTTCGTTAACTGCTCCTGTAAGTGTGCGTGCCTGGAATTCAAACGTGCACAAAGGCTTTACATGGTGCTTCAAGAAACTCTAGCTGCTTTCAAAGTTAACGTTTTTTGAAAACATAATTCCGGAAACAATACATCATCATTATAACTTAAGAGAGTGCATGCCAATATTTTATGTTGTGGTTCAGGAGTTTTAAATTAGAAGCAGGAGGTTTCATACCATTGCCAGTAATTATTTTAAGTTAGGAAGTTTCGGCTGCTCTAAAGTATTCAAGAGTCAGGTAAAGAATAAAATGGTATAAATAAAAATAAATTTAAGTTACTGCACTAGTCAACTACTAAATATAAACATAACACAACACAAAACACAAAATAAAAAACTAATCTAGATAATATAGAGAACAACTGCAATCGGTGCCGTAATCAAACGGGTAATCCAATTATCTAATGACCGACACTGAGGCGGGGAGCTGCATAGACCGATAAGTCATCATTCAAGGCTAGCCGAGATATACGAGTAGTGGCGGGTGGGGTCCGAACTGCTACGTTGGCCTTGAATGTCTGTCACTTAATCAGTGTTCTTTGAACAGCCAGCGAAAGAAACAATAACTTTCTAATCATAAAGTAAACTTCTGCTATGAATACTAAATGGTAAATACCAGGTCTAGTTATTCTGCTGTTTATTTAAGATTTGTGTATCTATACCACTTTACCGCTTATGCTGTCAGGAAATAATTTGAAGAGAAATTCTCCCATAATGAAGTATCAAGTAAGAATGCATTCATAAAGAATTAAGAAGGATAATGGATAATTTCATAAGAAGAAGCCAGAAATGTGTGAAAATTGAAAGCAGGCAGTTTCAGCCTCACGTGAAATGGATGGGTGCGTAACTTTTAAGTGCATTAGAATTTATTAGACTGTCACTCTAGCGCTGTCCCGTCCGCTTCGAACTTATGTAACCCGGCCAGCCTTGAGCAATGGCTAATTGCTTGATGCAGTTTACATCGACGCGTCAATCTTCAGATAATTGGATGACCTCATATTTTGAAGTATCTTATTAACAGTAATTCAGTTATCCTTCAAGTAAAAATATCTATAAAATTAATCAGATAAACAAAACTAGAAACAAATATTGCAGGAATGCATGGGAATTGTGATAGGTTTTATGGATGTCACGGCTAGCGCAAAAGCATCGAAGATCTAGTCCATAGCAAAAGCAGATCTTGATTTCAAGATCCCTTAATGTGATATTGTGTTACGAGGTAATAAAGCATGCTTTAGAAACTATGGTTGTCCCGTTAAGTACCTGTAACTTGAACTAAACCTCCTTTAGCATCTACCGTGGCTCTTCAAGTAACTATAGATATTAAATTGTGTTGCCTTATAGTCATGCATTGCAGACATTGACATTTAAATAAGAAATAATGTCATTATACAGTACGAGCCAGCGAAAGTTTATACAAATGCTCCAAAGGCAGAGTGAGGAGCACACTAGCTGTGTATGCACATTGTTTTTCATTCCCATTTGTACTTCCTGCTTCTCGCTCTCAGGAATAGAAAACGCACAGCATCATAATTTTGCATGGACTCGCTTTCGGCGGGTCGGCATAGTGATGGCATCACAGCGCAATCCAAAGTGCGCAGTAACGCGGTCGAGCAGACAGTTCATTGCAGTCAGGCAATGATAAAATGCCATATTTAGCAATGCGCTATATTGATTCAAAAAGTTGGTTAAAATTGGTGTCATTTGCACAGCATAGTCAAAGCTGGTTCTTTTCTATGCAAAGTGCGCGGAATTAGAAGTGCTTTGTTAAGAGTGGACGTGTTTTGAGTATGAATATGTGTGCACGCGCGCACGCGCATTAACAAACAAATCAAATATATATCTTAGATTCTGTTATGTTCCTATTTCGCAAGAGAAAAAAATTGCCATGACTTATAATTTATTCCTCATATATATATATATATATATATATATATATATATATATGCGGTTCTCGGATATCTGACTGTACGCAGTTATTTAATGTTCGGAAATTAATTTAATCTTAATCTTTGCATGAACAGATTCCGAAGGCATGCTATAATACGAGAGTTGGAACCGCGTACTGCATACTCGTATTCTTAGAAACTGACTGAGCTGTACTGGATAACGCCACGCGAACTGATATTCTATCACTTAAACTGACAACTGACGACTGCTCTAAAAAACTCATTAATTGTGCTCTGACCAACGACTGGATTATCAACTTCCTGAATGAAGTGAACTGTCAGAATTGCGTGCGTCAACTGCATAGACTGTGTGAACTACATACTTCAACACCATACTTCGCGGGGAATGTTTCCCCTTATATACTATCTTTTAAATATTGCCAGGTGGTTTTCTTAGCTCATAGAGGTTCTCATGGGCGCGCCCACGGCAGCTGGGCTCTTGAAATACTTTAATGAAATTGGCGAGTTCTGGCTCACCCAGATGCGCTAACTTTCAATTCTTCAAAACTTCCCTCTCGGATAGGTTAACTTTTAAGCATACCATCGCGTGGTGTGAGAGGCCAGTCACACCTCTATCGGATACTGAGGAATTGTTTAACGATTTGGAAGGTTTTTGCAGCTAGCGAAAGTAAAAAAAGGCTTATTGTTTCCACCGTACAGGTATGTATTCTCCTTTGTTACGCTCAGCGTCCTTGGTACAGACCCCAGACAGCCTTCTAAAGTACATACATTTTCTGGTTAATGTAATATTCCTTAGTAATAAAACAATATATTAAACTTTGTATAATGATTATCAGTTATCAGCTATGTAAATTCGTTTATGAGAGGAAGGGGTGTGAATACCTGTCACAATATATATATATATATATATATATATATATATATATATATATATATATATATACGAGGGACAAGTCATAAGTCATGGCAACTATTCCTCACAGAATGTTTATTAAATGCACAAATGCCTTCTAGAGAGAGATTGACCTCTATGAACCTCCATGTTCCTTGAAGAGGTCTATTCTTCTTCTAGATCTGCCTTGTGTTCATCTTCCTGTCCAGGGGTCACATGTAAAAAGCTTCTAAGTTCACCTATTGTCTTGCATGCTTGCGAAGTGCCCGCACTCCGGGGCCTGCCGAGATATGCAGCTCTTCTCACATACACCATTTGGTGGTTTCATTCGAAAGAACATTACACATATTTTAATTGCATGTCATATAAGATACTCGATTATATATAATATATAATAAATATATTTGTATATATATCCGTATGTATATGTGCTTGGAAGAAGAAAACGGATATTGACTATAGGAAACAAAGAAATAATTGGTATAAAAATTCAAGATGTATTACGTCCCGCAACCAACTCTTGAAATATATTTTAAACAAGAAGAACAGAAGCTATAAAGCAGTGTCTTTCTGTTCACATGGAATAAGCTTGTCATTTATCTGCTGGATTCAAACTGATATCTTCAGTAGTTCTGACCTTTTATCTAACATAGGAAACCCAGTGAGGAAGGTTCCGATCTGTTCACTCTGGACGTCAGTTCTACCATACAAAAATTGTAAAAATAATCAATTTTGAAAGAGAAAACCATGTGAATATTTTTTTTCATCTACACTCAATATACAAGCTGCAACCGCTTGATTAAAGTTTTATTTATCATCTTTGAATATAAAATTTGCCCAGCAAACCGAACAAGATGGTATAATGTCATACATAGACACATTTTCTGACACAGTAACCTCAAGGATTCATGCCAGATTATTAGAATAAGAAAAGTCAGTGTCTTTGGCAGACCAAACAAAGGAACCTGGTACATCCTACAAGTGCAGTATTTGATTGTGAGAGTTCAGATTGGTGACAGCTCTCTGCTTTCTCTTGCAGATTGGCAGCAGAACCAGCATCGGGGGGTGGTGGTCACAAATAATGACAAATACGCCATAAAAGTTACAGATTGAAATGCCATTTGTGAAGAAAGATGCAAAAGAAAAGAAAAAAGTAGTAACATTTCTTGGAAAAGAAAGTATTTGTCGTAGGAAACGCTTTGCCTCATCTGCATAGGACGTCCATTCAATGAAGACAATTTTCAACCGTGACACTTCACATACTAAATAGCTCAGAAGGTTTTGAGGATAGAACTAGTTTAAGTTTAAAGTACTGATCTCTAACACAGCGATGAGGATTGATTTCAGAAGATAACACCAAACACTATATTGTAGTTAAATGTTTTAAGTGGAGCCATCTTTGGGCAGATGTGCGAGGTAGTATTTCTAACTACGGTTGCCAATACACTGTATCGTTACCTGATAATATCTAGACGTGTATAATTTGTACCTTTGTTCTTAATTCGTTTGAAAGTTAAAATAAGTTCTTAAATGTCAATATTTCACTTCTTTCCATATTAGGAGTCCCGTGTATCTATAAGAAAAGTTGACAACTGTTACCATAAACTGTGATACTTAGCAAATAAAACGTTAATCTTATACCGTTTCTGAAAATATTGATCGAAACTTTAATACTATGATTATCTAATTGTTTTAAGCACTGTTTGTATGTTCTCTTATGTCTATTAAAGTCTAAACGGTGCATGAAGGATAACTGATTGTTGCACATTCAGTTAACGGTATTTTTAAATGTTTATTAAATGTAGAACGGGTGAAATTTTGTAATTTGCCTAGTCAACTGCAATAGATTGCTCCGCCATTAAGAGTTTTAATAAAGAGATTTGGTCATGCTAAGTCGCTAAATAAGTGTAGAAGTCCTTAAATTAATTTTGAATTCCTTTCCACGATAAAAAAAATGCATGTGGGCTGCTGTAAACACAAACCTTAATTCGTGTGTTCATATTTTTTGAAGACGTCAGGAATGTTATGCTGAATAATGTAACTCCACACACGTCTTCACGTTTTGTGTGTGCATTAAGCGAAGTGTTTGACGATAGAATTGTCAGAAAGGGTTCCCTCTCTGCATAGATCTTCGGGTGTAAACCTACATTTATTTGTAAAGTAAGCTGAAAAAGTATAATGTAAGCAAACATTCTCATTCTCTGAAAAAACGAAAATTATAGGAAGGACAAAGTAAATCTAAAACATTACTACTAAAATATTTTAGATTTCTTGTATAGTATTTGACAGTGACTAGACAATCCATGATTTGCATTATTTGAAATGCGATGTAAAAGTGTGAAGTAACTACTGGTACTATAGCAATGGCTTTTACCTGAAACTTGTATAAAATTAGTTCCAGATCCCATGGGATTATGGTGGAAATGAATTTCAAGCAATGGTCACAGCAGAGTAGGCACTTGATTTATTTACGGACGCTCTTTAACATTTCAGGTCATCAGCGTCCCATTCAATTCAGGGCGTGAAACGGCCGACAAATTTTGCCCAGAGGACTCTTTTTTCAGACTTGAGGTTCTTTATCGTGCCGTAAATGTACGACACGGGACCCACGGCTTTACTTCCCTTCCGAAGGAAGTCATACTTGGGATTTTTACGCCCGAAAAAATCCATTTATCCTGGCCGGGTTTGAGAAGGCCTAGTTCTATAGATGTAGTACAATTTTTATGCATCCTATAATGGATATACACCACGTACGAAATAGTGTGTACAGATTTCATGTATTGCTTTTGCAGGCCAATATCGATAGAAAAAAAATTTAAATCTTTGTCAGTAAAGTTTTGCTCCCTGGTTATTTGTTGGCTTTTTGCCTAAAGCAACAAAATGTCTCTTATACTCGTTTTCGCTGACTTCAGAGTTGAACACAACACAGTGAGTGAGTTCTAATGCCTACTCACTTGCTAGCCAGGTATTGCAGTTCCGCACACGGGCGGTAGGTAGCAGTAGCATAGTCCATTCGCAATACGTACACCGAGAACTGGCGGATTACATTGTGCTGAATGATGAAGGTGAGGATGTAATTGAGATAATGATGGAGCAACGGCGTATTGAGTGGCAAAAATGAGAAAAAAAGCAACATTCGCCACGGTGCCGCCGAGCATAGCACGTTTAGTATAAATGTACCATTTCCTTCGTACATGTTTACAAATAAATTGAACGCCGAGGCTAAGTACTAATATAGTATTTAATAAAAATAATATTTTAGATTTTTAAGTTAGCATCATGTTTAGTCTTCCTTATATTGTATGCATGCCCTCTTCCGCCTAATTTCCTTGCGTTTGGAGCAAGAAATAAAAAGACTTGTAGCCTAATGCTGCAAAGCCCACAGGAACTTATTTCTTTCAACTCCCTTCAGCCTGTTCTGGTTACTTCCATCAGAGTCAGTAAGTTCTTTGTGCCAGCAGTAACCTATAAACCTTACTCAAGTGTCATTTACAGCCTATCCTCATAGATAGTCTTTCAGCTTCCTTAACAGAAGTTCCACAAATTTTCTAGAAATGTATGATAGCTTGGCTGCAAAGAAACAGAACGCAGTGAAAGGCTGGTGGGGTAGAAATCTGTTTTGGATGTGATCCAGATCGTTACAGAGACAGTACAAATTTGCACGACGGTCTGGAAGGTCACGCAGGGTGAATCCTACTTTGGATGTGTGCCACCGCACTTCTCTGGCAGTCGAGTCTCTTCGGACTTTGTGCATTCTTCATTCGCCGTTCAACTGCCTTTAGACTCCTTCGCGTTACTAAGAATAATGTTCGATTTCATGCTTAATAGATATACAGAAACCTTTGGGCCTTCTACAAAAGTAAAACACTGAAAATAAACGAACACAAATGTGAATGTTTCTAACCGTTTGCTTACATTATAAAGATTAAAAGCCTTATTTAAGGTTTCGTTCTTGCAGAGCAAACCTAATGCTCTCAACCATTTTTCATTAAAATATATACCGCATGGGTGGCAGAAGTCCCTAAGGCGCGGGTTCGTGAGTGTTCCAATTTAAATTTCAAAACAACTACATATTTATGTAAATATGTGTTCATGTATTAGGCTTAACACAATTTGTGATTTCATATCTGGCTATGAACTTGTAACCCGTAAAGCTACTTGTAAAGGAGTGGTACAATAATGCTCGGAAACAAGCCGTCAATTACGCATATTGTGCAATGAACTGAAATCACGATCATGCATGCCAACACACACTCAAAGCATTTGAAGAGTGTAAAGAAAATGACGGATTTTTTTTTTTTGTCTTTTTATGGAAATGGAATATTAATTTTAAAAAATCTTATAAAATTACACATATAAAATATACAGATATGTGTTTTTTAGATTACATTCTGAAAGTGTTATTCTAATATTAGCTCTAATGAAATTAACAAGAAATATTACACAACCTTATAAATAAAGATTAAAGTTATCTTCGTTTCACTGGCAGAACTGATATTGAAGAAAACAAGCCTATTTTTTGTCACGTTTATTTTTCTTCTCTTCCTAACTACTTACAAGTTTTCACCAATTTGATAAAATATATATGGATTTAATTACTTTTCCATTCCGCAGAGGTCTTTGATGTTTTCAATTTGTACACTTTTTATTCGGCGTATATTTTTTAACGGCCAGTAAGTGTTTTTACAATGCTTTTTCAATTGAATATATAATTCAGTTCCTAAAATATATCTCCGGGGACCGGGGTCTGATATAAGCAAGGTGGAAATTTTGTACTTTATTTAATTATTTAGAATTTAGATAAAGGGTTAGTATAAAAACATTATTGTATTAAAATTTCTGTAATCGCGAGGAGATAGATGTAAAATGGCCTGGGCCAGATCGGAGACTCCTTTTAGTTTGTATTTTTCTTAGCCTTTTCAATAAAGTTATAGCTTAAAAATCCCAAATTCATCAAGTGAATTGTTTTTTTTTTCTTTTTCTTTTTCTTTTTTCCCTCTGTACTCTTCATTTGTACAGTTTCCAGTAATGAACTTGGATTACTCATGCACAATATTAAAGTGTTAAAAATTCGGTGTTAGAAGCTGGATGAAAATGTCAACACTGACTCTCGAGTGCAACTTTTGAGATCTTTGGAAATGTCTTTCCTCTAAAATTCTCATTTATTGCATTCATTAACCTTTCTAACATTCCTTAAGGAAGCACATGTTGTAACCTTTTGATATTTTGGCAATGAAAATATTGAGAAAAACTTCAATAGTCAATGAACATAAACGAAAAACATTCGCAATGCAATAGTGAAGGGAAACCACTGCTTATGTATTTTCGCGGCAGACTAAAATAAGACGATGATATGCCTGATGCATAGGGATGTGGATTGAATATGCACGTGTTGTGTGAAGTAAATTCCGACTTGCATAAGCGTCTGTTTCCTACACTCAAAGCCTTGCTGTGAACACCTCCAGCAGATATTCGTAGCAGTAACCGACGCATACATAACGACGTGCCACTGGAATTGGAGATGATGAGGTAATGTTTATCGTAGCGAAAGGCTTTCGCAGTTCATTAGAGTAACGTAGCTATCCATAGCCGAAGTGTTCACAGCCTTGCCTTGCTAATGCTCTCTTGCATTACAGACAAAGCCATCTTAAAGTGTTGAACACTTGACGAGATTTTATGTAATATGCAACAAAAGGTAAGTCTTTTGCAGTGTAAAAATAAATATTATGTAAAAAATCAAAAGAAGGAAAAAATAGCAGTAAATTAATATTTTCATAACGTTGTCATTGTAGGAACTTTTAAAACATATAAATATACAGAGGGTGCCAAAAAATGTATACACACTTCAAGCAAAGAAAAACTTGTGTTAACATAACAAAACTGAATTCACACAAACAGAAAATGAAGAGTACTAATCATCGTAGACGTTTACAATTACAACAGATGCTCAAAATGCCCACCATCGGCGTCGATACACTTCTGAGTACGTTGAACTACTGATTGAGCAACGTTTGCGAAAGTGTTCTCAGCGTTTGCAGCACATGCCGTTTCAATTTCTTTCCGAAGTGCTGACAGTGTAGCTGGTTTTCTACTGTATACAACATCCTTAAGAGTTCCCCATAGGTAGAAGTCCCACGGAATTAGATCCGGAGAACGCGGTACACATGTCTCCATTGCCTTTGAACTTCAACATCACATTTTTCCAATACCACTTCAAAATTCTTTTCCGCTGTTCAAACGATATTCTTGTAGCAACGCTACATAACTTAATGTAAGTCACATCTGTTTACAGAACATTATGCGATATCTTAGCTTCATTTGTTCATTGTTGATTTACCTGTCGCATAGCAACGCTATCAAAATGTATGTAAGTCACATATGTTTACAGAATATCATACTACACGTTACTGCCTTTTTTTCAGTTTTCTTTGCTTGAAGTGTGTATACATTTTTGGCACCTTCTGTATGAGATATTTTTACACATTAGAAAACCAGTTGATTCAATCAGCTTAAAAAAATCACTTACAGCTGTTGCAAAAATACAGATGGAACTTTTAAGTAAGCTTTATTGCTTTAGAGATAGTTCCTAAACTCTTTTTACATGTTATTAATACTGCATGCATTTTACTCGCCTCAGTAGGTAAATTTATATAGTTCACGATGAGAAGATTAAGCTTTCATAAATCCCCATTGGTATAACTATAAATAAAATTCTCATAAAACCGAGGGCGGTAACAATAGCATAAATTTTATCATCTGATCAGAGCTGGCGTAATACTGTGGGAATAAGGGAGCACTCCCACTTAGCAGAACGAAATGAACGGAAGTTCTTTCAGTCATGTAATTAAATGACAACTAGCAGAATCGAAGGGAATTCCTGGGCATGAATATTTGTTCCGCTGCCGAAGTGAAACTTTTGTTCCGTATAACCATAAGTAATTGTGAGTTTTCATGGTAAACAAACACTTGACAGTTATCTAATACCAGTGCAATAATATGTTTATTTGAGGTTAAAATAAACCAAACTGCAATACCACACATATAAATATAAATTAAAGAATGAATGAAGAAAAAGTAGCATTTGCTTTAGAACTATCTACATCTTTATGATAGATGTCGTAAATATTACTGTAATAATTATGCCCGCGAAAATCCTTGGGGTGAAATACACAATTAAAAAACATGCAAAATTACTCATGCGTATCTCTTGCTAAAATAATGTTTTGAACCCAAAATTTCGTTTCTTTTTGATTTTACTTGTTTTTTTATGTCTATTCGCATAAACGAGCAAGTGCTATTATGCCATCCTTGCTATTATGGCGCCACGATGTCGCTTCAGTTCTTTTCTTCCGTTTAGTTCGATTCGATAACACTGGGCAACAAAAAAATAATTTTTGAATGTTTCGAGCACTTTATGAGGCAATTCCTATTAATTTTGGGTTGAAAAAAAAAACAAATATCACAATGAAAAATTTTATTACCTCTAGTTTCTATGATATACACAAGGTGGAAGGATTACATATTAACGGATTGAGAGAAAAGGATACATTTTAATTACATCATGCTAACAACAATGAAAGTGCATTTGATTTTTTAAACTGGTAATTACATGCTAAGAGTTCTAAATTGCTGGAAAAATACTTCGCAGATAGTCGTGTCTGAAGAGAATCATGTGGTGGCCTATTGACTTCGTCGTCTTTTAGCTTGCCTCTTGTGATGGAGTTCCGCAGAATCCCTATACAAAGACCAACAGTAATCCGCAAGCATTACTTCATTCCAACGGCCCTGATATCTTTGTTCCATAACAGAATTGTCCTGATGGAATCTCTCCCCATGTTCATCACTAACAGCTCCACAACTAGGAGGGAAAAAGTCTAGGTGGGAGTGGAGAAAATGGATCTTAAGGGACATGTTGCATCCAAGGTTACGGTATTTTTGCAGGAGCACTGTCACCAAATGCTTGTAGTTGTCATCTCTTTTGTTGCCTAAAAATCCATGAACAACACCCTTGAAGGCTTCCCAAGCTTCCTTTTCTTTCCCCTCCAAAACTTGGTCAAATGCAGGATCCTTTATAAGTTCTCTTATTTGTGGTCCGACAAAAATCCTTCCTTAACTTTTGCATCACTTAATTTCGAAAAGTTCTCTCTGATGTACTTAAAGGCCCGTCCTTCTCGGTTCATACCTTTGACAAAGTTTTTCATCAAACCCAGCTTGATGTGCAGGGGTGGAAGAAGAACGTCTTTTGGGTCCACAAGAGGCTTGGCAGTCTTTACAAGAGGCGTCAGATTGCGTTTCTGTGAGGAAAATGTTATTTTACCACAAATATAACAAAAGTTATTCACCATATTTACACATTTTCGTGGCATTTTTACAAATTTTACACTAAAAAGCACTCGCGAACCAGAAATTTTGCATTAATTTGAGTAGAAACTGCATGTAATTCACAGTCACAGCAACAGTATCTATTTTTATGACTTACAAACAGCTGAAGAGCATTTGTATTTTGTTATTTGACAGGTGTGTCAACTCCCCCAAAAAATTCCCTCCAATTTAAAATCTTCACTCTAAAAAATGAAATGTCACTTTATCTTCAAAACAAGAGCTAATCTATCATTTTATGGTGATTTTTGAATTCTCAGATGGAAATACATGTAAATTCACTATTTTTAAGCCCGAAACATTTTCATTGTTGCCCAGTGTAATTAGATAAGAACGGCACAAGGAGTTTCGCTTCGCTTCGATTCCGCTAAGGAAATTCCTAATATGTAGTAGTAAAAATGCAACAATAAATAAAACAATCTATAATATTATTAATACATTTAAAACTACTTAATATTTGTTAACCATATTTTGCATAGTGTAAAGAATATGATCACATAAACACGAGCTATTTAAATGCTTTTTATGGGTATACTAAAAACATCTTCGATCTATTGACTATTTTTCTCTAATCATAATTAATACATTTCTTCCCATTCATGTTTAATTATTTTAATCATATCGATTTTATCAGCTTTTCTTGAAAGAATCTCTATTATTTGAAAACAAATTTTGATAGGTTGAAAGAAAAATAACGAATTTAATAATGTATGTGTGCATGGTAGTTTCAGCATTAGCCTTAATTGTAGACATTTATTATAAACAAAACAAAAATGCCGATGGTAAAACAGCAAAATTGTCATTAACTTTCTTTAACTCCAAATTATTCCGCTTTAAGCCTTTTGCACATTTAATCTGGGAAAAACTAATATGAAAAATGTTTAAAGAATATTGATAATTAATATGCGTAATTTAAAAACCTCTATTTCATAATCGCACACATTATTCACGTGCAGCATATAAACATTTTATTTAAAAAAATTAATAACATCTTCTATCACTTAAACTATTATTATAATCTGAACTTTATAAACAAATACCAGCCCTTGAAAATTATTGCAATGATATTGCAATAAAAAGATGTAATGATTATGTATACTGCTAGAGTTACACCTATTTATGTAGTTATTTTATATTTGAAACTATATGCTATGCTTCACATATCCAGAAAAGCTTCATTCATCATCGCTACGCAATAATGCCATTATTATTTCGAACTCTGGAGGCCGCTCGCTCTCTAGTAGTGGCTAGTCATTAGCTGTTCCTATTAATGCGCAGGAAGTTTTTTTATTTTTATTTTTGTTGCTGTAAACTATAGATCAATTTTTACAATGAAATTGAAATGAAATTCAATTTAATGAAATAATATTAAATTATTACTTTTATTACTATTATTAAGTTGCGCATTCCTAAATATTAACGGCGCCATTTATAAGCGGCTATCTATATAACCTACTCATAGAACAGTTTTTACCCTACGTTATTGAATTTGTTAGCTATACAGAAATTGTTGTTTTTAAAAAAACTGGAATTTTATGTTGCTTTTATCATAAAGTGTTTGATAGGTATGGTACAGTTGAATTATTTCTTCATCTATTTTGATTAGTACAGATCTCCTCTCGTTATTTTACTATTAATTAACAATTAATTTCGTTTAGGTAATTATGCAGCTATATGCATTGTTATAAAATATATGTCTCGCCTCTTTACTGTCTAACGATATTGTTTCTAAACTCTATATACAGGGCTGGATGTATTATGTTCTATTATTATTTTTCTCATCCTAGACTTATCGTATGTCTTTTATTGTTATTTTAATTCCTATTTGCTTGTTTATATATAGCTTTAAATATGCGCTTACCAATGATAAGACAATACATTAAAAAGTACATAGTGGAAATATTTTAGAGCCAATAGAAAACATGTTTATAAAATCCCTAGGCCAAAGCACTGTAGATTGCTGCGGATATATATTCAAAAGCATCACAAGGAAGACAAAACTTAAATTATTGGATTAATTCAAGGATGTCGTTCAGTTTGGTTTAGAAGTGATCGATACGAGAAAGTTTTAACATTCAACATTTCTTTGCATCCTACGCTATGTTCTGAAAATATCTTGCGGCACAATGCCCAGTGCGTAGGTAGAAGATATAACAAGGGAAAAAGTAAAAGAAAGGAAAAGAAAATTATGTCACAGAAACAGAACAAGTAAAATTGCATAAACTGAATAAAAACTTATAAACTCCAGTTTCGAGTTTACCGGCCAGAATGAGAACGGTTATCCAAAGTCAGTGTTGGTAATGCCATGCAACCATGCATAGTGCTGATTTAGTGCCAATTTAAATGTAGGAGCAGAGTGGGCTGGCGCGTGTGATGGTGGCTTGCCCTGGTGTCTGGGGGTCTCCACCGGCGGGGAGTGTTCTCTCTAGAAACATGTTAGGGACCACTACGTCCGCGCAGTTACCGGCAGTGGATCCTCCAAAGTGTTATGTCTCCCCCACTTGGGCGTAAGCACAAAGAGCCAGCCGCGAGGAAGGCTCAAGTATGGAAAGTGTCCTTCTTGGTCCCAAACAGTTCAATTTAATTTAATTTAAATACAGCATTTTAGAGAAAAATCAAAGACCAGCTTTGTTTTTAATCGCATTCAAGTTTAAATCATATTTTAAAGTAAACTTTAACGCTATACAAAACGATCCGTTTCGTATATTTAATTTGTTTGGAATATAGAACTGAATTTATGTTTCCGTATGCTATGTAGAATTATGATTTTGTTCACTAAACCTACTTTGATACAACTGTTTTAGCCTAGTATTGTAGTTTCGTAAGATATGAATATGTTAAAATCAGTGATTCACTGTCGAATATAAGTATAATCTAAAATAACTGTTATTAACTTTTCCGTTAACGCGCCGAACGACGTGACGTGACTGTAACCTCATTTTGAGCTATTATCAGGGCCACTCTATTAAGTTGTAAGAAAAGTAAAGTAATTTCCATAACTAGCAAATAAACGGATCGTGCTCTGGAACAAATGAACGCCATATAAGTTCTATTAACGACCAAAACGTTGCCTTGCTGTACTTTTTGCATTCTGTTTCTCCATTTTCCACTGCACTACCATGCCATTTATACATTATTTACTGTAAAGTGTTTAAAACCCACTGCTTCTAACTCTTCGTTTTTTATCTTTCCATACACGACACAATCCTTTGCTTGGAAATAACCTGAATTAAAGTTGAAGCACAATGATTAACCACTTTCACCAAAAACAGTTCATGTCACACCCCTACTACAATCCATTGGTGCTGGTAAAACTTTCCCCAAACTTTCGTTGACTTCAGCTATTTTATTCTTTCCGCCAATTTTTCCTCATTTTTCTTCTCCAAACTTAAACAAGCCACTTCTCTTCAATAATGATACCGGTCTAAAAGAGCACTTTCTTTTTCACATAACTGTATTTCAAATATCAGCAATAAATAAATCTTAGAATTGTTACAACTCAATCTGTAGTTTTCAATTTAATTTTCAGTGCGAAATCCACTTTTCTCTTAAAAGTTATTACGATAGCACTGCTAGCATACACAAGAACCTAAATCAAGAGCCATACCATATCTTTTGCAATAATTCCTCATAAAACACCAATCATCCTAAGCCCGAGAGACTGAAACTTTGTTCCTCTAAGATAAGAAGAGACCAAAGTATAAACTGCTACATTTGAAAAAGAAAAACTAATATTGTGAACACATGCATAATCAATAATTTACTCTGATAAATTGAACCAATAAATACATTTAATAGGCTGAGGAGGATACTTTCAGTAATTGAGCCCTGTTCGCGGCTCGCCCTTAGTGTCTACGTCCGAACGAAGGCACCTCCGGGAGGAAGGGATAAAGTGATGGAATTAACCGGGTGGCACAAAGTATGTGCGGTGACTGCATGGTTTCTAATATGTTTCCAGACAGAGCATCCCAACGTCAGTAGAGTCCCAATCCCGAGTTTTTCGACCACCTTAGAAAGTAAGCTTCCATTCCAAGGTGCAAGCCACCATCACACCGCACCAGCCGACCTTGCCCTAGCATTTTTGACCCTGTAAAAAATCAATGGAATAAAAAAATATTAAATGAAATGGGAGAGCGGAAAATTCATGGAATATAAATATTCATTCCAGCATCCGTTTGAGTGACAAAAAACTCAAGCTCAAAGTGGTCGCCCCAACGGTCCAACGTGGGACCTCCCGAATGCTAATCTCATGCATTACTCCTGAGCTACCTTGCTTGTAACTTCTTGGGCATAAGACAATAGTGAGTTGAAATATGTTTACCATTTTCTCCCACCCTGTAATAACAGTTTTACAGCATACAAAATGCAATATT
This sequence comes from Metallyticus violacea, assembly GCA_030762175.1. Classification (NCBI taxonomy): domain Eukaryota; kingdom Metazoa; phylum Arthropoda; class Insecta; order Mantodea; family Metallyticidae; genus Metallyticus; species Metallyticus violacea. The sequence goes on along the minus strand of CM060838.1, from coordinate 15,565,223 downwards.
TATTTTATGCAATAATATGTAATTACATCCGATATCAAACACCTGGTGAAACACCGAGAAAAAAGAAAAGAATGACTTCAAAAGTAAAACAAAGCATTATATCGCATGGGCTTTACTTTTGTAAACACAAATTATTTTCTCTTCCATTTCGTTTCAAAGATACGCTGATTCGCGTTTGGTGTTCTGACACAACTTTCCTCTCATTGAGTAGCATAGTAATCAATCTTCTCTGACACTTTAATCCCTTTCATTTTGTGGGAACACCTGTCTTTATTCCTGCTTGCTGCTACAATTTTTCTGGAAAAGAATCAAGTGAAAGCGTATAAAATGTAATTCAAGTTCATTTTACAACAGAACTCTTACAATCTTTTAACCATAGAGTTTAGAACGTTCTTGTATCTACCACCTTTAAAATAGTTAGGCATCCATGAATTAATATTATAATATAGACTTTGATTAAGACTGGTAGTTTCAAATGTTTGCCTACAATATAATCAAAGCTTTCAAGCTAGACACTTATAAAGAAGATAGTTCTAGTTTAATAAGAGAAAGCTAAAGAGTTGTATCATTTAAACGAAAAACATGCTACGTACTTTATGGTTTCCTTTTAGGTTCATTTGCAATGTGACCTTAAAGTTATCGCATTATTTTTAAGCGATGATACAGAAGGGCTAACAAACCTTCTTTTGTTGGACAACATAGATTCGACGTAGCTTCAAATGTCATGTAGATAAGGTTTTTATTTTATTTTATATATTTTTTGAATGGTGTTTAACGCCCGTTTTTACTACTGAGGCACCACAGGCGGTGAACACTGGTGATACATGAGATATTGGGAAAGGATTTTTTTTAAAGGAAGCAAGCAAGCGTTCCAGGCCTAAATTTTAGGTTACCTCCCCGGCATTTGCCAGTTATGAGGATTGAGGAAAACTTGGAAGAAGAAAAAAAACAAAAAAAAACAAAAAAAAAAACAAAAAAAAACAAAACAAAACTAACTCAGGGAAGACGCCCTGGCGGGATTGGAACCCTAGACCTGCCGCTCACAAGTTCGGGCCTTAACGACCTCGGCCACCCGTGGTGGTAAGTAGACAAGCTTAGTGTGGCGAGCGCTATGTAACACAAAACTGCAGCTATAGATCTTACCTATTCACCGAGTGTACAAAACGAACGCAATTGACCTATAAATAAAGTTCATATCGGCGAGTCAATGATTATCGGAATATATTGAAGATCGCAGGAAGAGCATGCATCGTGTTCACTTCGGCCAAAATCCTTTGAAATCATTTCATTTACAAAAGTGGCGTTAAATAATAATGCCCAGAAACAGTGATATAGGTCAGAAGCAACATGGCCACCAAAGCCAAGCGATGTCCTTGGAAGGACTTCCAGGAACTTGCGAAAAACACGTAACTGTAATATATACTGGTCAGTCATAGTTCTGCAATCATGCTGTTATGTAACAGCCGAGAAAAACTCTAGTATGAGGGAAAAGGGATTTCTGGAAAATGTGGAACTGCTTGTCACCACCGAGCTGGAACAAAGTTGAAACCAGTCAATACATGTGCAACGATTCCATCCCAGATGTTCACAGAGAAGTTCCTGGTCAAAACTGTTTTTTGTGACTGTAACTATTGACTTATTAGGGAAAAAAAGTTGGGAAGCCCATGGATGTGTTACTGAAATAGCCAAGAATAGAGAGTACACCTTGGTAAAATCATTGAGCCCCAAAAACTGCACCCCTGTCGGCGAAAGGAAAAAAATGTCACCCATGATCTTTCACACAGGCCTAGCAGTTTGGTATTGGCATTGCTATTGTGGGTGTAGTTTTACCAAAAAGTCCTTGAAACCGGTTTTCAAAATAATGGTGGTTGTGGTAGTAGTTTTGTTGGTAATGGAAGATTTGCGTCCGAATATTAATTTTTATTCAACCAAGGCAAAATGTTTTAAACATGCATAGTAATAATCGGAATGCATATCTTGACCACTACAAACCAACGTAATATGAAATGGCAGAAATGAGCAAATCCTTTTGGTCTCTGCCTTGGATTTTGTCTACGTTTTACACATGACACAAATGTCTGACAAACCGAGTAATATTTCTCTCTGTTCCTTACCCACAGAGTGGCAACTTTATTAGGAACCCCCCTCACTCCTGCAGGGAATTGCTCCTATTGCTCCTACGTGATCGGCAAACATGTGACCGCCGTGTCAGGGATTTAAGCGAGGTTGGCACCTGACTTGTTCCTAGCAGAAAATTGGCAAAACCAAGTATTTAAGTATTTCAAACGCAGTATGACATCTGTGCCGAGCAAACTGAATGTTTTTTTTTTTTTGAGTAGTGTTTAACGCCCGTTTTTACTACTGAGGCACCACAGGCGGTGGACACTGGTGATACATGAGATGAAATGATAAATTGGGAAAGGATTTTTTTTTTTTTTTTTTTTTTAAGGAAGGAAGCGTTCCAGGCCTAAGTTTAGGTACCTCCCCGGCATTTGCCAGTTATGAAGACTGAGGAAAACCTGGAAAAAACCCCAGTCAGGGAGGACGGTCCTGGCGGGATTCGAACCGCAGACCTCCCGCTCACGAGTCCGTGCCTTAACGACCTCGGCCACCCGTGGCGGTAACTGAATGTTTGCAGTAGCTAAATTATTTCAGCTTTTTGCTCAAAGGGTATACCAAAAATGGTGTAATGAACTAAACATTCAGCCAAAGGCAGAGATTGACAGACATCAGCCCCTTCAGCAAGCACAGATATATTCGTACAGCCCAACACCTGGCAATTTTAGCATTTTAGCTCATGAGCTCTTAATCCCCGATGAGCCTTGCGGATACCACAACTTTTAGCATGGCCATAGTTGAGGATACAATTTGTTCCTAATCCAGAGGTTGCCACGCCAAGTACAGCCGTGAAGGATACAATGCGTTATCGACCGATGGCTTTATGATATGACTACTCTGGAATGTTATCCGCCAGTTAGAAGTGAAGCAATGAGTGTTGAAAACATCTAAGTTGGCTCAGGTCGGACAGCAAATGTTCTTCCTAAGCATATATGACAGCATTATCTCCCTGCGAGTAAAATATCAAAGGAAGGAATTCTGGTGTTTGTATTTTAAGTTGATTAAAGTTGACCCTGTTTAGTGTGAGGCGTGGTGCTTGACTTGGAAACCACTGAGGTTTAAGTAACTGTAGACTTCAGTTTAGTAAATCGCCAACTTCTAAGACTTGAGTGTTAGACGGTACTTATGAATATATGGAGATGGCAAAATAGCATCTGGAGTGCTCAAGCTATTGCAACAAAAAATAACTGCTAGCCTTGCTCACAGCGTGCAATGAGACTGTGCCAGTTCTTGATGAAGGGTAAACAGTTTAACAAGACTCAAGAGAGAAACTGTAATAAGATTATAAGACAAGATAATGTGTAGAAAATTGTTAAGAAAAACAGACACAGTGACGTTGAAATAGAACTTAAGCTCTGCACTCATGCTAATAGCTAAAAATGATTCAACATATATAAGGGACTGAAGTCTCTACTCATTTTTTTTCTGTAACTTCTGCCCTGCTATTTGCCCTCTTACGTTCTTAGCACTATCACTACTGCACATGAATATCAGACCGGACTCCAGGAGCACTCAATTAATTAATGTTGGCAGTTACATTGGGATATTAAGACAATTAGGAAGAGCATTAATCATCAGCAACCCTCGTCGCTGCTACATTTAATCTCTTTTGTCAAAACCCTTACTTGGACAGTAATAACAACAAAAATTATTATCATTTAAAATATAAGCCCTCATTTCCGACGTTGCACATCCATTTCTTTGCCAGTAGTCTGAAACATGGTCAGAAGGCGCAAAATTTGGGCAGGATGCTGGGTGAGGCAGTAATTTTAGATTTTTCTATTGGGCCAATTTTGATCAATCGGCAAGCGTTTGTCTTGCTATATTATGAAACATATTCTATTTTTTTAAATCTGATTAGTCTAAACTTAAAAAGCGTAAATCCCGTACAACTCAAAATTCCAGCACTGTTTGGACATCTTTATAATTCCAGCAAACGCAAAGCATCTTCTTTGACCAAACCTCTTACTGAGGTAATATCTATTGTTTTATTTTCTCACAATTACAGAATTAGAGCAGTTTTTCCTCGCGTTTCCAGAATCGGACGACTAGGGGATTTTTAAAGAAGTTGGTTCAAAATATAAAACTCATTTTTGGATCTGAGCTTGTATGTTCATATGGACCTACTCTTCGACTGTTACTACAATGTCGAGCAGCTACTGTTGTTCTGGAGATGCCAACTCTTCCTGACAATTGAGCAGAACTGGTAGTGGCTTTTTTTTTTTCCGAGCGCAATGAACAGAATTTCATTTTCTAATATAAGGTCGCTTAGAGCGCGACTTATCTTCAAGCCTATTATCTCCATCATTGAATGCCTGAACTAATTCGAGGCTCTTTCCTATTGACAAAGTGCTTATCTGACATACGCTGGCGTAGTACTCAAACTTTTTCTAAAAAAAAAAAAAAAAAAAAAAAACAAAAACAAAAACAAAAAAACAAAAAAACCTAAGAAGAAAGCGAACTGCTGTTTTGCCGCAGTATGTTTTTAATTGCATTTCGAGTATATGTATTGAAAAAATAATGTTAAAAATATGTTTCAACTTATCTTTTTTCTAGTAGATGTAGTAGATTTGTATCACTCGAGTAGTTAAACATGCACTGTGCAATTTGATTAACGCGAATCTGGTAATATAACACGTGGACACAAGGAACTATATTTTCACTGCTAAAAGCTTTTTACTTCGCAGATACATAAGAAAAATGGCATACCTGGAGGTAGCTGTTAGCTGTTTCTTTAAGAGATCGTTATAAAATCCCACCGTAGGCAGAGAGTCACAAATCTGCCAGAGGCTGAATATTTATGTGCAGTAGAAAATATTGCGTAACTAATACTTCGCATCATATGAACTCTAGAGAACAGAACAAACTAGCAAAGTTAGAAAAATGTCACTTTCTTCTAGACTTCTGACAGTCGTCTTGCGTGCGTGATTTCATTCCAGTGTCATGTGTCTCCTGCTTCCATTCGTTTCATTTTGTCGTCTCTTAACTTTTGTTCTTTTATTTCCACTCTGCTTCGGCGTGAACAAAGTCCGTGTTCATAACATGCCAGATTATTTATAACGCACAGTAGTTAAATGAAACAAAATTCGGATAATTCCAAAGCAGCAGTAATGCTATATGCCGCATACTAGTACACTTGAACACATTTGTACAACGCAAAAATGTGAACTTAAATGAAATAGTAGTTGAATATAGTAAAACAATTAAACTACTGTCATCTTTATAAATACGACCAAAGTGAGACACCCAAGAAGAAACTGCTTTCCTTTTACTCTGGAAAGAATTGTGCCAAACGCTTGTAATAAGCCAATTTGATTACTGCGATTCGTTGTTGATTAAAATGTGTTCAGTTTAGCTAAGAAATCACGGTTGGTCCGTTATGTATGCCTCAGGAAAATCTGGAATGGTCCCAAATTTGACCATTGTTCGAATTACTTTCAAGAACACGTATAGAGATATTAAGAAACATACTTACGTTATCATGTTTGTTTAAAATTTCGTAAACCTCTACATAAGGTTTCTTTATATCCATAATCTTACAACATGCCGATCTTACATCGCGTTAGAAATTAGACTGCTTTCTAGTTTGTCACTGATATCTACTTTCCTCGGGAGGTGCATTAAATTACTGAATTAATGCGTACTATAAAAACTGATTTTTTTTAAAAAACATACTACTTTCGTAGAATCAAATAGTAATACATTTAAGATATGAAAATAATACTCATATTTCATGCAATATGTAATGTAAAAACTGTATACGTTTGCTAATTTAAAGTCTGTTAAATTGAGCAGTAACGTAAGTGGTTACTAACTTACACTAGACGAATTATAGACTGTTGTTTGACCTTTACCAATTATCGTGTTTTTTTACTTTATAATACCATAATTCAGGGAGCGTCCCTGTTGCCTTGGCTACCTATCGTGACACATTTAATTTAGTTTAGCTTTAATAAAATGTTGGATGTATAAATTATTTATTTAAAGACCGCCTCTTTCTTTATGTAGAGTTGTTGATTTGGGTACTCTAACAACTCAGATCATCACCGTCCTATTTATTTCAGAGCGTAAAACGGCCGATAAATTTTGCCTCAGATGCCTCTTCTTTCAGGCTTGAGGTTATTTTTCATGTCGTAAATATACGACATGGGACTCACGGCTTTACTTCCCTTCCGAAAGAAGCCATACTTAGGATATTTACGTCCAAAATTTCCATCCACTCTGGACGGGACTTTATGTAGAAAGCATGCATGCGTGTGTTTATGTTTTATATCTTGCAATTTAAGTTGACGGAGTGGTTTATTTATGATTCCGTTAGTAATGTAGACACTATAATTGTATTTTCTGTATATATTATTGTCTATCTTTTTATGCTAGAGAAAATAGTACTTAATTTCCCTTAATGAATCTTCAGGTCTCCAATTGTATAATTATTCTTCATCTGTGTTTTGTTTTATTTAAAAACAGCATATTATAATACATACAGAGTGGAAGGGAACAGTGTCATAAATAACATTGGTGACAGAGTTTATAAGCGGAACAAAAACAATCTGGATAATGTACTCTTCTCTATCTCTTGGAGTTTTTGAACAAAGCCCCCTAATATTCTGCATGGTTAACTTATACACTTACGGATACACAGAATATGCTGGTTCACATAAACCTATTGCAAAAACAAGTTCATAACTAGCATTGCTCACATTTTAAAATTGCTGTTAACACAGTGCTATGAGACCCCCACGGGTGGCCGAGGTTGTTAGGGCGCGGACTTGTGACCAGGGGGTCAGAGGTTCGAATCCCGCCAGGACCGTCCTCCCTTACTGAGATTTTTCCCGGTTTTCCTCAGTCCTCATAACTGACAAATGCCGGGGAGGTACCCTAAACTTAGCCCTGGAACGTTTCGCAACATATCATATATCATTTCATCTCACCAGTGTTCACCGCCTGTGATGCCTCAGTGGTAAAAACGGGCAATAAACATCATTAAAAAAAATACATGGCTATGACAACAATATTTGTTCCAGTGTTGCCAAATATAATTTTGCGAACCCAAATGATTCGCAAAAACAGTTCAGATGAATATAAATTAAAATTCCTTCGAGTTATGAAAAAATAGAAAAGAAAATTGTTTGTTCAATTTATTTGACTGTCCATTATTATAATCGGAACGTATGAATTCCGACGCATTAACATGTAACAGCACATAAAAATAACTAGAATTATTTTCAATCAAAAAACACATCAACAGCTGATATAGTATTGGAAAAGTTTGTTCGATAGAACTAGCGCATAAAAGTATGGCAGTGACACATTGTTTTTTACAACCGTGTAATTTTCAGAATAGGCAACCCACATTACGCTGCAGTGATCGCGAAAAACAGCAGCTGATTTAACAGCATACAATACCTGAGTACGGAGAACACGTTACACATACTTCGTATATGTTTCTCTTTAAAAACGGTCCTTATCTTTTTTCACTGACGTAACTGACAGAAATTCAGCAGATAAGAGATAAGTTAACAACTGGAAAGGTTGAATGTTATGTATATAGTTTGTAGCAGCATAACAATGGATTTATATACACTTCTCTTTGAAAGTGACATTTCACATAAAAATAAAGATTTGAAGAAGTTCTTTAAAACTGAAGGTGATGCACATTAGCAATACGCCCACTTTCGTTTACGACTACCGAACACCATTTCAGACGACAATATTAATGATCACGTGATGAACATGCGAAAACACGTAGAGAAAATAGTCGATTATGTGATAGCACCGTGCTGTAAGAATTACGCTGCCAACAATGATGGAAACTGAATATTTGGTGGAAAATGCCATAATTTCACGTCACTCATGCTTGTCATGAAAAAACTAGAGCTTTTGAAGCTATTTTCGAATTCAGTGGCCCCGAGTTAGTCAAAATTAGCTCTCCCGTTTCCCTAATATTTGTGTGTTGAAGAGTGATTAAAGGAAAGAAATGTCTAATTTTATACATCTCTAAAGTTTCTGAAAGTTGTAACCAATGATAGACGCATGCCATGAAAGTATGACTTGAAAAAATATACGGTGATTCTGAAACACCGTGTATATCCTCCTGTTTTTGCGTTTTTGTGTGGATAAAGAGATGGCCTGTTGACTGAACTCCAACATAAGTAAATAATAAATAATAAATTGAACATTTTTTGTTTAAAGATTATTATTTCTAATGTATGAATAGTAAAAGATAATGGTATGAGGTACTCTTTGCTTCTGGGCAGTTCAGTACAGTCATAAATTTAGTGAATGGAACCTGAATTCATAAAAATATACGATGAATGTCTGAATAGCTCAAGTAGTTTTGTATTGGAAATATAAAATCTTTTTTATTTCATATGTTCTATTTTTTAATTATTAACCACCTTTTTTAGACTTGATACTAGAAAAGTACGTACTGGTTAAAATGAGATGAAACAGAATATAATAAAATAATATTTAAAATATGTTATATATGCATATAATATGGCCACAAAATATTTTTCTGTGTGGAGTAATGGTATAATCAATGGTAGGCTTGTTTTCGAGGAATTTTGTTCTCTACTAACCTTTTTTTTTTTTTTTGCTGAGAATGTACAATTGGTGTTTTTCAGTGATATATTTGAACTGCACATAACCCTCTGAGCTTTCATTTCATTTGAATACTTAAATGCAAAATGAAAGTTGCTCCCAAGGATTCTGCCCCTTTATAATATACCTCCTGACGTACTGCTCCTGACGTACTGAAGTTCAAATTACATTCCAACAGAGCCTGTTCACATTCAGTTCGGTAACACGAGACAGAAAGTTGAAAGTGGCTTGGGCATTCATGTTACATATGAGACGTAGCCGAACGATTTAATATAATTAACAGGACCTGGAGACATTTTAGTAAAATAGTTATTTTTTGGGATACCAAATAAGAGGTGGAATTATAAAACACATCAAGTCAAAACTCATATTTGACTTACTAGAGGTCATCAAAAGTATCTCCAAATTATAGTTGATATCAATACCAGACTGAGAAACAGGCTTAGAAAAGTGAACATGAAATCAATAAGACCCATGGCTCAAACCCCGTTATATAAGAAATACGATATTTCGTCACTGGTATACTTTACATACTGTATCCTAACTGGGACAAACATCTAGTATTCATCATCAATGTGTGGGCAATTTGTAGATGATATTGCTCATGGTACTGATAATGCGGATCAGGTTGGTCACAGGCAATCTTAATGCTCCTAGATTCACAGTGGTATTATATTAATCACATTATGCATATTACAGTCGTTATGGACCTACCTACATCAAAGCTTTCAGACACGGACCCTGCTGAAGAATTCTCTCCAGAAAATATCGGCTCTGTTTGGGTAATTTTTAACAAAATATAATTACAATAGGCTACAGAAATTCCCAGGTCAGATTTTATGGCTAGGGTTGGCTTTCTGCACTCTCGCAATAAACTATACTACAAACAATAGTCCAGCACTTGTACAGTAAATAGAAATGAAACCACACTCATGCTTAAAAGAAGGAAGTTACATGTGGCATGCGGCATATGAGGTGGCAGCTCATATATACTGTCTCATTTGTATGACTCCTATGCCACGAAAAGTTCAGTGAATACATTATATTGGTGAGTATTTCACTATGATAAATGCCCTGCCTTTATTCAAGAGGCGAATGTACCAATAGATTAATAAAAATGCTCGGTTGTGTGTAAACTACTTTTAGTGTGCTCTCATGGCTTACTGATAAGTCATAATGTCGGATACCGGCCTGCCTGGACATAAACTCTAGGAGGCATCTGGTGATTGTGTAAACATTAAAAAAGATAAAAAATAATACATGAGAAAACTTCTAAATGTTAAAATGTTATTGAGTTCTCAATAAAACGTAGTTGGTTAAATATTTAACAAGTAAACTAGAAGATTCAGCTGCTGCTGCTGTTATTACAATTTGCAAAAGGAACGCAATGCTGTATTTCTACAGAATGCTCAATAAACACTGCCCCCACATAACGCCTCTGCAATGCCAATGTATTCGGGTAGAGTAATGGCTACCATGTTGTATTATCGCGCCGCAGGTGGCGAATTTAAATTACATAGAGAAACAGATCGTTTCTATTCATATCTGAACTTTGCAGACATTCTAGAGCAACTCGTGCATAATATCGCTTATTTACTAGGGAATGCTGGTGAAAGAACAGGCTTTTAGCTCTTACATGCCCATTAACAGGCGATGGAACACGCCACTCGTGCTCAATGTTTCCCAGCAGTAAACGTACTGAGGACGGTGGTGATACAAAATGGGTTTATTGCACCTTTTAAACAGACACAACTTATAAACTCATAAAAGAACGTTGTTCTTAGTGTTTTACCACTCTTCAAAATAAAACAAAGCAATAAGTGCAATAAGGACGTGTACTAAGTTGTATTATCTATATTCTATGAGCAATTAAAGAGTATTTTTATATTTACAACCATACTTAGGCCTGGAACGTTTCCTACTTAAAAAAATCCTTTCCCAATATATCATTTCATCTCATGTATCATCAGTGACTACCGCCAGTGAAGCTTCAGTAGTAAAAATGGGTGTTTAACACCATTCCAAAAAATTGCAACCCTCTATGAAATCTTTTTTTTTTTTGATTGATTTATTTACGGACGCTCTTTAACATGTCAGGTCATCAGCGTCCCATTCAACTCAGGGCGTGAAACGGTCGACAAATTTTGCTCAGAGGCCTCTCTTTCAGGCTTGAGGTTCTTTTTCGTGCCGTTAATGTACGACACGGGACCCACGCCTTTACTTCCCTTCCGAAGGAAGCCATACTTAGGATTTTTACGCCCGAAAAAATCCATCGATCCTGACCGGGTTTGAACCCGTGATCTTGGGTTTAGGAGGCAAGAATGGTAACCACTACACCACCAGGACAGATGCCTATGAAATCACATTTAGTTCTTCCTAAATGAGAAAACGATTTGTATCGATAAATCCACGGGTTTCCAGTTCCTATATATCCTGTAGAGTTGTAAATAAATATCTTATTTCTATGGTTTCAATAAGCTCAGTGTGCCTTGTAGAGTACGTAACGGAATTTCTAAAAACTAAAAGCAGTATAAGGTGAACTTTGTTATGTTGGACTATTGATAACGGGTCACTGGTTGTTCCCCATTAGTCTATCCTTCAACAGTTCTTACTTTGATTGTGTTTGAGTGTACAGTACTTGATGTTGGTGCTTAAGAATACCTATGCGTAATTACATACAGAAACTCAATGTGTATTATAGAATAAAGATGGTAAATTATTGAAAATCACTGTTAGTTAGTCAATATTACACAGTAAAATCACTGATGATGTGGAGACGTAGAGAGATGGGCTCATGAACGTTCGTCTTCACTGGAAAACATTGTCTCAGATGAGGGTTAATACAAAGTAAACATGCAGGAGCACCTCATTCAAATAGTATGAAGAAACAGTTGAGTGTCTGATAGGGCAATCTTTTTCAGCTAATTAAAATCAAAAGTTTACACTTATAAATTAAATTTATTTGCATTTCTCCTATCATTGCAAAGCAAATAGAGGGTGAATTTCGAGACAGTTATAAAAATGTAGTTTTGATTAACATTTTACGTTAAAACATTTGTTGAATATCTCATATATCAAAAAATATACGAAACTCATAAGACATTTAAGAATTCCATTGAAGATATCTACATTAATATTTATCGAGCATACAGTGCCGGGTATAAAAATAAGATATAGTGACAAGAATGACCTCTAATAGGTAGCAGAGTATGTGTTGCACGTTAGGAAAAGAGCGAGAGTTAATGACATAGATAAGGGTTGGTTTGCACATGATGCGTGGCTTGCAAGACAGTCGAGAGAAAACTGTGAGGGAAGCAACACGTCTTATCAGCTCCCGAGATACCAAGAAAGCACAATGTGCAATTATAGGCAACTAATTCTTTTTATAATGTGAAATATCTTCCAGGGTAATAAAATGTAAACCAGATTATGCAACACCGGTAGTATTATTTGTGAAATTATACCTCAGCAACCCTTCCTGTATTCAGAGGTTTAGAATTTCATTTGATTTTATTGGGAAGGATGTTTGTCGCTAAATGTTCCCCCCTTCCCAGGCAAGCGTAGGTTTTGAGTTGATTTTTATCGTTTAGGAGGCCGGGTTGTGGCAATATTTTACAAAAAAATTGCGTTAAAAATTATAACAAAACACAGTAGCGAAATAAGAACATTTAGAATTATAATACACTTTGATCAACATAGTTCTGACAGCCTGATATTAATTTTATGTTCAATTCATGTTTTTTCTTTAAATTCGGTTCGGTAGATATTCGAAAACAGGTTGTAAATACTATATTGTTTTGTGTTGCTCAGTGGTACCACTTCTTTGTTATAAATGAAATCAAATTCATCGTCAAAAGAATTATATTTTTATGGTACTGCAGCAGTGTAGTAATAACTCCCTTCCATCAGAATATTAAATGAAAAAATGAGGGAAGACAATAAAGAAATGTGTTAAGAAGGAGGTAGAAAAGTATGGTTTAAAGAAATAATGGATTTGACGAAAGCAGGATGATAAATGGCAGAAAGAGAGCAACTAAACCGGACAAATTTGACTTAATATATCCATTCAAAATATTTTACAACGATTATCATAATGATACTGGTGACAATAAGCCATTAAGACCTTGTGAACACTAACAAACTCATGGAAATAATATTTAAGCTTTATCTTCGTTATTAGTTCTAACGGGAAATGAATAATTTAGCGGAATGTTCCGTCTAAATGACTATGAGTATAATAAAGCTTAAGCACCTGATGTGAAATGTTTTGAGCTACATATTTTTCATAACTTTCCCTTAAGAATGTCTAACTCTTCTTCCAACCCCTCACTCACAGTAGTGTCCCCTTCATAAGACATCCTTTTTATTCTTTTCTAAATTCCTTTTATTTTTGTTCTTTTTTCCCTTGCTTTGAAGCAAAAAATGAAAGCCAGAGACGGAAACGGCACTTAATGGACCCAGACAACAAGTAGCGTATGTTGTGTGTGCGGGAGGGCAGGTTGTCTCCTCCATGAGGCAACCCGTACAATATCCATACCCTTTATAGACGGAGATCAAGAGTGAAAGAACTGGAAAGCATTGAAAACGAAATGCTGAGGAGATTGAATGGAAAAGAACCTTAACTTTTGTTCTAAATGTGCTCCACATTTAGTGTATCGGTGGCAAACGGTGATTAATGAACAAGGGGGCATTGAAGGATGGACAGCAAGTGGTCACGGAGCTCTGTTGTGTTCGTAGACAAAAGGTGGAAATAAGAAGTGGAAAAAGTCCCTGAATAGGAAAATAAAAAGACTGTACCAAGTAAAAGACAAAGTTGCTTTTAGTTTTGTCTTTGTTTAATACAAAGTCAATGCACCAGAGAGATTTTAAGGTTCTGAATGGTGTTTGTACTTCTGATAACCTAGAACAAGGATTTTTTCAACAAGTATTTCCATTCTTTCTACTGAATTTATTAATTTCCTAACTGAAATGATCACAAAAATACAGTTAAGTTAGATTAATGCTAATAGTAACGAAACACCAACTTTGAAAGTCACTCCTGCAAACTGATTTTACCCAGACTTTAAACACGATCACACCTGTAAACAATCAAGTTTAATCAGCGACCAGTATAGTGTCTACTACAATTACTGATATTATTTTACGACTATGGTTCACTAAATATTAGCTGATTAATGACCTTTTCTAGAATGTTAAAGCTTTTCAACAATTACAATGCAAGCAATTATTTAAAATAGACTATATATTACAGGACAATACCGGGAGATTCTAAATTAATAATAATAATAATAATAATAATAATAATAATAATAATAATAATAATAATAAGTTCTTTTATTATATATTTATAAATTAACAGTAATTATAGAAGCTTTAAAAGAATAAAACACTAAGATAAAGACACACTTGTAAGAGCTATATTTCGAACTCGTTGAGTTCTTCTATGGCAAGAAGACAAGTGAAGGTGATAAACGTAAATATTGAGTATCGAAGGTAACGTTATGCATGGAAACAAATGAAACTAGAAATGAGAGTGTGCGGGGGAGGGGGAGGGAATTAATACGTAAGATTTAAACTAGATGGTATACGCTTATAAGAATAATTTTTTTCTCACTGTAAGGATTTTGACGATGCTTTTAATCTAACACTTATTGATGCGTTACCAACAGAATGCTCTGAGAGTTTACTTAGAGATAGAGAAATGGCAGCTATATTATTACATAAAGCGCGTATACCACCTAGTTTAAATCTTACGTATTAATTTCTTCCCCCCTCCCACACTCTCATTTCTAGTTCCATCTGTTTCTATGCATAACGTTACCTTCGATACTCAATATTTACTTTTATCACTTGTCTTCTTGCCATAGAATAACTCAGCGAGTTCGAAATATAGCGATTTCAAGTGTGACTTTATCTTAGTGTTTTATTCTTTTAAGGCTTCTATAATTACTATTAATTTGTTACATTGCTAATAGTGTTACTTTATTTTTATTTTTAATATATATATATATCATTTAGCTTTAGAGCATTTACTGTCCGTATAAGATTTAAATAATGTTTACCCGTTAAAACCATGACATATCTACATGTATGCGTTAGAGAAAAATAATTTATACCCAATATTAATTTCCGAGTTTTTCGAATCTGCCTTTGACACCTAGCTCTTGGCATTATCTTAAAGTAAATGTTCAAAATATCCATTCTTTCTCGAATAGAGGCCTCACTTCGATTCCCCACTAACCCGTGAAAACATTCCCATATTCCTGGCGTATGTCTTCTGTCGGACTGGATTGCGGAGGGTTTTTACGACATACACTGTACACGAATACGTTAATGATTTTAAATGGTCTACAGGTACCTTTAGAATACGCTGAGCAGTCTTAGGTTCAGATTCTTCCTGCACCTATGGTAAAATATGCACATTTAAAAAATGTACATACACATTACAAATACATGCATTGTTCGTAGACCGTACATGCTTAAGTATGATATACAATAGAAAGAGGAACAAATAATACAAATAAAAAATGTTAAATAATAGTAATAATAATAATAAATAAACATTAAAATATGCAGAACGATATTTACAGATATATGAATGGAAACATATTAACATATTATTTATAATTACACTAGTTACTGCTTTCTATCCCAAAAATAAATTACTTGTAGCTTTGCGCACTTTGGCTAGGGAAATGCCCACATTCAACCAATTGGCGTGGTTCGCAAACAGTTCCCAGCATGCCAATCGTCCTTTAATTCCTTAAAAAAGTTTTCAGGAAACGGCGTTTTTCGCAAGTATTCCTATCTTTCAAGGTATTTATCTGTAAAGTCCTATTAAACACTGTATTTTTACTCTTATAACTTTTACTTGATATTCAATAAAAAAACTCATTTAACTAAACTGTGTTCCTTTCCAGAAATTCACAGCGGTTTTGTAGATTGGACTGAATTCTGTAGGCGCAAGCACGTAGTAACAAATGAAATGATGATGGAGTAAAAGGGTTGGGAGTACTTGGCGTCTTAATCCGGCAGTCACCTTCTCAGGGTTAGGAAAATCTGCTAAGAAAATTGCACAGACAGCTTCTTACACAGGATCTCCCGATTAGTTATCTCAAACGCTACTCCTAGACCAAGGAGGCAGCCCAGAAATATACTGTCCCTATATATAGTAGAGGGTATTAACAAAATATAGTAATTTACATTGCGCGTTAGTAAGTTTCTACACCACCAACAGCTGTAAACTACTTGTGCTAATTATTATTGCATTTTCCTTAAGTATTTCATCATTGTACTTTGAAAAAACATGAGGGTAAATTTGGAAAACATTCCTACGTTAATAATTGGCAAGGCTAATATTCCACATCCTTCCGGATTCGTATCACGTACTATGAGAGGATCATCCGCATCCATGAAACTTATGAGAGTTGCCAGTCTAGATGTTTTTAGATCCATCATTGTTCTACCATGCGATGATACTGGTCATATATGGAGCTTCAACTCTTAAGACTATCAGCTCTGAACCTGAATCAAAGAACACAAACGGAATACAAAATACGCAGAGATCCGAGCATACTCGTAGAATAAATCGATCAATCGCTGAGCGGAGATCAGAAGGGAACATGAGGAAGAGTCGAGATTTGTTAAGGAGAACAGAATTCTCATAGGGGAATTTAAAACAGGCCGCATCCAAGCCAGATATTCTGAGAATTATACCGTATCTGTGCAAAACTTAAAGGGATAAAGAACCATCTTTTTCATAGCTATGTGCGCCGAGGTCACTAAGGCACGGAACGGTCTGGTTTGAAACACGGTAGTTGAGTTTAGATCCCAGGTTTTCCTTGGTTTTCATCACTAGTTTGAAAGCTACACTAAACTTAGACATTGAACGCTTGTTTTCAAAAATTACTTTTACAATTAATCATTTCTTCTTATGCATTAGAAGCTGATAGGAAATCTGAGCGTTAAACACTATTTAAACATCTACGGGCAGAACCAAAACCCCTACTTTATATGACAGTCTGTGAATATTAAATGATAATCCATTTCATTTCAGTATTCAGATTATGTTAATAACACTGTACATTATATAGGAATGAAGACTAAAATTAACATATTATTTGTTTAGCATTTATAAAGGAGTCCTGAATATTGCTGTTTAACTTTAATTTGTAAATTATTATAGAACATCATTTTACTATCGGGACATCGCGCAGAAAATTGTAGAGACCGCTCTGTAATAGGAGAAAATTCAGTCCAGTTTTCCTCTGTATCACTGCGCTGCTTTTACTTTATCAAGTTAGTCACTATTCAAGGATTAACTTGAGGCGATAGGCGCTCTCATATCAGTCACATTGGTTCCTGTAGTCGCCTATAGGGTGGGGCAACCCTAAAGTACATAAACTCTGCAGTGACTGATGACTTCTCTCCTATGGTAATGTCATAAATATTCTTCTCATTGTGTACATTTCTTCAGTGAAATGTTAATCTACTGTGCAGTGTTTTACTTTTGTTTTTTAGAAGTGCAGCGATACCAGAGATACAGAAGAAACATAACAAAAATCCGCAGCGGAACTCATCTCTACAATTAGTATATATAATATATATTATACATTATTTATTTTAATATTAATATAAATAAGATGTAAAAAGTTTATGTGATTATTTCCTTTTTCAGGTTTTATTATTTTTTTTTGTAATATTAATGTACTTTAATTATTTTTTATGTCTCTTTTATATACACAATTGACGAAGACATCGATCCGGAACAGATGTGGCGTATTGGGCAATGACAATGTGGGGAAATGCATTGTAAGATTGCGTTCGTTAAGAAGCAGAAATGACGGTTGGAGAAAGATTACACGTATGAAAGCAAAATTAGAGTCTGCGCATGCGCAACATGAAGAAGCGTGTTGTTTAACGGTCTACAGAGAGAGAGCCGAGTTTGGAAGCTCGAGGTGAGAGGTTATGCTACCATTCCTCCTGGGAATCCATCTTATTTAACCTTTATCGTGAATGTATAAATATGGTTATGTTTTCAGTGAATATCTAAGCCTGATATTTCCTCAATATAGTCTCGTTTTAAGTCACTATGGGCGTTAAATTAGGTATAGAGTGGTATTTTCGGAGAATGGAAGCAAGGGGTCGTGACAATATGTATGAATATATAGATTTTCATTAAGGTTTTGGTTATATATATATATATATATATATATATATATATACATATATATATGTGTGTGTGTGTGTGTTAAGGTATGTATCTAGTTTTATTTCTCCTAAGATTATGCATGCAATCTTCTCGATCAACTGCTTGAAGTCTTATGACTGAATGATGCCTATAATCATAGAACAGTTATGGTTAAAATGATAAAACATGGCCTATTTCCAGGGAATTATCTAAAATAAGATCTTCATTTAAATAAATGAAGAAACAAAAACTTTAATTCATCATAGTGTGTTGTACAATTGTAAGGAATTAGGACTCCATTATGCATAAGTTGAAGAATGAATTTTAGAGAGACGAAAAGGATAAACTTAGTGAAGAATAGAACATTTGATGACGTAACTTTAGATAAAATCACTTTTTGTTTGGAAAAATTTCCAGAAGGATATTTTGCACAGTTAAATGCAAAAGCAGGCAAAGTTTGTAAAGTTAAAGCCATATAATATTGCTATATCGTAAAAACTATGTTTAAAATGAAAAGAGGAAAAGTTTTTTAATGAGCTCTGGTATTATAGGGTATGCGGAATCAGAAAATAAAACTCATGAAGTGCCTCTCTGTAGCGGAAAAAATTGGGGAACCGTATGCTGTCAGTGGTGGGAAATTAGTCTGTAGAAAAAGGTATTGCTCCTGGGAGAGATAATTTTATGTCACTTTTTGCTGAACTAACCGATCCGAAATAAAATTTTAGTTTTCTCCAACAAGGGATCAGCCAGGTGCTGACAACTTATGCTCTTTAGAGACAGTTAATAAAGCACCCCGAAACAACCTTACTAGCCATAATGTTTGACTCTATGTGTCTTCCCTACGAAAGTGAAAATAACTCGTGTTTGTTTTGGAGGACAAAAAAGGACAAGAGTGTAGATAAGAGATCTTAGTACGCCAAAAATGGAAAACTGCATCCCGTGCTACTTGGCCGCCGTCCCACAAAAAAAAAAAAAAAAAAAAAAAAAAAAAAGCAGCACATTTCACCATTATTATTATTTTTTCACGAGAAAACTGAATTGTTATTTTCTTGATTTCAATGTGCCATTAGGACTTTTTTTTTAAATTTCATGTGTTTTAACGTATACCATGAGACAAATAACTTTATTATACTTTTTTATTCTTTGGCGCTGAGTAGACCTTTTTATGTCGGTACCTCCCGCAATTATTCTCCTAAAGGAGCAGAGTTTTATGTCAGAGTTTTCCTTCTCCTAAGTGGGTTACTTTCCCTTCAGTTTAATAGTCTCATCTATTCTACCTGGGCGGTATAAATTAGTAAATAGGTATAGACAAAACTATTTAGAGCATATCAAGCGAATGCCCATTGAGATAATTCCACATTTTGTATTAAATCTTACACCTAGAGGAAAATGAGAGCCAAATAGACGCAAAAAGCGGTGGATATGCCAGTTTTAATATTCTGTAACGGAACTTATGTCCTAAAACGTGAAGTAGATATTGATTTACATTTTTATTTGATACAAGGGCCAGTATTTTATTTTCTAAATTTGAAGAAACTATGAATGATATTAATTTCCTGTTTACAAATTCAAAAAAGCAAGTGTTGATTAGTAAACACAGTGAAAGTGTATGCGGCATTCATCTTTATAGCCGCAGTAAAAAGTTAATTGTAGTCGTGCGCTCGCGGCTGGTTTTGTAAGATATAAGTGACAGAACAATTTCATGCTATATTTTTGATTATTTTAATTGCGGCCTAAACCAATAATAACATCCAGAGACGTTTAGACAAAGAAGATAAGGCGCACGCAGTAACTTCACAGCAAATGTCAGCTTTACTGTCGTTAGGTACCTCACTCTCTCAAAGAAGAACAAAAGGCAGAAATGAAAAGGAAACGAAAGATGGAAGCTTCAATAGTACGCGGTATTAATTAGATAGCGATCTGAGATTTCCCAAATAATTGTCCTCCAGTGAAGGTTAAGTAATGTCGCAATGTAGGACAAAATGATTGCCATTTTCTTCTAAGCAAGTGGCCACACTGCAGCTATTACACTCCAGGAGAAAAAAACAAGTGACTGCCAATTGGTACACCACAGTATGCCTCCTCAAGATCTTCAGAACACTAACAGAAAGAATACCTGGGTTGCAAGAATTGTTGCTTCATCACACACAGCTTTAAAAAAATTACAAAAATCGGGTCTGACACTAGCGAAACACCCACAGCACAGTTCAGATCTGACTTTCTGTGACTTATTACTGTTTCCAGTTGTTGAAGATAAACCGAGAGACCATCATTTGGAATTGCGAAATAAAATGTTGTATCCTTCGATGAGGAGGTTGTTGCCATCTCTAAAGAAGATCGGTTACGGAGGTTCGGGAGTGGCGGAGATTGCCTCGAAAATAAGTAGACAACGTTGGTAGGGTATGGTCTTTATATACACTGAGCGGCAATAAATGCGAAACACTTAATTTTTAAACATATTGTAAAATAAAAATATGTGTTTATTGAAACGAAGACATAAATATTAAAACATAATTTCTTTAACAATGTTTTATCAACTTTTTGACTGCTCATTGGGGAGTTCATGATCATTCGATGTAATGACACCATCGCCAACACCTGTTCCCTTTCTATCTTTAACGAATTTTGGAGCATTTTCAACAACTAAAGATACAAAAGACCTATTTTTCGGTTCATGCCGGACACCTGCATAATGCATTTAGCTTTTTCATAACAGAGAGACTTATTTCTCAAGACTTTATCAGAATGTGAGAATACAAGAGATTTACTATTGACAGCCTTTTCCTCACGTTAAGAAGGTATGCGTCCAATGGCCTAATACTTTTTGTGATACATGAAATGTTCTTGCTTGTTACTACACACAATTTAAAATGTTTAACAAGTATTACAATTTATTTATGTATAAACATTCACTCTCAGACACGCGTGGGTGTGAAGACCTGTCACAGCAGACACCAGTGTTAGAACTTTGGGGACCTTGCAAAACATGCAGCAAAATGTGAATGCTGATAACTATGTTAACATGTTGATAGCTTTCCAAATGCCAGAATAGTAAGCACAACAAATAACATCATCTGGTTCCAACAGGATAAAGCGCAGAAGTACGGGTTTTCTCCGAGAATGTTTCCCAATCATCTTTTCTCCCGCTCTGGAGAGTTAACGTAACCCAGAGCAGACTTAACAGCTTGGAACCACTTCCTCTTGGGGTTCTTAAAATAAAGCCTTTACCGTCATCTGCATAAAATCGACGAATTGAAAAATTCCATCAGTCAGGAAGTAAGAGCTTCCCTTGCCGCCTTCAAATCACAACTTATCACTTTTCTCTGCTACCAAAGAAACTTTAATTTGACACCTTGCCATTGATACCCGGACAAGATTTAAAGTGGGAAGCGCGCTGGAAGGAAAACTCTCCAGGATATGGCTGAAGAAAGGAAACTTTCCAGTAAGGGGAAGAATAATAAATTAAAATATATTTTAATTCATTCAACAATAAACAACGATATGATTCACATGCAAATTTTATATCAATTTTGGAATGACAAAGAGCAATAAAATCTTTAAGCACTAACCGTTAAATACCACATATAATATACAATAATTTTTTTTAAACTTTAAAACAATTAACGGGGCTAAAAATAGTTATAAATTTCACATTTAATCATTAGTACCACCCTGATACTTTCAAGAACTTCACTTTATAAGTTCCCACTACATTACAAATACAAAAGAAAGTTAAAACCAGTATTAAACGATCATTGAGAATACCAAAATAAAATATTAACTTACACACGTTACCTGGGTCACTGGGTCGGGCTAACAGAGTAGGCTTTGGACCTACTAATTTAGAATGAAGACCAAATGTGTCCGAAATGATCTACCCGATTAAAAACAGAGACAGAAACGAACGTGTAAGCCACAAATATTACTTCATCTGTTTTCAAGAAGTTTCTATGCCTGTTTCAGTCAATGGAAACCAAAACCAGTGAACAAATCTTTCTGACATGGACAAGAATGGAAAGAACGGCTTGGGGAAAAACCTCATAGTCTTTTCATTGTCACATGAAATGTAGGAACAATGTGGGCCACACTATTAATTTAAATTCAGTTTATTACAATTTTTGTCAAAGAATATAGTTGTTTATTCTTTTTTGTATACCAATGTAATTGGTTTCATCATATGCGCCAGCTTTTTTTTTTTTTTTTTTTTTTTAGAAAATAAAGATATATTCAGCTTTTGCTTTTTCTGTGACAAGTGCATACAGTCTTTGTATTTAATTTAATAGCCTTTGATGTAACTGCAGGCTTTTGTCAACAAAGGAGTAGCTAAAACCGTATGATCGAATAACCGAGAATTAGCGAATTGCATGGAAACGAAATATAGAGAAAAATAAATATATTTTATTTGCTGCTTATTTCCGCTTGAAGATACGACAAATTTGAAGTTTCATAAAGCGGTTATTTGTGGGGGGGGGTTAAATTCTGAAATAAGTAAAATAAAATAGGTAGATAAATAAATTAATATATAAAGGACCTTGTATTAATAATACAACAAAATTACTCCCCTGAGAGTTTTCTTCAAAAATTCTAAAACTTTAGAAATGACATTGAGATTAGAACTAATGAATATCCGAGTGTCTTTGTAGTTTTGCTAGCTTTGGGCTAAGAATTGTTGTGCAGGAAAGCACACAGTCTTTTCAAAACAGCTGGACGTTTGTCTTACGTATTTTCCTCTAATAATTTCAAATGTATCTTTGTAGTGTTATGCTTCATAAATTCGATTAAATAGATCTGGATAATATAAAACATGATATAAATTTTTCTACATTTTCTTATAACTTAAGAGTTTGGGTGTATTGATACGTTTGGTTTCCAGACTTTATTAAGGGATGTTTGACTCTAATTAATGTCATTATGGTACTTTATTCCAAGCAACAATGACATTAATGCCAATCAATTTAAAAATAGAATGATCAATAGGTTTATAAACGCCGATAGGTATATTTATAGTATGTACTAGTGCATAATCGACTCTTTAACTGCATTATATGGAACAATTCATGCCATTCGCACAAGACGCTTAAAAAATTGACCTCATATTTTTAAAGTCAATTATTTTAATATATGAAACTTTAAGAGATAACACTTTATATGAAGCCCCTGCTTGCAGAAGATTTTGTTATAATAAATATTGAATTATGACATTTGAAGAAAGTTGTGCTTTTTTTAAAAAAAAAAAACATCTGGAATTATGCACTACAGAAGCACAAACTATAATTATACGTTACCTACTTCTCACGCTTTCTAAATGATAAACAAAAATATTTATTTATTTAACCATGGGGGTTTATTTCATTATAACTATTTTAAAAAGCTGCAATCGTATTAAAATATTTAATACACGCTAAAATGTTCTACTTTAAAATGGAACAATTATTCGTATTCAAAAATATGGTCGATATCAGAAACAGCTTACATAAATTAGAAGTTATTTTAAAAATGTATTTTAGTACGGTGCAAGGGTTGGTGGCATATAGCGCATGCGCGGGCTTTCTTATTGAGACGTGGATTTGCAATGTAGTTAATGTTTAGCACTGTTAAAGATACCAATATCCTGAAAAGAGTTATTTTATTCCGCAAAAATAAGAAATCAGCATGCATTTTAAAAGAGACTATAAAATTATGAAACAAATTAATTTCAAATACAATTCCTTAGTATGAAATAATACTTAATAAAGAGGTATTTAAAACAAACAGCTCAGCGGGGTTAATATTATTTTAATTTATATATTCCTATCCCTATAAGCTCACAAATTTTCAGTTAAATATAGACATAGAATGATCCAATTTCACATGAACTTCACAAAGTTTCAGCATATATAATGAAGCATTTTTATTTTTATAAAACTCTTAATGGATTTAGCAGAGAAAGCCAATATATTTTGTAGTTATATCCTTGATGAAAATATGCGAAGTAAGGTTAATATTTTAATACAGCTCATATATCCCTTCTCTAGAAAAAAAAACATTAAGCGTCAGTTATTTCTTAGCACTTGTGTTAATTTGGAGGGAAATGTTTATACCCGTGAAGTAATAATTTGATTGCCTCTCTAGGAATCAAGAAGCAGAATATTCCTTTTCTAGGAATGTACATTTACAGTAATTAAAGGTGCATTAGGAACTTCAAAAAAATTTTACCTTATTAAGTCTATTTCTATACCCGTTTTTTTCTGTACTTCCAGAAAAATATATTCTTTAGTCCAATAACATAATATGTATGAACTAATTAAATTAATGGACTTGTGTATGCCTCTTGCACTATATATAAAACTGTGAATTTAACATAATTTTTTTTTATTTTCAGTATTAAAGCATTTTGGACATAAATTATAGTATATAGTTTACATACCACCCCGTTCTGCCAAACAGCCTTTCGCACTAGTTTGTAATCCAAATCTTACCTGTAACAAATGAAACATAAATAATCAATTTGATGTATTTAACATGCGGCTAAACATAAATAAATGTACACAACAGAATAACTTAACAATGTCGGGTATCAATAGAAATGTAACCAGTAATTCGATTAACAAAACCATTTAATTATGTTTTATGATAATATTCCTTCCAAAATAGCAAAGTGCGATGTATTAAAAACGAATTTATGTATGTTAAGCTGGATAAATTTTTACGAAAACCGCCGAATTCTTGAGGAACATCGTAAAAACCAGCAATCACAACGGGGAGAAACCTAACCTCACTTTACTAACTACGATATGATGGTTGCAGAAGGAAAGAACGCCATGAATTATAAGGGTAACAAAAGGAAGCAGTCGCGCATATTATTATAAAATAATTATATATCTGTATCACTATCATGAGATTGTAGGCTGTACCTTTGACTATTTACGAACGTTTAGGGTCGGTAGAGATGATGAATAAGAACATATTTTAGTTTGAAAATAAGCTGCATAAGTTAAAGGTTATTATGTTAAAGCAAAGTTCTTTGTGGCATTGGAAGGGAAAAAATTAATACGTTCAGCATTGGACAGTTAATTAAAAAATTTATAATGTGGAACAGAACATTATTTTAAAATGTTCAACTTAAGAAGAAAGATAAATATGAAATGCAATTAAAATCTTGTTAGACCACCTTCCGTGTTATCTTTTAAAAATATAATGCACAAGAACAATTCATTAGCAACGGTCGTTCGAAAAAAACCTTGGGATAACTAATGTAGGTAGTTACAGCGAGAGCTGGAGAGTTCTTTGTGCATGAAGGTGGTGATGGTATCACCTTTTATTTACATGTTAAGGGTAGTTAAAATGTTAAAAGGTAATCTTTCACATCATTTAATTTCTTATGGTATATAATAATATATTTCTAAGCATACTTATATATTATCCCATTTTAAATATTTAATAAACAATGAGCCCTTTGTGCTTATTTCTATAACTGTAAAACCTAAACATGGAAACATACATTGGATGAAAGACAAAACGTGTAGCATGTTTAACCTATTTCTATGCAATAACTGGTTGTTGGCCCCCAAGAATCTAAAACGAACTCCAATTCTTAACATATTGGACTAGTGCAATCATTTAACTGTTCAATGTCGTTTTCACGCTAATTCTATATCTAGCATCACTTGTCTAGTCGTGAGGAACTTACAAACAATTTTCTTTAGTGAGGAGGACTTTATTTTTCCATAACGGTATATACCAAAAGATTTAAGTCTAATGTGTCAACGTTCCTGTTTCCTTATTTATTATATTTTTCATACATTAACATACTTTATTTTGCTCCCTTAGCCTTTCCTCATGCAGCTCATTTCGGCTATGCGTTACGTCACATTAAAGATTCGATATTCACTTTTTTCCATCTTCAATTGTTGTAAGAAACAAGAAATATTTGTTTATTTTAGTATTTATTTATTTATTTCTGCTTCTTTCATTTACAATATTAGTATACATGTATATTTTATTGTATTATTCTAACGTACAGAAACTTTTGCGATGTCAGGGAAGATTTCGCAAGAAATATAGATCTAAAGTACAGGCCATGGAAGTTTGCCCTCCAAACATTTCGATTGTGGGAAGATTACAAGAGCTTTAGAGGACTTGAGGCGCGTGTTCTGAAGAGTTACAACTTATTTTTTCTGCAGATATCAGGAAGTTTGTAGACCTGAATGTGTTCTCGGTATAGGCAAGTGTGATAATTAGATGTACACGACATAATACACCATTATCATTCGTAGTTAATGATATTATTTTCTTTGACCAGTACCTACATCTGCAAATCTCTCTGTTTGGTCCAATTTGCAGTTTCTCTTATGTCGATAGATACTCTGCTTTGTAGTTCTAATGTGGGAAACAGGAATAAGAAATCCTATAGACCCCAAACGAGTACAGAGAAGCTCTGCAGCATCTGTTTGAAGTTTTTTGGTCCGGTATTCTTTTCCCGAAATTGCCTTGCATCTTTATATCCACTATGAGTAACATAGTAATATTTATTTTATCTGAAAATGTTTCGTCTAAATCAAAATTAAAAAAAAATTGAACATGTTCTTTTGTAATTCAAATTATTTGCACCAAAATATGGCATGCAAGGCACTTAAAAATTTGCCCTCTCCTTAACGTTGAGCATGATATGGAAAAGGCAGAACGTTTGCAGGAATAAAAACTTCAAAGGTCGTAAATGATTTTTCATGTGCATAGAATTTCATAAATAGCATTAAACACCATACAGGGATAACTAATTTAATATTTCAAATAAAACAGCAGCAGTGGTCTCAAAATGTAAGTGGAAATAACAGGTAAATAAATAACTGCATTGCAAGAACATAAATAATTTGTTAGTAGGAAAAAATTACGTTATATAATACCTACCACCACTGATGTTGATTTTGTTTATTTATGGACGCTCTTGAACATCTCAGGTCATCAGCATCCCATTCAATTCAGGCCGTGAAACGGCCGACAAATTTTGCTCAGAGGCCTCTTCTTTCAGGCTTGAGGTTCTTTTTTGTGCCGTAAATGTACGACACGGGACCCACGGCTTTACTTCCCTTCCGAAGGAAGCCATACTTAGGATTTTTACACCCGAAAAAATTGGCCTAGAGCAATGGCTTATTGGCCGATGCACTTTCATTGCGACGCATCGTCATCAGATAATTGAATGACTGGATTTTGCTGTATTAAAATTAATACAAATTAAAAATTAAGCATTTAATTATAATTCGCTTAGAATATTAAACTTCCAAATTCCTTGGTTATTATGAAATAATGAAAACAACAAGAATATTACTTTAAAGCAGAATCCTTTGCCTGAGAGGTTGCAGTTACCCATCCTTTGGGAATTCCAACACGATGAAAGTGTCTTTGCTAGATAATAAAAGCAAGTTCACAACAGAGTTCTTGATAATATCGTACATGCTGCGACCCCCTAACGCGATTCGATAAACAGCGAAAACATTCCGAAGTTGAAAGTGATGCTTCCAACCTCAAATAGTAGGCATTATCTTACCGCGGCCTGATTACCTGGTATGGAGAAACTTTCCAAACCCAATTACGGTTGTATAAAAAGAAAGGGCCTAATTGACATATTCATGTATTTGAGACAAACTTGGACCGTATCAAGGAAGAGCGCCTTGAGATTACGTTTAAGTAGAGAAAAGCGTTTTCGTGACGTGAAATCAAAATGGGATGTTTGTTTTAGGTACGGAGAGATTTCGAACGTTTAGCTTAAATTTTTATTATTTTCTACTTTTATAAATGTAACATCTTCAAAATTACCCCTTCCGAATTGATTAGTAAAAATTCTTTGCTTTTATATTATATATATATGAAATTTACTTAGATTACCGCTAAGTAAAACTATCTCTGTCCTCATTTCAACATCCATCAACAACTTTGATACGAATATTCTTCCATAGTAAACATGCGAAAAAATGCCAATATTTCTTTGACTTCTTAACCACTTAATTCGGTTTTTTATTAGAAGTTTTATTATTTCTTTATTGTTCATATTAAAAAAATATATGCATCACAATTGTTTTGGTGTGAAAGCTTATTTCCTATTTTCGTTAAAACGTTGGGGTCCAAAAAAAATATTGGCTAAAGTTGTCATAAAAATTCACATATAGAATTTTATCATTCAAGATAAGAAAATAATTATGTATTAAATGAAGATAAGAGATAATAAATATAATTTCATTTTCAAACTTGATATTCAATTACCCGAATTTAAATAATTAGAATGCATTTATACTGAAATACCCTTAATCGGACCTTTTATCTGTACATATTCCAATTACTTTTATTTATTTCTGGTAAATAATTAAACATATTTCTTTAGTTAACAGGTCTTTAGATGAAAAATAGAGACACCTAAAACTAGAGAAGAAGGTGGTAATATGACCCTTGCTTTTTGGCCTTGTATTATGCTTATATCTAGTGAATGCACATAAGTATATGGGTTTTATTATTCCTAATTCATTTTGTTTTAATAATCTGAGAATTGTATTTATTTTAAACAATTCATTTGTCAGATCTAAACTTAAATATGCATCTATTATATGGAGTCCTTACATTGACAAATCTGTTAAACTTATTGAAATAATTCAATGCAAATTTCAAAAGTATGCAATTTTTCAAAAAATATGTTTTATTCCTAATTTAATTTCTTATGACACTTTACTTAAATTATTTCAGTACCAAAGTTTATCTCACAGAAGGAATCGTCACTTGTTACTTTTCCTTTACAAAAGGTTGATGGCTCAAACCTGAGACAGTCAATATGTGTGCTTTTATGTTTCCAAATGTCACACCAAACCGATTTCGTAATATTTTTTTTATTCCAAGGGTTAATACTGATGCATATAAATATTCTCCTGTGCTTAGAATGCAAACATTATATAATAAATTAAACTATTGGTATATTCAATATGAATCTGTATACTTTCGCTTTACCTTGTGATCATTTATTACAAAATATACATTGATTAGCTTATCATGTACCAACATTACCATTTTTGATTGTTTTTGTTCTATTTGTTTTTGCAACTTTTTTATCATATTTGATTTACTGTGTTCTGCCTTTATTTTGTTTTATTTTGTCATTGTTTATAATTGTAAGGATTATTTCTAATTAATTGAATATTGTAATTGGAAAATCTGTAATGTTCACAAAATAAATAAATAAATGTAGAACAGAAAAAAATAGAAGAGCTCCAGCAAAATTTGCTCTTTGCCAGGTACCTGATGCTTAGGTACGAGGTCTAACTCCCACTATCAGTTAAATAACCGATCTCTATGTTATTTACCATTCACATATATGCATATTTAAACACTAAATATGTTTATTATAGTTCAGGGATACGGGTCTCTGTTTTAACGACAATATCTCACGGGACTAAAACCAGAGGACGAGCCAAGGGGGAAAACAGCAAATAAAAATTTTATTCGCCATTAAAGGACGCAGATGGGGGAAACTAGATCTCGGCACATAGTTCTAATTCAAATTCTGCTTAACCTATTAAGTTCAGGACGAATGTCTTGCAGTTTCATGTAATCACACTAATATGATATGGCTACATATTCATCTTTAAACCATCATCACATCATCTGTGCGGGAAAATACTGCTATTTCGTATACCCTGCTTTCATTACTTCATTTGTACTTTGAAACTTCCATAAACTTCAGTAAATCACTACTTCATAAGGTGCCTAGAGGGATGAAACATCACATTTCACACTTTACTATGCATTTCACTAAACGATTACCCTTTATAAATTCGTAATTTTTAACTGTCGATACACTGTTAATGCAGTTCGCGAGAAACTTTCACAGACACTAATCATAATCTCCATGGCGACAATATATCGTTACAAAATATAAAAATGGTGGCCAATACTCACGTGTTCAAAAGTTTGTTAGGCTAATTTAACACAGGTAAGTGGAAAAATATATGATTAAATAATCTCGTGTATTTAATCAGTTACAGATACTATATACAGGATATCCGGGACGAAAACTAACAATAAGAACGTTTTATAACTGTGAAATAAAACTTTATTTAAATGCTGCTTACTAAAAATAGCACAAAAACTCGCCTATCTTTGTTGGTGGTGACATTTTCGCTGGATGTTAAATTGGTTCAGGTTAGTAATTGTTGTATCGTTCATTGTCGCTTAGATTTCCTTGTAGATGGATTTATCGATACAAATCGATGGAATTCACGGTGCAGCAAAGCGCGGGGCTTGTTAATGTTATTAACAGGGATACAATTTTTTCATTAGTCAAAGTAAAACCCTTTGTAACAACTGACGATCGCTGGAGCGCGCGCATATAAATCAGCCTTGTTATTTTTAGTGTCGTACTTTTCAACAAGCTTTACAACATCACCCTATCCCTGTTAACCTGAATAAAACAGTTGCAAAGCCAGACATTACAGCCTGGGAATACGTTTAGTGTTAGTCTTTTAGTAATAGGTTCCATTAAGAAACCTCAGCTGCATTTGGCAGCTCGCGGCTCGTTCTTGGAGAGAAAGTTATAACAAGACGGAAAAGCGAACGAATGAAAGTAATACACCGTAACTAGAACACAAATAAAACACCAATCGTGGGGAAAGTTCCTCGAATTTCCACCCGAGAAACCTTTTCCCTCTCCGCTGGCTGAAAAAACAAACTTTCCTCATCAACACTTGCCGCCAAAGTTGCCGGCTATGCTTCATGACCCACCAACAGCTACGAAATAGCATTCAATCGTGCAGGTCAAAAAGCAAAGATAGCAGTGGAGTTAATTAGCATTAGAAAATGACAGAAAGAAATAAAGAATAAACCATTAATGATAAATCGTGAAATGCTTAAACAGAAATGACATTTGTAGTAATATTTGTATTTACAATCATGATATTAAAGGATACCAACACACTGATACACGAAACTTTTTAACTGTGTCAAAGATTTGCTGGCTATTTCAGAGAGATTATCCAGTAGTGTATTTTATTACTTTTCCAAGCGTTGTATTAAGAAAACTGTAGGCTGTAATGGGAGGCAATAACTAAAACTTACTAATGCAAGGAAAAAAACAAAAAGAGTGGTAACAATTTTAGGTCGATTTTAAGCCTGAATCGCAGATAATCGCGTTGGAGAGCGAGCGGGTGGAAAGTGGTTCGTAAATGTAGAGTTTGAAGTTCGGCTTTTGTACTTAGTGAGTTCGTTATTGTTTGCTTGATTTCCACAAGCTTATGCTGTATTGTGGATGTTGGCATAGCCTCTCTGAGAGCGTTTGTTTTTCCAGCCTTGTTACACTTTAATCTTGATAATTAACACTGCTTTAAACTCTTGTATTAAAGTCCATAAAAGCAGTAGATGCTGATTAGACCTTTGTACAATTTTAAGGAGGAACTAATTGTTGTACTTCTTGTGCCAATTGCTCCTTCTGCTATCTTGCACGATGCAGAATGTTACTTCCGTATCACGTCAATTTTATAGGTAAGTAATTCTATCCAGAGATATTCTGGAGTCATGATAAAAATTCATTGGATGATAATTTAGCCTATGGTAGAATTCTGTTCCGAGATATAAAGATAACAGCAGAATTCTGTCCGCAAACACATTTTCTGGGACTTAGAGCTTCTTATATGTTACTTTTTAAAGGCAATCCGAAGAAAGTATTTGCAATTGAAATTATTTTCAAACTCATTTCTTAAAATAAGGATAATTTTTTTTCTATTTGTGCTTGAAATTTAAGTTTTCATGACAAATTGAAGCTTGTTACTTTTCTTTGTAGCAGCTCTCTCATTTCTAATCCCCAATTTTTTGTTTTTGCTTTGTAGATTCCGTCTTAACTAAAATATTGTGTGGTTTTAAGTTTATTCATATAATGCATAGTTGGATGAGCAGTGTTTTTTTTTTTTTTTTTTGAATGGTGTTTCACGGCCGTTTTTACTACTGTGGCACCACAGGCGGTGAACACTGATTATACATGAAATGAAATGTTAAATTGGGAAAGGATTTTTTAAGGGAGGAAACGTTCCAGGCCTAAGTTTAGGGTACCTCCCCGGCATTTGCCAGTTATGAGGACTGAGGAAAAACTGGAAAAAACCTCAGTCAGGGAAGACAGTCCTGGCGGAATTCGTACCCCAGACCTGCCGCTCACGAGTCCGCGCCTTAACGACCTCGGGCACCCGTGGCGGTTAGGATGAGCATTGTGGACCTATAATGCTATATTATTAAAGGAATTATTCATAGTCATTTATTCAAGGCTTCCCAAGTACTTGCCAAAAGTCAGGTATTTTTCTGACGAAAGTGGTCACAAAAAAAGATGTTTTTTTAAGAAGTGGTCTGTAAATGTCAGAATTTTGTGCTCTTATGCCTTTCTCGACATAATTTCCTTCGTAAAGAGCTCCCGGATACTTTTTTGATTCACGACTCGGATTTGGCACAAAAAAATCCGGGTACTATTTAATTTCACAGCAAAATCGATAATCTAAACATAAGAATCAAAACGATAATCGATGTTTTTCCTTACCGGGACCACTCTACGCGTAACGGTCGGTCGGTTCAAGCTGGTAACTCGGTGAAGGGAGTCAGAAAGTACGCAGCTATGTTATCGTATAGTTTATTACTAACAGATACATTTGCTCACCATTACCCAGCAAGAAAATGCTGGTACCGCCTCTCTTCATTTTCAATACATTTCTGATATCGACTTATGAAATTAATCATTACCCTCTGCAGTTCCATCTGAGAAACGCAAGACATTTCTTCACGAATGTTATTTTTCAATTTATCTAATTTCTGTGGATTTGTCTTGTACACTTTGCCTTGTACAATTTTAAAACTGATTTTGGGAAACTTTGCGACTTTTTAAACTGAAACAATGTCACCGTGTGAATCACTAATGTTGTAGAATCTGTAACAGCCAGCATACCTTTCCTGAACATAAGGACACACTGGTGAAGCTATTGAAATAAAGATATACACGTTGCTGTAAAAAATCTTGGTACAGGGCTGTAATTAAAGATAAGAAAATGTATGACATTTTCACGCTAGTCACATGTTTGTACATTAACATATAAAACATAATGTTGTGTACAGCGATTATTTTAAAAATTAAAAAAATATTCATGTAGATAACACACAAAATCACTTGCAAATCTTGATTACAAATGTAACTTTTTTAGTTTTTACAAATAGATTACAGTAGAAAATAAAGAGGGTATAAGAGGATGGACTATTTGATAAAATTGGATGTTGTATGTTTTTTTTTTTTGTGCATATTTCAGACCTTTTGTGCATATAACTCCTAGGCCTGGTGATGACCATGGAACCCAATGCACATTGTGTTATCTTAACTTTTGTTGTGTATGCAAAAAATGAAATCGTGTAATCGTTATATAAATATGAAACTCGTATAACATTATTGATGAAAATTCATACTATGGAGTATGCATAGAAAGACGGTGCTTATTGAATAATGAATAGAGGTCTGAGTGCAGGGAAAATAAAGTTGTTTCAATTTCAATTTCAATTCTATTCTTCTTCTATTTTTATGAGAGAAAGAATATGCTCTCGCTTTTTTTTTTTTTTTTTTTTTTCTTTTAAAAGCACCATTTGCTCTTTATACGTTTGAATGCTCAAAATTCATATTTTGCATTAACAAAAGCACAAGAGGTACATAAAAACTCCCACCCAGCGCAAATGTTGTAAATAATTCATAAAACTCGTCAACAAATATGTATGGAAGCCACAGAGAGTGATTAACCTACAATTACTTGCAAATAAAAGTAGGTTTGTTCTGTTTATCATTCCCGAAATCATTTGTTTGTTGTTATTATTTAAGTAGAGGTTAGTGCGTCATTAAATGTCTCAAGAGAGATGATCCGCTTGGATGGTAAAATAGCCCGACGTATTTATTGTATCAATAGTTTTTATCTCTTATCTCCTTCGCGTAATTAGAAATTATGTATTTTAATTGATCAAACTCATAAATTATTTACATCTTTTTGTTTAAAATAGATATTAATTCTTTGACCATTAAATAATGCTTCACTTTTGCTTCATTATTGTGTTCGGTAAAACTACTATTAGGTTTAGGTTTAGGAAAAAGTTTAAATATAAAATTAACGTTGCATGTTCATTATACGTATGCTTTCATTCTTAAAATCCTTTTAGCATCTACGTTTATGACCATTAACGAGATGCAATCTTGTGCTCCATGCCTCACAGTAATAGGCAACCAAGAGTGAAGAAAAGATATAAAAGAAGCAACAACAGCAGGAGTACTGAATTTATTTCAGTTGCACCATACAATGCAACTCTACAGACGCACGAGTCCATAGAACCATATGTGCTTTTATAATACACTGATATTTGATTGAATACAAGATATTAGATTACTGGATATTCCATGTAAATATCCGTAATATATATATATATATATATATATATACATATATATATATATATATATATATATATATATATATTATACAGCTGGATTCATTCAATTTGCATTCATCACTCCCTCCCCTGTTATCAGCCTTTTAAGACCTGAACAGTCTCGCTTTCATCAGAAAATTTTCCATTTTCTCCCCCTCTTCCTTGCCTGCCAGTAGAGTTCAGAATGATCTCATCTGTTTGATTTGGTAAAAGAACTTATTTTTCAAATCTTCTATAACTCAACCAATATACAAATCTACTATTTCTCCCCATCATAAATGGGGCAAATCCTAATCCATTTTCATCGTTGATGTTAATAGTTCACCATGCCCCTAATCTAC
Source organism: Metallyticus violacea (assembly GCA_030762175.1). Taxonomy (NCBI): domain Eukaryota; kingdom Metazoa; phylum Arthropoda; class Insecta; order Mantodea; family Metallyticidae; genus Metallyticus; species Metallyticus violacea. The sequence continues at coordinate 15,530,525 of CM060838.1, read as the reverse complement.
TACCGGTGGCTAAGGAGTTCAGTCCATTTTTATGTACTGCTCCAAGTCTATTCAGATTTTAGCCCCAATTGTACTTCCAGAAAAATGATCTCTCTGCACTGTGCGATTATCTGCTGCCTATCCATATCCCTATAGCGATGTTTTTAGATTCCTCCATACGTTCTTTATTCCCCTGATCCGCTAACCCTGTTGTATCCAGTGTCATTTTAGTAGAACATGTAAATATATCACTTAGGTTAAACAAATAACTCAGTATATTCCAATGTTTTATTGAACTGCTCTCAAAATCGATGGCAGACTGTTAAAAATTAGAACCGTTGAATAGTGTAGCAGTGCATTCGTTTAAGTCATGAAATAATTATTTTTAGTTTTATGCTTTCCTATTTTTCTTTACTATCAGTATTTAAAAGAAAAGGGAAGCGAGATTGTTTCAATGTCAGGCAGGTTGTTAAGAGCAAATGAGAAAGTTGTGTTTTACGTTTCCATTAGGGTCCCCCCCCACACAGCCCTTCAGAGAAATGGTAGGGACCAAAATTACTTCACTCTTTCTCTTCTAGCAGCAATCATGGAAAGAAAAACTTTAGTTCTTGGAAAGCATGCTCGTATAGGCTTTATTTTGGAGACAATGTAGACAGAAATCTTGCTGAGAATTAATTAAAAAGCAAAACACACAACAAATGTGATTTCTACTTAAGCTACTTCTCTAGATATTTAAACATAAATCATGTCCTTCTCTCATATTAATATAATCTGCTTTCAAGATTGACATTAGAAGATCGCAAACTTTTAAACGGTTTCTCACCTCTTCGAGAACATGTCCTAATTGAACGTTCCTTATTAGTGGCGAAAAAATTTCTTACTTTCTTACAATTATGTTAATTTTATTTGTTGCTGAATTCTTATCTGGAATAAAGTAATGCCGTTTTATTTTACGTTATTATTTCATTGTGTATTCGTCGTTAAAAGTTCATATAGGTATTTAAAAAAGCAAATGTCTTTATTAACAAGATTTTAATTTTTTTATCATTACTAAATGCTACAGTTTATTAAATTAATATACATTATATTTCTCCTTTCTTGCAATTGTGTGAGATAGCGGACAAAGCATTTGTTAAGGCATCACCTTATGCAGCAGGGCAGCCGGCATACGGCTAGTAATTACGGTGCTATCGGATCACAAGAATAAATACACAGAATATTTTGCAATTGAAATTTTTGAGACATACTATATTTTTTAAACCAAATTTGATTCACACTTTGGGCCTTAGCAGTAAAAATGAGCATTAAATACTGTTTTAAAATTCATTAAAAGAGTTATTTTATTCTTGAACGTTATTTAAAAACCCATCTAATGTTTGCAGCTTTACTAATATACTCAAATTGCAGAATGCGCGGCAACTGGGAACCATTATTGCCCTTTACTGTTGTTCTGAAGCCTCGAGTATATTAATTTCGTTGATATCACTAATTAGCTGCGCCGTGTCAGAGTGGTTAGACTGCTCGCCTGCCACCAAGGTGCCCCCGTTTCGATCACACCAGCGACCTAGGTGGATTTGTGGAAGACGAAGCGCGTACTCCAGTTTCCTTTTCCACTCTTTCCGCCGTTGCCCCATCATCTCAACCCCATTTTAGCTTTCCTTATTCAGCATAATGAAGGCCGTCTATTCTCGGCTCGCAGGTTTCAAATCGGGGTATGACACTGACTTCTGCCATTCATATTCGGAACTCCAATGCCTGGCCGGCAAGTGAGTTGGCTTAGAATTCATATTTCGCTAGTAAAACGGCGAAAGATTTATACAAATTGAGAGGATACCAGAGTGAAAATTATAAGAATCTGTTTAAAGAAAATTCCAAGTATGAGTAACATGGCTTAAGAGAACTTATTGAGCAGTGGTTGAATTCAGAATATTGTTTGGGGTTGAAGTATGGGGTACAGAGAAAGGATGAGAGTATATCGAAAATATTCATGTAAAGTGGTGTTGGGATCACCGAAGGCAACCTCAAATGTGGTGGCATTGGTGGAATTGGGAAGAGTTGATAGAAATGGCATAGTAGTTAAACGCATTATGAAATACTGGTATAAGATAAAATCAGGGAATGATGGAGACATAGTCAAAGATTGTTTACAGATGCAAGAAAAAGATAAAGGCGGGAAAAGTTGGTTAGCTCAACTAAAAGAAATAATTTAAGAGGGTGAAATAGGTGAAGTGGAGAAACTTGTATCGCACCTCATAATTATCTTGTCATTCATTTGTTTCACTTTCTAAAGAAGCACAGATGCATTAAAATATTAAGGGAAAAACTATACAAAAGAAAAATACAAGAAAGTACTACAGACTAGCTCAAACTAAATTAAACATTAGTGAGTTTGTATGTACTAATTGGGTAAAACCTGGGAATACCTGGTGTTTCACATTCGGGATTTGTAGTTTCTGAAAAATACTCCGCAAAAATGTTTTCAGCATTATCTCTAATGGTACATTGATTTTTTCTGTAATTTAGCAATGGATAGGGCGAGATGAGCGTGGCATTTTAATATTAACAAAACCTGTGCATTTGGGAAATGAAAAATGTTTTATATACACTTATAGCTGATATAACACAAGCGTTTCAGCATATGTTTGTGAAAATTATTTTAAACCTTGCATTTTGGAAGTGATATCAGTGATAATTAAAACACAAATTTGCAAATATTATGCTTTTAGTTAAATAACCGCTATATTTGATTAATTACTTGCGCCAACAGCGATATAGGAGTTTTCAGAATCTAGCTCAGTAAAATGTTTCACTATAAGTTACCATGTTTTCAATCTCTGCGCCAATCAGAGTAACTAGAAGTCTGTTAGATAATATCCAAATAATTTTTGTGTTAAAATAACCAGAATCTTATAACAAGAGAGTAATGTTATTCAATGCTTTTATGTCGTGTTTAGAGAATAGCATGGTACTGGCATTTGTTTGTTGATTCCTTTTATAGAAACTGGGATACGATTTTTTTTTGTTATCGATAGGATGGTTTCCTAAGACGTACTGATTGTAGGATATTATTGTCAAGTTTTTGTTGTTATGTTTTTGTTTAGTTTCTGGCCCGAGGGCGATTGGTGTCATTTATTGAACTGAGATTAAGTGGAACACAGTGGTTGCTGGATATTTTTCTACTTGAAATGGGTGAAATAGGAGCCATCAATGAATGCTTATAGAAGATATATTAGATGTAACTTATTTACAGCTAGCGTTCAGAACATCAGCACAAGCACTGATTTTCTCTCCCACCAAAAATTAACTATAAACAAAATAAGTGAGGATAATAAAGAGAAGCAAGGGTGTTTAGGAACAGGAGACAGTGAGTCCCAAATTCTGTGCATCGAAGAACGTAAAGAATATCACGTCCAAAGGATTAGGTATTAAACAGAAGTGGTACCATGGAAAGTGGAATTAATAGCATTATTGGTTTTATTATTGTGTGAAATCTGTAAAAACGATAATCAATGGCATAAACCGTTACACATGGGTTCGTATTCCTGAGCTATGATAAATAAAAGTGAAGCTACCTTTATTTGCACCCAATGCAAAGTCAATTGCACAAAACAATATAAAAATCACAAACAATATCTCCTAACCATTGTATTATGAAAGTAGGTTTAGTAACTGCTTATACCAATATTTTTATCAGACTTTAGATGAAATAATCTCAGAAAATAAAGTGATGAAAATATGAACCCATTTCAATATGTCGCATCATTTACAAAGCTTCGTAACTTCAGTTTGGCAGTAGGTACAGTTTTTGAACCATAAGAACACCCTTAAAAGCAATATGCTGCTTACGCAACTCTGGCGTTACCTGAAATACTATAGAGCTCTGGTTCGGATGCAACAGCGGGTGTAGAAAAGAAAAACGCTGTCCGCTTGCTGGCTCGGGCAAGAAGAACTGTCACTTGTTTCTGTCCAGATTTCTCATCACTAGATAGCGAATGGTTCAGGCAAGTTAAATTTGTTTCCTTAATAGAATGATGCAGAAAATCAGAATATTTATGTTCTGCGATATTAAAAGATTTAACTTTGTAGTTTTATAGTGCACGTAAATGCCTATTCCTTAGTTTCGTGTTTAAAATATATACGTATAAAACTGCAAACATAAACAATTTTTTTCATAACTTTTGCGTTGATGACTGAATTTCATCTAAAACTGAAAACTTAGGCAAGGCAATAAATATTTCTCATCCCAATTCAAACATATCCCAATGCTTTTCTATTGAATATGGTGTGTTAGAGTTATAAAATATTTACATATCAACTGTGTAGATTAACTCGGTAAAATTGATGGATCTGCGACACATATTCACCATATGCATTAACTACAATACACAAATGTATTATTAACACACTAACAGGACTAATTATTGCAAAAAATGTGCTCCAGTGACCTCTATAGATTGGAAAATTCTTATCATGCCTTCGTACTTTTTGAGGTAGAACATTTGGATAATACTATATTTCTTGTGACGTAAATGACAGGCAATATGCGACTAATGGTAAACAGTATGGTAAACATTTTTTCTAGTTATGTAAACAAGGTCATTTCCTCGTTATAGATGATTTCAAAAAATATTTTTGAAGTTTATCTGGAGAAATGAAACAAAATATAAACTGTATTAGACAATAAGATTATTGTTTTTGTTGTAATGAAAAAATATTTTCAAATAAACTTTTTCTAATATTTTTCTGGCATAAAATTAGAGTGCATTTTTAGCTATATAATTTTAACTGATGCCCATTTACAATTTAATACAAGTATTTTTACTTAAAAAGGTTGTCTTAATAAAATAGGGATTTTACACACGCATCGCCCCATACACACATGTAACAAGAACTAGAGAAGCAGAAATAGATAAAATACTTACATAATTACACAAATATTCCTATATGTCGCACAGCTCACGTTTTTCTTCAAAGGCAAAAAACAAGTATCGGTGATAAAAATAAATATTGAATATCGAAGGTAACGTAATATGTGGAAAGAGATAAAAACAAGCGACAAGGGGAAAAGGGCGGGATAGGAAAAATAAGAAAGAGAAATGTATTGAGAATTGAGGGAAATATATATATAATAAACCTAAAATATTTACAATAACAAAGTACATAGAACAATATTAACACGTAAGATCTAAACCTATTAGTGTACGCGCTTTATACAAAAATATAACTGCTAGCTCTCTATTTCTGGGTTAGCTTGCAGGGACATGAGTCAATAATAATTCAATATTTGGTTAATTAATTGCATAATTTAAAATATTTCATTGAGACAGGGCATGTTGGGCAACCGGCAAGGGAGACTTGATTTTAACTGAACGCCTATGATTGTTCATACGTAGCGAAACAACAGTAGAAGTTAAACAAATACAAAAAAACCTACAAGATAATTCACATTTATACATAATAACTTTTTCAGTTCTATGGTGCATATTTCTTCCTTTTAAGAAATTATTTTAGGTGTCAAAAACATCCTTTCCCAATAAAAATTAAAAACATAAAAAAATCAAATTAAAAACACATATGTCTAATATCCAAAAGTACACTGGTACACTGTCTGTGCTCAATGCATATCTTAATAGTATTTGATATACCGTCAGGGTTGCACTATGAACAGTTCTTCCTTTCTTATCACTAGATATTGCTGATAATTCACTTTAAAAATGAAGTAACATAAGCTATTACTACGAGTAGTACACATATTAATTACATAATCTCAATGAATAGGAACCACAATGTCCCGAAAGAGATATTTATTCTTCCTGCATTCCATCTTAGTAAGCATTTATCCCTTAGGAAAGTTCTCATCATAGTTGGAGGACTATAAAACTTCCCCTTAATGGAAAAAATTGATTTTTCTATGATGTACATGTAATATTTATTTATTTCAATTGTTTACAGAAATTATTAATTTTATTAAAGAAATAAAAGTGGCGGGAACTTTTAATATATGCAATTTCAAATACAATAAAATACACCAAACTCCCAGATTTTACACATACTGTAAAATTGATAGATTATGTGTAGTAACAATAATGAACCACAGAAACACGGATAAGCGAATATTCCCTCTCCGGACTTAACCAATTGTTTTTAATTCTATTTTGGGTTCCAAGCTCTTTTGCCAAATTTGGCGTATTCAGCAGTATTTGGGAGCATTATCATATATATATTTACGAACGCTCTTTAACAGCTTAGGTCATCAGCCTTCCATTCAACTCAGGGCGTGAAATTGCCGACAAATTTTGCTCAGAGGCCTCTTCTTTCAGGCTTGAGGCTCTTTAACCTGTAAATGTACGACACGGCACCCGTGGCTTTGCTTTACTTCCCTTCCCAAAGAAGCCATACTTAGGATTTTACGCCCGAAAACATCCGTCAATCCTGGCCGGATTTGAACCCGCGATCTTGGGTTTAGGAGACAAGTATGGTTACCACTACACCACCAGGACCGACTCTTACAAAATAAGAGTGTAATGAAAGAACGTATGATTTTCGCTAAATATTGTTTTGAAATGTAAAGGAAATATAGGTTATTAGTGTATTATAAAAAATAATAAAGTCGTTTTATCAAAATTTTGTCGCTTATTTAGAATATTTGCTGTAGCTTACGCAATAATAAGGTATGCTGAAACTTTCAGGACAGATTCCTCACAAGTAGAAGAAGAAAATAATTCATTAGGACATGGATTCGGAATGATTTACTTCCATGTTAAAGCTCATTTTCTACAACTCTTCATAGTACATTAATCATGAGAAACACACAGGAACAGAACGCACCAGCATACCATATGTAACTCTTTCTTACATGAAATGCTCAAAATGCCCTCCGCTAGCATTGATACATGCATTGAATCCTGGATGAGTTGATATATCCCAGGAGAATTGCATATGTTTCGCAGCCTTCCATAATACATGTAAGAAGATTCTCTGCATCTTGTATTGGGTTCGACACACAGGAGTTTTCAAATGCCTCTACAAATAAAAGTTAGTGGGTTTGGGTTCTGTCACGTATCAACATTACCTTCGTACAACACTAGCGGTGAACCTAAGAATTATTGCAACTTAACCAGACGTACAGAACTGAATTAGCTTGAGCAGTGCATGGCCAACTAAGAAATCTCAATCATATAACGCCGACATTAACCAAATCTTGTCCCTGTCACTTTCATATGTTCCCAATATAAAAAAGGAACTTCATGAATGCTGTTTTCAATCGACGAAAGAGTAAGCTGCTTTTGATGTGCTAAACGATCTTCAATTAATGCTTTCGAAAGGGGATTGAAGGTTGGAATCACATCCTTTGGAGATTATTTTGAAAATACGTAACGATGGCTAGTAAGATATATCACTACTCCCGTTATTTCAATGCCCTCTTAGTTTTGAATAGTAAGCTACTAGCTGGATAATGTTGCTTTGCTGCGGACATAATGATAAAGAGGAACCCGGACCGGTGCAATGTGCAAAAAGTTCGAATCGGCGATGGGTAAAGAAAATATAGTCACATTTGTGTTTTGCATCCTGAAATTTTCTCATATAAATCCTAATTCCAAAAGGAGAACATGAAATTTCGCGCACATTTCGACATCTACCATTATCTCAGCGGGGCATGTGTCGGGCGGCTATAATATCCGCATAGTTCTAAGAGCAAATCTGTGATTTGGCTCTGGTCGACTAAACACCTGAAGAACAACTAAAGACATTCTTTTTTATGCATGTTTACAGCCCTTGTCACATGTACTTAATTGCCATAACCGATGTTTGGCAAAGGGGAGTTTATATATATAAGGCTTTTAACCAAGCCACAGTTTTCAACATATTTTTCTACGTTCTTTTTCTTCTTTTTTTGCACACACATAATCATAACTGTCTTCAAGCTGAGCACACTTCATCTAACACAATAACCGAATTCCATTTTTCTCAGATTTCACGCGCCATAGAGCAACCCCAACTCCCGTCGTGTTTTTATTGATAATCGATTTTCGTTCTCTTTTTTCAACTTTAATGGCCTGTTTCGATTGCCGAAATCCTTAGAAACATAACCAAATTGAAAGTTATATTATGTTTCAGATCAACGTTAATCTGCCACCCGTGTATATTAAGCTTTTTGAGTCCTGAAATATTTCCATTCTAAAACGTACAGGGTACTTCTGTCATTCTTAACTGTTTTAGTTTTATGTTCATGAAAACCGTATGGCTGTTCTATAATTGTTAATAAGTTTACAATCACTCAGATTTCTGCTTTAATACAGACTGTTAATAAGTTCCTACAAGAGAATTTGAATCACGACTTTCTTGAAATAATTTTCAAAAATTAATTATATTTATAGTACAGTGTGCCGATCTAATGGTTTATCTTTCTGAAATTTCTTTTTATATATATTATTTAGCTGTGGCTGTCACAAACATGCGCATAGTGAGCCGATTTCCTTGCAGTTTCTTAAATTATTATAAAATTGTTTAGTGACAGTCATACCTAATTTTTTCCCTATTTTATTCCATTGTATGAACGCACACGCTTTTAATATACTTATACAAAGATGTTTAGAAATTATAGGATGCACTTAGTAAGTTTTACAGTGTTTAGTTTGTGAATAATGCCATTTTTTTCCTGCGTTTGCCATATACAACGATATTTTAGGAATAGTTGCACTTGGAAACGTTAAAGCAACAATATATAATTTGGATTGGATTATTTTGGGAACATGAGGATATTTCGGAATTTTACCCTTGCTCACAGCTGGTCGTTTATGTCTATGCCCTCTCCGGAGGAAGGGAAAGCAGACAGCGAGCGGAAACTGCGCGGACATAAACGAGGTTTGTAACATTGTTTTCAGTTAGAACAGCCACAGCGGAGTACGCCCCCCCCCCCCGAGAGTTTGAGCCTCTCAGTAGATCCTTTTATGAATAGTGTCTAGCGCTGATTTTGAGAGACATGCTGGAAGTCATTTGTTGACAGACCTTCAGCCTTCACCGTTGCTGATAATGGAAAATGCTTCTCACGAAGAGGTTTCTTCAATTTAAGAGGAAGAAGCTAAAACTGGGCTGTAAGGAAACCAAGGGATACAGTTCACTTTAATTTTGTGAGATATTGAACACTCCCTGTAAACTTGAATAATTTTACTTAGGTATACGCTGGGATGTGTTAGTTTGTTTAATAAGGTATCACAAAAATTAAAAATATTTTACATTCTTTATTTTGAGATATAAAATAACAAGTTGTTGGTAAGTACAGTAACCAAATAGAATAATAATGTAGAGTAGCCTGGAAAAAATAACAAATTAGTACTATAAAACTGGAAACTTTTAAAAACATTAAAAATTGAGGATGTACACTTAAGAAAGTGTAATAACTTTAAAGTTGACATTCTTAATTTTATTTTTATTTTAATTACATATTTTTTTAAATTTAAACAGCTTGAAACATTTACCGCAATTAGATAAAACATACATTATCAAATTAAGAACTTTTTTTTAAAGTTTTGAACAATAAACACTCGATTCTGTAGTTTGCAATGCTTAAAATTGCACGTTGGAAAAAAAAAAAAACATGAAATACTTATAAAATAAATTTCTAGAAAAAACTATATATATATATATATATATATATATATATATATATAAAAGCGTGGTGTTAGGTTTATATATTAGCAGAATATGGAAAAGTAAAACGTAATATACTGCCCCTAAATTACCATGTATATAAAAGCCATTTTGGAGAGGTAAATTAGTATGCATATGAAATCTACTACAAAACACTAAAAATGGATAATTTCTGAGTTTCACAGATACCCCTATTAAGCACTAGATCTTAACAAATTTAAAATTCACCTATTTTCATGCATGGAGAAACTGTCACTATACTTCTTAGGCAAATATGTTGTGTTACACAGCGCATAGACACATAAACTTTGCAAAATAGACAGTTAGAATGCTTTTTTTAATAGAGTTAACGCCCGTTTTTACTACTGAGGTACAAGCGGTAGACACTGATGATACATGAAATGAAATGGGGAAAGGATATATATATTTTTTTTACTTTAGGAAGGAAACGTTCCAGGCTTAAGTTTCGGGGTACCTCCCCGGCATTTGCCATTTATGAGTACTGAGGAAAACCTGGAAAAAACCTCAGTCAGGGAGAACGGTCCTGGCATGATTCGAACCCAATAACCTCCCTTTCATGAGTCCGCGCCTTATCCCCCTCGGCCGCCCGTGGCGGTAAAAACTACAATGTGAAATGTGCAAGGTTCTTGACAAGCAAACTTGAGACTGCAGAAAATCTTAGAGAGGGAAAGAAAAGAAGGCAAAAATGTATCTGTTAGAACTGTTCGCCCTGGTGGTCTATACGTCATTAGCTTTTATATTAGCCTCACTTAATTTTTCAATTCAGAGAATTTTCTCTTAAGTGCTAGTTGTTAACCCCGGAACTGAAACGGCAAGGAAGTTACCTTGCTCTTCTAACTGTGTAAAAATGCTAGTCATGACTCGAGAATCTCTTTGATTACCCAAAAATGTGTAATCGGCAGTAAGACCAACTGAGGCACGGTGCTGGTCCAGCAAGTTCTAATTAAGTGCCGAGCAGTCGTTAAAACCAGGAGCAGATGAAGGTGTGAAGCATTGTGTTAAGCTCGCTCCGTCTTTATTTACAGAATTATAGAGTCTCACCGAGATAATAAAAAGAGAGCAGGTATATTGCCCCCTCCCCGCACCCTCCTTCCCGAGATCGTCGTGCAAGAAGTGACAGCTGGGCCTGGGCGGACTAGCGACCGCCAATTAATTTTTCGTTGCTTCCCACTCACCTGCTGGCGCATATAATTACTTCCCTCCAGCCGCCTAGTCGGTGAAAAATGAAACTCTAACGTGCAGACAGAACCCTCTTCCCACTCATAAATCCGTCACATTAGCTAAAACACACACACACTCACACGCTCCTTTGGATGAAAAATTCACGGTTCGATACTCCTTATTATAGATCTCTCTCTTTCCCCCTTGTTACTTTACAGTGGAAATGTATATCACTGCTATAAAAACTACCTGTTCACTCTGACATTCTTTGCATTTTTGTCATTAGTTCATTTACACGTTTCTTCCCTTTCTATTCTTATTAGCCGCTTACGTTCTGTGATGCTAATCGCAGCAAAAATATCGCATCATATAGCAAACTTTCACAATAATAAGTTCATACATCCTACGACATTATATACAACAAATAAATACATATATTACAACATCAAGGATCTAAGGCAATATATTATTTCTAATTATATCTTACGATATGCTCCTAAAAGTTTGTAGTCTCTGATGACTATGGCAAAGTATTCCAGAGGCGGGCAGTGGCTACAGTGCATGACGAGTAAAGTGATGTTCGGAGCAATTTAATGATAGATAGTACGTGCCGGGTTTCAGAGTGTGTGTTAAGTGCGAGGAAGACAGATTTTAAAACGAGAAGGTAGATAAGATGCAGATAATTTTGAAAAGTGGTGTGTGACGATGGATGTTTCTTCGATTTTTCATGGGAACCAAGAGAGCATAGCGAGAGAGAGTGTTATATGATCGTACAAACGTACATTGCAGATGTAATGTATGCACATGTTTTGAGCACGCTGCAGATTTTGTGTCAGGTTAGAGTTTAAGTCTGTTAGCAGAAAGCACCCTGAAATATCTTTATTTATTTATTTTTGATGTGATTTATTTACGGACGCTATTTAACATCTCAGGTCATCGGCATTCCATTCAAATCAAGGCGTGAAAGGGTCGGTAAATTTTGCTCAGAACCTCTTTTTTTCAGGCTTGAGATTTTTTATCGTACCGTAAATGTACCACATGGACCCACGGCTTTATTTCCCTTCCGAAGGAATCCATATTTATGATTTTAACGCCCGAATAAACCATCGGTCTGGTCGAACCCGCGATCTTGGGTTTAGGAGGCAAGTATGGTAACCACTACATAACACCAGTACCGACGAAATATATTTACTAATAAATGTAATCTATTTATGTAAGTTTATATCGTCTGTTAATAAATAAATTATTTTATGTATCTATATAACAGAGATTAAAATACAGAAATATTCTGCAACAATTTTAAAAGTAACGCAATAAAACAGAATTATTGACAAAACCCCCTTTCACCCATATTTCACCTTCAAAGATATTTTCGGATTTATTAGGATCAAAGAAAGGGGTATTGAGATTTCGATCAATTAAAAGGATAGTGATAGCTATTTCTATTTCTATTAATTGCTTTTAAATTAAGTTAAGGCGCTTAAGTTTATCCGTATATAGGCAGCATAATAATAAAATTACAATCACGATGAAACCAACCTCTTTAAAATAACAGAAACTGTACAGCCATTAACTCAGCGTTACCTTGTTGATACATTGTGTTGGAAAGATAACACTGCTCTTCAGATCTTTAGCATAGCGCAAAGCACGTGATGTTCAGTCCCACTATGATGTTTGTTATGGAGGGTAGTTAATGAATTTTTGTAGGACGAGTCTTTAATTTTCCTTACATAAAACATTAGCGTCATGGAAACAGGAGATCTGGCACGCGTTCTTCTTGCTCAGTACAATGGCATTCCAACATTTTGTCAAGCTACTGCGCTTTGCTCTAGTTTCTACTTTTCTAATGTGGGTGAAGCTCATTTATAAGAAAACGCCCAAAAGTCAGAGTGCAAGGCTCCGGTGTCAGATAAGACGCAGTAATGCTATATCAATACACGAACGCGACTTTTAATTTGGAGTTATAACTCCTAACTCGAACAAATATCGTTTTATGCAAAGTCTTTCTGAGTTTATCTCGTCTAATGTTTGCTAAATTTCAGACAGTTTTAAGATACTTGTCATTGTTCACTTAAATTTCACATTCATTAAAATTTTAATCAATTTATGCTCTGTTGTTAGAAGAATAACAGTTTATGCCGCTACAGTTTTTCTTAATTACCGAACCAATGTACACGTTACATTTTTAAGCCTTCTTCTTTGATTCAAAATAGCTCATCCTTGAAAGTACCAAATTAAAGTAACAACAGCAGTTGTTTATGAAAAAAATATTTGAGGTGACAATTTTAAGTGACCCAATTGATGTAACAGAAGATCGTTCGAGAAACCACCACAAATGCCTATGAAAACTTGGTTTAATAGGGAAGGAGATGGCATAGGATCCAGTACGTAGGCTGTGGGTGGTTCGTGTGTGGTTCATTTAAAAAACAAAGTATGGCAAAAAAATGCAAGTATTCTATATGATAATGTAATTTAATAATCACAAACATATAACAACTTAATGAAATATTAATTTTCAACATGAGCCAGATATCAATTATTCCAAAATATGCATTGAACATTATAATCCTAATATAAACTGAAAATGAATGAAAAAAATAATTTGATTTTATAGGCTTTACGGCTGATACAAGCAACCCGAAATAATCACTGTTTAATGAGTATTTAACATACGAAATGTTCTTACTATCTTCTGCATATAACCAAACGACGTGAAAAAATTAGTCAAGAAATCAGGTCCAATATGAAGCTTAAAAGAATAAATCACACTAAAGCCTGCATACAATAATTATAAAAACATTGTGAAAAATAAATGTAAAGAACATTATAGATACAATAAATAGATGATTAGATACCCGGGCCATTGCTTTCATCACATAAGACAAGTCAGGCCCCAAATTTACTTATTTTCAAAGAAGAATTTTGTGGACAATTTATCATTTCATCACATGTATCACCAATGTACACCGCCTGTGGTGCCACAGTAGTAAAAACGGGCGTTAAACACCATTAAAAAATCTAAATTATTACAATAAGTAGTTAGTTGCCACTAAGTGTTTGTATAAATGCCTTAAAATTCAACTTTTATAGGCTTATACTTTGTTCTGTTCAAGAAAGTAACCAGATGCTTTGAAACTCAAAAAATAAATAAAGAAAGAAAGAAAGAAAGAAAGAAAAACGCTTTGATATAGAAAGAAACACCAAACAATTGCTCACAGCCATCTTTTCACATTCACAATGCATTATATAATGCTGGAAGAGAGTAAAGCCCTTTATGAAATGTGGTTTCATGAAATCACATAACATTTATTTGTTAATATATAAATAATATGAGAATTCACGTACATAAAAATGCAAATAATCTGGACTTCACGTCATAATTGATATCTTTATATTGTGGTTATTGTTCACATTGTGGACTCGAGATTTGTTAAAATATTTCATTTGATAATTTATCTCTTTGGATTATTTTTATTGATGTGACATATTTAAATATCTCGGACACTACAGGGAAAGCCATTGTCAAATTTGAAGGCTTTTGGCAGTTAAAACAAACACAACAGAATTATATAAAATTGCATCACTTAGAGTAGATAAAGCAATAATCTTTTTTTAAATCAAATTCAAACTTTGCACCTAATCCTAATATAAACATTGTTAAAACAGAAATTATTAATAAAAGTCGTAATAAATAATCAGGGAAAGACCTACCAAAGCGAGTCAAAAATAAACACCTGCTGTTACCAAAATAGAAGAATAGACTAAAGCCTAAACAAAAGTGTGCACATAATATTTTGATCAAACCCTTTAGAGGCTGCCTTTATTTTCATTATTTTTATATACATGACCTACAGATTCTGATCTAGTTAACAATTCACACAAAATATTAAACTTTCTAATTTTTTAAGTATTTTTATTTCGTAATTAAATATTTTCGTTTTTAAATATATCTTCTTAATAAATGAATTTAATTCAGGGAATATAAATTATATTATTTGTTAAAATGGATCTTAATAGAGCATGTGCATTTCAAAGAATGTTTTTGTCTCCTCAAAGATGTAACTGAAAGCAACTATGAGTTTTATCCAGTTTTGGGTTTAATAAAAAATGGATGCAGCGTGCGAGTTATCTTAGAATTTAATGCTGGAGCCAGAAAAATGAAAACTTGGTAACCGCTGTTTCAGACAGTTTGAAAGACAGCGTCAGGAGCCATTTTCATTACGGTCAGTTACGCGCCCTAGCATTCGGAGGCCAAAAACAGTAAAATGAATTAACGTCCAGGCACTTCAAACGTAGCTCAGCAATCAGTACAAATGGCCCAGTCACATACGTGTACAATACTGGCTATAATATTTTTAGTACCAACCTCAAGAGCTGACATTTACAAGGTACAGTGCACTTCAAATGTCTCTTTAACCCCTAAATGGGGAAATTTGGGCAGGATATCGCCAAGGTAGGTACATCATCTCTGGTAATCAGCAATTTCATCGAATGCCTCACAGAGTAATCAAACAGCGGGGACTGCTAACCCTCGTTGTGTTTCATTAGCTCTGCGGAGCCTCTCACTATAAATGTCAATGCATGAATGAAACATGTTTCATGATAGATAGCAAGTGCTCGAGTTTCTCACTCCTGTGTTTGCTGGTTTTTCGGGGATTCGGCTGCAAATCACCACCACGAGACATATTGTATTCATATGCACCGAATGAGGGTTTAGCATCGCTCCGGTACTAAGTTAGCCTTTGCATTTTAAAACTGTTCCATTTTCATGGATTCAATACAAAATCTCTCACACATGGCTACTCGATACCACTAAACTGGCAGTCCTGTTGCTGTAGACAAATCAACAGAGTTGCAAGTTTGCTAAGTTTTTAAGCTGACCAATAGCTTAAAAACTTGCTCTCCTAATTCTGTCGATACATTTTACCTATAAAGTATTATGATTACTACAGGATGAACGATCTTTCACGCAACCGGAGAAACTGGCTTCTGTGCCGGCGGTGCGAATGACAAGAAGTTCGCAGTAAATATAGTATGGTTTCGCGTTAGTTATTTCTAACATGCATAATATAAACACTTAAAAAGAAACGTAAATTACTCACGTATATTAAGCAAGGAGTGCTGGAAATCATAAGGAAATTGCTCTTGAAATAGTCTTCTTACAGCACGCGCTGATTCTGCACGCACGTATGAATAATACATGAATACTCTTTGGGGAATAGAATACTTGTATTGCCCCATTTCACTTGATACACTTTCACTGTATTGCGTCGCCTAACAAACACGTGCTATTTGCGTAAGATTTCAACTTACACTGAAACCTCGCGCAGCGGAGGGGAAATACACTCCCCGCCTCCGCCGACATAGGGCTAGTCCCGCGGTGAAGTCAAGCATTGCTCACCCAGTATTATGCTATTTATGAGATGGTGATATGATAGTATATCATCTTGTATTTTTATTTCTGTCAATAAAAATCGTTATTATTATTAATGTACTTCACTCTTGCAATATCTGTAAAAAATATACTTCCAGTTTGTGCAATTTTTTCCTACATTTTCCTACATCCTTCGAAAGTGAAAGCGAAACCGCTGTTTCGTAATGTGTGCTATTCTGAATGGAAGGGCACTCACTGCCACTGTGATACGCTATAAATACAACCAATTTCTTTAAATAACATTTTGCCTGAACCATTTTTATTTCTGCGTTATATTTCATGTGCTGTAATGTGTTAATGCATCCGAATTCATCCATTCTCTTTTAACTGTAGATCATATAAATTGATAGAATAAAAATATATTTCGCTAATTGATAGAATAATAATATATTTCGCTAATTTCCATATTTCGAATCGCTTTGATGTAAACTTACCTGAAAAGTTCTTTGAAAATTATTTATGTTAACAAAATTGAATTTGATATCTCTGAGCTTAATATTTTTGTCACAGGGTCCATAACAAATATTTAAAATCTATAAAATCCTGGGCAAAAACTTAATAACTTGTTGTGCCTAGTTTTATTGCTTTCGTTAATACCAGGGGTTTCAAAAAGAGTCAGGTAAGAGCCAAGCTTGCTCATCAGTATTTGCGCCTCCTACCTACATTGGAGCAACGGTGGGAGGGGGAATTCGCTTCTTGTATTTCCGCGCCATGGCACTAACAGGCTAACAGCTATATTTGCTTTCATTACACGCGCGCATTGTGCAGTTCTGTTCTGAGTATTTAACTGCAATATGACATGTTCTGACATAAGCAATAAGTTCAGATCGACAGCACTAAGCAGGGTCATGCTTAAGACGTAAGATGAGTACACCCGCGTCATTTGTCTTTGTTTAGATCAAACGGAATTTCCCTCTCCTGACTGCGCTCTATGCTTAACAGACTTAACCTTGAGATGTCTAGTTCAAACAAATACATGATAATTTTTTCGTGTTGTCGTTGTTACTTTCGTACGTGAAATAATGAATATTTCTTGTTTATTACATATTTAAGAATCTCTGAAGGACCCATAATAAATAAATAAATAGCGAATAAATGCATACAATATAATTTACTCTTTTTTCCCCACCTAGTGAACGGGAATCAGAATGTTCGCAACCATGATTGTAGATTTAAGTTATTACTAACACTTAAAAGGTACATTTGCTCACCATTATCAAGCAAAAAGAGATGATGCAAATGCCTTCCCTTCACTTTCCATACATTTCTGGCATCGCCTTAGTCCTCTGCAGTTCCCGCTGAGAAATGGAAGGCATTTCTTCACGACTGTTATATTTCACTTCATCTAATGTGTGTGGATTTGTCATGTACGCTTTTTCCTTTAATGCCCCACGAGAGATAAAATCGCAGGGCGTTAAATAGGAGGTCGCATGTTGTTAATGATGACTCTATTGTCGAATATTTCATGAATTGCATGTAAGGAAACACTGGCTATATGTGCCGTTGCACAGTCCTGTTGGAAAGTCGCGAAACTGGAAAAAAGGTTCCAAAATATTATGCATATACCTATCACTAGTAATTGTTCCTTAAAAAAAGTCGACCTGTTTTTCTCTCACCATTAATGCCGTACCACTATCCTGTCTTTTTATCGTGCAGAGGTCCCTCGTGAAGCAGGTTAGGTTTTCCTGAACTCCTGATTAGTGAATTAACATACCCACTCAGGTGAAACCAAGGTTCGTTTGTAAAGAAAATTACATTAGGGTCAATTTCTCCGTAATGAACATTATTTAAAACCCATTCACAGAATCTACTCCTAGATGCAAAGTCACAGTAGGTTCTTGCATTACAGTACAAAGAGAGAAAATACATCTTTACTTTTTATTTCCCTTTTTAATCTCTATTACCAGCTTTATTTATGTCTCTGAGTTTACTTCTAGATGATCAATTGAAGGAAATATTTAGGTTATACAAAGAACCAGTGAAAC
This sequence comes from Metallyticus violacea, assembly GCA_030762175.1. Taxonomy (NCBI): domain Eukaryota; kingdom Metazoa; phylum Arthropoda; class Insecta; order Mantodea; family Metallyticidae; genus Metallyticus; species Metallyticus violacea. Next base: position 15,512,294 of record CM060838.1, on the reverse strand, counting down.
TATGTACGGAGACAATTTAGAAAAAATATAAATATAGCTATTTCAGATTTAAATCAAATGTTGTTACTCTATTTAAAGGTTTATGCTTGTGGTAGTTTTCAAATTGTGTTGAGCAGCAACTTCAATGGGTATAAACTACTGCTTGTAGAATTATTATAAATACCATTTCATGGCAATTTTGTTACAATTACATAAAAATGCTATAAAATAACAGAGATGATAAGCTCGAAAGATGTGTTTTTTTATTTTTTTTTTTAACAATGTAACAATGAAGATTTTTCTGATAGGTTGTGAGGATTGCACTCATGTGCGCATTTAGTTCTCTGATAGAGAAAATTCCAGAAATTTATAGAAACAGCAAATACTATTTTCATTAAAAGTTCACTTCTTGCAATTATGTTGAGAACTGCAACCATTGAGCTTAATCAAGTTGCCATCGATAGTAAAATTGTAGCTGGAGATCAAAATAACTCTTGAGGTTCTGAATGGAGCGAAGTGTAAGCCACATTAATGATATATGAATTTATGACGCGTAATGTTTGTTTAGGTAATGCGATTAGTACTCTCCAGTGCGTCGCTGATCTTATTCTGAAATTTATTCCCGTGAGAATTATTCTTATTGTTCTTCACATTCACACGCGAGTGCCCAGACGGTCGTTTCCCTTGATTCGATCTAACTGACTGACCCATTCCAGTTTTTCTTTATGACTGTTAAGATTTATCACAATGTAAAACAATGCTAATGCTGCCGAAGGCGATCAACCTCGTCGTTTTTGTGGTAATGTAGCTAGTAACCTCTTTCCGGTTCTGCGGTTGGTTACATCTTCATTCTATCCAGCTATCTACTTTTCAGCTTAAATATCCTAGGTGCGATTTAATTTAGTTTTATATTCTTTATAACATGAAGACGGAAAGTTTGTATCATAAACAGTGTTTTGACAGTAATAATCAATATAGCGCAATGAAGTAAACAGTATACAGCTCAACAAAAGACATCTATTTGTCGGATTGAATTCTTTCATTTACCTACCTGTCATTCGAAAGCAGTGGGTTTGACCCTCGGCGTTTATCGTAGAAACGTCGAGCTTTGGGTTTTTTTTTCGCAGCTTTCTTATTTTCCTGATTCATTCATAGTGTTCAGTGGCCTTTAGGTGTCGTTCATTTGCCCGCAGAGCTACACGTGGATTTCTACACCCCTTTCAAGACCTACCTATTCGAAATATTGCATATGGTGAGGAGCAGTGCTGAAACCTACAGATCAAATAAATAAACGAACTTGGGTAATATTTATGAAAGCTGGTTGTATATTTACGAATAAGAATTCTTAATGAGGCTCTAAATATTCTTACTCAAGGTCAGAAAAGTAAATATAATGTTCCAATTGATGCATTTATTTTAATTATTATAAGATTAAATTAACTTAGGAATATCAGCATCCAGGTTGTAGATGCCCAATTGGTGATGCTTGAATGTTTGGACAAATCGAGAGGTTCTGTCCCGATTTTCATGCCATAAAGTTTTTATTTTCTTCTTATTTAATCATAAGAGGGAAAGTCAAAGATTATTAATTTAACGTTAATATTATATAACATTAACAGCAAGCTGTTGAAATGAGAGTGCTTTGACTGTTTCTGATGTGCTTATAATTGGAGCTTAAATTTTTATAACAAACTGGTAAAGTACAACATGAGGGGTGTTATAAGTCAGTACTTGAAAACCTGCGAATACCAGTGACTTTCCAGAAAAAATAACCAAGTATCGCGTTGCACGGTCATGTTGCTCTTCTGGCACTCCTAGGTCTCCATATGCCTTGTGGCGAACTAAATAGCATATCCTTGTATTCTGATTGCGCAAACAGGTCGACCCATGTCATTGCCTCCCTTTGTTCTTTGTTTTCTTCTATTCTCATTTATTGGCCGTTTTGATCGGTTACATTCAGGTCATTATTTGGATATAAAAATTATGAAAATTTCAAATTGTGATAACTGGTCTCAGTGGCCACTATAGAACCAATTCGTTTTCTGTAAATTACCGTAATAATCATTAGTTTATGAAATATGTTACTTTTGTTTCATTTACCTTTAAACACATTAAACTCTATATAGGCTTCTGTGAAAGCGACAATAAGCATTTATGCATTGCCAACGCTGTGGGCTATGTCCAGTTGTGCACGAGCTTCTAGACGAGGTCGCAGTATGTGTCCAAAGGGATCAATTCCACCATTTCAAATTACCTGGATCATACGGATAATTGTCTAGTAATGAGGACGAAGTATAATCTAAATCACCCCCATGTTGATAGACAGACAGACAGACAGACAGACAGACAGTTAATCTCTAAGTCATTATACATTACTGCTGCGATAATTTGATGCTAGCTCATAACCTACTTATTTCAAAACTAAAGCACAGTTACATTGACACTGGGATTAAAGCAGAATCACCCACAACACCAGAACGTACCCGAAGCCTTGGAGCGAAGTTTGCTTTATTTCTGCGTTTCATCTCGATTTAAATCGATAGTATACTGGAAACAGAAAGTTGTCCTTGATAGTAAGTACGTATGTTGAAGTGGTATTAAAAATCCACATGGAAACTAAACCAAAATTCTAAATCCGGCTTAAACAATATTTCCAAACGTAAATTCATGTAAATAGCATTAATTCTGAACTGAAAGTAGGAAAATACATGCCGCATCAACTGTTAACAGCGAACACAATACATAGCTAGTTACATTTGTTAATTTCCTAAATCAACCAAAATGTGTATTTCCTTTTAGTTAGTTCTTAGACATTAAATATAGAGTTAAGATGATCCTAAGTAATTTATAGACTGAAAACTTCTAAGAGGGTATCATTTTTTCTTTTTCTTTGATTTGAGGCAGAAATAATATACGTTTAAATTTTATCATACATTAAATCCTCGATAGTTTTAGAGACACTATACACGTTCAATGTTCTGGCTTAGCATTTTTTAAAAAAATATTTTTTGCAAACTTTACAATTATTGAAATAATAGGTGTCCAATGTTCTATTTTTGGTATTCAGTTTTAATCTTTCGTGTTTATAAACTGCACCAATTTTTCAGATGTCGACATTGTTTCTTGCTACTGAAGTGTACAAAACACTTTTTACGTTAAGGCAAGGTGATTGATACATTTTCTCTGTATCCATAAAGAACTAATTTTGTTGACAGTGTCGTCTTAGCTCCTTCAAAGTTTTTTTCTCTAACACAGTATAGTTCCGATGGGTATGATTTTCCCTTTTGCCCAAGTCTTAGAACCATCCTTGCTGAATGATAGGTAATTGACCCCTTTTAATTAACAGACGTCTACGTTACCGCAACGGGTGGCCGAGGTCGTTAAGGCTAGGACTCGTGAGCGGGAGGTCTGGGGTTCGAATCCCGCCAGGACCGTCCTCCCTGACTGAGACTTTTCCCAGGTTTTCCTCAGTCCTCATAACTGGTAAATGTCGGGAAGGTACCCTAAACTTAGGCCTGGAACGTATCCTTCCTTAAAAAAAATTCTTTCCCAATTTATCATTTCATTTCATGTATCATCACTGTTCACCGCCTGTGATGCCTCAGTAGTAATAACGGGCGTTAAACACCATTAAAAAAACAGATCTACGTTGCAAACATCAGCTTTCGTGTTAATTATGGTTGACACTTGGAGCTTAAACATATGTTGGACACCAATTCAAAGGAAAGAAATAAAGTAGGTGTGTTAAGATTTACATTTCATGAGATTCTTGTACAACGTATAAACTTCAGAACAAAGTATACAAGGGTCCATTAATTGATGATAAATCTGGATATTTTGAAAAATATTACCATACTGAAATGCGCGTGTTTAAGTTGCAGTAAAAGTTACTGAAGTAATTTGTCGAATATTTAATATTCCACTCTCTTCATGACTTATGAATCATTTCTGTCCTCTCTCTCCTCAGTGTCATTCTAAATTAAAATACAGAAGAAAACTAGGAATGTATGTGCTTTAAGCGTGCTAAAGAATTAACAGAATCTTTGATCTTAAAAAAATTGAAAAAATGCAAAAGAAATACAAAGCTTAAAATATGCGACGTCCCATTGTACAAAGAGGTTTCCTTGGTTGATGAGAGAGAATTAACGTGAATTTAAATGCTACGAAGAAAATGCGAGAGCGATTCAGAGATATTGAACTTTTTATAGCAGTTAACTGGGTCTTCATTAGCTCTTCCCATTAATAGAAGAAATTGCCTGAAATAGCCAGATATTATACCAATTTACATTTCAAACCTCAAGCAGCTGAAAAGAGAACGGAGATTCAATGGCATCGTGTACAGAGTCTAGCCAAACGAATTAACGCAATGCAGATGGCATTTATAAATTGTCAGGATTATGACCTTTTTTTCCTCTTATTCCAGAAAAGCATTCATGCATTTTCTAATGGAAATACTGATATACTTACTCTGGGGAGTCATATACAAATTTACATGAAACATCAAGAGGGGGGGGGGGTATTTTGCCACCGGTAAGAACATGAAGTTAAATGAATAGGTTTTTTCGTTGTACAATAGCAGACAAGTTAAAATGAATCCTGGATATAGTTTTATGAACTCTAAACTCATATATTTGGCTCCAGTTCTTTATCTCGATTTACACAAACCTCTGGAAGAAAGCCTTTGTCCATGGATAACCTAAAATTGTCTTGGATAGTAACTAACGCCCATTTTGCTACTATGGCCCCCCAGGTGGTGGATACTGAAGCTGAAATAACATATAATAGTAATTTATTTTTGAAAAAACTCTGGGCCTAAGTTAAGGACACTTCACCGACATTTACACACAATGAGGACTGAGTAGAAATTAGAGTAAACCTATGTCAGGGCAGACGGTTCTGAATGGATTCGAACCGCTGGCCTCCGTTCATTGGTCATTGCCTAATATCCTAATATTAAGACTTCTTTTTTACTTGTCCTATTAGAAATTATTGAACGCATTATTGGAAAGACCAAACACGACTTAGTTGAATATTTTAAATCAAGATTCGGAATGTGTGCAACACGACTAAAGTGATTTCAGAAGTCAATGAGGGATATTCCCAAAGTGTCTGATGGACAGAAATTGAATTTCATTGACATTGACGTAAGTAAGGCATTCGATAAGGTTGTGTAATACATTAAATTATGCAAATTAAGACGTCTTCGTCTTTCTAAAACGTCATTTCCTTGGCTTGATTTATATCTTCAGGTAAGATACCATGGTATCTCTTTTAAATTTTTCCTCATTAGTAGGTCCTTGAAGTCTGGAGTTTTCCTAAGGTTCGGAATTAGAACCATCAGTTTTAGTTATCTATATTAAAGATAAGTAACGCACGCGAGTTCCTTTTCAAGATGGACTGGAATAATTTGATACAAATATTTAATACCTAACATAAAATTAAATAGAATATATAGATGTGGAATATAGTTTAAAATGTTGGGCATTTTTTTGGAAAATTCCCCACTAAATGCAAATTATGCTGAAAAAGAATGCTGGATAATCAAAACGTCATGAAATTATAGAACTCCTAACAATATTATTCCTAGTACAGTTTTTATAGAAATCTTGTGATCTCGAGCAATATTTCTCTGAATAGAAGCATTTGGAACAGTGTTTGGTAATTAATTGCTCATACGCTTCAAATACATAGGAGAAACACGCCTTTCAGCACTTTTGCATTCATTCCGATAGCAGTACAGATTACTTTTAAATTATATGAGCGAATTTCTCAATTCCAATACCTGTAGCTTGAATAAAACAAAAAAGCAAATACTTTTTCTAATATATATAAACCTTTATTTATTAAGAAATTAAAATACTTGGTGCTACATTTATTTGCTTTATTCATATTTATTTACCTGTTTCACAACTTTGGCTGCATATTCATGTCCATACTTTTCAATACGATATTACATAAAGTCCGAACTTTATTCATCAAGAACGTCTTTATCATTTTATATGTTTCATTCCTCGATTAGGAAATGCTTTATCTATCGAATTTAAGAGTAACTTAGAAATGCACTACAATTCATAGTTTAACTTTTGAAGTTGGAGTGTGTTTAATTAAGTTGCAATATATTTAATTAGTTTTAAATATAGTTATCGGGTTGATTTGTATTTCATTTGATCGAAATATATTCAATTAGGTTGATGTGTATTTAATTAGATTAATTACTTTTAAATACATTTAATTAAGTTGGCATATATTTAATTAGGTTGAAATATATTTAATTACGCTGAAATGTATTCAACTATGTTGATGTCTTTTAATTAGGTTGAAATGTTTTAATTATGTTGAAGTGCATTCAATTAGTTTGATATGTATATAATTTAGATTGGCATGTATTTAATTAGGTTGGACTATATTTATTCAGGTGGACATATATTTGATGCATTTAATGAGATTGGCATGTATTTAATTATGACGACATGTATAATTGCAAGTATCAACTGCATATATTGCAAATTCAATATTCCTCACTGCCACCAGGCTAAGCCCTTTGCAGATTGAATAAACATATAACGTTAAGTTACTACCTGTCGGAACCGCTCAGCGGTGATGCTTGAGATTGGCAATTCCAGAAATACCGGGTTCAATTTCCGTTGGGTTGGCAAATTTGACCTTCAGGTTTTTTAATGGTTTTTCCTGGACACTTTAAGTGAATGCTGCATGTGTATTGACTTTCCACGAATGCTCAGTTCTTCCATTTTCTTTCATTTCAATCTATAACATCAGTTACAGAAACGGAAGCCTCAGGCGAGACGAGATGGTGCCTTGTGGCGGTTGTTTCTCGAGCCCAGGTAAGGTTCCTATGTAGCGTCGGGTGGTCTGGTGTATTCTGTATGAAGGCCTCCTTTGGGGGCCTCCGCACCTCTCGAGTAAGAACTTGTGGAGCCGAGGTGATTCTCGCAGGCGTCAAGAACTTATCATCTATGGAAACTTTAGCGACCCTGCCTAAGTCTCGTTGGATTCCTGACTGCCTGTGTGTCTTCCATCTCATCCCTTTCCCCTAGATGTGTTTCTGGGGGCACATGCACAACAGGTACATTGGGACCGCAATACAAACTCCTGCTCCACAGGGCAGAAGAAGATGTTAGTGCATTTGTTTCTTTAGTAGTATTCAAATTATAATTTATTTTTATATGTTATTAAGGTAAATAAGTCACTAAACCATTGATTTGTGTTTGGAGTCACTGTGCAGTTTAGTGATATACCATTTTTTGTTTAAATCTCCTTTTTTGTATTTATTTTTCTGGTGATGTACAAGATAGGAATTAATGGCCTTAACTTTAGCAGAATAAATGCACAAAAACTAAGGCATGCCGCACCTGTTTTCCATTCTGAACTAAACAAAGAGAGAGAGAGAGAATGCAAATACAAAAGAAAAAGAGAAGAAACAGAAGTTTTAAGAAGAGTCTAAGGTGTATAAAACTGATTATCTTGAAACTGACCAGGTTCTTGATTTTGAGTATGATTGAAAAAAACGATAAAGAAACATTTCACCGAAATGAAAATAACTTGTAAAGAAAGTATTTTAAACAGAGCAAGTTAATCGGCACTTTCGGCAGTTTTTTATCTTGGTAAGCTGTTCTTCGTGCCAGAGATAGTTGAACTTTAGAGCGTGAAGATACACATTCCTTAGGAAACTAAATTTCAGGTAGCAGCAATGAAAACTTGCAGCGTAATGCCTAAGAGCGATTCGCACTTTTTTCTTTGAGCGTTACTACAGCTACATGATTGTATTATAAGACACAATGTTCAAATTTATTCACTATTCATAATTTTTTTTTATGAAGAGTGTCTGTCAGCACAACTTTAGTTAGAAATATATAATGTCTACTTTATAAAATTTAAATTAGGTTACTTATAATTGATACATTGAACAAGTATATAAATACACACGGCATTTGAGCTCTGTGTACATATTCTGAAAGTAAATTAAAATCTTAATTTGCTTTTTTATTTTTTTTTGTTTGTCTTCTCTATGATTCTAGCACGTTCTGCATGGCTATATCAGCATACCGCTGCTTAGTAATAGGTTTGTACATTTTTTACTACAGTGCATAAACATTGTGGTAGCCAGAAAACTAGACATTGCCAATGCAACAAAGACAATTTCATTCTCTACATACATACCTAGGACAACAGATTTCCTTCCATGATAAAATGTAAAAAGCATTACAAAGAAGGATTTCTTTAACCTGAAGAGCATTTTCAGCCCTTAAGTTTATATTGCTGGACCAAACGCTAACTAAGAAAATCAGATTCCAGACGCTCGAAACGGTGTATATTCTGTATTACTGCATGGGTATCAGACATGATGGAGCAGGATTTCCTAGCCCCAGCGATTATGATTAATATAAGCTATTATATTTAATTACTATTAAGGCTTCACCGATGAAGCATAAACATTAATCAACCATCACTAATATAATTAAAGCAAAAGTTTTAGATATGCGTCAGAAATTCCGTATCTGACATTTATGCAGTAATTTTACTAAATTCTAAAAGTTCGGACTTTACGGCCTTGACGTCTCCTCTTACACAAAAGGAACAAGCAGGTCAGAAATACCGAACCCCAGATACAGCTATCAAGGGTGATTTTATAACCTGAAGAACCTTGAAAAAAGACGTAACTCTAACAAAACATAACGACATTTTGTAACACAAGAGTAACTTGAGGGGGAGATTCGAGAGGAGAAATAAAATAGAACGCCTCGAAGTTCGTTAGTAGGAGGACTCCTCAGAGAAATCGGCGTCAAATTGTAGCCCATAAGTAACGAACCGGGAATCACGTGGTTTTTTTATGTAGCCAATCTATGAGCTGAACTTAAGAAGACGCTACAGAGTTTAAATATAAATCTATTGAATGCACGTAAGACTGACCTACTGAGGGTTTGATAAAAGTCATGGGAAAACTAAAAAAGCCCACTCTTGTACTTCTACACTTGCACTTGCGACACTTTTCTCTTTCGTCGGTCAGACAAGTCGAGTTGGTTAGGCAGTCAGTTTACTCAGTGAGTGCAGTTCGCGCCAGTCTACTCAGTCAGTTCGAGTTAGTGAGGCATTAAGTTACTTACTTAATCAGGCTGAGTATAATCGATAACTGCTAATAATAGTAAAGTGATCGGTGTCCGCGCCAATAGAAACACCACAGCCAGCTACAACTAGTACACTAAACAGATCCACGTGTTTTTTTTTTTTGTTTTTTTTTTTCAAGGTTCTCCTCTGGCGAGAAAACACAATTGATAGATATAATAAGAGATAAAAATAAACAGTTCTCAGAAAAACTTATATAAACCTCCTGGTCTGAAAAAGATAACGTTCACATTTCCTATCCTGTCTCCCTGGTAACGTATATACGTCTCTAAAACCAAAATAGAAATACCGACCCTGAGATCCCATCCTAATCAATCCTATATATGTCAGTTATCCCCCCTACTAAATACTGCTTCATTTTATCGAAGCGGAGAGGCAGATCAACTTGATTGAACTTGAACTAAATTAAAAATACTGCTTCAATGGTCACTAACAGAAAAACAAAAGAATAAAATTCAAATATGTCAAAGAAAAATGCAACGCAAGATCTTGGAAATAACTTTGAAGAACAAAACACTTGTAGTATTAATAAACCAGTTATCTCAGAAAACGACATCGCACAAATAGCTACCAGAAGCAAATGGCAATGGGGGCGGTCACGTCGCAAGAATGCAGGATAATAGACGGACTTACAAGATCTCCATGTGGGACCCCCGAAAGCAATTACCATGACGAATACTGCTTTCACTTAAACGGGATATTTGTTAAAAGACAGTGACAAAGAATAGAATAGGATAGAAAATATTTTTAAGAAGTAATATACATATATACAAAAGGAAGAGAAGATATTTCCAAAGTTACCGTATTAATCATCAAGGTCGGGACTCACATTTGGTAGGTCTAAAGCATCAATACCCTTGGGCCACATACCCGGACCCTAGGTTTCTTTATAATCACTTAAGCAAATGCTGGACTGAATATTTGCATTTCATTTTTCATCTGTTATATGGTACAAAGTGCCAGAAGAGTTGCGCTGTGTGCGGTGGAACGGTGGCTTGCTCTTCGGAAAGATTCCTACTCGGCATCTAATATGGAACTGTCCCTTCTGAGGAACTCGAAAAGATTGAACGAGAGAACACAGCCACAGTCGGTACAGCATTAGGTACCAAGTCTATGCCCGCGCCTTATCACGCCCACGTAGGCACAAACGGCCAACCCTTGAGCAAGATTGAAGTGAGAGAAATACCCCCCTCCGTTCCGAACAATCCAAATTTGAATTAAACATATACAGACCTAAGAACAGATACTCTGGTTCTTTTTAATTTCCGTACGTACCGGGACAAGCTTGGAATGAATGAATAGTGTTTAACGCCCGTTTTTGCTACAGAGGCACCACAGGTGATGGACACTGATGATACATGAGATGAAATGAATACTAGGAAAGGATTTTATGGAAGGAATTGTTCCTGGCCTAAGTTTAGGGTACCTTCCCGGCATTTGCCATTTATGAGGACTGAGGAAAACCTGGAAAAAATCTCAGTCAGGAAGGACGGTCCTGGCGGTATTCGAGCCCAGATCTCCCGCTTACGAGTCCGAGACTTAACGACCTCGGCCACCCGTGGCGGTGACAAGCCTGGAGCCTAAAATATTAATATTGACGATACTGGTAAAGGAAGTATTAAATGCGGCATTTCACATTGCATGAAATACAGGTATGCTATCAAGGAACTACATAAGTAAAATAATTAAGTTAAACCATTATAGGATTTTTTTTTGTACTCGCAAGAGCGGTGTGTCCCAGGGGAGTGCCTAAGGCGTGTACCCTGGGGGCCGGTGCACCGGAAACACCGTCATTGTGAGGCGGTGGTGGTTTCCTTAATGCTGGGGGTCACTCACCCCTATAAAGGAGTAGGTCTATGCTAGATACGACCTATCAGCCAGTGAAATTCTGGTACCTGGGTGCGCTCGGCTTTTGAAGCTGTTCACTCGGTGCGCTTGGGCGACGTAATCGCCCGCAGTCGAATGGCGAGTCGGTTTAGGAAACAAGGTGCCGTCCTAATGCAAAAAACCACTGGGCACATAGACCTCTGTGATGTAGTGCGTGCGCTACGCCCTTTGGACCCAGGGCCTGGTAGTACCCGAATCTACACGTCTAACAAGTAAACATTTTAAATCCCCGAATAGTAGAAATTATATGCATATTTCTGTGTTTTGAAAATTAGAAATTTATAACTCATTAATACAAATATTCTAAATAAGATTTGCTTTTATATTCAAGCATAGAAAGGCATTTTTTAAAATTCTTTTAATTAGGAACTACAAATAATTGTGACTGTCTTTGAGCATAATGCTATCTGTAAAATATGCGTCTTACTTTAACACAGGCAATTATTATTTCGACATTTAAGAGTTATATGCAATACTTTTATAGAATTCCAAGCATTAGGTTTTGAGGTTTAAATGGTATCCACAATCTGAGTTGTGCCCATTCCATTCTTGAAAAGGAGGCTGTGAAATGTTCAATAATGGAATGATGTAGGCAGAGAGTGGCAGAGAAAGAGAGGGATGAAGAGTGGCTGAAAACCGATATTCGAACAACCGGCCGGGCGTAGGTCATGGCATGGTATTGTTTCCCGGCCCTGCGAATAAATTACTACTAACATTAGCTGCAGCGAGGGTTGAGCTCCAACATTATATATTCAAACAACTAACGTTGGCACTGCCCCACTGTTCTCAGGCACACACGCAATTTTGTAAATACTGACACAAATATGTGATGTAAATCACATATTTCATTAACTGCGGTATCTACCCTTCCCATAAAGGGACAAGCGGAAAAAATGTGTCGTGTTTGGAGATGGTATCATGAAATGAAAAGCAAGATGTTAGTTAGCAGTGTGAAAATAATTCAGCACATTTTGCGCTATCGTTGCGGAATAAAATAATAATTTACAACCCAAAAATCTAGGTTTTAAAAAGTAATATCTTTTATTTTAAAAATGGAAAATAGCGGCTGATGCTAATAGTTTGTAGTCCATAGACACAGATTCAAATCTAGCATTGCATTGTTGGATATTAACAAGTCTATTCTCTGTTTTTGATGTGTTGTATTTTTTCCAACTGGCATTGGCCATTAATACTTCAATTCTCGAAGTGCATGAAGCCGTTCTCTCTCTCTCACACACACATGCACACATTTTTGAATATTATTTATGCACAATTGATCCCACTGTAACCATTAATTTAATTTTGCTGCGGAATAAGCAAATTTTGCTATTTCTACATTACAAAAAGTCTACTGTACATTAGAGTACTTGTCAACAATAGGGTGAACATCTCCATGTTTGATTCAAAATGAAAATGTTATACAACAAAAACTTACAGAGAAAAATAAATTGCAAGTCACAGAGAAAAGACTTTTAAATCAAAATGTTATATAAAATTTTTATTACTTTACAATCACTTCATATTGTTGACAGTAAGTAAATAATAACTCTCTTGTTACGTAACAAATTATCATCCTTCTATTTTTAGAAATGGGTCACACAACATTCCCCATAAAAGTTTATTGTGTAGTGTAAATGATATAAATAAATTTATTATAGTATTTATAGGGACACCGAAGAGAAATTTGGAAATTTTGAATGGTTAAACCTAGAGAGTTTAAATTTTGCATGTGTAATTTTCAGGGTTTTAGTATTATCAGCACAAAAGTTTGTCTTAATTGGTCAAATTTTCACTATTGTATTAAACATTTATTGAAATTTTTGGTGATTAAAAGCTATTATTAAAACGTTCTCCCATAAAAGTTGACATCTTGGTGGAAAAACTTTGTTACAGTGTTCTAAATATTGTCTTACATAGAAGTTACCGTGTATGACTGTTATTTATTTAGAAAATAAAACATGCATGCAAATATAAAATCATGGAAAAGTAGTAACTTAATGTACTAATGTTTTTGTTAATTAAGTTTTGTTTTCACATAAAAATGAATGTTCACTTTTATTTATACTTTTTATTTGGTTTATTTACGGACGCTCTTTAACATCTCAGGTCATCAGCGTCCCATTCAAATCAGGGCGTGAAACGGCCGACAAATTTTGCTCAGAGGTCTCTTTTTTCCGGTTTGAGGTTATTTATCGTGCCGTAAATGTACGACACGGGACCCATGGCTTTACTTCCCTTCCGAAGGAAGCCAAACTTAGGATTTTTACGCCCGAAAAAATCCATCGATCCTGACCGCGATCTTCGGTTTAGGAGGCAAGTATGGTTACCACTGTTCACTTTTATGAAGCAAGCTTTAGAGAATGTACCATAAAGTTTCAGACATGCACATAAATAACTGTGGTAAAAGAAAACGTTTAGAGTGCAGGCCAACATACTAAAAGTTTAAATCGAGAACCTGTTTGAAGTTTTGGATACCTGAAAGTTAAGGACAAGAGAAAGGAAATTAAAGACTGTAGGCATTTAAAAACGGTTGCTGAAACAAATGTTCCAAAGGGCACAAACATATAATTCGCAGGGAGGTTTTCTGCAGCTCAAATTAAGATCAAAAACATACTTTTTTATTTTGACCAAAAAGTCTATTTTTTCACTTCGATTTCCCCTCAAAATTGTGTAATTTTTTCTGATGAAAAAGTTGCATAATATATTTCAAGTATACGCAATACTCCTTAATTAATTTGAATTACAAAACAGTTAATTAACATATTTCATATTAAACTATTACAAATGTTACACTTGAGAAACTAAGAGTTAATTAATTAATGGGGTCCTCTATCATAATATTGATGAAAAACTTGTAGTGCTACGTGTTTAAGCTTGTTTGATGACTATCCAGAAATGGGGCATTTTTGCATTTCATTTTTTGTGTTACTTCAAATACTTACAATCCATGCAAAAATATATCAGTTTACTTTTATATTATGACACTGGCGTACGTTTGTCAGTAAAACCACACAGGCTCTTCAATTATTTCTTTTTTCAATGTCACAAACAGCGCCTTGTTCTCGTATGAAAAACAACCGCTTTACGTCCTGTAAGCTAGAGGTGCATTATGTACTTTCATCAGAAAGCATTTTGCATACATGAATTTATGTCAGCGGCATTGTATGCACCAGCGATGCCAGAGGTCGTAGGTTCGAGAACACTAAACTTTCCTTGTTAACCATTCGGTTAATTGACTGTAATGTGATGGAACTTTTTTATGAGAGCTTGTGTGTGTGTGTGTGTGTGTGTGTGTGTGTGTGTGTGTGTGTGTGTGTGTGTGACGCACACGAAATTTACTGGAAACAAAGTGAACGAAAACTAATTCGCCCTACTTTGAATCCAGCTTCTGGCGCTACCCGAAGTTGGTCTTTAACATTGGAAGTGTTTTACGTTTTCTTGCCTTAAGTGGTTCGTGTGAACATTTAGAAAGTTCTGACAATGAACAGTAAGGAATTCGTTTATACACGAGATGTTTCACTCGCTCCCGGCCCCTAATTTTTTCTTATAACTTCAGAATCAATAGATGCTATTCAGTGGCATTTGAGACGAACATACCTCCGTGTATCAAAAATGATGATGGTTTTATATCAAGTGTTAAAAGTGCCACGTTTTCCTGCCCTTTACATATTGTTAGCAATTATTTCACATTAAACGACGTGACAATGAGTTTTGCCAACTGAAATACTCCTAAACCATCACTCAGTTGGGTGTGGAATGACTGCAATGTAGTATCCCCCCCCCCATGCTAAAATTGCTCCATGAAACGTGGAAATTTCCTAAGTTTTCCTTTAGCATTACAACCATCGCCTTAAGAATAGAATAGTACGCTGTGCCTTCTACTGCCCTAAACATGCACCATTAGCATCCTAGACGCTGAGAGAATCCTTAAGTGCCAATGGAACTTTGCATTTTCTGAGTTATCGCTTCATTCAGGTCATAACCGTGTAATAGTTTGCATGGACTGTCCCATTAGTCTATTTAGGTGATCTATCTGCTATTTTAAAAAAATAAAGAGAGTACTCATTACTGAAACATATTTAAATTATTATTAGTTATAAGCCTGCATATAACATCGCAGCCCACTGAACTTTTTCAGCTATGATCATAACCCTGGTAGTGAAGATCAATCAAAATATTGAAAATAAAGTTCAAAGAAGCTCAAAATGATCCTCAGAGTTGTAAAAATCATGTTCCATATATACTTTTTAGTTGCTTTTCTACTACAGAGATGGGAAAATGAAGCACAGAGGAAAAATAGGAGGCAAAAAAAGAAGGAAGTAAGGAAGGAAGGAAGGAAGACTTTTAAGATATTTTTACAACTCTCGGTCTCGGATAAAGACATCTATATGTGATACGAAGCGCTATCAAAGTGTCAAAATGATGGATTACGCTTAAAGAGCTTCTTTTGTTAGAAGAAATGTGAAAGTGACATCCTTAAGCAAAACATTTTCCCTACGATATTAGATAGTGCTTTACCCAGGAAAACATCATGATGAATCACAGCACTGATCCAAAATGGAGTTCATATAATAACATAAATTGTTAATGTTGCAAGAGGGATAAACAGAACATGTGCACACTGCATCATAAACATAAAGTACGCAATGATTTCTATTTTCCCTGCTGTTTGTTAATAGAACGTATATATGGTTTAATTATTTTGTAAAAGTTATAAGGGAGTGAAATTTGGATATGGAAATGAAGTATTTGAAGTTCATAATGGCGTTTAACTTCCTGCTGTTTTTTTTCTTTCTTTCTTTCTTTCTTTTTTTTTTTTTTTTTTTTCCCCCTAAACTCTGCAGAAAACCAGCTACACTGACAACACTTCGGGAAAAAATTGAAACGGCATGTGCTGCAATTGCCGAGGACACTTTCGCAAACGTTGCTCAATCAGTAGTTCAACGTACTCAGATGTGTATCGACGCCGATAGTGAGCATTTTGAGCAATTGTTGTAACTGTAAAAGTGTAAGATGATTAGTGTTCATAACTTTCTATTTGTGTAAATTCAGTTTTGTTATGTTAGCACAGTTTTTTTCTTTGTTTGAAGTGTACATACATTTTTTTGGCATCTCTGTATATGTTGGATATTTGAATATTCATAGAGTTTGGGCTTAACAAGAACAATAAAAAAATAAAATTTGTAAAGAAAGGGGTTCATAACAACAACATTTCAAGATGCTAAAAATTTTGTTAAGAAGTCACACAACTAAAAACATTTGCAATGTCATTGTTGTCCTGAGCATATCATCACAGTTCTTCGTACATAATGATAACTTATACATACATAATGTGGTTAATAGGTTGTAGAACCATTAATAAAAACCAATAATAGATTATATATTTTTTCTGTACTTCAATGGTACTTAGACAAATGTTCAAATGATGAAGATGTTTGAATACATCTAATGTAAGACAGTGAAATGCAGAATTAAAATGAAAGTTTTTGAATATACCATAGAACACTAAATTAATGGCGAAAAGTATGGAGAGTAATCGAATTTTAAGAAACGTAGCAGGAAACGATATGCAGAAAAACAGAGAAGTAACAGCCAATACATTGTTTCCGAAAATGCTAGTATTCCTCAAGGTTGCGCTGGAAGATAAAGTTAAGGAAGAATAAAAAGATAAAAGATCTATAATGCAATAGTAACATTTGAATTATGTGTGCTTAAAGCTTTCTCCGAAACAACAAGGAGATGAGGGAAAATTACCAGCAGAGAACAAGATTAAAATAACTACATTGAGCATTTAATGTAATAGTTGTACTTTAGTCATAATTTATATCAAAATGGCATCCTATATAGGAAAATAGAGAATGTAAGCAGATAGTCAGGGACTTCAGAATAGACTTATTGCAGTAATGTTAATTGTTTAATTTTGGAAAGGAAGAACTAAATTTCAAACATTTGGGTCACAGCCGGGATTGAAATCACGGTCTTCGGCCTTCCGTGCTAATGCTCTAACTGGGATGCCATGTCCTCCAAGCACGTAACCACGAAGCTCTCTCTAATTTGTTTCTAAATGTTTTCTCTACTGCCCGAGATTCATTTCTTAAGAGGCATTTTGAAATGTCAAGAGTACTTTTGACTTGGGCTTCTGGTTTAAGACCAACTATGTATGGATTAATTTATATTTATATATAAGACATTAGTTGGAAAATAAGAACCAGACTTAAAATTCGGGTCATGGTCAGTATTTGACACGAACTAGCTCAGTTGATTTGAGCGTTGGCATAGAGGGCCAAATATTCCTGGTTCGAATTCCGGCGGTGATATCATAGCTTTTAAAATATGTTTCTTCCTTTCCAACTAGTGTGAATGAACTATTTCTGTACATAAAATTGTAATATTAATCTAAAAAGTTTATCCCACTATTAACTGACTTGTTTTATTCTGTCTAAATACCAACTACAATAACAATCTACGTTGCCAGGCAAAGAAAAGAAAAGAAAAAAGACAGAAAGAAAGCATGTGATAATCCTCGAATCATCTTTAAATTTTAAATATCAGAAGGTAGAGGTGCAAATTTCAAAATAGGATGACTTGATATGAGATGGTGAAGCTTAATATTTTTTTCATCTTTGGTTTTACTCGTTAACTTTGCACTCAATATCTAAATTGACATAGTTGTTGCTTAAATTAAATTTAATTTAAATACATAATTATTCAGTCTTGTAAATATTGAAATGAATGTCCTGTATAAAAGAGTTTTGACAGAAGCCAATAGAACTGGAATTGGTCTCGCAATTTTTCCTGGAAGAACAACAACAAAAAAATAGAACCAAAACAATAAATTAGTCTTTTCGTTCGTTTTTATGGGCATGTCACAGGCATGCCTGTGTATTAATGTGAAATTTCCCCAAGATTTATGTAACTACTCTGCTTATTCTCCGTGTCTGAGATGGAAGGTAAGGGGATTTTTCGATCACGCTGGGAAGGCGATTCATCAGAGAAGTCCTCTATTGAGTGGGTTTAGGTAGGGAGGAAATGCCCCGGGGAGCGAGAGGATCACGACGGTTACCCCAAGATAGCCAACCCCACAAGCGTCGCACCGCGTATATTTACAGGGCCCTCTAGGCAGCTGCAAAGCTCGCAAGAACGACTATGCAAATTTGCGGCGTCTAAGTCCCTTTACTGCGACGTGGAAAGCATTGCCTAGGTAAACGATTCGCATCGCTGCCTGGGACCTTGATAGGGTTTTCTTTTTATTATGTAACGGAATAATGGATGTGATGCTTTGATATTTCAGATATTTATGTAGTAATATTTCAAACAATCACAATATTACAGTTGAATTGTTTAGCAAACAAAACCATTCTTCTTATACCAGGCCTAGCAAAAATCATTAAATAAACTAAAGACAATACGAAGCTAAATAATCTTTGCCAAGTTTCCAGCATCAAGAAATGTGTTATAGAAGTTGTCAGTAAAGAAAAAGTAACGTAAGCTCATTATTACTTAGATATTTGAATTTTTTAAAAGGATCCTTGAGGCCCCTCCCCAATAAATATAAATATAATACAATATGCATGTGCCAAACCTAACCATCATATTTTGTGCATTGTAATTAGTAATATATTTAATAAAGTTTAACTTTGTCGGTCCTGGTGGTATAATTATTACCATGCTTGCCTTCTAAACCCAAGATCCAATGGATTTTTTCGGGCGTAAAATCCTAAGTATGGCTTCCTTCAGAAGGGAAATAAAGCCGTGGGTCCCGTGTCGCACCTTTACGGCACGATAAAGAACCTTAAGCCTGAAAAAAGAGGCCTCTGAGCAAATTTTGTCGGCCGTTTCACGCCCTGAATTGAATGAGACATTGATGACCTGAGATGTTAAAGATCATCCGTAAATAAACCAAATAAAAAAAAAGGCTTATCTTTTATATGTGTATTGTATGTTGTCAAAAGAGAAAGTTCTCTGGTGAAACTGCTTACGGTAGTTCGCACAAGGCAAAGAGGTAATAAAACCAGTTTTCTAAAAGAAAAGGTCAAGCGTGTGCCACCTTTCTTTGGCGAGTGTTAATAAACCCAAGGGGAATGAGCTTGCCATCTGTTGTACAGTTAACTTTAAACCAATTCAAATAGTAGCGGGTAGCCCATGTTGGCAGGTGAATTTAAACCAAGAATTAGTAGACGTATATTTTGTATTTTTAAAGCAAGAAGCAAGACTTTCGTTGGCTTACGAGTGTTAAGCCCTTAGGCGTCGTCAAGTCAACATCTAGTTAATTTGAATTGAATATATAAGGAGGCGTTTGCTCCGCTGGGGCACTCACTTGACATAAACAGTTTTCAGTTTCATACGCCGCGACACTCATCTGTAAGTTTCACGCGCGGCGAGAGGCACTTGTTGCTTTCCTGATTCCGACGCAGCACTTAGTTTAAGATCGCGACACTAATCTTGAAGTCTAGCATTCAATTTGAAGTTCAATGTGTCGCAATACAAGCAGTATTGAGTTTCACTTCTATGTTCCACTCACTGCAGCTAAGTTTGTGTTCGACATAGCTAAATCTATCCTACGTAAAACACCATAGGACGAGAAAGATCTAAAGAATAATAAAATACTAACAGATATTATGTCGCGTTGCGTAGTTATTAACACTACTGATCTCTTCTCCCAATCCTGTTGAGTATGAATCAACAAAATAACAGAATATCACCCTGAGAAATTGTTGTCTTTGAAGTATGGGCAACAACCCTGAGGTATAATTAATTAATTATCGATAAGCCGCTTCATAATTGCCGGCCTAGGTGACTCGCCCACTAAACCGCTTCAATGCATAACAAATATTCTAATTGTAACAGAGCAGTAACGTTTCAACGAATTAAAAGTTCCTTATTCCGCTATGCAACCCGAAATTAATTTTGCTGATAAGAACTTATTGCGCAACAACCTCGCCACCTATCGGTCGAGAGATAGGAACTCAAGAGGGCGCATTTTTTGCTTCTTTTGTTTTTTTATTAGTGGTAAATAGTGATTAATATTGTACCCATCATAGTTGGTGCCCTTACTGTGAGACATGCCTGAATGCTTTTGAAAATATTTTGAGACACTTGCCACAATTTATTTATGCTTCCAAATGTTGACAACTTTCCTTCCTTTCAGCGCCTCCAAGGATTTTATTTCAATTATATCTTTAATTTTATAAGGATGTTAGGTAGCTTGTATTGAAAACGTTCGAGGGGAGGTTTCTAATCAACAGCCTCTTTCACCAAGTTTCTCGTCGGTCCTGGTGGTGTAGTGGTTATCATATTTGCCTCCTAAACCCAGGTCAGGAACCCGGGGGTTCAAACCCGGTCAGGATCGATGGATTTTTTTGGGCGTAAAAATCCTAAGTATGACTTCCTTCGGAAGGGAAGTAAAGCCGTGGGTCCCGTGTCGCATATGTCCGGCACGAAAAAGAACCTCAAGCCTGAAAGAAGAAGCCTCTGAGCAAAATTTGTTGGCCGTTTCACGCCCTGCATTGAATGGGACGCAGGTCATCACGGTTTTATTGGGAATCGCGCTTTTACTGAAGGTTTGCAGTATGATATACAAACTGATAAGCGTAGCTAAATGACGGCGCGGTATAAATACTTTATATAAACAGTAAATACTTTTAACTAGTTAGCAATTAGACATGCTACAAATCAGGATATTTGAAAGAAAAAATCAATGCGAAATTTAACTAAGCGTAGTAGTTACTACTCAAAAACACGAATATTATATTGAAAATTGTATAATATTGGGTTTGTTTCTGCAGTGTTTGTGGTAGTATGTGGTGATTTTCGTAAGCATACACCTCTACCTATGCAAGTTGCAAGTTGTATCCTGTTTTAATGCTGGAACCCACCGCATACAAACACGTCTCAGTGGCACATAGAGCAATTTTCAGAATTTCTGAAAGTGTTCCTAATGTTATTCGACAATCTTCTATCACAGTGATTGTTTGTTGATTTGAATAATTTATGGACACTCTTAATCATCTCTGGTCGTCAGCATCTCATTCAATTCAGGGCGTGAATCGGACGATACATTTTGTCCAGAGGCCTCTTCTTTCAGACTTGAGGTTCTTTTTTGTGTCTTAAATCTACACATGGGACCCACGACTTTACTTCCCTTCGGAAAGAGGCCATACCTAGGACTTTTACGCCTTAAAAATCCATCGATCTTGGCCGGGATTAAACCCGCGTTCTTGGGTTTAGAAGGCAAGTATGGTTACCACACTCATAGACCGACACTCTCTCACAGTGACTATAGAACACAAACTGGAGCGTTGGGTTCACTTTCCTTTTTAAACCACCTTCGAGCTGTGATATAGGGAAGTACAAACTGTCCATAGGTCTCCTATAACACGCGTAGGCCTCAGCTGAAGAGGAAAGCAGAATTATAGAGCAATTTATTGTTTGTCGCGCGTCCCCTCCATTTTCCTGTAGCTGGAACTGAACATGTATCAACTTGCACACTTCTCATAGTCAGGGGCTGGAAGTAACAACAATGAAGCTATTACCTTATATACATTACGCATTAAACTAATAAAACAATTAGTTCCATTTTAATGCCAGAAATTCAGTAAAAAATAATTGTTTATTGACACTCTACAAGCAAAATATTTCTTTACACATACATTATCATTATTATTTTTTTAAATTGTGTTTAACGCTTGTTTTACTACTGAGGCACCACAGGCGGTGGACACTGATGACACATGAGATGAAATTATAAATTGGGAAAGGATTTTTTTAAAGAAAAGAAGCATTCCAGGCCTAAGTTTAGGGTACCTTCCCGGCATTTGCTATTTATGAGGACTGAGGAAACCCTGGACAAAATCTCAGTCAGGGATGACGTTCTGGTGAGAATCGAACCCCAGCCTCCTGCGCACGAGTCCGTGCCACGGCCAGTTGTGGCAGTTTATATATATGAATAATCATAGACGTCACATTTGCATTCAAGTATTGCAAGACCTTAGTATGTGTTTTATTTGAAATGTTACGTCATCATCATCATTACTATAATGTCAGTCCTGGTGGTCTAGTAGTAACCATGTTGCCTCTTAGATCCAAGATCGTGGATTCAATCTTGACTAGGGATGATGGATTTTTTTTTGGAAACAAAAAAACTTAAGTGTGGAAGGGAAATAAATCCTTGGATCCCGTATCGTAAAATTTCCAGCACGTAAAAGATCCTCAAGCATAATAGAAAGGCATTTCACACCCTGAAGTGAATGAGACACCGATGAGCTGAGAAGTTAAAGAACGTCCGTAAATAAATAAAAAACGACTACATCATTTTCATTTCTTCCTTACAGTCAGACTTATGTCATTTAGAAAACAATGTCTGAAGTAGTTTTTAAAACATTGGCTTAGCCATTTTTAACACACGGGTTTTCCAATACTCATGATTCTGTAGTTGTATTGTTGCAGGTTATTTCATTTGTTATGTCTGCTCTTGCAGAAATACAAAAGATGAATTATTCTCATATTTTAACATTCGTTTTAATAAGGCTATTTTTTTATTTTACTGCTATCCCCAATTACACCGTTAGCCGTGATAAGCATGGCCAGAGGGTGCAAGTCTACAACAGCTAATACTTTTGGTTCAAAAACTAAAATTATTTAGTGTAAAAGTGCATTTTTTAAAATGATTTATTTATAGACGCTCTTTAACAGCTCAGGTCATCAGCGTCCCATTCAACTCAGGGCGTGAAACGGCCGACAAATTTTGCTCAGAGACCTCTCTTTCAGGCTTGAGGCTCTTTTTCGTGCCGTAAATGTACGACACGGGACCCACGGCTTTACTTCCCTTCCGAAGGAAGCCATACTTAGGATTTTTACGCCCCCCGAAAAAATCCAATGGTCCTGGCCGGTAAAAGTGCGTGTTTTATAGGTGACTTTATTAATAGTGGGACTGCTATTTACAAATAAGAACAATGTTTGATTCCGTGATCTAAATAATGAATTAACCAAAAAAGAATGCTATTGAAATGAAGTTAACCTGGTTTTGGAATATTTCTCCTTAGGCTTCTTTTTCAGAATATAGTTTTATTTATTTTACATTCCCTATTTTAAGTTCAGTTACGTAAATATTCCCCAAAGATTACTGATAACAGAAGGCATTAGTGCTTCCACAATTTTAAATAAATTCCTTGCAATTGAACTATTTAAAAATGGGGCACTTCTTGGTCAAAAGTGGATGACATTGAAAATATCTCGAATTGATGCTGTTGGACTCAATAAACTAATATAATAGACCAAACCTTATATACACAAGTTTTTGGATCTCGAATTATTTATGAATGACTTCTATTTTAAGCCTTTCTCGCTTGCATACACAAAATTAGCATCAAAATGGAACCTTTTTATGCGATTTCTTTTCATGAAGGTTTAAAAACGTTTTGGCGAATTTGTTAGCGCTTGATAAGAACTCAAGCGAGTATACGACATGGTTCATCGCAACAGCGCAACATCCTGAGGGCTTTTATCGAACTCAGAAAATTAGCTGTAGCTGAGAGCAAACACTCCATGTATTGTGGCAGGCAGGTTTGTAGCTAATTGCAGTAACATGGTCTCTTGAGTACATAAAGCAACTATAATTACATGTCGAGAATTTGCATAGAAGTTGCATATTTATAAGCATTTTGCAGCTCTGAGACCGTGGACTAGTACAGCACTGAATAGTCAGGTTGTTTCTACCCAGAGCAGTTATGAAGTGCTAACTGACTACAAAAATTTTGTTTATACTAACGTTTCTGTTCCGGGGCACTAAAGTATTGGAATAAAATGGAGATTCTGGATGGGTGTTAAATATGTTCCCGGAAATGTGTGCAGCATTGCATGCAAATTACACATCCAACCAGCAACCACATTTTACCATACATTCAAAGCACATGTTTTCTATAATGCATACCGTTAAACTTTTCTTCATAGCCGATATCAACACTTTGCTCAGTGGTTTCGACGAGTCTATCTCATTCGCGTATCGAAACAAAGGAATGTATGTGTTAGTTGATGTTCATAGACTCTGTAGGTAAGACCATGTTTACAATTAAAACTGTTATAGTAAATACTACTTTTTCCCTACCGGAATTATTTTTCAACTCCGTTAGCGGCTACAAAGAAAACGACTATTCTTCTACATGGTTGCTTTGTTGTTTACTAACCTTCTTCTCTATAATAATGATGATAATGATGGTATAGATACGTACATGGTAAATTTAGGAATGCAGTTCAGAGCTGAGGGCGCTGTTGTCAAGTTAACGTCCAAGTATAACTTCTCGCGGAGAGCAAGCGGAAAAGAGAGCCAAAGAGCGCATGCGCAATAACAGTGCAGGCAGTTAATTCCTATAGTAGGAAAGGAATGCTCTTGTGATTGACGTTCCTGCTGCCATGTGGCCGCGGCAGCACTCGCTGTCCGTCCCCAACGGGTGCACTCCAAGAGCATCATCACCTTCTTCCTTCTGCTCCTCTTCGCTGTCGATTTCCATTTCCATTTCATTGTGACCATTATCACTGTCAATGAAATCGCTGGAGCTGCCCAAGTTTATTATAAAACTCCACTACTTCGTCTAGAATACCTTCATCTTTCCACTCATTCTCTTGAAAACACGTTGCTACTGCGTAATTTTCGTTAACTGTTAACTGTTGCAACGCCGATGATGTCATGTTTATCACTTACATATAGTGAAGTAGCTCCTGCATTTGGAACCGACCAGTTGCCAGGCATGCTACTATATGAAGGGTTTATACAACACTATTAATAATAATAATAATAATAATAATAATAATAATAATAATGTTATATCTGTCTGAACCACCAAAATTGGAATAGCGAAGATTTAAGCATTAGCTTCTATATGGCATAAATATTTGTGCATATGTCAGATCATTAACTTTTAAATGTTTTGTTAGAAGTAAAGTGAAACACTAAATTGCAGACCTTATAAAAAAAGATAAGATTACTCTGGACATGACCAATATCAAAATTATTTAAAAAGATAATGGAATATAATAAAACGAGAGTATTCTTTTAAAAATATAATAATTTATTAATAGTCCATAGCATGTTATTTGATTAGGGAACGTTAAATATTTAGGTATTTTGGTCTATAGTAAAAGCCAGTAAATAAAACATCAAATAATGATCAAAGCAATATATTTAGTGAAATAAAAAGTGAGAAGTAGGCATCAAAATTAAAAGTATGTTTTTAAAATTAAAGACGTATATTTTTAGAACAAATTCTCAGATATTCTTCAAAATATTAACCGGTTGAGTAGCAAAACTCCTAAACCGTTTGAAGAAAAACATGAGATCAGAAAATGGCAACTGAGCATTTAATGGATTAGAGTAAATGTTCTACTTGTGTTTACGGTAGGGAATACAATTTACCAGCAGAAAATGGAAGTGTTTAGTGAAATCACTTTGTCATTATACATACGAGTTCAAACCCCAAACAAAAAAGCAATTTCCTGACGTTAATGAACGGAAAATAGGTACGCTATTTACATTATTAAGTAGTCGTGATTGTGCAACATGGCTCTGTGGCTGTGCTCTCGATCAGTTAACAGTTCTAGTTTTCCAAAACAACATTTTGAAGCAATGCACTTAATGTGTATTATTTTATACATCAAAATGTATTTAAACCTTAAAAAAAGGAACAAAATTACTGAAATTATTCCTCTGTTAATACTATAATATGAAAATGTTAAACTGTTTTAATATTAAAATATGCAAATTGGCACATATCTTTGGTATGATATATGATGGAAGAAAGATACTTGGGGTCGACTCGTGTTAAATGGCATTTTCCTGCAGGATTAGTGATAGATCTCAGGAAAGGAAAAAAAATTGGTTTTTGGTTCCTTTTGCAATTGAAAACAGAATTAAATTTTACGAATGAAAAAAAAAGTTCAATATGCATGGTTTAAGTCATAACTTTGTATCTTAACGAAGTATTATGCATAAAATACCAAATTAAAATGCAATTACCTGCACTTAATCCTCTATACTATATTCAGAGCTAGTGAAAGTTATATCTTTAGTGTAAACGTTTCGCTTTGAGCACAGTCATATAATATTCAATATCAACAAAAGTGCAAAAAAAAAAAAACAACCTAAAGTTAAGACGCGGACTCATGAGCGGGAGGAATGGGGTTCGAATCCCACCAGGACCGTCCTCCCTGTCTGAGGTTTATTTCAGGTTTTACTCAGTTTTCATAAATGGCAAATGACGGCGAGGTATCCCAAAGTTAGGCCTCGAATGTTTCCTTCCTTAAAAAAACTTCTTTCACAATATATCATTTCATCTGATGTATCATCAGTGTCCACCGCCTGTGGTGCCTCAGTAGTAAAAACGGGCGTTAGACACCATTAAAATCATCTAGTTTCATTCCCATTTAACGTAGACTTAATTTTACTTCTTTTGTTTTGCTTTTCAATGGTCTCCTTTAAGACGATCAGATGTCAAATGTTATAAACATTTCAATATTTCGGTCATTAATTTCTGAATCATGAGTTTTGATATTCGAACACTTAAAATCACCTGGTATTAATATAAGAGATTTTAATGGCAAAGAAATTGGTTTCCTATTTGAATTATCTGATTTAAGTTAGTAGAACAATATTTCCTGCAAGGTATCCATCCATGTTTATCAAAATATTATTCTTATGAGTGACATTTTATATTATAGTAGTTGATTTCTAATATGGTGTACTTCAACTTTCAGATCTAACTGGGAATACAAATAAATTGGTAGTATTAAAAACTTATTTTGAGCATATTTAGAAGTATTTATACTGGTTGTTTTATGTTACAGAACGCAAGATATTCGTAATAATTAAATTCATAATATTATAATATAAACGTAAACGATTTGTGTTAACTATTCAGTTAAAACGTTGGTTTTATTTCCATTTTAGTTACTTGAGGTCAATGTTGAATATAAGATTTTGAATTTATTTATTACGAATACCTTACGTTCTGTAACATACAACAATCAGTATAAATATTTCAAAATATGATCAAAACATGTTTTGAATAGTACCTATTTATTTGTATTGCCAAATAGATCTGAAAGTTGAAGTACACCATATTGGAAGTCAACCACTATAATATAAAATGCCACTCATAAAAATAATATTTTGAAAAACATAGACATATTGCAGGAAGTGTTGTTCTACTAACATATATATTGTTGAAACCATAAAAATATATTTAATTCTATGTTGAAGTGAGCCCTTCTATGAAATCTTTGTTAATTAACCCACGTTGTTAAATTTATTAAATTAAAGAAGTAAAATCAGAAATAAGAGGGTTGCTTCCGTTTAGGTAATAGATATGACGTATCTCGTTCAACTCGTCAAATTCCAAGAATAATACATTTTAAAAGGTAGAAACTGTTGTACACGCCTTTTTCGATTATTTGTCTTTTATTTTTAAACATCACTTTAGACAATGCTAGACCACTTATTGTATAAGCATAACCAATTTTAAAAGATGAATAAATAAATAAATAAATAACGAACAATAATATTTGGATCGTGGTGTTCACATCAAGGCATGTATAGGCCAAGGTTATAGAGGTAAAACAACAATATAATATAAACGTTTTCCTGCATAATTATTTTCCCAACAAATTATTCCTAACTTGAAATTTTACTTTAATTGGATACCATGTGTTTGAAAACCATCAATACCACACAGTATATCCAAAACCATTCCGTTATTCGGTTACATAAAGTTCTGATATATAAATGATAGGCGGTAAATAGTTTAGTTTCAAGATATTTTCCTTTTTATACCTAAGAATTTTCCCCACTGGAGAAGTATCGTCATGAGCAGTTACATGCATGGAATTGCATCTCTATACCAGGATATGCAACTGCAAAGGAATAACCAAATGACAGAAATACGAAATGCATATTTCATTTATACAATTATGTTACATGATAATAAACTATCATGGACACCAACTTATAGAGGTCATTACTAGAGACCTACGTATGTACATCGAAATTTAATAATGCGTTACTGTGCATGGAGTATTGTTTGGCAGCAATCCACCCCACTTACGCAGCTCTCCTGCAGGCAGTAAAAGGGAGGCGCCTTTTCCTTAGCTTAAACGTTTTGACTCACCAAGATTTTATGATTTATGAGCACTTAAGTGTATACAAAATACTACTCTAGTCATTGCATTCTGGCCTACTTTGGGTCAACATTGCACCGATGAGTTTTCGTTGTGAGAAGTCAATCAAGTTGAACTTAAGCATTGATGCTACAAACAAAAGGTAGTCTTTTAAAGCGATAATGGTTGTGGTGTAAGATTTGAAAAGCAATATGCACAATTCTTAAGAGCCTACGGAACGTGTTTTCTTGGCAGTGTTTCTAGAAAGAAAAGTAGCACAAGAAATGTAGGGGTTAGTGCTTTTCTTAGAAATAGTTACGAAATTTATGCATTCTTATTTAAAAATAAAATAAAACACAATTAAATGTAAAAGTACTAATTATCTCCATTCTTTAAAAGATATACTGCTAACTCTAGTATATAAATGTTAATCAAAAGGGAGTTGTTCAATTAACTAATTAATTATATTTATATATTTAAGGATGTGAGGTAGGTGCTGCTGACAGTACAATAGCTGACATATTTTCGCTTTCTCCTTCACTCTCCTTTTGTTGCAAACTAGCGCCTTTGGTTAAGCAGCTGTCTGAATTATCCCTTTGTTCATTTGCATAACATAACGAGTTCGCTGGATGGTATAACTATGTGTGTAGTTAGCTCATTCCTACTGCTTAGCCACCACGTGTGAAGAAGAAGGTGCATTTATTTCTCTTTCCTACTTCTCACCCTCGCTTTCTTGCCTTATTTTTTTGTTACGTACCTGAAAAAAAAAAGTGCGACATAGTTTTGATTCTCTCGGAAATGAGTCTCCTTACGTTGTTGCATTGTTTCAGACGACTTTTGTTTCCTTTGTTTGTGTTTCTATGTTGTGCTCCATTTTTGTTGTGTCTCCTTCCCCCTTGCCACTCCCCAATTTTTTAGATTCTCTTTTCTCTTTATAGCTCATCCTCCCCTCGCTTCGCTCGGGGTGACAAGTTTTTTTTGTGCGGGAGTGTCGGAGTGAAAGAGAGCAAACGTTTTACTGGAGCCAGTGAAATATCTAGGTGTGTAAATTCAGCTGCAGCTAACCTTATATGTCTGCATCTAAATATATTTGCACCAGCAGCTCTCCGGTACCACTTTTGCGTATGTAAGTGGTATCGGGCATAGTTGGAAGAGAGAGAGAAAAACTTAGGGGAAGCCGCGGTACGAATCGATAACAGAAGCAACGCAGGAAAAGTAAAAGAAGAAATGAAACTCACACTCGCAAAATGGCACGCTGAATGCTCCAGTAGCTTTGCAAGATTCCACATAAGCCCTCAGTACTGTTTCTTTTTCTTCCCTTCTGAGTGTGCTAAAAGCGAGAAAATGCCAACTGCTGAAAACTACTGTTAGATTTGCCAGTTTATCTATGCAGAACTTCAAGCACGAGAAATTGGTACAGTAAATTTGCACAGAATCTAAGTATGAACATCACAGTTAATAATATTACTAAAATGCGATTTTCATATCATTCAAGAAGAATATAATAATTTCTGGTTCAACGGAAACGATACAAAATTGTGTTACTGACTGACACAGACGTCACACATACTTTAGTAGCAGTAGCAGTAGCAGTAGCAGTAGCAGTAGCAGTAGCAGCAGCAGTAGCAGCAGCAGCAGTAGCAGTAGCAGCAGTAGTAGTAGTAGTAGTAGTAGTAGTAGTAGTAGTAGTAGTAGTAGTAGTAGTAGTAGTAGTAGTAGTAGTAGTAGGTGTGTATTTATTTCAATAATGGTTTGTGGATACATAAATTACACATTTGAGCGCACGGAACTAGTCCGACCGTTCGTGCTCCTGTTTACACGCATGAAATACTGAGAAAAAACACCCAGAAATACACAGAATTACACGTATATGAAAAAAATATAACACTATTAACAAGGTAACTGAATTAATAATAATTAGAAAAAATCACAGATTTGCAATCGCTAGATTTGCAAACGCTATGGCAAGAAAACAAGTGCAATAGAAGAACTCAAGTAGTTCGAAATATAGCGATTGCTAATCTGTGACTTTTTCTTAGTGTTTTATCCTTTTCTAATTATTGTTAATTTAGTTACGTTGTTAATAGTGTTATATAATTTTTCATTTACATATATTGCACCTTTGGTGTTGTTTTTAACTTGGCTTATTAATTTAAATTTGCTTTTGCGTGTTTTTCTTTTGACGTCTTTACTATTTATCTATTATTCATTACTATTATTAAGCTTTTTTATTTAATACTTCTTATACTATGACATCTATCCAAGTTAATGTTATGAAATTTAAAAAGCACTTATCTTCTTGCCATTGAAGAACTCTAATAGTTCGAAATATAGTGATAGCAAATCTGTGACTTTTTCTTAGTGTTTTTATTCTTTTCTGCTATTCTAATTATTGTTAATATATATATATATATATATATATATACATATATAAACATTATGAAATAACTCTCCCCCTCTTCCCATCATGTCGAACTAAAAAAAAAGTATGCTATTTATAAGACTTTTAAATCTTTAATTACAAGATACTAAACGATAGAAATACGTAATTCAATACATACATATATAAAAATAAAAAGCAAAATAAATCACTAACAGAGATATCTTTAAAATATATAAGTATAATTAAATGTCCTCTCTAGCCAGATATTTTTTCTTGCCCACCTCATCTTCCCAATAAATTTACATAGCCCCTGCTAATAATACTTATCCTTCTTGACTTCACAAAAATTTCGGAGAGAATCTGCGACCTGCAGCTCTCTGTAGCTTCACATTGTGCAAGCATATGTACCCAATTTTCCTTCTTATCACACATTTTCTTTCCCCTGCCTCATCCGTCACTTTCTGCACTTACCATCTCGCGAGGGTAGCCAAGCCCAATGCAGTTCTATCTTCTCATTATCATTCCTTTATATGTTTCCCACCCCCATGTCCCTTTTAGTTCTAATTCCAGCTACTAGAACGCTCAGCTTCCACTGCCTGCCTTCTAATTTTTATCCAAAAATTTCTTCTATTTATTAACTCCCGTTTACCATACCCACCGCATTTCTATTCCTTCCAAACCCCTTTTAATGGTCGATGCCCAGTTCCCAGTTTCCAGGTTTTTCAATTGTTCCTGATAGCAAACGAATTTTAGCTTTGTGTCTGCTCTTCTTATTAGGCCTAACCAGTATTTAATCAAAAATATTGTATCACAAATACTGCGGAACTGTTTTCTTACCCCTCAATTTGCCGCGCTCCTATCAGCCCTTAAAATCCGATATTTACTGTATATGTGGCCTTGAGGATGGAAGTAGTCTCGAAGTCTAGAAATTTCATTTTGTGGGCGTATGGTAACAGACAGTAGAGAATTTCCATTTGAATTCATTACGCTCGAACTTAGGCAGACAAAAGAGGAAACATTCCTGCTTACCTCCAGTGTACACTGTACACGAGAGGAAGGCATAAGCCCGGCTCAGAGGTGTTGGAGAGAAAGAGGACAACGTAGGCAATGAGGCAGAATCATAGCACTGTTCTCATGGATATATTCTTAAGCAAAATTAAATTATTTTGTAAGCTGTGTCTAACATGTTTTTGTTGTGCGTAACAAATGTTCTTCCCCCCGCCCTTTTCCCTTCCCCAGCAAACAACCGCTCTTAGCTCCCTCGTAACTCAAATTGCATTAATATAGTTGTCGAATTTATCAACAAAAAGATAAGCAATAAGAATAACCACTGCGCGAGCATGCAAGAACTAATGAACAGGAATTTGAGAAACCCACAAAAAAAAGTCTAGCTACCAGGACCGGTTATGGATAATTTTAATTACTTCACAGTGTGGACAGAGAACATTTTGAAATTAATTAATCAATCAAAGTCCCTGCTAATTTCAAAGCAACACTGGAAATAATTTCTCTTTTGTTTAAAAAAAAAAAAAAAAAAAAAAAACCTTCCTGGGCAGCCAATTGCAGAATTTTGGAGACAGTGGTTCAAAAGTATCAATTTCCCAAAAAGGTACATCCTTCGGTTGCTATAAAACGTTGGATATGCTACGAAATTCATACTCAGAGGTAACTACATAAGATAAAGTTCGTAGATCGCCTTGAGATATACAGACAGTGAAGGTCTGGAAGTTAGAAAATGTGAAAAATATGGAAATAAAATATAACATTCATCCATTTCCATGAGGAGAGATATGCAGCGGTGTGCCATTGGTGCTTGATTATTAGATTATGTTCAAAGGCGTTTGACTGTATAGAGCAGGAAGTGTCAAACACATTTGGGCCCCGGGCTGTTTCCCTTAGCTACTATTGTAGACCGCATGTGATCTGTAGACCTTGACATTACTAAGCCTACCAGGATTTTTAATTTCTGAACTGCTGCAAACTCACAACTGTGCATTGAAATTTGTTTTAAAGGAAATTAAATTATGATAAAACAACATGCAAGTTTGTTCCTAAATAAAGAGTAATATAAAATAAAAGAAAACATGAAATAGTTTATAGAGTACTGTATTTTAATAAAACAGGTAACTGAACATCAGGTAATTTAGCATTAGAATGATGTGAGCAAAAGATTTCGTCGACACGTTTGAGAGGAAAGTTTGGTAGATTCCTGGGTGTTTTCGACATTATAAGAAAAGACACTTGATAAACCTTGAAATCTTCAAAGCGTCATCTATTACTACTTTTATCTTTTCAATTCACTCACACTATTTTGAAAAAACTGCTAACTTTGATTCTTTTAATTGTTTACACGTAGAAAAATATATGATAAACGTTATTTTAAAGATTTTATCTTACAATCGACATTTTTTAGACTAGCCAATATAGGAAACATATGAACTGGTCTCACCTGTAGTTTATTTAAATCGTTTAGTGACTGTTATGTATGGTTAGGAACCTAAAAAAGGCCATCTGTATTGCTTGATCATTTATAGTGATAGGATAAACTTGGTGATAAAAGTTGCTTGGCTTGAAAGGAGACAATGTGATATGGTAAGTCAGATATAAAGGAAAATTCGTTAATTATAGATATGTATATTTTATTACTTCCTTTTTAATAGTACGTTTCAAAGAATCATATAGTTGATATGTTTGAGAGTCATTAGAAGAAATTGGATACAATCAAAAAATATATCAAACATTTCGGTATCGGATATACTACAGTACATATTCAAAATGACCTTAAGGTAGGATAAATGCTGTAAGGTTGTAATGTGCGTATATAATTGCACGTCGAATTTCACCAGGACTTGTCACAGAGCAAGCAAAGCTAGCGAAGACACCTTTAGGCACGATGAGAATATTTTTCAAAATACAGTTGTACTACTGGTCTAACTTGACAGTATTCGCCATTAATGAAAATCATATTAACTTCCTCGGTTTTCGTACAAGTCTGAATAACTTTAAGAAAAAGTTGTCTGCTCGCTACTGCAACATACCATAGAGCGAACACAGATACACAAAGAAAAAAACAAGAGTTGTTTTGGTGAGGTATTGTGTTGCAGATGTACAAGCTTACAGTGCAATAAAACAACCAATGTGAACCGGTTCCTATTTCTCTTAGTGACCTTCAGCTATCTTGAATAGCTCTAAAATAAAGTATTTTACACGTCTTCTAATGCAAGATTAAAAATAAGTAATAAAATATTGTAGTAGTCCTGATGTTGTCTATAGTTGCATGCAAGCTGCGAGAGGTTTAGCCAGGAAGATTGTCCAATCGGCCGGTGGTGGCATACCGGACGATAGGGTATCTGCGGTTTAGCCAATACCAACGAGGCTCTGCTTGTGCAGCGTTGCAGAAACGCTGTCCAGGATCATGGGAACGATGTGGCTACGCCACGAAGGTTCACGGGATTAGATGAAGGACATTAGTCAGAAACGGAGAGCGAAGTCAAAAGTCATAGCCTTATAACTTTATAAAAGTTATAGATGTCTTAATTCAGTCAGATAAAACAGGCTAATTATGGGAACTGACTGCGGACAGCCTTGGTCGACCTATTTATACCTGCCGCCGAGTTCAGGTCATTAAAGCATCGTACCTGTTGTGCTTTCTAGTTTATTGAGTCTCAAGTATATTACATATTAGCTTCGCTGTGGCGCGCGTCTAAACTATAAGTACTTATTCTATGTTGTTAACTGTGGCGAGCTTGTTTAATGACGGTAGCGGGTTGACGCTACACATATCAATTAATTTAAAACATCAGAATTATTTTACAGTCACTTGACACCTTCACCTATGAAAAGGGATAACATCACATCACATTACGTTCTTCTTCAAGTCAAGCAACTTTCACCTGAAAAAATTCTTCTATCACTACAGGTCGCCGTGTCATTCAGTTGATCTGTTTTGAGTACCTCACTCTGTACATACTGGAATGGATGAACAATAGTGTTTAACGCCTGTTTTTGCTACAGAGGCACCCCTGGCGATGGACAGTGATAATACACGAAATGAATATTATATTGGGAAAGGATTTTTTTTTTAAGGAAGGAATCGATCCTCGGCATTTGTCATTTATGAGGACTGAGGAAAACCTGAAAAAATCTCAGTCAGGGAGGACGGTCCTGGCGGCATTCGAACCCAGACTTCCCACTCACGAGTCCGCGACTTAACGACCTCAGCTACCCATGGCGGTGTACATACTGGAAAGACCTAATCTTGTACTCTGATGGATTCTTTAAAGGGAATAAACACTCACATTTTATATAAAAGAATTATTTCTTCCAAAAGTGAATAAAACCTATTTAGCACGTTATGGCAAGAAACCAGTAAACCTCGGTGCGGCATATCATAAAAAGAAAAAATTGGCGAGGGTGAAGTTCTCTGGATTGAATGAAATTCACAGATTTGCACACTATCGTCCATTTTCAGCACTTCGGAACAAACGCACTGCTGATGAATAGGGCAGCAGAAAGTTTGCAAGTTTGGTTTGTCTGAATACGCTCTTTCCAGTTTTTTCTAGTGTTACTGCAAATTCTTTGCCTGTCATGGCTGCAGCCCTATCGGCAGTTATAGCAACGAGTTTTTCGAGAGGAAGTCTGTATTTCTTTTTATTTTCCATACAGTTTTACAAATATCTCCAAATAGCTGCATTTATGCAACCTTTTTAAATATCGTACACTATTTATTGGCGCAAGTTATCACATCAGCTATCTCAATTATTCTCTGACCCACCGTATTTACCAAAAAAAAAATTTTTTAAGCGCTGCAACATTTTTAGACAGATCATTTTAATGTGTTTATTATGCAGTCCTAAGGAAAGAGCCTTCACTAAAAGATCTGATATACTTCATCAGTAAACGATGGCACCATGGTCCAGGTTCGATCTCAATCAATTACTAGCAAATATAGTATTTTGTAAAAGCAAACTTATCTAAAAAGTACGTTGATTGAAATATAAGTGAAGCCTAAAAATCAATTGCTACTAGGTACCAATACCAATAGCTATGTGGGTTCAATTATACGTTAGAGTTAAAATAGTTTTTTACTGGTTTCCAGTACTGGTTTAGTTTCGGAAGTTTTTTTTTTTTTTTTTAGTTGTAGTATTAGTGCTGTAGTTTTAAAATCTGTAGAATTTAAATAATATTGATAAATGTAAGAGGAATAAATTTCTGGCCAACAATTGAGTTGGCACTGGTGTTACTGTTTCGGCAGTAAATAATTTGATTTTATTAATGGACTTTATTATCGACCTATTATTAATTATTTTCCACACTTTGCTCTGATTTAACTTATTTTCTTTCAATATACCGTTAATTATAAAATCTATCTTTACAAACTATGTTAGTGTCATTTAACCTTATACTCTGTAGGTGCATTAAATAATAAATGAATTTTTACCTTCTACGACAAAAATTACCGAGCTCGCAACTTTTTTTCCTCCCTTATAACCAACATTTTTGTTATTTTGACATCATGCCAGAATCACGCGATTATATAATTCACAACTCAAAGCCATTGACTTAATGACTTTATTATACACATACCAAGAAAGAAATATTACTTAATTCCTTAGTCAACTCGAACAATAGGAAAATCGCAGTAGAAATGGTTCTTAGTATACAAAATCAGACAATCGAAAGCATTAGAACTTGCTAATGTTTCCGTAATTCAGAAACTAGATGTGCATAGTTATTGTGCTATAAAACAGAGAACTTATATACACAGGATAGCCAATCTGCCATTAAAGAATATCGGTTTTACGTGGCAGACATATCGACATAAAAAGAATGGCGACATCCACGATTTTGCTTTTTAAAGTATTAAATTAAACTTTTTCGGTGAAGGCGGAGTGAACGGCGAGTTTGAGATAACCGATATAGGAAATGGTACATTTTTGCAAATACTATTTTAATATTGCGTTTGCAGAATTCCTTGAAACTTAATTAAATCATATCATAGAGTATAGAAAGTAAAAACATCACATTTTATTAAGTATATAAATGAAAGAATATTACTGAACAGGCTGACAAGTAAAATATGAAGCTCTCCACAATAATCAATACTTGGAACGCTTGTTGCTTATCTGTTATATAAATGAAATACCTAACTTAACTAATGGGTAGGCAGTTAGGAACCTATAATATACCTATAATAAACATACGAAAAGGTTCACAAATTCAAACCTAAAATAAACAGAAATATCAATAAAATCGATACAATCTTTGATGAGAAAACTTTAACATTAACCAAAACAAAGCATAATAAAAATACTTATTATAATTACAGGTTGACATAACATTCGACTTTCAGCGTCATAAATAAAAGTGGGTATTGTACCTGTTGAGTTAATCAATTGTGTCACTTAGCAAGACTTATTAAATTCACAGCGGATATAGGAAAGGAAGGAACTCCATTTTTTCGCGTTCTACACTTTTTTTTAGTCAAATCTTATACACTGCTCTTTGCAAGGAACATATTCTCTTGTTTTCTTAATAGAGCCGGCACACACGTACGCATCCATATTCTTTGTTGAACAGAATACGCCGTTTCGCATGGTACGACTTGAGCTATTCCTCACAGCACAAACAGCTTTTCGTTGACACAGGACGTTGAAATCATCACCACTTAAGGTTTGCGTTAACATTACTCCCTTCCTCTTCCTGTTCTTTCTTCACCAGTATTCTTTCATTATCTGACTCGCCGTAACCATGGTTGTATGCATCGCTCATTGCTGGTCCTTTATAATAACAAAAATAACTCTTATAATCTTTTACTATGGCAAATTTGGAACTATTCAGATTCAGAGCATTACCTAATGTCTGTAATAATATTACATATTTAAGTCATTTTCATGATTACTAAAAACTACCTAATACAAAAATCCTACTATACAACAGAAGAATTCTGGAGCAATGCCCAATAAATCAACATCTCCTGAACATAATAATTACTCCTTTTTTGAATTGGTCAGGTGAAAACGTTCTTGTCCCACGTAAAATACAATCCAGTGTAAAAATGTTTTTCATATTCTCATTGTTGCGTCTGTTATTATGCTGCCATAGGTATTACATTTCTGCAAAATTGCAATGTAATTTAATATGTTTTTACTTCATATTTAAGCATGAAAAGAATTTACACTATACGACACAAATAAATGAATAAATACCATAGATTTAGTGAACGATAATACATACTGTAACTAGTCATACTCATATGTTTATGTTTTAAATATATTTATTCTTATTGTAATAAGGAAATTAGTTGTAGTTGTGTCAAAAAAAAAAAATAAAATACATTTTTCCTTTCCATGGTTTCTCATTGTGCAAATAATGATGTTCTATAGCATTTCGAAATAGTAAATATAGTATGATTAAAAGCATACCATACAGTAAGCTTTTAGATCACCAAGAATCTCTTTAATTAAAACTTAAGCCATTTTCAGACCAATTTCTGCTTATATGCGTATTAGCTCCACCATT
The DNA here is from genome assembly GCA_030762175.1 of Metallyticus violacea. Lineage (NCBI taxonomy): Eukaryota > Metazoa > Arthropoda > Insecta > Mantodea > Metallyticidae > Metallyticus > Metallyticus violacea. Next base: position 15,474,241 of record CM060838.1, on the reverse strand, counting down.
AAGATTGTGTGATTTATCTGTTCTAAATTTCGCTAACGATTATTATTATTATAAATATCTACTAGTAGAACTGAATAAAAAATATTTTCTTCTTGCCTTTTGCTTTAAGTGCTTACACTAGTTTCAGTTTGTATATACCAATTAAGTTATTTATTATCAGAGTATCCTAAACTATGCTGTATTTTAATAAATAAATCTTTAACTACATAAATACACAGGGGTAGATTGTAAAATAAATCCTATCATAGCCAATATTGTTTTTTACTTTTTCTCCATCTTCAATACAATCATATGTATGCTGCGCTGAATTTTGAATAATCCTATATATTTTTCTAAAGGGTTTTAGAAATTTTGAAATATCACAATATTCTAAGAATAGTACATTTGTCTTATTTTCGTTACAACAATTGCTCTGGGTAGCGGTATTGAAGTAGTAAGGATATTTAACAAATAAGTTAACAGATCGCGAATGCAAAGGAAGCCGAATTTTAACAGAGTTTCTTTTTAAGTGGAGCCTGGACCGTGCAGAAAATGTGCCTGGGTTCTGAAGACGTACTAACATTTTACATGATGTAATTTTTCGCTCTGTTCACAGTTTATCCTTTATAGAAGGGCGGTTTTATAGGAAACTGTTTATATTTCGTATGTAAATTTACCCTCTATTCGAATATTATTAAAAGAGATCCGGGTAACTTTTATGTGAAACAGTTCGTATTTCACATGAGAATATGAGTAAATTTCCTCTCTCTCTAAGTTGTTCTTACAAAGGGTAACTTATATATGTAATAGTGTATGTATCACAAAAAAACCAATATAATTTACCTTTAGTCAAAGATTACCTTTAAAAACCATTTTATGAGAAACAATTTGTGTTTTATAGGAGATCGAAAATATGGCTTTCCTGTTCTCAGAGAAACTTTTCGTTTTGCCTGTCACCCAGCAGATAAGGAATGATATTGTAACACATTTTAAAACACTCCAACTTTTAAACATTTTGACATTTTTGTTACTGCATTAACGAATTTGTTATTATTGTATATGCACTTTTCTAACCGTTCAGTTGTAATTTCGAGTTCTATGATGAATAATTTAACGTTGCTTCTTCTGTAAGAGTAAGTGATTTATTGATTATAATGTACCTTGAGTATCTAACAATTGCACTCAGGAATGTTCTGATTTTAATTATTGGCGATAATGTGTCGCATCTTAAAATTAGGAAAGTAAAAAAGTAAGAAAAACTCTCTGATTTAAAAGTAAATATTTGTGAATATATACATAATTATAATTCCTAACCAAAGAGAAAGTTCGAATTCTACAGAATGTAACAAAAATACTGAGACAAACATTGGAGGCGCATTCTTAATGAAAGAGAAAAAAAATCCTGAAGGGCCTGATTTGTGAGTTAATATTGAAACATAACATTCAGTGTGATACGAAACTTAACTTTGATAAAACTTAATTTTATCAGATATTAGAGAGATGATATCGATACAATTCTATCTGCTGATACTCACGCTAAGAATAAAAATATGAGCACACTCTTGAAGCGTTAATTTATCTAGGTTATGTATGCACAGTGGTCGAATCACGGCTGTATCGGTCTTACAGTCTTTAGCACCATTCTTCAACACCACTTAAGGTTCATAAGGGCAGACGTACGTTGATAGGTGAGTGATTAAAAGCAACTGTCTAACAATGAGAGCTACAAAGTTTAGTTTCTACCCATACGTAAATTGTTTTATTTTTACTGTTTATAAATAAAAGTAATGTTTAGTATAAACATGATAATATAGCTTTTAATTGAAAAGGTTTGTTTGATTTTAAAATATGTATGCTCACACAATTAAAAAGATAAAATAATATTTGAATTGAAAATAATTATGAAATTAAAATATTTTAAATGAAATAAAGACAATCTATATTTTATTTTAGTTATTCATCTTTTAATATTTGTTAATGTGGCATTAATTTGAAAACGAAGTTGATGAATTAACGTTTTTGTGTTTTGGCATAAATGCCTTAAAATTCAAATACATGTTGCCCATCAAAGATACATTATTGCTGTATATTAAACATTAATTTCACTTGCAAAAACTAACAAATAAATGTTCTAGCATAAAGAGGATTTGAACGTAGCAGTTCTATTTCTAGACTGTATTTTTTTAAAGATGGCATTAAATAGTGTATTGTAAGCCCAGTGTTAACGAATGCTTCCGATATTTTTAGATTAGGTCATGGTTTCTGAATATTGCTTTTTCCCCCTCTTTTTTTCTAAGGGTGTGTACATTGTGGTTGTCATGGAGACTTCCTCACATTTATCATTTGTGTACATTCGTCGTTAGTCAGTACGTGTTACAGGTCAGTTACGATTTGAAGCGTTTTTATTTTTCTGTGAATGTTATTTTTGCATGTACTCGAGGGTCCCGCTTCATACCCCGGGCGTTCAGGTGCCCGAAGTCGCCTTTCATATCTTACTGGTCACGGGAGGAGGGAAATGGAAGGAGGAGGTTCAAATCACACGACGATTTTCTTCATTGAACGGATTGAGATGTTTAATCACACGACATTTTGTTATAGGTCACCTGGTTCGTTACCTCTATGACTTTTGACGGGAGCTACACATGCTTCTTAAATTGCATCTGTGTGCCTCTTGTTTACTGTCTCTGGTAAAACGATGTTCGTAATCAAGACATCTACTGCCTCTGGTAAGGCGATGTTGGTAATAGAAACGTGCTTTTGCAAAGTTATTTTCCCTTATATACGAAATTCAAAACGCGCCTCGTGGTCACAAAAACTCACAGGGATTACAGCTTAGTGCCCACGCATTCCTGAGCCTTTAAAATATTTAAATACTATTGGTGAGCTTTGGAGCTTCCAAACGCGTTTACTTTAAATCCATCACCGCCTTGACTTCTCCTTGAGGAGCTCATGATAATACGATGTAATGACGTCATCGCCGACACCTGTTCCTCTTCTACTTTTTAACGAATTTGAAGCATCTCCACAACTAAGATACAAAGGACCTGCATGCCCTTAGCTTTGTCACAATAGGGAGACCCATTGCTCTAGCCATTATCAGAGGGCACAAAAGATTACAGAAGGTGCCTTTTCCTTACTATCATAGAGTTACACTTCCATATATTTTGTAATATATGAAATGTAACTGTTTATTACTAAAGGCTATATATTTAATAATTATTACTATTTAGATTATCTAAATGCGTTCGCTCTTGAGCATACGTGGGTGTAAGAACCTGTCACAGATTGAACGGCTAACGATGGCAGGTTATTGATTGATATTCATATCCTGAGTAGGCAGAAAATCACAGAGCTGCTACAGTCAATATCTATAAGAAATTTATTGAGAACAGTGTGTTTACATTTTGTTCCAGATACACTCGATTAGACCTGCCATGACAGATGGATAGGCAGGGAAGTAGTTTCTTGTCTGCAAGTTTGTATGACCTCGATTCTTAAGATTTCTATTTGTGGGGATACTTAATTAGTTTAGTATATGCAATGAATATTCCAAATGAAGGCATGCTTCATTAATTTTTCGTAGAAATTGCCAAAGCTATTCAACATTACAATGGGATCTTTGAAAGTGTGTAACAGTCCATGTTTCCACGTGCTCATGCATATGTAGAAGCAGGAAGAGAATATTTCTATGAGTGGAGGACATTTTCAATAATTCTTGTGAGTTGAAAAATTCAAGCAGTTAATGTGTTTCATTCAATAACTTACAAACCGAGCACTCATGTATATCTTCTTTTCTTGTTTTCGTGTGAGAAACACGCCCCCAAAGTTGGCCTAAGTATTTCTGTTACATCCTGTATATTTATTCACCGTCCCGGTATTTCTGTTTCATGCTGTATATTTATTCGCCAAGCTCAGTTATCCCTTGAATGACCTACGTTTTTCACGTTCACTTGGACATATTTCACCTTAGAAACACTTCTTAGCTCCATCACAATGTTATGTAAAACATTTACTTGCGTTAAACTTTGGTATTCAAATTCTACACGGTCTAGAATTAAATCTTCACACATGCATACACTTCTCTTTACTCTGCGGAAGTACTACGAGAAATATTCCAGATTAGGATTCAAATACCTTCCAGAGAATTTCCGGTATCCCTCTACAAGTCTCTCTTTCTCTCGCTTTCACTTTCTGCGCTACGCGTTGTATAGGTCGTAGGTCCGGAATTTCAAGAATGCCAATGATATAAACAGGCTACAGATAAATGTCGTATGTACCTACTTCTGATTCTTGGCGTGTTTAATTAAATTTAAGCCCCACCCACTAAGTATTATTAGCATTCAGACCTAGCCCTGTTACTCAATAAGAGAAGGTATATCCTCAACGTAATTAATATCTCAGCAGAACAAATGAGAATTTACAACGGAGATCAAGCCAGCTAACATACAAGTTAATTACGCGTCTTGTACATCATACACTTGAGTACTTCTGCTGCATGACAAAAAAAAAAATTAAAAAAGAATAATTGCTTTCATGTTTGCACCTATTTCATGGGAATTAAGAAAACATTTATAGCTTATATATGTGACACTTTCAACATACGTGACTTTCAGTTAAATATGCAAATTGAATTATTATTAAATAGTGTTTAACCTCCGTTTTAACTACTAAAGTATCACAGGCAGTCGGAACAGATGATACATGAGATGAAATGATAAGCTGGGTAGGGATTTTTTTTAAAGGCAGAAAGCGTTCCAGGCCTAAGTTTAGGGTACCTCCTGGACATTTTACATTTATGAGGGATGAGGAAAACCTGGAAAAACTTCAGTCAGAGAGGACGGCTCTGGTGGGAATCGAGCTCCAGACCTCCTGCTCAAGAGCTCGCGTCTTAACGACCTCGGCCAATCGTGGCGGTTGTGCAAATTGAACACTTTGACATAATTGATAGATTATTGATTACTTGTTATTATGTTAAAGAAACTTTACAATGCTAAATGAAGTTATTGTGCTGTACTATACATAGATATATTCTTTGCATCTTTTCCAATATCTGTTCATTAATTTTCCTTATAAATAGTCAGAAATCAATTAAATATAGTACTTAATATAGGCATCTTTAACAATAATTTAAGAAAGGCTATCCCGCAAGGCATTTTGTCATAGCTTAATTAAACGTTAAATAAATAATTATAATAATATATTTTACAGAACTTTAAAAGTTAAAAGGTACATCACACACTTTATTTTAAACCCTAATTTCAATTTTTAATTTTTTTCTCTTTTATCTTTATTTATATTTATATAAGAAGGTGAATGAATGTTTCAAGTTTGCAGCTAACATTTGAAAAACAAATATAATCGGTTCATCCACTTTTCTTATGACCGCATAAGGGCGGGGTATAGGATCGGCCGATAAACCACCACTCTTTCCTGCGGCGCTATATAAGCTGGGGCGAACTGCTATGTCAAATATGCAATTTTTTTTTCAAGTGTATTTTTCAAATATACCATAGTTGTGGACAGTTGTAGGGAGCATTTATGATTGCCTTTTGGAAAAAAAGAAAAGTCGCACAGACAATGACACGCCCAAAGCTGTAATTGCAGTGGACATCATTTTAGCAGCTATAAATGCGTCGATTTCTTTAACTTTCTACAAAATGTTAAGAATGACTAAAATTCTATTCACAAGCCTGAAAATATAGTTGGCGGTTCTCTGAAATATCGAAGGAAAATTGCCCTCACAAATGAAATAACCAAGCATTTTGATTATAATTTCGGCGAGTAGGTTTAATTATGTCGCAGTTTTTAATTTTTAAACCCCCCCCTTTTTAATTTATAAATCTGGAAACCATGACTAAAAGTACAAAAGGTTCAAATGTTACATCCCCTGAGTACCGGGCATACATGGGTGTAGTTTAAATACGCCCACAAATAAAAGCAGTGGATTTATTGTGCACAGTGTGCATGATACCCATGCAAAGCGTTTCAAACAAAAACAGTCACATACAATGCAAAGAGAATACTTAGAAAAAGAGCTTTAACGGTAAAAATAACTGTTCGTGGTCTATATTTTGCTTTCTCTCCAAGCAGATATATTTAATAAGCCTCCTCTGATGTCTTTAAGAGCATTAAATTACGAACATACTAAAGAGAAGCCCGGATATGGCTGGGAAAAGGTAGTTTTCAATTATGGGAAAGGAGAATTGCCCGGTATATTGATTTATTATAAATAACCATACAAATATATCAACTCAAAAATCTTACTGAGCTTGAATATAGCAATGTTATTCAAATTTAAAGCATTAATATCATTAATAAAAATGCAAGAATCTTAAGACTTGTCCATATTTCTTTACAAAATCACATTACAAAGAATATTAATAAAAGTAACACTACCAACCTCAAAATTGCAAACATAGAAAAATTTAATGGCAATTCTTTGCAATCTAGTTTAAACATTAATAAAAATTAATGCTTGCACCTAAATAACAAAGATAAAAATGGTATTTTCTACTGTATGACAATAAACTAACGTTAGCTTGAGCACATATTTAATGTTAGCCAATCTGAACAAGTCTAAACTCTTATTTATACCGAGTGTGCAGAGTCAGTGTTAGTCTCATAATTAATTTTCAGTTTTTCAAACGGTGAAATGATGGACTTCTATAAAACGTGAACTTTTGGAACTTCTAGTTTCTGAAGTTCTCCTTGAACGTTAGTGACTACTGGCCACTACTATGTGCATCCATCTATAAACAGAATAAAGCACTCTTTAATTTGCTCAATTCCCATGCAATTGCAGCCGAAATTCTGCTAAATCTTTCAAAATTACATATATTTCTGCTTGGGAATGTTCAAGCTTCTGACAAAAGTTGATGCAATGGAAAAGGCAAGTGCAGGGTAGTGTTTTATACCTACTCATCACCATGTGAATGAATATATATATATGGCAATGCTACAAAATCTCACTCACTCCATGAAGGCATTCTTCACCAATTTACTCAATTCTGCCTGTCTACACATATTTATTGCGCTGACCGAAGAAAATACGGTCTGATGCTCGTAGTTTAACAATGGTTGTATAGATAACTAAATTGAAGGTAACAAGCTAATTCCATAACCAGTATGATGGAACACGAAGGGTAAGCATAGGGACAGTTGTTGTGCCGTTTTTTTTTTTTTTTTGATTTATTTATTTATGGACGCTCTTTAACATCTACGGTCATCAGCGTCCCATTCAATTCAGGGCGTGAAACGGCCGACAAATTTTGCTCAGAGGCATCTCTTTCAGGCTTGAGGTTCCTTTTCGTGCCGTAAATGTACGACACGGGACCCACGGCTTTACTTCCCTTCCGAAGGAAGCCATACTTATGATTTTTACGCCCCGATGTTGTGCCGTGGTAATTGTTCTATTAAAATTCACTTACTGCAAGACAAAGTGCGATTGAGTAAACCGACAAAGGAATTTTAACGGTGGGAGAGTTCAATTGTGCTATTGAAGAAATGTGTGCATCACTTATTCTTAGTGGGACACTACGTCTGTACAGTCTACCTGGCAGTGAAAGAGGAAGAACGTGCCTCTGCATGCTGTGCTCGACAATACAAGGTGTGCGTAAGCTTATTGAGCGATTAAGGGAAGAAATGAAAGCGAGGTTCCACAGGTTAAATATGAAAAAAAAGAAATTGAAAATATTGTTGTTGCAGTGCTTCTCTGGAAGTAAAAATACATTACCTGGAGAATAAATCTCGTAGGGACAATATAGTTATATATGGTTTGATGGGGGAGGAGTGGGGGGAAAGTTAGAAGATGACGGAGGTACTAGGGCAAAGGGAATTAGAGTGGCCCTCCATGAATATGACAGACAGGGCGCACTGTGCAGGACAACGGGATAATAGCATGAAGCCAATATTTTGTGCATTGGCCAATTATAAGCTCAAAGCTGCCATCATTTGAAACGCCAGGTATCTCCGGGGCAGGGAGATAAGCACCGCGGAGGACTTCAGTTGGAGGGTAAGAGGGGAGAGATTTCCTGCAGCGAAATCCACGAAATAAGCAGGTTCGACAGGCTTATTAATTGGCGATCCTGGAGAGGTTGGAGAAGTATGGACATATGCTGGCTGAATGTAAAGGTATGGACTAATACAGGGAAAGTTATCTACCACACTCCTTTACGAGATCGAACAGTAGAAGATCGTCATGTAGACCTCTGCTGCCAGACAAAGAACTATAGGAGAGATTAGAACGTGAGACAGATCTGAAAAGCTTGATAATCAGGGAGATGTTCTGGTGAACAATGTGTGTTTAATTTCTAACATGGCTTCTTTTTATCTTTCTTTATGTATAGATTTCTTTTTCTTTTTCTTTATTTATTTTATTGAATTGTACTTTTTATTTCATTATTGAGAATATATGTAATACAATTTATTGGAAAATATCTAATCTAATATCTTGTATTTAATAAAGTAGACATAGTGTATTATAGAAGCACCTACCTGTTTGACCCGTTGAAGTTCCTTTGTATTGTATTGTATTGATGGACCACCATTTGTACATTTGTACCTGTGCAATACTGATGCAGACGACTTCATAATGTGTGTGTGTGTGTGTGTGTGTGTGTGTGTGTATGTGTAGTTAATTTTTTTTTTATTTACACATTGCGATTTAGTAATCATATTCTGGCTTCGGTAGTATGCTAACATGCAGATATTTTTATTATCCTTATCCTAAACAAAAAACAAATAGCTTTGTGGAACGGCCGTTCAATGTGTTATCGCATTTTCAAACAGAATCTTAGCGTTGGCCTTTGGGTTATTGTCTATCGGCTTATCATTAAAAGAAAAAGTTAAAATGTCTAATTTTGGAAGCAGGTAAGCCAACTCTACAAGAAGATTCATATCGATGATGACTTATTTGTTCGGGAGGAACATGTTGGAGGTCAGTGAAAGTCACTTTGAAATGCTGAGCACCGTCAGAAGCTGCGGACAGGAGCGTAGCATATCACACCGAATTAGATTCCGCAACTGATTCCACTTACATAATAGTGTGCGGTTGCACTCTACCTCATTTAAGGTCGTACTGAATCCCGGTTTACAGCTTCATAGACCGCAATCTGTCCCACAGTTACAGAGGACGGTGTTACGAACAACATGAACGTGCGCGCTCGTCTATGTGTTTCACAAGGTGTGTTCCGCGCCACTAGGGGGAAAGGAGACACTTTGGCCGGAAACAATACACATTTCAATGTGATTGGTTTCCTGGCGTCTAAAATACGTGTGCCGCATAATTCTCGGCAAGTGCTCCGCGCCTGACGTGATGAGAATCCGCGACTGCGGGCGCGCGAAATGTGGTCATTTGCAAGCCCCAAATGAAATAACAGCGAAGGGTTAATTGGTGTACTTGTCAGCTGGGTATGGATAGCCGTACAAATGTAGTACGTGGAAAGGGGAGAGAGACACCGCTCCGTGAAGAACCGAAAAACAAACTTCGTGTGCTAACGATGGCAATTTGCAAATCAAGAGACGACGCTCGCTAAAAAGAAAGTTAATCCAGTTAAATAGAAGCAAAACCAAGTCATGTTAACTTCAAGATGAATATGCAATTTTTTGAACTGACCTGATGGATTTATTTTTATCTAGACTAGAGCCGAGAACTAGTCAACATTATTAGCGTGTATACAAGTCAAAAGCTGGAAAGTGGAGCTTTAAATACCGTTCTCACAGCGGTCCTGCTTCCACTTTCACGACACTTTCCTCACGTCTATTAGAATCTCGTTCAGCAAGAAATTATGAATCAATCTATTTGGCTGTACAAAGCAATGCCATTGCCACATTTATGTATGGGAATTAGCCATATGTAGGACTTGGTTGCAAATGAATCAGACTTAAAAAATTCGGCTCACGGCCGATCTTCAGTCTCCCAGGCCAATGTTCTACCAAATGAGCTACCTTGTCTCCTTTCAAGCAAGGAACCATGAATCTCTCTCATCCCGGACACTTTCCTAAGGTTTCTCAACTGTGTTAGGTATTTATTCCTTGAGAAACAACGCGTAATTCTACGAGTATTTATGACCCAGGCTTCTAGTTTAAACACAATTATATAGAGATTAATTTATATATGGAAATCTAGTCACAGATGAGAAAGGTTTGTGGTTCAGTGCTACCAGTAGATCATGGTAGTTCAATTGCTAGAGCATCATACCGGAAGGCTGAAGATTCATGCATCGAATCCCTACCCAGACCCGATTTTTTTCAAATCTGATTCTTCATTTCCAACTTATGATACCAATTGTTTCGTAATCTTAACACTATCAATATACTTTAAGAATATCTTGCTGTAAAATTAAAAAAAACTAGGGATACGGACAATAGAGACGAAAAAGTATATAAATGAAATATATAAACAAGCAGCATACATGGTGAGTGAAAATTGATATAAGTAGTTACCTATATGACATACTATATAATTATATTAAGAATTTCAGAAACAAAGAGCTATCGAGGGTGTTGGTCACAGCAACGTTTTCTTCGTCAGATCCATGACGTAGTTTGCATTTTTTTTTTTTTTTTTTGTTCCAGAAGTTATTTTTCATTATATGGTATCGTAACATCTAATGCATTCAGTTGTACAGATACTCTTTTTTCTCATTATAAGCATCATGTTAGTGTCTAAAATTTTTAATAGAATTGATATGTGGAAAAGATGTTATGCGTTTTATATCAGGTATTTTCCTATATTTGAGTTCTTTCATAATATTGATTACAGGGATGATAATAATAATAATAATAATAATAATAATAATAATAATAATAATAATAATAAAGTCTCGCAACACATTGCTGTTGGGTCACAACAGCTGAGTTGAAACAAAGTAGTTATTATTAGAAAAGCATCTCAATATGACCGCTTGATGGTATCAAGCACAAATACTACTCATAAACTAATTCGATATAAATAAAAGTTAAAGTACGTAAATGATATATGAAATAACTTTGGATGTCTTAAATTAATAATAAAATAAATAAAATTTACGGCAGTAGTTTCATTTCAATTTTTAAAAGCAGTCAAAATGATCCATTCGGTGGTTACATCTAGTGCAAATAGTGTTTATCATTCGATTTTATTAATGCGGATATTCCAGAATATTTCCTCGGCGCTTAAACGGGTTTTGTGTCTCGGCTAAGGCAAGCTCTACTCCCCGCCCATGGCCACCTGCCTCCCCGTCCTTGTACTACCAACCGTCACCAGTCTAATTTGTCGCGAAGATATTAAGAGAGATGACATTAGAGCAATGTATTTTTTATGTGTAAATGTTATTATAAATATGAATCAGCTTGTCGCGTTCATGAAGAACTTATTCGGACAATTGCGTCCTTCCAAAGGTATAATTCGCGATCTTGTGAATAAAGTTGATATTTCTGGTTCAGTGCAAAAGAAAAGAAATACGACTACTTACAGAGGGGGGGGGGAAGAAATTGACGCAGGTATTGAACGTCCGCCTACAAAATCATTGCCGAAATTAGCACAAGAAGTGACGGTTTCGGTGTCTTCTGTACATTCAACAACAAAATTGCTGAAACTCAAACCTTACAAGTGTTTACTGTCTACGACTAGGTGATCCCGTAGCAAGTGTGCATTATTGTGAGTGGTTTCTTTCAACAGTGACTTGTGGGTTGTGTTCTTTTCAGACGAGGCGTGGTTGGATCAAAATTTTTATACAAGAAACATCTCCTTATGATAACAAAATTGGAGTTTAGTGTGCGATTAACAAATGACGCATACTCGATCCGAATTTTTACGAGAAGACACTAACCGGAAAAAGTTACCAAAAGGATTTATATCCCTATTTTTAATTAGCTGAGGAAGAAAAGAAATCATTGGGTGGCTTCAACAAGATTTCGCCATTACTCTAAAGCAGGGAAGTCCATTAAGTGTAAAATTAGGGAAGTGTTTGAAGACAGAGCGATTAATGTTTATGTATGGCCCCCTCTCTACCTATATCTAACAGTAGTGATTTTTATTTGTGGGAAAGCCAGAAGCACAAATTGTACAAAAGAAATATACTTTGGAAGAACTCAAGGAAAACATATTAAATGAAATTCGAAACATTGCAGTGGTCAAACTAAGTTCTCAGTAGAAATGCTGTTTACCCGGTATAATAATCCCTGTTTAACTGAGCAAGGACAACATCTACTCGTAGGTTTTACAATTTTAAGAAGCGAATTCAAGAGTACAGTGCGGTCGGCTGTGGCACGTTCAGCTGCCGAGAAGCAAAACCCCATGCTAGCGGTAATGACATATTCTGGAAGTCCTGTATTCTAGGCGGTGGACATTGATGAAACTTGAGTTTAAATTATACATTTGGAAAGGAATATAAGGAGAGAAGTGTTCAAGAGCTTAGTTTTTTATTTGTTATTTGATTTACCGTTGATGAAGAATGAGATTTTTTTTAAAAAAAACTCAATCAAAGCGCACGGTCCTAGCAAGACGCTCTCGTTCACCTGTTTGATGGGACCATTGAACTTATTATCTTTGAATGTGTACAGTTAAATGATGGGTGTAATCTGCAGTTTTTCACATCAATCTGATAAGTGCCTATTTAGATTCAACGACTTTCAAATTTCTGTATGATGCAGACATCTGCATTTCAGGAATGTGGATGCGAGTTTCGATCTAGGGCTTGGTTATTGGAACTGTTTGATCTGATTTACCCGCCTGTCTAGCACATTGCGTCTCAGCACACTTCAAAGTGCAATTCTAAAACTTGAGGCACCGCCAATGCTCTGATTCACTTGTCTTGATAGTAGGAAATAACGAGAACGATAGAGACACGTCCGGGAATCTTCCTGCTCCAGTAAAACCATTTCATTCCCTTCGAGGTGATATCTGCCGAAGCCGACTTTCGATTGGATTTTGAACAATGCGGGAGAGAAGCCGGAGGTTCTGAACTTGACAAAGGCGGTAGGTAGCTCACTCCGAATCATTACCTCCTACTTGTTGCAGACACAAGCGGCTTTGTAAGGCTAGAAGTCAACTTTGTTGCTTAGAGAAGTTTGCAATCTTTCTGGTTCCATACAGTTCCTCTTTCCCACTACATACAAATCGATGCTCATCGTGTCAGTTATTAAATAATGACACATTAATTTTACTACTTCCTCTCGTAAATTAAGAGCCTAAAATTGGAACATTTTGTCATAAGAACCGAATATCTTCCAATTTCCTAAAATATGTAATATTAACAGAGATTAAAATATATATTTAAATTTTTGGAGACCATTGTCAACCCACTCCGGTGGCCGAGGTCGTTAAGACGAGGACTTGTGAGCGGGAAGTCTGGGGTTCGAATCCCGCCAGGATCGTCCTCCCTAATTAAGTATTTTTCCAGGTTTTCCTTAGTCGTCATAATTGGCAAATGCCGGGGAGGTACCCTAAACTTAGGCCTGGAACGTTTCCTTCCATAAAAAAATCCTTTTCCAGTATAAAATTTCATCTCATGTATCACCAGTGCCCATCGCCTGTGGTGCCTCAGTAGTAAAAACGGGCTTTAAGCACTGTCAAAAATTACTTCAAAATATTTTTAAATTTCCATTTTCGAAAAGTTATTTTTAACCTTTAGACACGTTTTTCTAACAGAAATTAAGACGCGTATAGTTATTTATTAATCTTTTTTTCTGCAAAAGAGCGTAATATATTGATAATTACTTAATTACTTCAATTTCCTTGATATAAAGTGTATAATTTGTGATTTATTTAATTCTTTTATTCATAGATGCTAAAAAAATATTAACAGATTATTATAATACTTTGGTTATAATTAGAGTGAAATAGTACAGATATTTAATTACACAAAAAGAGATATATGAGACTCTGCCTCCACTGATTGTTGGATCATTTGGACCATAGTCACTGAGTGATTATATATGTAGAAATATATATAGTTATATGGGCTATATTTGAGTTTATTTAATGACAAAAGTTTTACCGTCTTTTTGTACTTCTGTTTATAATCGCCTATATATAAATACTGAAGTATGGCCTAAATTAAAAAAAAAAAAAGTCATATAGTCCATGTAGAAGATTTATTATATCAAGTTTAGGGGATAGCGTACAAAGAGTAATACATTTAAAAATAATCTTTGAGTACTTTAATATAACGCTATAAAATAAAAGTGTTAGCTGTATATATTTCTGCAACAACCGAATAAAACCAATATTTATTTTCTTATAACCATCAAAACACCCTATAAAATTCATAAAATATTAACTAAAATAATTCAAAGAAATCCAAAATGTACTGTGATAAATTACATTAATATAGATCAAGTAGCGTGTTTTACAAATTTAAATAATATTAGCTATGAAACATTTAATGGGGTCGTTATTGGATTTGATTAACACGGACAGTTTGTTCAAACAGTTGCTGCACTAACAAAAAACTATTTTTCATATCAGTGGTGTCAGTAAAATTAATCTCTATAGCCTCCCTCTCTCAGGGGCAATGACCCCCTCCATTCTTGGCATGCTTTCTATAAATATTGTAAATACTGATTCATAGCGCTACGTGAAGAAGTTTGTTTTGTTTATGATTTTATTGTTAATTATATTTATTACACCTTTCAGTAATTTAAATATGATTTCGTTATATTTTAGCGTGTCTGGATTTGTTAGTACCCCTTTCGATTGCGCTCCAAAATTTAAAATTCTTATTAATGACATTAATTTTTTATCCGACATGATGAGAGGAGGGGGAGGTTATTTCATAATATCTGTATATATGTAATTCTGTGTATTTCTCTACATTTACGGCACGAAAAAGAACCTAAAGCCTGAAAGAAGAGGCCTCTGAGCAAAATTTGTCGGCTGCTTCACGCCTTAAATAGAATGGGACGCTAATGACCAGAAGTGTTCAAGAGCGCCCGTAAATACACCAAATCACCACACCACCACAATGTGTATTTCTGGGTGTTTGTTTCTTTTATTTTTTTCCCCCTGTTTTCTCAGATTTAATACGTGAAAATAAGAGCACGAACGGTCAGACTATGTAAAATATGTAATTTATGTATCTGCAAGCCATTATTGAAATAAACACACTTACCACCACCACCACCACCACCACCACCACCACCACCACCACCACCACCACCACCACCACCACCACCACCACCACCACCACCACCACCACCACCACCACCACCACCACCACCACCACCACCACCACCACCACCACCACCACCACCACCACCACCACCACCACCACCACCACCACCACCACCACCACCACCACCACCACCACCACCACCACCACCACCACCACCACCACCACCACCACCACCACCACCACCACCACCACCACCACCACCACCACCACCACCACCACCACCACCACCACCACCACCACCACCACCACCACCACCACCACCACCACCACCACCACCACCACCACCACCACCACCACCACCACCACCACCACCACCACCACCACCACCACCACCACCACCACCACCACCACCACCACCACCACCACCACCACCACCACCACCACCACCACCACCACCACCACCACCACCACCACCACCACCACCACCACCACCACCACCACCACCACCACCACCACCACCACCACCACCACCACCACCACCACCACCACCACCACCACCACCACCACCACCACCACCACCACCACCACCACCACCACCACCACCACCACCACCACCACCACCACCACCACCACCACCACCACCACCACCACCACCACCACCACCACCACCACCACCACCACCACCACCACCACCACCACCACCACCACCACCACCACCACCACCACCACCACCACCACCACCACCACCACCACCACCACCACCACCACCACCACCACCACCACCACCACCACCACCACCACCACCACCACCACCACCACCACCACCACCACCACCACCACCACCACCACCACCACCACCACCACCACCACCACCACCACCACCACCACCACCACCACCACCACCACCACCACCACCACCACCACCACCACCACCACCACCACCACCACCACCACCACCACCACCACCACCACCACCACCACCACCACCACCACCACCACCACCACCACCACCACCACCACCACCACCACCACCACCACCACCACCACCACCACCACCACCACCACCACCACCACCACCACCACCACCACCACCACCACCACCACCACCACCACCACCACCACCACCACCACCACCACCACCACCACCACCACCACCACCACCACCACCACCACCACCACCACCACCACCACCACCACCACCACCACCACCACCACCACCACCACCACCACCACCACCACCACCACCACCACCACCACCACCACCACCACCACCACCACCACCACCACCACCACCACCACCACCACCACCACCACCACCACCACCACCACCACCACCACCACCACCACCACCACCACCACCACCACCACCACCACCACCACCACCACCACCACCACCACCACCACCACCACCACCACCACCACCACCACCACCACCACCACCACCACCACCACCACCACCACCACCACCACCACCACCACCACCACCACCACCACCACCACCACCACCACCACCACCACCACCACCACCACCACCACCACCACCACCACCACCACCACCACCACCACCACCACCACCACCACCACCACCACCACCACCACCACCACCACCACCACCACCACCACCACCACCACCACCACCACCACCACCACCACCACCACCACCACCACCACCACCACCACCACCACCACCACCACCACCACCACCACCACCACCACCACCACCACCACCACCACCACCACCACCACCACCACCACCACCACCACCACCACCACCACCACCACCACCACCACCACCACCACCACCACCACCACCACCACCACCACCACCACCACCACCACCACCACCACCACCACCACCACCACCACCACCACCACCACCACCACCACCACCACCACCACCACCACCACCACCACCACCACCACCACCACCACCACCACCACCACCACCACCACCACCACCACCACCACCACCACCACCACCACCACCACCACCACCACCACCACCACCACCACCACCACCACCACCACCACCACCACCACCACCACCACCACCACCACCACCACCACCACCACCACCACCACCACCACCACCACCACCACCACCACCACCACCACCACCACCACCACCACCACCACCACCACCACCACCACCACCACCACCACCACCACCACCACCACCACCACTACTACTATAATAGTTAAGGAGGTTCAAATCGGGGCTACTGGGGTCCAGAATTCTTTAGACCAAACATGACCACGTTATCCGACAACCAGTTTTGCACTAAATGGCTCCTATGAGCCGGTGCAACATCTTGCTGAAATACATATCGCCTCATTGAGGCTACAGTTTCCATAGGGTTCCACCACATTCGTCAGAACACTGCATTAACTGCTTTCGTGACAATTTTCCCCTTCTGAAAGAAATTCAGTGACATGACGTCACCCTCACTGAACACGACACCTATCTCATGAACACTGGCCGGAAATTTTGTCCTAGTAATAATTGGGAGATTCTAGGGGCGTGGGTTGATCTTAGCGTCAACAGTAAAAAAATTTCTTCACAAAAGAATCCAATTCATCCCACTGCTTCGTTTCTCAACTAACACAATGGTCGATTTCAGCGAGCAATTCGCTTTGTTCTAGCAGCCTCAGAGAGTATCTGCCTACCTTTATCATATACAGCTTACAACTTAGGTCCTCCTCTACCATTCGCTCACTCACTGACACCCAACATTGACGCTCATGTCTTTAAAGATTGCCCCGGGTTCTCCCAAATGATATCCTTAGCCCTTTTCAGGTCTGCTGGAGTCGTGCCCTGCGTTCTCTCGAATGACAGACACTTTGTTGACAGTAGCTCGTTACCCAGACTTCTCGGAAACAATGTTATACATGGTTGATCTCGGGTACTGGAAGAACCGAATTATTTCGTCGCCAAACGTCCAGTGCAACGACGCCCGATAATCGCGGTTCTAAATTGTTTGTTACAGCTCGGTCATTTTGAGGTTATGACTGTTTACTAGAATCATGTGGCTCTCACAAACGCCAACAATGAGCTATGGCGGAGGTTTTAGTTTGTCCGTACCCGTAACTTAGGCGAATCTTACGGAGACTTTGGTTATTAACCGGCAAGTGCTCGCGGTACACTTTTGTTTATTTTTATAGATTTTTAAGTTTAGAATGTAAAATAAATACATTCATATTACACACTTATTATGGTTTCATCATTTCCTATGAACATCCTTTAACAACAGGAGTCTCCGAAAAATAAGAAAAATATAGAGGTCTAGCTCATTTTGTTGTAGTGCTAATTTAACTGGTATTCCGCTTCTACTGCAATCATTTTCACACAAGAAAACCTGATGATGAACGTTTAATTCTTCGACATAATTAGAAAATATAACACAAAAAACGAAATCGCTCATTAAATAGAGAATATTCTTGACAGGTTGATGGTAGTTTTTTTTTTTTGATTAATTTATTTATGGACGCTCTCTAACATCTCAGGTCATCAGCGTCCCATTTAACTCAGGGCGTGAAACGGCCGACAAATTTTGCTCAGAGGCCTCTCTTTCTAGGCTTGAAGTTCTTTATCGTGCCGTAAATGTACGACACGGGACCCACGGCTTTACTTCCCTTCCGAAGGAAGCCATACTTAGAATTTTTACGCCCGAAAAAATCCATTGTCCTGGCCGGGTTCAAACCCACGATCTTGACGCCCGATGAGAGAAATGCTTTTAACAGCGCGGGTAATTATGGGCAGGTATGGTGACGCATAAACTTCAGACTGTACCAGCTTATGCAAGAAGAATAAATAGATAGAACAACATTCCAAGTCATAATAATAAGAATCAAAAAGTTTTTAGGCTTTAAAGTAATCTGAACAAAATGCTCATTCAACTCGCGGGTTAAGAACTGGAAAGAAAGATACGTCTTGAATTCATACAAAAATTACTGTACATTTAGTATTATTTAAAGAAACGGAATAAAAATATAAATAATTAGAACTAGTAATACATGGAAACGACGTATAAAAAGGCTAGTTTACAAAGTAACGTCTAAAACGATTCCAATGAGGAAATCGAGGGATAATACTAAAAATATAAGTCATAAGGGAAACGACCCAAAAATAATGGAAACAGAATTTTTATCCTTCAACGGCCTAATTTTTCCAAAATTTCATGAAGAGAAGAAGAATATGAAGCCTTTGGTTCATGAGATAAAAATTCTTACTTCCACATTTCAAAAAATTCAACATAGAACCATCCTGAATGCCGGTGTTATATATTAATTGTACATAAAATTTAATTTTTCGCTATTTTCTTTACAGCGTCCATACATTTGCTCCCTGCCACATTTCCAAGGTTTATTCCATTTATGTTTCATAGCTTTAATACAGCCTTACACTATTATATCCAGCTCATGTGTGTTAAAGGCCACTAATAACAATTAGAGTGATTAATGTGAAAAGGGTGTGATATTAATACCCCAGATAATTGTTACAGGGTTAAGAGACTATATGTAAGCGTAAATAATATACGTAAATGTGAAATGTGGGTTAAGTGTACACCAACTATTGTATCACAATTTGGTCCATACCAAATATTCATTAGCTACACGTAGTTCATCAGATGTTTGCTGTTATAGTAAACAGCCTTCTGACTCAGTCTATCTTTTGTAAAAATGTATATCTTTGTTAATTTTTAAGTCATTGATTATTTCTGCAACATTTGAACATTAATATCATAAAGGATTCATTCATTACAAGAGCATTGAATTACCTTTAAAATTTTGGCTTCTCTATAAACCAACTAGATTAAAAATATATAAATAGATGTAGTAAGTGCGCATAGTCTCTGAAAGATTGAATTTTTAAATAATAGTTCACATGAAATGCCAGCAATTCGAAGCCACCATGTTTATTTTATATTGTTATCCCTTTGATTAATTCAAATAAAGTAAACTTTGTATGTATGTTTTATATAACTGTTAAAACGTTTAGAAATGAATAAAAATATACTCAAGTCCATATTTTTGCTTATGTTCTTGAAAATTACCGCTAAAAATTAAACCACATCAATGAAGATAAATGAAAATATACCCCTGGTAGTATGATTCTAAACGTCCATTATATTTCATTGTTTTACAAAACAAGTTCAATAATTGTAATAATGAATAAGAAAATGTTACATACCTGCGTTCTTAGAATGCAGCATATATCCATAATCACTCAGGAATGTTTAAGCGTACACGTACCTGGAATAGAAAACATTGTTGAAGTGATTGTGTTATTTACATTCTTTTAGAAAATATAAAAAAGAAAACACGTTTCACATAAAACACAAACGCAGATGAGCTCTAACACATATCGGTTTAAGTTACACAGGAAAGGCAAACACAACTTACTCCAAAAAAGACTAGAGTTTCATGGAGTAACCAAAGAACAAATAAGTCAGAGTGTGTTAAACAGCGTACGAAAAACTGGCGTGAAAAGGCTCACCACGTTAGGAAAAAGCGTATTAGGTTTCTTTTTTTTTCTTTTCTTTTCTTTTTTTTTTCCGGACGCTCTTTAACAGCTCAGATCGTCAGCGTTCCCATTCTATTCAGAGCGTGATGAAACGGCCGACAAATTTTGCTCAGGGGACTCTTCTTTCAGGCTTGAGGTTCTTTTTCGTGCCGTAAATGTACGACACGGGACCCACGGCTTTACTTCTCTTCCGAAGGAAGCCATACTTAGGATTTTTACGCCGGAAAAAAATGCTCCTGGCCGGGTTTGAACCCACGATCTTGGGTTTAGAAGGCAAGTATGATTACCACTACACCACCAGGACGTAAGGAAAAAGCGAGCTTTCCCTACTTGTTAGGAGACCTTTGTCCTAAAGGGACACAATAGGCTATCTTTATCTTTATTTTTAATTTATTCATTGCAAAGGTTATTTGCAATGAAGTAATAACATTTTGAGGATTAAGGAGTCAAATGTATGGACTACCTCAGTTATGCTCTGTTTCAGGTATCTGATTTTACCGATACCAAATCAAAGCTGTTCTCTGTTTCCCAGTTTTTCTATTGGGGGATGTAATCTCATATTGACTTACTCTATATTATCAGAAACGGTTAACATCTAGGGGAAAAGGAATTGTAGCAGATCATTGATATAATATTTTATATGAAAAATGTGAGTGATTGAGAACTGCCTAGATACAAGGCACTAAAAATAAAAATAACAACATAATTGACGAGCAAATGCTCAAGTTTAACTATCTATTTACAAAAAAAACTAATGAAGTAGACGAGTATAGCATTATCGAGCACTTTATATAGTACCAAATTCAAAAATTCTGTAACACTGAATGAGGAAACAGATTAAATTGAATTGCCTTTGAGATCCCACTTTCTGCTGACAAGGTAACACACTCTCAATGAAACTTGGTGTTTCAATTAAAGCATTCTGAATTTATCTATAATGAAATTTTGCTACTAAACAACGCATATGTACTAAAAAGTGTAATTCGTTTAGGGCCGATTTCAATATAATTTGATCTGTTAGACTCCGCAAACGGTAAGACTGCAGTTGGAGTTTGTTATGGGAAAGAGAAAGCTGTTCAATGAGAGAAAAAATATCTTCCACCTGCGCACAACCGTCTGTAGCGGCTATCATTTCTATGAAAACATTAGTAATGTGCTTGGGTGAGAAAAGTGAGGCCGTGAAGGGAAAGTGACAGTGTCTGTATACCATTTTTTTTAATAGTGTTCAACGCCCGTTTTTACTACTGAGGCACCACAGACGATGAACACTGATGATACGTGGGATGAAATGATATATTGGGAATGGATTTATTTTTTAAGAAAGAAAACCTTCCAGGGTACCTTCCCGGCATTTGCCATTTATGAGGACTGAGGAAAACCTGGAAAAACCTCCAGTCAGGGAGGACGGTCCTGGCGGGATTCGAACCCCATACCTCTCACTCTCTAGTCCGCGCCTTAACGACCTCGGCCACCCGAGGCGGTCTCCATGTTGTTTGCAGACACGTCTAGTTCTAGTCTCAATACATTTGAAATATTGTGCTAATAATTTTCATTGCATTTTTTTCCTACATGAGTTTTAACACTGTACATCCCCTACATTTTAGTATAACTGTCTACATTTGGCATTAGCACCAACAAAACTATAAAACGTTATCACTAGCTTACGGCCGAGCTGCTTTAAGCCGTCTGCCTATTTTTTTCAACAATTGTATACTAAATTACCATTAACTTTATGGTAAATTATTTGGGGCATATTAATTCATCATGGTACCAGGTTTCATTGAAATCAGTTTGGTTTAGTCGAAACAATTCCTTTGTGGGTCTATTTGCAGTTCTAGGTGGCATTATGTTTACAATCACATGCACTGGTTTATTCCACAGTAGAACGTAACTTTAGTGTTCCCTACATGGCTAACAAAGCTCAACCAAATTCAAAGCTTGATTTTTTTGTGGAAAATGGAAACACCAGGGTCTCCTCTAAATGAACGCAGCAAAGTTTCTGCCATGTATACAGCGTTAGAGAGTACTGGAAATGAGAAGAGCCGTGGGCTCAACTCTAATTACCCCATCACTTTTTCGCCAGGTGCTTCAGTGCCACAATTTGGAATGTTTGAATTTCTACTCGCACTGGATGTGGTATTTCCAAATATTCTTCTAGTCTCGACATAAGCTATAACTACCAGACCATTCTGTTCTGTACTTTTTACTGAGTCAACCCTCGCACAATATTAATTTCGATGTTGGTAGCATTGTGAGAGCAGGCTTGCAAAAGTATAGGAATACCAGCCACTGCTAAGTAATATCACAAGATAACTTGACTGGGTGCTAGCAACGCAGGGCACTGACCATGATAAGGTTAACACTTTTTAATATTTTTTGACAAACTGTAGAATTATTTTAATAGAAAATGTAAATGTATACATATAATTTAATATTTGTAATATTTATTATGAAGAGTAGTAAGTTGATATATTTCAACAAAAAACTACCTGTTTCTACTTTACAAGTACAAATTTAGGGTGGGATAGTTTTAAAGCAATTTATTTTTAAGGTAGCTATTAAAGCTTGTACGGGCAGAGCTTTAAAATTTCTTAGTTTTTCGTAGTAAAACCGTGAATATTATTCAGAATTACGCCATTTTTCGACCATTTATCGCACAAAAGCGACACCAGGTAATAAAATTCATTTGGAAAATGTCAATAAGCGTCCATACACCATACCCAAATAAATAAATGTCCATAGTTCCATGCATGATAAGCTGTCACGTTATCACCAAAGGTTCAGTTTCCACCTTATTACGCTTTGATTACCGCGTTTCCAAAGTTTTAGCAATCAATGTCATATGGCTCTATACATGTAAATGTGACGGTGTATATGTTACATAATCCCAAGCCCTTTGACCAGTCTAAACTGGAAAAGGAAAACCAAAGACAACCTTAAAACCTGCTTAATTTCATTACTTTAGCAAACATGTTTTTTTTTTTAATTTGCTTCCAGCATTAAATCATTCTGGAGCAAATGCAAAATTGCAGTACAGAAACATGTAGGTTGTTCATCTCTACGGCAAATTCTTCGTTGTCTCCTAATTTCATCTCCATAGGCAATAAAACTACATCGCTATAATTTTAGAAACTATAGACGAAGATTAGGCAAGCAATTAATGAAAAGGAATGTATGATTCAAGAAGAAGATGGGGAACACAGAAAGGAGAAAACACGTTTTCCATCTCAATGATATTTATATGGCTATTTTAGCAATTGAGGAACGCATTTTTCCATTCAGTGCTTAGAAAATTCATCTTACCCTGTAAATTTGTCCCCATAATATATGAAAAAATCCAATAATTGCTTTGGGACTAGAACAAATTCCTGGATTAGGTACCCTTTAGAACTATGTGAATATTTACGGCATATTTCTTACTATTTCTCATTTCATTTCATGATTATTCCTATTCCCTTTTGCCTTTTCATCGAACACAGAAGATGACATTTTTTTTATTTTGTTTATTTACGGACGCTCTTTAACAGCTCAGGTCATCAGCGTCCCATTCAATTCAAGGCGCGAAACAGCCGACAACTTTTCCTCAGAGGTCTCTTCTTTCAGGCTTGAGGTTCTTTATTGTGCCGTAAATGTACGACACGGGACCCACGGCTTTACTTCCCTTCCGAAGGAAGCCATACTCAGGATTTTTACGCCCGAAAAAATCCATCGACCTTGTCATTTCCCAATATATCACTTCATCTCATGTATCATCAGTGTCCACCGCCTGTGGTGCCTCAGTAGTAAAAACGGGCGTTAAACACTATTAAAAAATTGGAGTTCATTAAAATGAGTATATAGAAGGAAAAGAACTGAGAACTAAACAAATGAAATAGGATGAAAGGAGGAACATATTGTAGCGAAAAGGAAGCATGAAAAACGCATAAAGTATTTGTTTGTAAGAATGTAGGAAAGCAAGAAAAAGTTTTGATTTAGTTTCCAAAGATATGTATAAGCTTTGTTATGCAAAAAGTGGAGATATGTTCTAGCTTTCCTGTAAACATAGTTTCGTACACAAATCTGTTTAACAAATATTCTATGGCATGATTCGCAAGAACCGGAAACATAATCAACGCAGCACTTTACTGCATCATTGTTATGTCAAGCCCTCGCTTCCAGTCTTTCGGTTAAAACGCTACAGCGTTGAGCCCGATGTTACTTTCGATTACTGTTTTATCAGGCTCGGCACACAAGTATATCATATTATGCACAGCCCGCTGTTTCACATTCTCACATCCAACAAAACAAATTATTATTTGAAGTACCGCTGCTTCATTGTTTTGAATGAAAACAAACGCCGAGTCAATAGTACTATCGCCAGAACAAAGCGAACAACACATGTCCGTAAACCATTCTCTGCTCATATTTCTTTTATGCTGCTTTTTAAAAGCGAAAAAAAAAAAAAAAAAAAAAAAAAACCGGTTCTCGTTACTAGCTACAACCTAACATGGATTTTGAAAAGCTATCCCGTTTTCAACAACGAGAGATGTTTAATGCACTTCAGGTAACCTTAGTCGATTTGAAACAAGTGAACAATTCAAACTCTTCTCTTAAAGAATATTTCTGGCCCGTTCACTTCAATTTTGAAAACTATCACTAAGATGCTGTATCATCTGATTTTTTGCGAAGCAATTCGAAAATAAAAATTTATTGAGTACGTAAGCTATCAGTATTTAATTCATTGGCTATAAGATAGAAGAATACACAACACCAAGCACAACAAAACATTATTAAAATAGGCACAGAATTAAAGTGCTAGATGTAAGTTCTGAACGAATTTTAATGAATTAAAAAAACCCTGCAAAAATATTTAAAGTATTTATGATCAATATGCTAGCGGGACGTCTGAGGTTCGATTTCCGACAGGACCGCCCTCGCTGACTGAGGTATTTTCCAGGTTTTCCTCATTGCTCATAAATGGCAAATGCCGGGTAAGTGCCCTAAGCAGGGAGCTAGAACATTTCCTTACTTAAAAACAGTTCTTTTCCAATTTATCATTTGACCTCATCCTCAGAACACACTGTCTGTGATGCCTCGGCAGTAAAAACGGGCGTTAAACAGAATTAAAAATAAATAAAAAATCCAAGATCATCATTCATAGAAATGAGGAATTTGTGGAGTCTTACAAAATCTTTGTTTACACGCTACAAAAATTTCCATTAAAGAGCCTAAAATATGAAATATCACAAGTAATAAATTATCATAATTCATGTCAACATATGTGTTTTCTCATAAATAGAAAAAAGTAAAACAGTAAATGAATAAAATTCCGACCAGTATCGTTAGTTGCACCTCCCAAAAAAGCTTGAACAGATCATCAGTGACATTTATAAGCTTATAAATAGAATTCAGTAGATACAGTCATCAATAGATGCAGTAATTATCGGACTTGTGGGCCGTGGTCTATTGGGCTCCTTTTCAAACGTTTCGACTACATCTACAGTAGACATCTTCAGTGGCAGAAGCGAGTGTTCTGACGAAGGTTCTGATAAAAGATGTCTAAATGTTTGGGAAGAAGAAGGAGGAGGAGGAGGAGGAGGAGGAGGAGGAGGAGGAAGAGGAAAAGGAGAAGGAGCCCAGTCGAACACGTCCCACAAATCCGAAAATTACTGCTTCTAGTGATATTACTTTTAATATTATTTTATCAAAATTATTACGTTAAGAAATATATGACAGCGGCATATACAGCAATGTCCCGCTAACGTTCTTCCCTCTTCTCTTGACGTTGAAGGCATCCGTAATCTCAGAACCGTTCAAGAACACGTGACTCAGGCTGCATGAGAGGTGTTCATGCACAGTACATACTGGGCATAGTATACAATATAATGATGAATAGGTATCAAACACTATCTTACTCAATTTCTTCAGCAGCTGACAAAAGGGAGAACTTGTACGGTTGGTTTCAACAAACGAGAGTAGGTTCGTAAGTTACCGGCCTAACCATTTTCTAGGGCATGATAAAGACAAATACTTTATTTCACTTTTCAATATAGTTGCCCTTTGTTGCAATACACTTCTCACACTTTACATACTTCATACACATTGGATTAACATTTTGATCCCCTCCCCAAAAGTAGGCAGAAGTCTTGTCTGCAAAATGGGCATAAACAGCAACCATCATTTCTTTACCACACTTCAATTTCCTTCCTCGAAGGTCCTTCTTGAGTTATGAGAAGAGAAAATGGTAACTGGAAGCTAGATCTGGGCTGTAGGGTAGATGATCAATCTGTTTGAAGCCACATTTCTTCACAGTTTCCTTTGCAACAAGAACTGTGTGCATAGGCGTGTTGTCTGAAGAAGACGCACACCACCACTCAGCTTTCCTCGCCTTTTCTTTGATGGAAGCACGTAGTCTGTGCAGTAGGCCAGCATAGTACTCCCCGTTTACTGTGGTGTTCCTCTCCTTGAAGTCAATGAAGAGTATTCCTTCACAGTCTCAAAAGATTGTGTTCATGATCTTCTTGGTTATTTGAGTGGCCTTTAGAGGCGGTGCATCCCCAGGTTTACGGCTGCCACTCCATTGATTCTCTTTTGGACAAGGGATCATAGTAGAGTATCATAGTTTCATCTCCTGTAACAATGGTTTGTACAACTTCTCTCTCGTTGCCACGGTAGAGCTCCAAACATGCCTGACAACAGATGACTCGTTGCTGCTTTTGGACTGAGTAAAGCAGTTTCGGCACCCATCTTGCACTTACCTTGTCATGTATAAATTTTCATGAATAATTCGAAGGACTGTTGTTTTAGAAAGGCCCAACCTTGCTGCTGTTTCTGTAACTTTAAGCCGCAGGTCTTCCATAATTTCACGTTCTACAAGAGCGATGTGTTCAGGAGTGAGTACTTCCAAGAGCCGATCTGCACGCTCTTCTTCTTCTTCTTCTTCTTCTTCTTCTTCTTCTTCTTCCTCTTCTTCTTCAATGCTTTCTGGACCCATTCTTTTACGGTAGAATATACACCGTCAATCGCTGTTTAATTTTATTTGGAGTAAGTCCTTCTTTTGTGAAGAATTAATAACTGCTCTTGAAACTCCATTTTGGACATGTCACAATCTTCTACACATAGCCTTCTTTATGCAACTATATCTGAACAACTAAACACAGCGGAGCGGAAGCTACAGCTGCAATTATTTACTTAACAGATAAGGTATGACACCAGATAAGGCTTTTGTGAAGGCGATAATCCTTATCGGCCAGGCCGGAAACTTATGGACCGACTCTCGTGCAATGGTAATTACGACTCAAAAATTATTAAATACAATAAGTGAGATGTTCGATAAGTACTTAGTGTTTGTTTGTGATCCTCGCGCTCACCCTAATTATTAAATAGGTGTTTGAAAGATAAAAGTATGGCGAGAATCCCCCACATTAGAAAAGCTCCAAGCAATGAACTAACAGAACGTCAATCCATGAGTCCAGAATGAGACAAGTGGAAAATATTTTTGCGATATGGAAAAAGGACACGTGTCTATTCTTATGTAAGGTTCTTAATCTATTTCTCCTTCCGACGTTGTAAGGAGCATTTTAGCAGATGGTGTTCAAAAAAAAAAAAAAAAAAAAAAAAGGATTGTTAAGATAGTTCCGAATAAAAAGGACATTAGACAAATTGACCCAATAGTTTGCAGCTATACATACAATAACATTTTTAGATGAAAATCACAATCAAAGAACACTAAAATTTTCAAAAACAGGCACCAGATAGAAGGAACTCAGTGCCACAACATTATGAGGTGATGCTATGCAATAAATGGTACAAAGGTTTAAACTTTGAATCATTTTTGCGTTGAATTGCTGTTTTTGTCGAAAACAATTCATTTATGTGTTATCTTTCATGTACTGTAATATATTAATGCACTGTAATTCATACAATACTATGACAAACAGAAACAGATCAAATAATGTCTTTTGTAATTTTTTCATAACTCGAAATACTTTCACGTAAATCCACTTGAAATATTTTATTAGATTTGGCATCAATGAGCTTAATATTG
Source organism: Metallyticus violacea (assembly GCA_030762175.1). Classification (NCBI taxonomy): domain Eukaryota; kingdom Metazoa; phylum Arthropoda; class Insecta; order Mantodea; family Metallyticidae; genus Metallyticus; species Metallyticus violacea. The sequence goes on along the minus strand of CM060838.1, from coordinate 15,445,617 downwards.
TTGTCATAGCGTTAATTTTAACAATATTAAACAAGTCAGCAACGCTAGTATGGTGAATTTGTTTTTGCAGTAAAGCTATGCAAACAAAAACATACTATCTCGTATAATTAATGCATTATAAATGTATGAGTTATGCATAGCAGAAGATTAAGCACAATTCCCATATTGTTTATTTACTGGGAAACTAAGAGATAGAGGAAAAAAGCACGTAAACATTTTTGCTTCTATTTTATAGCTTATTACAATTTTATTTATGGTAGTGTTCTCTGCCAGTCTATACAGAGTGTTTCAGAGATACTTTTGCAAACTTTGGTAACAGGTTCCTCACATCAAAATAAGAAATAAGTCCACATAAGCATATGTCTAGATATCCTTAGTTTTTGAGTTAATAATGAAAGTTTACTTCAATACGTTTCAAGGTACAATATAAAGTTTGTTAGGTAATGGAGTAATGTTATCGATTTAGTCTGCTGATGCACTCAATGTATCCTAGTTGGCCATGTGTTGCCTTGGAGACTTATTTACATTTGTCATTTGGGTATGTGATTTACTTGTTTCTTATACTTCACTCGTGTTGCATATTGTGTTATATTTAACCATGGCAGAATATCGATTTCATGCCCTTGAAAATAAGAATGACCATGTGTTTTATGCATGATGGGGCTCCTGCACATATGTCCGCATTGTTCGAGATGCATTGGCTGATATCTATAATGACAGATAGGTAGGCGAGAACCATTTCCATGGCCTGCACATTCCTCAATCCTTTGCGGATTTATCTGTGGGGCCCCAAAACAATTGACTTATGTAGCGGATATTTCTAATTCAGAGACATTTCATCAACGTGCCATGGAAGCCTACGAAACTCTTCGACACCGCATGGGAGTGTTTGAAATGATGCGATAGTCGATGACCGGATGAGTCCCGGCGTGTTGAAGCAGTCGGTTTGAACATTTATTTTCAATTTTTCATTTGACATTGTGTTCATTGACGAACATTTATAAGGAATTTACTCTTGTTGTGGTAAAATTTCATTAATAACTCAGAAACTAAGGATTTCCGGACATATGTTTATATGGACTTTTTATTTTTTGTTTTCGTGCAAGAAATCAACCGCCAAAGTTTGTAAAAATATTTCTGAAACATTGTGTATAACAGAATGAATTCCTAGACATTTATAAGGCGAAATGTTTTTATAAAATGGAAATTTAAAAACGAAACTATCTTGTATGATTGCCTGGAAAGCATAGTATTCAAATCAGAAATCACAGATATGAACATATATTAACTCGTATTTTGGAATTCAAGCGCAGAACATTTTTCTGCTCTGCTTAACTACTTGGTGCCTCTTGCGGCGAGTATACGAACTATGGTATCCAGTACAGCCTGTATTTTGTTGTGCAATGTTTTATACTCTGACATGAAACTCTGCCTTTTAATTACTGCATAATGTGCTTCAACTGCAGAAAAATATAACTAAGGCCTTACATGAAAGCATATCTTAAGCTATAAAAAAAGAGGAAAAAAATGTTTCACTAAAGAAAACTCGAAGGTAGCAAAATGTGTAACGGGCATCACGCAGCATAATAAATGGAAGAAAATGCCTAAAAATAACTTTGAGCCGCTACAGTATAGTTTCAAAACGGGATATTAGTCAATAGATGGGGGGGGGGGGCTTTCCTGTATTCATGTGTAGCCTGCTTTAAAGGATTCGGATTTTCATAGCTTCAAAGCGTCTTATATTTTTTTACCGTTCTATAGAGTGCTTTTCAAAACAGGCGCTACTTTTGAAAAGCGATGTTTTACTTTGCAGGCTACGTTTAGCTCTTCATGACACCTTTCAAAAGCAAGCTAGTTTCCTTTCACAAGTTTTCTTATCATTATTACCACTATCATTTCCTTTCAAAAACAAGTGTTTAGAAGTCTACTCCAGAGAGAATAGCCCCAATACTCCCCAGCAGCACATGTTCCTTTCGTTGCAACAGTATACCTGTTTTTAAATTTGGGAACTGCCTATTTGAAAACTATGTAACAACATAATTCACATATGGTCCTATAAGACATAAATGTGAAATTTACACGAATATGTTTATAAAGATGATATAATATAGAAAGATGACATGATATAATATGGAAAGTAAAGAAAACATACAAGATCTATAGATATATAATCGAGATTTATACAAATATAGATAGTAATAAAGTGAAAGTAAAAGTATGTACCAAATGTGCTGGTCACCAGTACAGTTTCTACCGGATACCGGTGAATGTTAGTTTATAATTTGGGGTTAAAGATTAAGTGAGCAGTAGCTGGTTTCCAGCAATTAGGAAATAGTTGAAGGGAGATGTAGTTTGTTACTTATCAGTTTTGTTATTTGTATTAATTTCTAATTGTAATCTAAGTATAAGTATTATCTGAAAAACAATAATGTATGAATGTAATTTTATAATTTAGAAATAAAGTGTAAGAGTTTGCAATAGACACATGGTCGGTCCTGGAGGTGTAATGGTTACCATACTTGCCTCCTAAACCCAAGGTCGCGGGTTTGAACCCGGCCAGGACCGATGGATTTTTTCGGGGCGTAAAAATCCTAAGTATGGCTTCCTTCGGAAGGGAAGTAAATCCGTGGGTCCCGTGTCGTACATTTGCGACACGAAAAAGAACCTCAAGCCTGAAAGAGAGGCCTCTGAGCAAAATTTGTCGGCCGTTTCACGCCCTGAGTTGAATGGGACGCTGATGACCTGAGCTGTTAAAGAGCGTCCATAAATAAATCATTCAAAAAAAAATCTTGCAATAGACGTACAAGTGTAGGAAACAAGATACCGGGATGGAGTATTTCAGATATTTATTATTTTATTGTGCATAGGATATTACTGGCGCTTGAAAATTTTCTTTTCAAAATTTCGTAATTATTCGACAATTTTCCTAACAAATTAAACAAATTCCTTTTTTTTTTTTTTTTTTTTTCGATGCCATTTTTTCGTTTGTGATGCAAGTATTAATTTCAGACATACTTTTCTGAAAGTTTTCTTTCAGTTTTACCGAATGAGGCGATACACCTGCTCTTTTGGGTGAGAGCGTTAGTATTCTCTGTCCTTGGGAAGAATATCTCTCTCTTTGTTTCAATTTAATTCTTTATCCTTCCCCCCCAACTTTTTCAATACTCTTACCAATTCCCCTTCCTTTAATGTGGTGGAATCCGCAAAAGGAATATACCTGACTCACTGTAATATTAAGCGACTATGCCTTAGCTGTTCTGACGTTTTCAAGATGGCGTGCTGCGTGTTATTTGCCACAAGGTATCAGTTTTTGTACAATATTTTCTTAATTGTTATGGTGACAAGCATATAGTGGGGTACATATTGATTCTACTTAATACTTTGAAATATGCTTATGTTAGTTCAGCGTAAGACTTGAACGGCGTAAGCTTGCGAGAGTATACAAGTAATAATTACATTTAATTGTATGAGAGAACACACGTGAATCTGTCAAATAACTACAGCTACAGTCATGTTAAATATATACTATAACTACTGTACTTTTACTCACTATTATTCCTTTGTCTGTGATGTGACTTCGTATTACACTTTTTAAAGTTTTATTACACCGTAAGCTGATATGCTACCAACACACTTCACGGCTGCGCGAATATTTCAGCCGTACTGATACTCGCGACAAGGTAAGGAGTAGGAATCTGACGAACCTGTGCAAAAAATTGAAGAACAAGTGCGAAATGATCGCCGTGTGACGCTTGGCGACCTTCATGAGGAATTTTCTGACATTTCTCGAAGTCTACTTGGTTACAAGAAGTTGTGTGCGAGATGGATGCCCATAATGCTCATCATCGGAGCACCGTTAAAAGCGTGAGACCGCCGCGCATGAATTTTGGACCGTTTTGCACAGGAGGGAGAAGCTTTGTTGGACTCTATCATGACGGGGATGAGACGTGGGTGTGTCACTACACCCCAGAATCCAAAAGACAATCACTTCAGTGGCGTCATTCATCTTCCCCAGCCACCAAAATGTTCAAGACGACCCCTTCAGCCGGAAAAGTCATGACCTCTGTTTTTGAGACCGTAAGGGGGTCCTCTTTTGGCGGATATTATGCCTAAAGGGACTACCATTAATGCAGAAGGTTATTACAATACCCTAAAAGAAACTCCGAAGAGCCATTCAGAACAGCAGAAGGGGAATGCTGATCCGGGGAGTCAGCCTCCTGCATAACAACGCAAAGCCTCACACCGCGCGAGTTTCACAGGATCTACTGTCATTTGGATGGGATATTCTCACCCCCCCCCATTCACCTGACTTGGCGCATTCGGACTATCACCTTTTCACTAAACTAAAGGAGTTTTTTGGGTGAAAACATTTTTTCAATGATCACGAGATCGAGGAAGCTGTGCGAAAGTGGCTGAAAGAGCTGGAGGTGGAGGCCTATGACACTGGCATACAAAAGCTGGTGCCCCGACTACAGAAATGTATCGATGTCGACAGCGATTACGTTGAAAAATAGTTTAATATATTTGTAAAGTATCCAGTGAATTTCAATTAAATACAAGCATTGATCGATCGTACATTAATGTTGTAACCTTACTTTCTGGATGGCCTTCGTAATGGAGTGTGCTCTCTTAGTCATCAACACCATCGCTGTCATCTGTGTCAGTGTTTCATCTGAAATTAATGATTCATGTTATTGAACATGCCGACGGTTAGTTCTGGGTACTTAGAACTGTTAAGTAAGTACTTTGTTTGCGGTTTTCCTTACATGCCTTTTCTTGAAGGAACTATAAACACTAAAAACAGAAATTTGCTTACTTGCTTTTTAGCATACTGAAGCCCCGGACACAACGGAGCATCAATATTGCATTTATTTTACGATTTTCATGCTGTGCTATCAATAAATCATTATATTTGACAAATGTCTATGTATCTAAACTTAGCTCGAACTGGTGAATACAGGATAAGCTTCCATGTTTTTATCTGGAACTGAGATTACAGTTACTCATTTATTATAATGAGGAATGAAGTGTACCGCTCAGAAAAACAACGTTGTCACGTCTCTGCAATCTCTTTCAATGCATGTATGTGCTAAAATAGGTCGGTTGTGGAAGTGAGAATGAACATATTTTACTTTATTCTTTATTTATTAATTAAGGCACTCTCAGACAGTCTTAATAATATGAGAAACATAATCCGCACAATCTTTACAATATGAAAACAGCAGTGGCAACGCTGGGGCATTACAAGTATCTCATGGCGATGTGTTACTGTTATAATGAAAGCAATAACACCACATACTCGGAACTCGGTGGGGAAGGGAGAGGTTGTTAAGGTTTGTCCCGATCTTTAAGATAGTTTTCATAATAGCAAGGTATTGAGTAGCTTGATTGTTAGGTGCTAAGTTCCTTTTAAGTACCAATGGATATAAACAATATAATTATGTTATTTATTACGGATATTAGGAGGTGTATTACACAAGATGTTTCACGTTAGAATTTTAAAATACAAAACACATATTTTCATAAGTCCCTATCCTGTTAAATATAAAACATTTATTTAAGACAACGAAGTTTAATAATCCATAATATCTATAAGTGTGTTAGAAATGTAATTTTTTATTTTTTATATGATTAGGAAAACGTATTTCTTCCAGGTCACACGTGGACAAGAACAAAATACTTGCCTTAGTGGAAGAAAATTTCATTTTAAGATTTACAGGCGACGCGTACCGTTGTCATATGTGATATTCTAGCACCTCAGTTAACAGATACAAGTTCATATCTGGACCTTAATGTCTGTATCCCCGAGTATAGCAGATATCGATCATAAAGTGAATTCCAATCTGTAGAGAAACGTGTGAAAAACAATAACAATGCAACTGTAAAATTAACACCCATTACCGGATAGAGTACCAATAATATTAAAAGTCAATAAAATTCTTATTGTAACAGATTTGTTTACATGTAACCGTTGCAATAATTCCAGAAAACAGTTAAGAAAACAGTAAAACATATCAGTAAAAGTTTGAAGCGATAACTAAAAACCAAACGAAAAATTAGTGAGATCTGCAAATAATTTTTGTTTAAAAACGTTAATGCTAAATGAAGACAATTGGAAAATTAGCAATCTTTTCAGCTTAATGCATAAGACCAATTACTTTCAAATTGTTGTTCAATATATGTTTGCTACGAACATTTTAATTATATGAACGAATGATTTTTTTTTTTTCAATTAGAAACATGTGTTAAATTTTAAAACAAACACTTTCTATAACCAGTGTCGAAAGGTATATAGAATGAGATCGCTCTCCGACATTAATTTTAACTACTACCTTTTTATCAAAGTAACTTTTTAAACCTTTACGTTTACCGATAAAACATGATATGGAAACCATCATTAAATTGCATAGCTTGAAAATGAATTAGTTTGGTTTTTTAAAGAAGCAAAGTCTGCAATACACATTTCGGGATGGGTTTGTCACTTTCACATTTTGGTGTACTACTTTATCTCGGGAAATCACCTCTCTGCCTTCTCTCAGCAACCCATAGAGGTGTTGTGCAAGTGACAGGCATTTGCAAGGGCCTTTGTTAACACCAGAGCTTTAATTCCGCGACGGAACTAATTTTGCTTTGCCAAAGCTTTGCCAGATTAGAGTTATATAACCATTTGCAGAATGTAGAATACATCAAACCACAACTAAGAGCAACCATAATTATTTCTACTCAATCACATTGGTGGCCGCTGTGCTAAAGGTTCGATTCTTTCTCATTGTACTGAAATTCAGTACGGCAACTATAACATATCTAGTTATTATTTTCCAAGTATAGCTAGTAAACATTCCTCATAATTTTACTTATTGATTCTGCTTTTAATTTTTTGAACCTGTTGTTATTTCTTTATGTCTTATTACCATCAAAAGCTTTGTGTAAATACTGTTTATTGTATTCTTATTAAATTTACATATAATTTAACAGTCATATTAATGTATTATATTGCCTTTATTTTAAACTTTAACCATAATTCCGTAATTCCTTATAATAAGGTAATATTTTATGTTTCCTAGTGTAATGAAGTAAAAGTTAGTCTTTTTTTTCTCAAAGCTAACCCTGTGGTTATTGGCAACGGTTCCATTTTAATGTTGCTTTGAACACTCTTCGTGATTTTGCAGTTCTTATCCAAATGACCTTACCTTTACCTTGGCTGGAAATTCGTGACTCTTTTACCCATGCTAAAACTTTATGAAAATTTATTTGCAGTGAGCAAATGGGTATTTGAAAAAAATTATCAATTTAGAGCTGGCCATTAAAAGTGTCGACAGGGAGGGGAAAAGGGGAAGAAGCAGGAAATACAACTGCACAGACTTCCTTTCTTCAAGATGTAGATTGTTTCCGACTTATAGAAGTATCAATAAAAATTCATTAAACTAATAGTCATGTGAAATTGCAACAATTTGTGCAAGGTTTTAGAAAAAAAATTAATGCGACACTATATATCTTTTTTTTTTTTTTTAATTGCGTGAAGTTTGTAGCTGCCCATAATATGCGTAATGTTTGTTCTTTTTGTGTGTAAGTTATTACAGATGATCAATAGCATGTTATTATTGTAATTAGGATATCTCTCTGCAGCTGCGTAATCAAACGCAAACAATGTAAATAATTGTGTAATTATTCTTTCCGTTTATTTGCTTTGTAAGAAAGACCGAGAAATTGTAGACAGAAAGTTTTTCTGGCGAACCTGGCCTAGGCACCCGTCCTATGTATGAAAACAAGGGCATAAAATCTTCACAATGGAAAAAGAATAGCATTTCAGAGACCGGACAAAAGGGTTTCTTAAAAGGCTAGAACTTTCTCTCTTGCCGTGCGAACAAAACGCTTCGTGGGAGTGGTAACTGACAGCTGGCAGAGGACACCGACCTGTGTTGGAGTAGTCTCTTTACACTCTAAAAGGCAGTCGCCCAACTCGTATTTCCAATATATGAATCTAACGAATAAGATGTTGGGAAACTATTTTGGAGGCATCCAATAGCTATTTGTCTTATGAAAACTCTCTACGAATCTAGATTTGTATTACAAAGGAGCCTTCGCCCCGTTTTTGGTAGTTAAACAGCAGTGTAGTCAAGATTCAAGTTTCGGCAATCAAGTTCCAACTTTCAAGTTTCGAGTTTAGGCTGTCCACGCCGCCACTCAGTGCAAGTGCCTTACTATTCACTGTCAAAGTTCAAGACAACAAAGTGTAGTTAAAGTACTTGCTAGTCAAGCATTGTTCGCTGATAACTTCACCGCAACCTCAGCTAAAGCCGACAAACATTCGACCAGAACAGCATAGAAGTCAACGCGGTTTTACTTAACAAGATTTGAGTTTGCATCATCGATATTGCTCGTGACCGTTGTGTTAGTATCTGCAGCCTAAGCGACGAGGTTTACCACCAATCGTTAAAAGACTCTAAGGTTAATAAATTGCAAATTCATCGTATATCGTGTTGGTTGTTCTTTCACATGTCGTTAATTTCCATCTTATAGCCATTGAGCTCCATCAACGAAAAACAGCGACAGACCTGCGAGACGGAAACTCTGATGAAGTGTCGGCGATAGACGAGAAGTTCTTACGTCACCAACTTGAATATCTACAAACTTTGGTGATTTGTGAGGGGCCAACCCTAATCAGTATAATTAATCACCTATCGCTTAACCTACATCTTCAAGTTAAAGCCCTAGTCAAATGGTATGTTGAAATAACTTGGCTTTTTTGTGTGCGTTTGTTTTACTAAATTGCACAAATAATCTAGAATAAACGAAGATAGCACGCCTCCGAAGCTATACTCGATATTGCTAAATAAAGCAAAGGACACTGCAAGAATACAGTGCAGTAACATCTTATTACCTGTTTATATATGTGGTTTCACACCTAAGGAAAAATGTAATAATTCATGCAATGGTGCATAGAGACATAAAGATAAATTAATAATTAAAAAAATTAAATATATGTCTTACTTTCCACAAAAATAAATAAAAAATAAATATATGAACATTGTATACAGGGGAAGGAATACAAATGTACATTATTTTATTAAGGAAAATATTTACTAACGCAAAAGTGATTCACAGTTGAAACTTTTGTACTATTTATTGCATAGAATCACCTCATAATGTTATATCACTGAGTCCCCTTTTCTTTTATTGTGAATTTTATCCAAAGTTATTGATGTATTTACTGCCATTGCAATTTCAACAGTAGAGATGATATAAGTCTTTATTTCATTTCATTTTTTGTTTACTTATCGCAATGGTAAAAGTTCTCATTGTGTTAATTCCTACATTTATTTGAGTGTGATAGGTTTAGTAATGTGCAGAGTGGCTCATGAAAAGCCGGCCACTCGACTTGTAAAACAAAAGTGAGCATTGTATCCATTCCGTATGATTTAATTTCGACATATTGGGGCTTCTGAGCTCCCTTGCTGAAATATTCGCGACCACAGCATGTGTAATTTTTTGTTGCAAAGAATATCTTTCTCATTGCCCAGCTGTGGATATTTCCTCAGGGCACAAACCGTCACCACTTAATAGTTGCGATAACATAATCTTTCCTTTCAGCTTTCCGCTAGTATTCCTTCATTGTCTGGCTCGCCTTGGCCTAGGCTATACACATGCTTGAGACTGGCTCAGCGTGGCCCAGCCGGTGTTTCGCGAACTATTCATTAATTCGCCATTATTATCCCATGTCTAGTTATTTCTTAAGAAATTTTATTTACTATGAACAATGCATGACTTCTGCGACTTTTTTGATGAGCCAGCAGATAAATACAATGCTTGAGCTTAACAGAAAGCAAAATGCACAATTAACATATTAAGCCAGGGGTTAAAATCGACATGCTAACAAATATATCATGTCGCTATATAAATGTATTTATTACTTAACTTGTTAATTCTTTAAATGTTAATTGATAAGTGTCCACTCAGGTATCCGCAAACACTTTGCAATGTTTTGTAGGCTCCTCCCCTCAATGTATCAGTTCCAATTTATTCATTCAAAGAAACAAGTTTTGTGAAATAATTTGGGGGTTTTTTAAGATGCGTCTGAAGGCTTTCAGGAACTTTCTTCTCGTATATTTGCCCCTGAAGGCTATTTGTTCGCCACATGTATGCGACAGACCTGCGTTATCCGATTCCTCGACTTTTTTTTCCCTCTTTCGGTTGGTTTATCAAAGACGATATCTCCTCGGACACAATTGCTTGCGACATCAGCAACAGTACTTTTGTCCGAATCTCTTGAATCAGCAGAAATCGCATCCCTTGCTTTGCTACTGCGATAGAAAAGTGATTTCAGAACCTGGAGATTTGCCATTAGGTCTGTAAAACCCCGCCCCAGAATCCGGGCTTGCTGAGAATCCAGACAACCACCTCCGACGGCGTTTATTGCTCGAGTAAGTGCCGCCCATCGCTGGTCCTACAGCAGTACATGAGAAAATAGGAGAAGAGTTTTCGTTGAGCTCTGTTAATTAACAAACAACTTGAGAACAATGGAAAGTTGTGGTAAGAAAATAGCTGGAAAACAAGAATTTCACTACAGTAACTGCATAAAGAAAGAAGAACCATGCAAGATTATTTATTCATTCATTAATACACTCTCTCTATCTCTCTTTTACTGTTACTCGTTTCCTGGGACGGTAGCAGCTTTATTCTAATTCAAAATTCCTCGAATGTTTATTTATAACAAAACTCACTAATGCGTTTCTTTAAATCAACAAATGTATTTATCCTGTAAAGAGTTCAACTTTTGTGTGTGTTACATACGAAACTTGTATAAATTTACTGTGCTCAGAGTGCAAATCCCGTTCACTGATATGGCCAAGAAAAAGGGCTAATATACTTGATCTTAGCAAAGTTTTGATATCAACTTCCGCTATCCCACCGTTTGAAGAAGGATACTTAATAACTCTTTGATTACAGAGAATTTTAATCAACCCTATTCTAGTAGGAAGCCATTGCCCTATACGTGCACATATAATACTATCACCTAATTAAGAAAGTGTCATAGATTATATAGAATAACGCTGTTGAAAATTCGGATTATTATATTCCCTCTAGTGTACTAAAGAATCCGGTATATCATTATTGCCAAGGGAGCTCTAAACAATTAAAATCACTGAAACGTGCTTTTGCACGTGTTTGCCCATAGCATTGACTTAATTACTTCAATGTTTTTTTTTCTGTTTGACCGCATTAGAATCACTGTTCTGAGAGAAATTCTGTTGAAATACTAAAACAAACACGTGGTGAAATTGTGTTGCCAAAGTGTTTAGTTTAGCATGCACTTAAAAAATGGAAACGAAACTCATGCGAATATACTCCAAGTTATTTTGAAAGATATGCGTTTTTGGCTAAGAGACAATTCTAATTGCAAGATTATATTTAATGTCGTCTTTTATTTGTCTGATTCTGGTTTTTTGTTGTAGATCATTCTTTGTTAGTCGCACACCTTGTTGAGGACTGCACTGGATGGTACAGCTGTTTACAATGATGACGGTAAAACAGTAAATGGCAAAGAACTAAAATATCCGGAAAATATATTACTTGTTCCACTAGAAAATATATTCCTTCACTAGAGTAGAACGATCGCTGGGGAGAAGAGTTCTAGTTTAACCACTCGGCTACAACCACTTAAAATTACTTCAAATTCTTCATCTCCTGCATTTATCTCATTTTAAATACAGGCTTAGCTTGAAAAAAGAAATTTTAAACATCAATTACAGCAGAAACATTGATTTAAATGTTATATTTGAATCATACAATAGATGACATTTCAAGTGCTAGTTCAGCTTTCAGATGTAACGGGAAGTTCAAGCTACTTTAAATGTATAACTTAAATTAACATATCTTCTGCATGATAGGGGGATAGTGTTTAAAGAGTATATTAAATTAAACCAATGACGCAATCTTCATTCGCTAGGGTTGTCATGAGGAATGGTTATACTTGTTCGTTACACTTTTCGTGAATTCGGTGAGGGGTGGGATCTGGACATTTACAGTTTGCTATTATTACATTCTTGTTAGGAACACCTTTTATTTAACGATAAAAGGGCTTAATAGTTCATTAAACTGAACATAAACGGATTTCTTGGTAAGTATATATATACGAGGGTAGGTCCATAAGTTTCCGGCCTTGGCGATATCGCCTTCACAAAATCCTTATCTGGTGTCATACCTTATCTGTTAAAAAATAATTGCAGCTGTAACTTCCGCTCCGCTGTGTTCAGTTGTTCAGATATAGTTGAATAAAGAATACTATGTGTAGAAGATTGTGACATGGTCAAATGGAGTATAAAGCTGTTATTAAGTTCTTCACAAAAGAAGGACTAACTCCAAATAAACAGTGATTAAGGAGAAATTGTGGAAAACGGGCGACTCAAAGTTACCGAAATATCAGCAAAGTTGGGCCTTTCTAGAGTCACTTGAAACAAGTGGAACAATCCTAAGACTTCCGTAATAATAAGCGGGAAAAGGGGGGGGGTTGCCATTCGATCCCAATAATACTCTACTATCTGACTAGTAGATTACACAAGCCAAAAATAAACATTAGTGAAATAAATTTCTTACCACTGCATAAACTATATACATATTAATATTTTAAAAGTAAATTAGTTAATAGTACATTATAATTTTAAATGAAATATTTAATAATAATTATTTATTAACATAATTTTAACAACAAGGAAAAGTTAACTGAAAATATAACGAGAATACAACAGCCTTCAGTTTGGTTCCCTTTCCAGTCACTACAAATGAATTTTATACGATTATTTGCTTCATCAGGACAATAATTTATAAAAAAAAAAAAAAAACAACCTACATACGTCCTGGTGAGTAAAAAAGCGAGAGAGAGACATTGAGACCTAAAACCTTCACTATAGACAGATAGGATTGTTTGGAATTCAATGAATTTCATATAAACTGGTTTTATGATGCATCAAAAAATATTTCTAAACATTTCTTTAATTCAACCTTTAACTTTTACGAATTGAAAAGATTTTTGACAAAACAAAGTCTTCAGAAGCACTAGCCATGCACGCTACAGTGCAAGAATACGTTTACTTTTCGCTTTTTATTGACTAAAGATCGTCTATCCTTCCCCAAATTTGCCACTAGCACCTGATACTATGTATAATATGAGTTATTGATCTTGGTAATCCATAATTCAAGAGGCGTCGCTCTCTAGGCTACGTGAGAAATCCTTTTCACATTTTGTTTCAGAAGCACACTTCTTTTGAGAATGCTGCATTCGCTAAAGCCAAAGATGGTCATCAATAGCTAAACTCGATGCAAAAGGAGTGAAATAAAAAAGAAATTAGCTTTACGAAGAATTTTAAAATATGGCGGCACTGAATTTCTGTCTTTTTTTGAGTTTTCAGAGAGCATTCTCAATTCCTCAGCTTTACATAAGATATGCTATAGAGACAGACTTAATATAAAAGAAACACTATTGAAAATATTCCCTGCAAGAGTTGCACATTATTGCGACACTGGAGACCAATGGACGATAAAACTTTCTTTATTACATGAGTTTACTCTTCTTTCTGAATATAGTTTGTTTCTCTTTACAAAAAAGAGCATTTGTTTCTTTTTGTAAAAACTCGAAAGAATAATATCCCTCAACAGTCACTCAGATCTAAAACATTTCCTGCAACATCGAAGCCCTGTAAAATGTAAGTTGCACAAAAGCCATATCACCTGCGGAACTTGCCTGCTCAAGCCTCTTCTGGGCAGCTGCAGGTGTCCAAAACCTAAATCTCTCAACACCGAACAGCCCGTTAACTATTGCAAACTTGAGACTAACAAACAGGATATTCCTAGCAGATTTTCGTCCCGTATTTATCTCCCAATGCCCCACTAAGACCGGGAATCTTACAGTTTAACTTATATGGATATTTTTCCTTACATCCCAAATATAATAAAAGCATGTAAATCCTTCCAAGCCTAAACAAACCTAAACTAAAATGCGCAATAACTACAGATTATTCATTTTACTTCCAAATAGCCTTAAACAGAACAAGCCAGTCAGAACAGAACAATCAACAGATAGTTTGACGAGTGTTATGTGTATTATTGCGTTCATTTTTACTAAAAAATTAAGTTTAGTTGAGTGTGGATGAATTTCTGGTAAGAAAAAAACAAATAGAAGATGAGTCTGTAAAATCCGAGCTGATTTTCAATCCTCTGATAGCTTTTGAGAATGACATAGCCCAATATTTTACCCACATCAGGTAGCCAAGTATGACATGTTAACTGAAATGTGCCAATATACCACTTCACAAAAGTTGGATGTTGGACAAGAAAGAAACAATTACTATCCTATTGCACTTTTCTATCGCTTTGTTTGGCGAACTGTGCTTTTCCGTACTAGCAAACAGACCCCCCCCCCCCAAAAGTGTGTCAGAGACTTCTTTCAGTTAAATAAGAAATACACCCAGCAGGTATGTGTGCTCAAATCAATCATGTAGGCTAAAAAATCTTGTAAAATAAATAAGTTTAAGCTGTTGATTATTTTTCTCGTTTCTTTTTCTAAATAAATATTAAATGAAATGGTTTTAACTACTTTTACCAGCAATATAAATTCTCGGATGTTCCAGCACACCTAAACATCTATGAGAAACATTGATTTAGGTTTAACAAAGTAGGTGGGGAATAAATCGTATGTTACATTACGTGCAGAGATTTAGAACTGCATTTCTTTTTGACCGACGAGATATTAACTTCATTCAGATAATTTCAAACCTCCTTGTGCCAATAAGACAGATGTGTAAACTATTTTTTCATTGCCTTCTTGAGGGTGAGTCGTCAGCAACTCTCATGTTACAAGCTTATTCAAATATTGAACTAAATGCTAAATCCGATTAACTACAGAGAAACGTATTTCATTTTTATTCTATGCTACTCTACGTGTTTGTGCTATTTGGCACAATATTGAAATGTGTATGTGTATAGGTTATATATTATTAAACTTAGTTATTCCCAGAGTGCAAAAAGTGTATACACACCTTCACAACAGATATCTATTTAATATATATTTTAAAGTTGAACGGAAAGAAAAACAGTTATATGTAGTATGATGTTCTGCAAACAGATGTGACTCATAAATATATTATAATAGCGTTGCTACATGACAGGTAAATCAACAATGAACAAATGAAGTCAAGATTATCGTATGATGTTCTGTAAACAGATGTGACTCACATTACGTTATGCTAGCGTTGCTACAACAAAATGGAGCCAAGATTATTTTTTGAACAACGGAAAGCAATTTTGAAGTGGTATTGGAAAACTGAGAATGTTGTTGAAGTTCAAAGGCAATGGAGACGTGTGTACAGAACGCGAGTAACAATTCCAGGCATTGGAGACAAATTTGAGACTCATGGTACCGTATGCGATGTTCACAAGGGCAGTTCTGGGAGACCTCCCACAGCAACAAGCCTCGCGGAATGAATCCAAGGCACTATCCAAGACACTGGATAGGACAAAGATTCTTCTACCTATGGGGAACTCATAAGGATGTTGTATACCGTAGAAAAACTGCTACACTAGCAGCACTTCGGGAAGAATTTGAAACGGCATGTGCTGCATTCGCTGAGGACACTTTCGCAAACGTTGCTCAAGCAGTAGTTTAACGTACTCAGAAGTGTATCGACGCTGATGGTAGGCATGTTGAGAAACTGTTGTAACTGTAAAAATCTAAGACGATTAGTGCTCATCATTTTCTGTATGTGTGAATTCAGTTTTGTTATGTTAACACAGTTTTTTCTTTGCTTAAAGTGTGCATACATTTTTGGCACCCTTTGTATGTTTCTAAAATTTATACTAGCAACACTTTCCTTAACAATATGATCATAATTACGCATTTATGGAAGTTAGAAACATAGAAGTTAAATAATCATTCAAACGTATTACGCTAACTCTTAACATATTCTCTCTATTATGAAATTACCAGAGTTACCTTACTAACTAAAACTGATCCAGTAACACATGCATATTTTAGGAAATGTTTGTCGAATGTAAACGGCTTTCAATTGTTATTATTGTCAAATGTGAATAGAGATCTGGAGATGGGCGTTAAATTCTACTAAGAGACCTGCATTCGCAACGGCTTTCGGGGTAATTTTTTCTATTTTAAGTAAAGTACTTATATTCAGCAATTACCCTACTGAGTGGTAGAAACCATCGTAACTTTCACGATACAAGTCTTTGCATCAAGTTATTCCGTCAGTGAAAAGGCGTCCCCTACGCTAGCTGTTCCTAGAACTGTGTTCCTTCTCGAAATATTTGTGGAGTAAAAATACGCTAGCAGGTTCAGAATACCCTTCGCCACATGCTGCTTGTGAGAAACTCTTTATATTCTTTATTGTATTTCCCAAAACTCTAGTAATTAAGTTAATTTCAAAGGTTCCTGCATACTTTAGTTTAGTATAAAATGTCTGCATTAAAATTAAAACACTAGTTGGGTAGGTAAATACAATTTCAGAAAAAAAAATCTCAATAATTTTCTTTGTTCTTGCATTCATTTGATCCCCAAGACTTCTAAGACCTTGTTTCTCCGCAGTCACGTAACTGCAAGAAAATCAACCCTCCTTTATCAGAAGTGCACTTGATTAAGATTTCATTACAACCTAGTCAAGCACACTTAGCTTTGCGCGGGTTGTAGCATTACAGGAGGAAGTAAACAAAGTTAATTAGGCTGTATTAGGCAAAAAGTTGCCTCTCTGATAAAAACGGGTGCTTGTAATCTCGGCGTTCTGGAGTAATATTAAATCACCTTCACTACTAACGGACAAGATAGAGGAAGCATTAAATAAAATCAAAAAGTTGCTGAATTAAGTGAGGAAGAGAAAGTGGAGATTATTAAATCTATGATGTGGACACTGCTTTGGGAAAACAAAATACAGGTTCACGATCGGCTATTAGCTATAAGAATAAAAATAGAATGAGTATACCTTATAATAAAATTATGTTATGCCCCAGAGGAGAAACAAAGGAAAAATCAGATTACCTTTACAGCACATTGCATAAACAAATTCAACAATAATTATTATTTAATTACGTCTTGAGGTTTAAATATAAAAATTAGGAACATCAGATTGTATTATACAATGTTTACAAACTGAAGAAATCATTTGAAACAGAATGGCAAGTTATTTTGTAACAGTTAATCTATTAAATATTATAAATAAGTTTTTGCAAACATAATTTACATAAAATAATTTGGGTAACAAGAAAACCGTCATCACTAATAAACCATTTAATAGCAAATAGTAAAGCAGCACTACTATTTCATGATGGATTTTGCTAGAAGCAAAAATTGAAGTATAAAAGCAATAGGAGCTAAACCAAATCCCTACAAAGAACAAGTAAATATCTTATGGAATATGTATTTACGTAAAAGCATCATTAAGTACCCCTTATCAGAAAAGAACGATAGAATTTTCAAACAAATTCCATATAGAAGAAAATAGAGAAAATGATTGGGCAACATTGATATAAACCTTTATCAAAACTCTAAGAGAATATATTGGTGAAAGAAACAAATTTTAACATAAGAAAACGAAAGTATATATATATATATATATATATATATATATATATATGAATATGAAAAATAAAAATAAAGTAACGCTATTAACAATGTAACAAATTAACAGTAATAATAAAAGTAGATAAGGGTATGAAGGTCTAGCTTCTTGCCATTGAAGAACTCCAGCAGTTCGAAATATAGCAATTTCAAGTGTGACTTTATCTAAGTCACTTATCTACTTTTATTATTACTGTTAATTTATATATATCCTATCTAAAAGAGCGATACAGGATTGAAATGATTACAAACAAAAGATCAATTAAACTTAGAAAGCATTAAATTAACAGAACTAAATAAACATTTCGGAGAAATTAATAAAATTAGCTCAAAAATAAAACTGGTATCTTTCGAAATAGAGAATTACCTAAATTTGGGACAAATATTTCGTTAAAATTTTTAAAATTCCAAACAATAAGCAAGGTAGCACAGGTAACACACTACACCAATATACTAATGATGAAATATTTCAAACATCAACAGTCATTAAATGGACATTAATTGCATAATTACACAAATAAAGTATTCATTTATATACATGATTAAATAGACCAATGAGCATTTATTATTGAAACCTAACCATCTAAATGACCATCTATAAAGGGAATCCTTGCAGAGAAACACTTGAAGATATGCTTAACTTGACTGCTGGGAGTGGGTGTGACATTGTCGGCTGTGGTGTTAACAGCTGCATGTTGGGAGCAACAGTATTGCCTCGGCTGGTTATGCTAGTAGATGCTGCCTATTTGTTGCTTCCCTTCCAGAAGAGCTCAGGGTTATTTCCGCTAGTTTCGTTGCTCTAAGATCAACGGGTTGAGGAAGAGGTTCTGGCGATGTAAATGAGCAGGCGGTTCGATGTTATTTCTAATAATGATTTGTGCAGCGTCACTTTTTCATAGACCGTTGATACGCTGTATATAATTATTCCACGCTCTATCTTATCAGATTGTTTGTCCCAATGAATTATATAATGCTTACTGAAACGAAGACTTGACAAATGTTTCCTATGCAGACATTAGCTTCAAATTCGGTTGCCTGAAGATGCGGAATGCCGAAATGTTACGCGCTGAATTGAATGAAGCACAGAATAGAACTGAGAAGCGAATGAAGCGAAACAAGCGAGCAAATAAAACAAATGAAGCGAAAGAATGAAGCCCAAACTTACCCTTATATACGTAATTCAAACAGAAATTGTTGAGACACGCAAGTCGCGTGAAATATGTGATAGGGTTGCGTCTCTCCTTCAAATTTTAAACATTTAGCAAGCAAAACGAAGTAAATAATGCTTTGTAATTCCTCTAATACATTAAGTAAATCATGAAGTCATATCAAATCATATAAACGTTGTTTGAAGCGATTTATTTCCGTTCTTAATTTACTATAAATTATAAACATTTTAGAGTCAATTTCTTCCCCCAGGATAGCCATTTTAATTTAGCAAAGATAGAAAAAATACTTCCATAAGCTTTAAAGCTTAGTCTCTATGAAAAATGAACAATAAAATAGCTTACTGGTGACGGTAAAATAGTCAAAACAAAATACCTAATGCTGCATTCTTAAAGTATGTAAAGCTTTAGAAAAATTACAAAATCGTTTTCTACTTTCATGCACACATTCTCTAAGAAAAGTGATTAAACAAAGACCTAACTGGTAAGAGTCTCAAGGAACAATTTGTCAACCTTAGCTTGTGCATTCTAAACTTATAAACCTTAATTAAAGTGGAAATGTAAGCATAAGAATTAATTAATTTACTTAAGATAATTAATATAAAGACAGTTAAGATTGCAATGCGGTTCCATAAAGGATGAAAATGTGGAGCAGATGACTTGAATTGAAAGTCAAAAACGATAAAAAAAGTGTAGTTGTATAAAAACTGCATAAATGTAAAATATATTAATATAAAGCCTTTTTAATTGTGTTTTACATTTACGTGCATGTTTAATTTACTCATTTTAAAGTAGAGTAAATTTAACATCATGCTATTAAAAACTCTGTTGTTGTTGCAGGATAAAACAATTATAAACAATTATAAACATGCTAAATTTGTTGGGGTAGAGTATGTTTTCGTGTGAATAAAAAGGAGACAAAAAAGATGTAAAAATTTAGTTGCAAAGGCCTAGTATTTTATGGTAGAATATGTACCATAAATGTATCGTTCAGTTTCAATTAGTCATTTTATCTAACTGCAATAGAATATTAAGTTTTCAGTCAGAACATTGGCAATCATAGAGCCAGAATGCTCCTAATATAATTGACTGAACCTAAACATAACAAAGGGGATGTTTTGAAGGCATCTTTAAATTAAATATTGGTGTTCAATTATTGGACACCTTTAAAATAATTCAACCAAGCTGTGCGTTGTTCTAAACCCTCTTTGTGCTGTGAATACAATGGAAATTGAACTGATATTGTTTGCTTTGAGCTTAATTTCTATTATGCCATCTGCTATCACCGACACTAAGCCACAGGGCAAGATCAGATTGGGAGATATCATCAATAACGAAACACATGGAAACAATACATTTATTTGTTTACCCACGCTTCCCCCTTATGCAATAAATGGAAACACAACGATAAGGCCATTGAAAATATGTTATATCTGTCATTGACCGTACCCATTGGTCAAGTTCATGTATTTGTACAAAACAAAAACCGAATTAAATAAATTTACAAGATAAACGTGTAAAATATGAGTTTGCATTTTACAGGCAGAACAATCCGTCTAACAATATGATAATTATATTTTTGAAAATTACAGTATCACAACTAAGCCCTATACTCCATTCTCAATATAGAGAAATACATTTCTCATTTATTTAACAACTGAAAAACTGTTTTCTTATTATAATCGTCAGTAATAACTGTGCAAATTTAATTAATTAGTAGTCAACGTTAAAAAAAATAGATATTGGACAGTTTATTGGCCTAAATGATCATGCCAAATACCACGTTCATTAAAGACGATAAATAGAAAGGATAAAATGATGAATCAAATGTTCCTGCACTCCTTAGCATCTAATAATAGTATTCACCTATTGAGAGTAATAGAAAATTCCGGACAAAATCTTACTCAGGCAACATTTACCGATCGGGGATCGAACCCGGTTCGCCAGTTGACAAAGCAAACAAGCTACACATGAGGTTTCCTTGACCAGCGGGAAAAGGCACTTAAGTCACAAAATGTCGTTTTGTAGTTTGGTATATTAGACGAAGCACGTATATTATTTATTTTATCTTTTAAATCATGAAAAGTTATTGTAATTCATATTGAAATAAGGCATAATTTAATAAACACATTTATATTTCATTCTTATATTACTATCCACATAAAGAGTTGAAACCGTTCCTCCGACCCATCCCAATAAAATATAATTATTATGTATAGTTTTGCAGTCTTATTACCATACCTTAGCATTATAATTAATATATAATTAATAATATGTAATTGTGTCATAAGCTGTAACTACATAGGAACTTCTTTTGGTATATTTCCGTTTGTAGTCGCTGAACTTGTCAATATCCTCATTCTCGAGCTGAAAGGGACGACCCTTATTTTTTAGGAAAATAACATTGCTGAAGTTCCTTTAAACCATCCAAGAAGGGGCGCTGACCCCTATCGGCTAATGATTCGTTAGCTCTTTAAATGATCCAATGATAATAAATATAGCGAATGAGGAGTGAGGTAGTTAAACTTGAATCAGCCAATGCAAAAAGTGTATTTGAACTTTTAAAGAAAGTCGCGAGAATGCGCTTCTTTCTAGCGTCTCCTAGCTAACGAATTTCAATTCGAATTTGATTTATAAGGAGGCGGTCACCCCGATGGGGCACTCAATATGCAGCTCAGTCATTTCACTTCAGCCAGTTCAGGTAGTCATTCAGTTTGACTCAAGCATTTCAAGAAGGTCGCGCCGTGCACTCAGCTTGTTGGAGCAGTTTCAGTTTAGTAATAAACCAGCAGTTCTACGCAAGCAGTACTTAATTTGCGGTCTAGCCAGGCACTTAGTATTCGGGTCATTTCAGTGCGACTCAGTAAGCAGTTTGAAATTTTCAAGCTCGTCAATTAAGTTTATACTTATAATAGCTCAGTCCCTCAAAAGCGAAAACACCAAAGGACGCAACAGAATTTGGACATAATAAACTACGTAAATACATTATGTCGCATCAAGTGCACCTTTTACACCTACAAATTTCCCTCCCGGTCCTGTAGAGCCCCACTCAACGAAATAGCGGATCACCCAGAGAATTGTTGCCGCTGGAGCGTCGGCAGCCCATAATCTATCTAGAAACCACTTCAAAACCAGCGTGGGGCCACCTACAACACAGCCAGCCCCAATCAAACCGACACAGAGTAAATTATAAAAAAAACTTCTTATGACAAAATAATTTTTAAACTTATGTGCCTTTTCCCGCCGGCCAAAAAACTAATATATTGGAACTGGTGAATAAGACTTGAGAAATTCAGATTATTCAAGCCATGAACCTTCAGCCTTCCGAGCTGATGCTCTTTGAATTGTACGTGTGAAAGAACAATTTCCACACATTAATCAAAGATGAACGTTACAAACATTTTATGATGAAATATTTATATACTATTTTAACGTTTTTTGTTTGTTTGTTTTTTTTTTTTAATATTTTAACATTCGATTGTTTACAATGTACAGCAATCTCTTGGATTCACTGGTTAGAGCATCAGCCTGGATCATTAAAGATCCATCGTTTGAATTCCGACCGTGGCCCGAATTTTAAGTGTGGTCCTTCATTTCCAACTTATGGAAAGATTCACTCGGTGAATGAAATATACAAGTATTCAAAAGAAAGTATTTGTTATGAGACCTTGTTATAAACACCACAGGCTTCGTTCTAAAAACAATGCAGCACATATTTGTTATGCAGTGTGGGCTCATTCGAAACCTTCTTATTTGTGTATTTAACAAACCTCCTGCATGTTGGAAGTCACTAGTGATAAACAGAAGTCCTTGGGAATAAAATTAGAGCATTTATAGTATGTTAGTAATGTTTGTTGCATTAATATATATTTATCCCCTTAACTTTGGTCTTACCATACGTTATATCAATAGTTTGGATAGTTTTAAAAAATTTCGAAACATAAATATTTACGTTACATGATAAATCATGATTTTTTACACATATTTATATGTTTATCAATATGTGTTAATAAGACTCATGCCTACTCTTGACAAAATGGACAATCTGAAATCACGTAAGCATCTGTGTAATATCTATTTGATACAACAACAAATAGCTGTGAATGCATTTTCAAGATTTTCTCCTCTTAATCTCTTTCATATATTTTCTATCAGTCTTTCGCATTTGGCATTTCCAAACTTTCTCCGCTCAACATGTTAGAGTTTCAGTCTTTATGTGCAGTACTAGTTATGGTACTTTATCAGATTGACTGAGCATTTTCTTTTATTCTATGATCACAATTTTATAGAATGTGGAATTAATATATACTCGTACATGCTTATATGCGAATAAAATGCACTAGTATAGCATTTAATAGAAATAAACATATACATAGTCCTAAAATTGTTACGGCTTGACTTACGAAGACCAAAGTGTTCAAAGGAGCATGTATTTTACAAGAAATTCCGAGCACAATTTATTACACAACTACATAGTTACGATTCTCATCTTAAAGTTTAATAGGATATATCTGTTCGTATTAACAGTGATAATACAACCCTAATTTTCCAAAAATTTTGTAACAGGAAAGATTTGTTTTGAACCCTGTGGTAATAATAAATGAGATTAAATTCTGTCATGACCCTTTACCGAATCCGTTATCTTCTGACATGAGCAATCGTAGCCATAAATCAAACGAGAACGTTGCAGGAACGCTATCGCTGCTTAATGGCACCATTACGAAGGAAATGTGTCCTTATCTTTGGTAATGATGCTACACCTACTGAAGTCAAAAGGTCAGAACGTGTTTCATTTCCGATACGTAGCGTCAATTGCTCAACAACAACTTCTATATCATCTAATATCCAAATTCACGGTTTAAAAGTGTATGTCATTGTTTTAATGTTTCAACCATAGTCATATTTATGCCTTAAGCATGATCCGGGGATGCTGAAATGTACAGGATGGTGCACGAAATGTTATACAATGAAATTGTGTAGTAAATATGTTATTTGCAGGTTGGTAACGTTGGAATGTTGTGACGATTAGCTGTAGTTCGAGCAGGTTCAACAGAAGACAGCAGTTGTCAATATCACGCATGTGTGACTCCACCGCTTCGGTTTAATAAAATGGCGGACAAAGGCCGGTTGACGCCTGAACAGAAAGTGAAGACTGTGTTGTTTTACGCGGTATCGAAGAGTGTAGCAGAGACGCAATGACGTTTTCGTGTTTATTTTCGTAGACCGACAGACAATGTATAGACTAACCACACAATTTGAAACTGACGGCATATTTTAGAGCAAAAGCGACCTCGTATCAACACAGTCCCGTACTACATAGAATATCGTGACTGTGAGAGTGGCTTTGACACGAAGTGCCAGGAAATCCATGAGACGAGCTTCAGCCGAAATGGGCATCTCACGTTGTTCTCTTCAAAGAATACTTCATGCTGACGTGAACTTATTCCCATACAAAATGACAGTGTTGCACAAACTAATGGAAAATGACAAGGTGCGGCCATTACAGTTTGCGACTTCGGCTCTTGCAAATGATGCCATGATTCCACAACACGTGGTTTTCTGATGAGGTCTACGTTCATTTGAATGGTAGCGTCAATAGGCAGAATATCAGATTTTGGGCACCAGAAGATCCCGGTGTTGTACACGAGATTGAAAATTACGAAGAAAACCAGTGTATGGGGTGCCATTTCCAGTCATAGAATCATTGGTCCAATCTTTTTCAACGGCACAGTTAACAGTGTGTGTTAGATGGACATGTTGCAGAATAATTTTCTTCCGCAACTTTATACAACAGGGTTAGCAATGGAAACACAATGGTTCATGCAAGATGGAGCTCGTCCTCATACACCAAAAGTTATTCTGGATTTCCTGCACCAACATTTCAGGCTCCGTGTGATGTCCCATCGATGTTTCCAGGGCGGTTCAATATTACCGCCACACAGCCCGGATATTCATCCCTGTGATTATTTCTTATGGGGACATTTGAAGGAGATAATCCACCGCAACAAACCACGCAATCACTGCGAGCGGTTTTTCACAAAAATTTTCCAGTGAGTAACAGAAGACTTGTGTCGTAGAGTGTCGGAAACGTCACAGTTCTCTCGAAGAGCTGGTACGTCAACAAGGTGGACATATTGAACATGTACTGCAAGCTCGCTGAGCACACACATTCTGATGATTAATGTTAAAAAAAAAAGCCCAAAACGTTCAACTCTTGGCTTTACGATTACTTATGTGCATTTCTACGATCATGGTTACAGTACATGACAATATCCTAAAGAAGATTTTGACTTATGTCAGGTATTTAACAAAATTATATAAATGCTGTGGCTTTTAAAATTATATTCTTGTCTCAAAATGTAATTGGAATTATTTGACAGAATATTAATTATCACAGTTGGTATGGTATTTCAAGTAGTGGGCCCAAGGCCAGCCGCTAACAGCAATTAAAGCGTTCGCAGGCTTGATATCAATGGAACATCAAAAGGAAAATGTTCCGACACATTTACAATCAATCCATGCTTGAGGCGAGAGTTGGTACTGAAACTCTGGAATGTTTTTGAGCTATTAATTTGCATTTAAACAACCAAAAGGGAACATGTCAAAAAGAGGATGCAATTAGGAAAGCGTCAACGTATTATTTAAACTCCTGCAAGTAGAAGTTTTCTCTTGAACAATAGCGCAACCGGTCAAAATTGTAGGATATGTTTAGAATTTATTATATTTATATTTCTGATAATCAATCTTTTGTAAATAACAGAATATATGTTTATTATCTCTTTATTTATCTGGAGTACATGATTGCTGACTTCACCCTTCTCTATTACAAGGAACTATATGCTACAGATAGGGAAATCCAGGCATCTAGGAAGTATGATCTCTTAAAAAAGAAACGTATAACAATAAGAATGCACGTTAGAGTGGCATAAAATAGAGATTATGCTCTGTGTTGATCACTCTCAATTTTGTTCACATTGTGACTTTTTTAAGGGTGTTTAACGTCCGTTTTTACTACTGAGGCACCACAGGCGATGAACACTGATGATACATGAAACGAAATGATATATTGGGAAAGAATTTTTCTTTCTTTCTTTTTATTTATTTTTTTTTTTTAAGGAAGGAAACGTTCCAGGCCTATTAGGATACCTACCCGGCATTTTCTAGTTATGAGGACCGAGGAAAACCTGGAAAAAACCTCAGTTCGGGAGGACAGTCCTGAAGGGATTCGAACCCCAGACCTCCCGCTTACGAGTCCACGCCTTAACGACCTCGGCCACCCGTGGCGGTCATATTATGGCTTAGAAGGTCTATGCTAGATTGTTAGCTGAGTTTGATTCCGAAAAGCGTCAATAAGTTACCTATTTATATATGTTCTGAAGTTTTATCTCACCCTAAAAAGGGGATTACGCAGTATCTTCAGAAGCCGACGGACTCCAGAATCATTTGTGCAAGTATTAATTCACTATCTCGAAGGGATTTTACAGTTGGCATGGATTTTTACTTATCACACAGTGGAGGTGCAGTGATAAAACAATTTTTCATGTGAAGAACAGATAGCACATGATTGGTGGAAAGTATTGAAAGCATGTACGCGTATGCGTCTTGGTACAGGATGCCAATAAATAGGTAGTGTTTACCATTTGGCTACTAAAATGGAGTCGCTTTGTAATGAGCAGTACGCTCTTGTGAAATATTCCTTCCGTCTGCAGAAATCCGATCTGCGTATGCGAGGTTACAGTAAGCATTTGGGGATGATGTTTTTTACATCAACCGCCCCTCTATGGAGGGACGTGTTTCAACAACAAAGCAAGGTGGTTTAGGTGCTCCAACCACTGCAGTTCGGGAAATAACAATGGATTGTCAGGCACGTTACAGATTTTCCAAGGCAGTGCGTTCACTACTCTGCACAATCGCTTAGGTCGGTTTCAGATGGGTGCCTAGATTGCTGACGCCTGAACAGAAAATGGTACGAGGGGATGTGTTTTGGATGTTTCAGCGTCTGGTAGCAGAGCATAGCGAGCCATACCTGAATACTATTATTACAGGTGATGATTTACCATTACGATCCTGAAAGAAAACAGGCGAGCTCAGAAATCTCCTGGTTCTCAGACACCAAAGAAGGCCGAGGTAGTTCGGTCGACAGGAAAGTTATAATGATTTCCTTCTTCGACTGTCAAGGAATAATTTATTAACATGAAGTCTCCTCGCCAATAATGGTTAATGTGATATACTACAAGCCTGTTTGAGTTTCCGATACGACACATCCGATGAAAACACCCTGAGTTCCATCCATATGTTTGGCACCTTCACCATGATAAAGCAGCCCTCATGTTTGTAATATTATTGCTCAACTAAAACATAAAATGTATGCTCCAGCCTCCATACAGGCCGGACCTATTGTCGTGTATCTATTTCTCTGTTCTCTCGTCTCAAAAACGAGCTGCAGGTCCAGGGGTTTGGTTCATCAACGGCAGCCGTGAAGAAGGGTGAGGCGGTTCTGACGACAATGTCAAAAAACGGTTTCCAGCAGGTCTTCCAGGACAGGCAGACACGTTGAGTCAAGTACGTACAACTCAGTGGGAGCTACTTCGAAAACGACCGTACCAACCTTCACCCCCATTCTCTGTCATAATTGACTAGCTGTCGTTGTATACAGAGAGAGGCCGAACATTGGAGACAAACTTTAGAATGTAGTTCCTGACAGGAAAAACAACAAACCCGTCAATAGCCCAGAAATGTACAGAAAAACTGTAATTAGATCAATCGGATAGAGGTCGATAAGGACAGAAAAGTCGTCAAATATGCTGACCCAGTACCTAATCTCCAGCCACTTGAATTTCGGTATTCTTCGGATATAAGAAGGAACACTGCAACGGGTGCGGCAAAATGATTTAACATTAAATAACAACAGGCACGCGTTTGTTTCTAGTATGTAAGATTAATCATAAACATTTTGTGCTCAAGAACCAAAGTGTTCTCTGGGTCCAAACAGTAATGAACAGGCAAACATGTGCGTCATGGTCAACAACTAGCTTGGTACTGTAAACAAGAGTGGATGTTGTCATTACAGATGTTGAGGTTATTTTTGCTCTTTTATCTCTAACGTTACTTTATGGAAATATTATTTTGCATTGCATTTTTAACATTAAAAAGACTCATTTTTAAATGTAAGCACTCCCTGGGTATTAGTTTGTTTTTTTCCTACACTTTTCTTTCAAGCGACATGTTTGAGCACGAAAATATTCCTCTGTTGACAAATTCATATAAAAACATTAAGAGCATATATATGAAACTGAATTTAGGAATGAGATATTTTCGTTAAAGTTCCTCAGATATTTCCATATTTTCAGCATTTATCCGTAAACGTTATGGCACTTATGTTTCGGCCTGTATTTATTTTTATGTTCAATGTGAAATTATGAGGACGGTAACTCAAAATAGCTTACAACATTTCAATAATTTACCTTCAGTGAAAGACTGAATAATATATAAGAAAATATATAGCTCAAAATTACAAAGAATTATGGGGAAATACTTTATAATTAGATTTTATATCCGCTATCTAAGATTTAACACAAGTGGATAATATACAAGCATAAGAAATAAAAGAAATCGTGAAATATGTTTTTAAAAATCTATCAGAAGAAACTATAAATACAGAATTAATAAAATACGCAGTTAAAAAAGGGAAAATAAAATAATAGTTATATTCAACACACGCTGGAAGAAATATATCACCCCAGAGGAGTGGAAAATTGAAATGGTTCATTCTTATTCATAAAAGGAGAAACGCAGAAACTTACAGAGATATTAGTTTATTAATTCTTAATTCAAAATATACACAAAGATCATCACCAAGCGGCTAAATGTAATTTTAGAGAAACAAAATAATTTCAGGAATGGTGCTCAGACAGAAAACTTAACTAATAACAAATTATGAAAAAATACAGACATTTCAATTTGGCGACATGCATTTGTTTATAGATTATGAAAATATATCTGATAGAATATCATGGGAGATTATGAGAAAGGGAGGGCTACCAGAGCACATAATAAACTGCTGTATTATAGAGTAAATTCAATGTACAAAATGGAGTGACAACAGAAAAACGAGACAACTAAGAGATTATACAGGACTGTCCTTTTTCTTTAGCTTATTTTTACATTATGTTGGCAAAACTATTATAAATAGCCCAGATCTTTAAACTAAAAAATTAGGGTAGGTAGCCTTAATATAATTATAATTTTATTTCCCGATGATTAGGCAATTTTAGTGATTCTAAGATAATCTTCAAATGCTCTGAATAAACTAAATGTAGCCGCAAAAGTTTACAACACAAAAGCTTCCAAAACAAATCAAAGATAATTGCATTTACAAGGAAAGGGCATATAAGGTTACAACATGTCATGCTTCAAGAAAGAAAATATCAATCAAAAATTAAACCAATGTTATACAATGCGTAGAACTATAAGCAAACCATTGAAAAATAAACAATAAAAAAGCAGGCAACTGAAGTGTATGAAATAATTGTGTATTACTTTCACAATTATTTGCGTTCAGTAGCAGGTTACACAATCATAAATAAATAAAAAACAACGAAGTTTTATATTCAATTTGAACGAGAGAATTAATAGGTTAATAGATAATTTGCATCACCACATTCAGACATAAATGGTGAAGCAATTATTAAACCACCGTTAGGAACAGTCTTTAGATCTAATTCCAGAAAGAAAACGGTCACTGACACGACGAGGAGGGGGGTCCTTTGCAATTTTTTTTTTTTTGACTTGAAGACAGTTTGGCATATTTTGAGATAAGTTATTCAATTTTCGCATTAGCAATAATATTTTTGGGTTAAAACGATGAGAACATTTACTCAGTTAATGAAAAGTCAAAATACGTCATGCTGTTTTTTAAACACTGTGCCGTGAATATCATTAAATATAAAAATATTTAAAAATGTTAGAAAAATCCTAAATTACTAGATACTATGTAAAGAAAAAAATATATGTGAAAATAATGGTTTAGAATAATCTTTTTCAACAGCGGATCTTATGCAATTGCAGTAGAGAGAGTTTTTCTATTATATGAATGTTCTTCAGGAACTCTGGCATTCCTTCCAATTTGAGAACATGCGAATTAAAATGATTGTTTACTGCAATGCTAAATAAGATACATTCACAGCCTTGTAGTGAGATTAATAGAAAACGTTTGTTTTACATATTGAATAATAATAATAATAATAATAATAATAATAATAATGATAATAATAAAGTAGAGTAAAGACATAATTTGTGTTAATATTTAGCACTGTTAAAGTTTGTGTAGATAACTTTTATTTCATATTTGTAGAAGTTACAGTCCTTTCTCATTGATTTTGCAGTTATTAGCTTCCGAATTTATTTGTCAGACAGTGAGCTCTCACAGTGGAGCCTATACAGAGCAATAAAATGACAATAGCGAAGTAATGCGGTACACCGTTAACTTTTACGATTGTACAATGGATAATTAATTCCTTTCATAAGACTACTGCGGTGAGACAGTAGAATGCACCACTGGAATAAACGATTGTTTGTTCGCTTTATGGCTGCTACATCTTGTGTATCACATTACACAGCGGTATACGTGATCAAAAGCCCAGATGAACATTACTTCCCGCTGGACACTGTGAGTGGCCTAATCCATTATACATTACTGAACCTCGTGTAGTTGCTACGGCTAGTGGAAGTGGTAAACACTGCTCCACGTGTCTCATTTCCTGCACGCATGCACACCACACACACTAACTCCGTCTCATCAATTGCAAATGCTTGTTCAATTACTATACATGACTGATGTATTTTAAATTTCCTTTAGAAAATATACAACCAGTATTTAGCATTGCATAAGCAACAATTTTGTATGTTTTTCGGAATTTATTTTTTATGCTGTTATTACTAGAGCCAGGGTTGAATGTAATTATGTTTTTAATGCCACGTGCTTATATAAATTAATTTTATTTTTCATATTTTAAATATTTGGCATAGCATTACATATTTCAAAAATTTTCATAGCATTTTTAAGTAATGAATAAGCTTAATTTACTTAGCAATAAATGTTTACAATGAAATATATACATGAATGGTGTTTAACGTCCATTTTTACTACTGAGGCATCACAGGCGGTGAACACTGATGATGCATGAGATGAAATAATATATTAGGAAAGGATTTTTTTTTTAAGGAAGGTAACGTTCCAGGCCTAAGTTTAGGGAGATACCCGGCATTTGCTTTTATGAGGACTGAGGAAAACCTGGAAAAAACCTCAGTCAGGGAGGGTGGTTTTTTGTTATTTAAAAGTTTTCATTATTTTGAATTATATAAAAAAACAAAAAATTTAACGACAATGGCAAAAATCTTTTTCAAGCCAAATACATTAACTTATCATTCGAACGCCATACCACCCGCTCACGAGTCCGCGCATTAACGACCTCGGCCACCCGTGGCGATCCATGAAGTAGGTTTATAGCAACTGCGTCTTCAACATAAAAAAAAAAAACAAAAAAAAACTCTTATTTGGCATTCTCCCTGCAGAAATTGCAGTCTCCAGTCTTCAATGCTGCATATTCGGAAAGTCAGTAAATAGGCCACAAGTGATAATTATGGGAAGAGTGAAAAAATATTCAGTAATTTCTAACGGTGTTAGAAGGAGCATAATTCAGGTCGATTATGTTAGTTTGTGGGTATGTGCAGCTTTGTATTGAATATGTTAGCAGAATAATAGGCCTTCTTAGAACATTTTGGGATTTCCTGCAAAAGAAAGATATAAAAAGAGTCTTCTGGCTAATCGTTAGCATCCTTAATCACGCAAAACAGTCGAAAAGTTTTCTTTGTTTGTATTTGGGAGCTGACAGACCAATAGCAATACACTTCTGTTTCAAATACAATTCAATTTTTACACGGTTTAGCCTACTGCATAATACACCAGCAGCTAGATTTGCTACAAGTACTCAAAATGAGTTTCCAGAAAGTTGATGGTGATCAAAAAATGACACGAATAGATTTGTAATTGTTACGTCTCTCTCTCTTTCTCGTGGGTCCTGGTGGTGTAGTGGTAGCCATACTTGCCTCCTAAACCCAAGATCGTGGGTTCAATCTCGGCTAGCATCGATGGATTTTTTCGGGCGTAAAATCTTAAGTACGGCTTTAATCGGAAGGGAAGAAAAGCCGCCGGTCCCATGTCGTAGATTTACGTCACGTAAAAAATATCAAGCCTGAAAGAAGAGGCCTGTGAGCAAAATTTGTTGGCCGTTTCACGCCCTGAATTGAACGGGACGCTGATGACCTGAGATGTTAAAGAGCGTCCATAAATAAATCAAATCAACAATCAAGTCGATAGTCATCCAAGCACCGATACACCCCAAGATTTCAATTAGTGTTACTGGTGATACATGAACAATATCTTTACCATATTCCCAAAGTATGACATCTGGAAATGTGGCGAAATATCTAAGCACTATCAAGTTCTCAAGCATCTCGTTAAACATTTGTGTTTAAAGTCGCACGTTAAATTTGGTGGGATTCCGTTAATATTCTACTGCAACGTGAGGATATTCTTGCGCAATATACGAACACCGTAACGTTAACTGTTCCATTTAAATGAAAGGCTGCCTCATCAATGAAAATGAAAAGGGAGCGAAATAATTGTCGCACACCATTGATTTCTGCAAGACTTTACAAAACTCGTATCTCTTGACACAGTCATCAATAACGCAACGGCTGTAACGATATCGTAATTGTCGTCGCACATTCCTACAAACACTTGTCTGTGGGATACCAAGTTACTGTTTGTTGACCCTTTAGAAGTACATGCGAAAGTTCCTCTAGCTCTCTCCATTGCTTCCTTAGAAACGCTTAGTCTTCCAGAGTCTTGCCTAACTTAGGCTACGTGTGTCCTTAAACTGTGGATGCCACCTCAAAATGCTCTGGCGGTTCTACTCCATACTGTCTTCGAAAAGCACCTTGTAAGGTAATGTCTGATAAACGCTTTTTACTGTAAATTTTGTAAAGAAAGCAAATGCTGCGATTTGATATGTCACAAGCAAGCCTTTATGTGTGAGATAAATGGCTCTAATCTACTCTTCCGTTATGTGATTAGCACAGGCTGATGCAGTCCTTAATTTTGAAGTAAGTGCTTTTGAAAAACGATCACTTAGAATAAACGTGTATTTTTATGGCTAAATATTGGAGGTTATGAACATAACTAACTAATACTAACTCCACATAACTAATACTAATTACAAATTTAACTATAATTAGCAGATGTATTACAAGAAGAAAATTATATACGTCAACTATGTTATATTTTAGCATTACAATTCACCTGTTAAACAATACTTGTGCATTATTTTCCATTGTTGCCACCTCTCTGGGATCCTAAACTCTTAACACCCTGGTTATATGTGCTTTAGGTCCCACCCCAATCCGCTTTCTTCTTTCCTCTCGTCATACATATATTCCTCATTTGCTTTAAGCACTTTTTTCCACCATTTGTTTCTTACCTATATGCTAACCAATTTTTTTCCAAAACTCCTTGTTTCCTAATGCAATCCTGTCTGTAAATTATCCCATTTGCTAACCCTTTCTCATCTCTCCAATCTTTAATTTGTAAACATTCAACTATACAGTGAAAATCTTTCTGCATTTCTCCACATCGTGGACATACTATTCCTTGTTCATTTTTAATCCACTTAACCCTAACATACCTGCTCTACCCCAGACAATCCCTTCCCTTCCCCTTTTATTATAAATATCTACACATTTCTCTGTCTTAAATGTCCTATAAAGTTTCAAGGTACTCTTATCTTGTAAACTACTCCACATTTTTTGCTTTCCAATACTATCTATTCTTTTATTCACTTTATTACTTCTTCGATTGATCTGTCCCAACTTCTTGAATTATTCTCTTTAGTCGAGCTAACCAATTTTATTTGGGGTTATACTTCCCTTGTAAAAGTAAATTAGTAGGTTAGCTGTTCAATCTGAATACTTCAAGTGAGAAAATTAATTTTTTTCTGAATACACAAATTTAAACTAACTAAAATTATATTGCCTAGCTTAAATATCACATGCACAGCTTTTAGCTAAACAGAATGAGCATAGGAAGGAGGTAAATAGAAAATTAATAATGCTGTGTTGTGAATGATGATTGGAAAATTCTTACAAGCCGAGGCGTGCGTTTGAATCAATAAAAATAAATTAATATATTACTATTTTCCCCATAGCGAGGGGGAAAAAGGAAAACGCTATAAAAATATATTTAATTTATTTGTTACTTAAACTTAAGAACATTAGCGTGCACATCGCATTTGCTTTGCAGCTAATCTACTGGAAACATTTACGTATATTAGCAATAAAGCGACGTTTCTAAAATGGCAAGCATGCACGGATATCTGGGTCAACTGTGAAATAAAGTAGAGATTAAGTTTTGCATTTGAATGCTATCGCACCAGCTGACAAGCTTGGGCCATTAACTGCATTTGGTAAACTCTCCCAATGGACAGCTCTATAAACTCTGCAAATAAATCTGCGTGCCGCCGCATTTATTTGACAAATATGACCTCGTTTTAAACTATTCCTGGGAAATATATAACGTCGATCCCCCATAAATTTGAACCAAGCCATAGCTGTGTTCTGCAGTCTGCTTTCTTGGTTTTAAAAGCACATAAAGGCTAGGAACAAATTAGAATTTGCACGTTGTAAGCTTTATTAAGTTCCGGAAGATCTGTTAGTCCATTTCAAAGATAAAGGAACGAAATCGTAAAAACTGGATTTACTTCAGATTCTCATTAGATATCCTCTTGCGTTATAGATAATTCAGGGAAAGAGAAGAATATAAATACTAACCGGATTATCTAGGTTAGGTTATTTCAGACTGTTTATTGCATAAACTAGCAGTACTAAAGAACTTCCAGGGCAATAAAGTTTTCGTAACTGCCCAAGTTCTACAATTTAGTTACACTGGTACATTAAACCTCATCGCAAAAGTAAGATGCATACATTCCAATACATTTAAAGAAGAAAGGTATTAGTGTTAAAAATCATAACTGGTAACCGATAAAGGCCTATGAATAAAATGATAACCCAGTGCGATAGAACCACAGCTCTATAAGTCAGGAGAGGAAGGAATTGTTTTGTTTTGTCATTCACGCCCACCTCTTCCCCTCTCTTTTTTGTCCCTTGAGTACCTTTTCAAAATCGATAGGCTGTTTCACATGCAGTCTGTAAGAATTATCGTTAATCAATATCGTTCTATCTATCCTATATATTCTTTTTTCTTCCACTTCTCTTATTTCATATAGTATCAACACATAAGAAACAAAAAGTAAGAAAAATGCAACAGAGAAAAACGAATTAAATTATTTCCCAATCATTGTTACAAATGTAGGCCTGAGTGCAATGAAGGCAAGCCCCAGAAATAATAATGTCTAGGGTATACAACAACATAAAATTACCAATTCGAATGTTTGTGATATCTATGCTACAAAAAAGTTAAATCTTGAAGCTGTCCCTGCCCCCCCCCCTACAGAGTAATTGTGGCAATTAATATTTGTAATTTTAAATCCACGATTCTTACAGGGTAGGTTGTGCTTTGTATATAAAGGAAATTTCAATGACAAAATACATGTAGAATTAAGATTGTGTAGTTTTTAAGACTGAGCCTAAATGTATAATGTGTAATTTGAGTAATATTTAAGAAATAACATGAAATATTATCGAAAAATAAGGAAAACTCGCGTCTTTCTCCGAACACAGCAAGCCTTTGAAAGTCAGACAATGCAAGTTAATCCCTTCAGGAATGCAGCGAGCAAAGGGGTTAGCTATACCTTAGGCAGGGAAGCGGCTGTTTTCGCTTGGGAAGTGGCACACCTGCCACTAAAATGTCAACGATATTAACGAGTAAAAAGTGTAAGTCATTTTACTGACGAATAGCGAAGCTTGTGACTTCATTTAAATTGGGTGGCGAATAGGAAGAACCATGAGTAGTGTAAGCATCAGCCTATGAGCATGCTGAAAACAGAACTGGCGCGAAAACCCCGCGTGGTTTTTTTGTGTTAGCATCAGTTTTTACATAATATGTAAGAAATAGATTTTTGCCTAAAAGCGGCAGTTTCAAAATTCTTCGGGCCAAGATAGTGCTCCTGCGTCGCTCGGGCAGTTAGAGGAAGAACGTCCTAACTCCGAGGTACAAGGTCCGGCATCAACGAGGCTCGACCATCAATCAACGTACGAGCTACATATTGCACCATTGTGCTGCATTAAATACCATTGAAGTAGCACTTTCCTCATATTAGCGCCATGTGGGTGAACACAACCTGAGTTACGTGTTTGCCAAGTTTACCTTGCCAGTAATCCGGAATGATACGTGAGTTCATCTGATTATTCAAGTTTGGGAGAATAAACAAATTTAGAAACTAAATCACGAGGCGTTATTTATCGGTGAATTCCATATCAAACGCTCATTCCTCAACCTTGGCTAGCTTACAGTTGCCAGAAATCAGCGGAAAGACCTAGAGAGAGAGAGAGAGAGAGTCTCGTGGAAGCAGATTTGGTGGTCTGCAATAGCGTGGCAAAATCTGCGATCAGCGGCCTTAATTTAATCAACACAGTTACCATACAGCCCAATTTCCACCCCCACCGGCAATTCTATTTCAGTCTATACTCAGTTTGGTGTGTATTACTGAGTGAAAATAAATTATTTACAGAGTTAAAAAAGTATAGTTGAGGATAACAATGGAAATTATGGAGCAGATTAACTTGCTCATAGTGAAATGCGGCGTGCAAAAGTATATAATTTATCTAAAAATATTATAAAATATAATATAAAACTTAATCTCGCCGAGATGAATATTGTAAAAGCAATTAGTCCATAATGAAAGCAGTTGGTCTTAATTTGTAGTCCTGTACATTTTAAATTAAAGTTTATGTGTTTTGTTCCTGTATATGTTGATGATAGTTACGTTGTTTAAGTGAAATAACTGAAATACATATACCTCTGTCTTCTTAATAAAATAAATATCTAAATAATTTTCTATGATAGCTTTTGAAATGTTAAATTTGATTGCTTGTATTGAACCAAAAAATTACAGAAGTTTAATCGTATCAGATAGTTTTTTAGAATCACATATCAATATTCTTCATTTAACATTCTAAATTTATATCTAGCATAATGAATTTTAAAATAGAGGTTAATAATTATCTTTGAAACTCATACCATCTACTTGAGTGGAAGAGTAAAGTACACCAGTCAGCTTTTAAAATGGAATCTCAATTTCAGTATATTTTGAAATAAAACATTGTTTAAAGGAATGGAATGGAATGAAGTGTAACCAGGCTAAGCGTATATTATATATTACAGTTTTGTTGGAATTTTCAAAGTCAAACATAACCTCATTTGTGATAAAGCACAAAGATCAATTTTGGAATCGACTTACATTAGTGTATCAGGAAAAAGGATGGGCATTTCATACAGTTTCCTGTATTTGTGCTGAAGATCTGAAAAGCTGATTAAACTTTAAGAAGTTAGTGCTGCGCTTTGGAATATTAATGATGCGGCGTGATACCAAAATGGTGACTGATACTTTTGTACGTGTAATTTGAAAGGCTTTAATGTAGAAATAAAAAAGGAATTATTTATTCAAATGTTCCATATGCAAAGTACTTACACTTCATGGCCATGATGTTCCTGAGCCTGAGGTCTTTTAGGTTAGACTCAGCTCCGATCAGGCAGAGTGAATCGCTGTGAATTCTCATGAGCCTGAACTATTCACACAATGCCTGCTGAATTACTTAGTAAGATAATTAAATCTTCCTAAAGATGTGCCCGAGCTTTTGCATTTCGAACTTAAGAAACAATAAGCTGCTAGCTCTTGGTACTGGAGAGCTTCTATAAGAGTAAGGAAAGAGTTCTTGTTCAGCACTTTAGTGAAAAACAGTGTAACATTCCAGACCGTATCAAAAAGCTGGAGTTCACAATTTTGGCTTAAAGGATTGGGGCGTTATTACAGATTCCGTAAGAGCTCTCCAGCTAGTACCATGAGTGAGAGCTGATGAAGTTGCTGCCTCACCTGGCTGAACCCTCTACCCAACAGAGAGGGACCCTCACTTCCGTACCCTCAATCACACCACATCACAAGCAAGCTGCGTCTTTCATCATGTGCAACAATTAAGCCCAAGTGGGTAGGTACGCTCGCAACACTATCGAGGTTGACTTAGGTTCAACTTGCATTTCATTCTCCTCCTTGCTGCAGAAAGCCGCATGTTTGACGAAGCTGAGGTGCACATGCTGTTAAAGGGAGTATCACTGTCTTTTTGGGGTATATTTATTACTATGTACCTTGTGGATATGCCGATGATAAACTGTGACCCTCAGGTAATGATATTACGGGGTAAATTAGACGAATATACCTCTTGTGATTCTTACAACCCAGCTAATGGTTCTGCCTAACACAGATCCTAACACAGGCGCACGGAGTTAGTAAGACACCAAAGGTGCCTTAAGGCCTACCTGATTACTCCGGGAAACCCAGCAGCTCTACTTTCACTTATGCCCTCTTCAGTGAATAAAATAAAAGATGATAAATCGGACGATCTTGTCACGTCATCCCTAATGACTAAAGTTTGAAAATCTTTCTAGGACCCACCTGATTCATGGTCTATGAATCAAGAAGACTTTTACTCCAGTAAGAGAAGTACTGCTACATAATGTTAATGCATTTGCTGTTTTTCTGCTGCTCACAAAACAGTTATACTGCTTATTGGTTAGAACATGTAGCGGCATTCATTACTGATTGACTATGACACGTGACATCACCCCTCCTTTCTTTTTGCCCAGCTTTATTCCGAGATACTAAAAAGTTGCTCCCCGGCTGTCTCGCATAGAGCAGCTTTTTGCCTTTTGGCTCGGATGCCCGGTAGAGTCTTTGCAATGACTTTCAATCTGCTGCGTGTGGATGTCCTCTCCTTGATGTTCTTACTTATCAATGTCTTCTTTTTGGGAGGAGGGCATGGGTGAATTCCTGCATTTACTACCAGTGACTCAGGTAATTGCTTAAGAAATTATGTTATCAATAATAGATTCTTTTGCTATAATTGTCTTTTAATTCAGGCATGTTTATTAAAGTAAACTAGAAATTCTGTACAATTGATATTTCTTCTGGCATATCTGGATATTACTGGTTCCGTTTTGGATTGTTTTTATAAGGGCTAGATAAAAAAATCTTTTTATTATATTTAATTCATGGAAAATATACTTACATTACTTCAACTTTGGAAAATAGTTAAGTAGATAACGAAGTCTTCCTTTTCGGCTGAATCAAATGTTGATGATAAATTTATGTATAATTCTAGATACTTTGCCATGTTTTATGGGTAAATTTTTTTTGTGATTTATTCTGGTAAGTACTTTTGTAAATTTCAACTCAAATCTATTTTGTTTTCGTTTTAATGTCTTAAATGTAAATTGTATAAAGGTGAATATTTTTGAAACGATTGCATTTATTAAATTGTCTGTTTGTTGAAGCTTGTTAAATAAATGTAATAACGTTTTTGATCAATTCTATTAAGTGTGCATTTATTACATTGTTAAAGTATTAAAGCTTGTTAAAAATTAAAGAGCATTTTAGCTTCTCTAGTGATCATTGCCGTTCTATTAGCGATATTTCAAAAATTTTACGAATGTACAATCCAAAGGCCGCAATTAATGAGTTGAATGACATGGTAAGCAGATCATGACCGCTCTGTTACCAGACTCTGTTACAAAAACGTTTGAGGTTACATAACTCGGGTGTTTATTTATGCTAATGATTGATATATTAGAAAGAACATCGTCCCACTGGATTTTATTGTTTTTACCTTTAAAATGGCTAAGGGAAGTAGAAAATATCCTACAGCATTACATTAAGTGTGGCGGAAATGGTTTATCCTTAATACAATATTGAAGAACAGTTTTTGGCTATGGCTTTCTCGACTCAAGGATTCATTTGACACCCTATTTCATCTATGTTGCAGTGGAGCACCTTAAAGACTGGCAACACTTGCACAAAAAGTTAAAAAAATATCGATTTCAGCCTTGTTCATAGTTGAAAACCTATCAATGAGGTTTTGGTCAAATCTGGATGTCTTCTCCGAAAATCTTGTAGCGTCCCGTGGTGTCAAAATTATCTTTTTGTTGAAGCGATAAAGACAAGGGGTTTTAAAATTTAACCTGCATCTGGAAAATCTGATTTATGCAATTTTTATGCAAACCAATAGGTTTTCTTTATTTTCTGTTCCAAGAGTAGCTGAAACAATTAAACTTTTAATTAAAATTAATTATAGCTATTTTATGGCGACGGTTTAAAAGTTTACGTTTATAAATAAGTTAATATTTACTTGTGAGCCTAGAGCTCACACGACAGTCGTCGTGTCAGAGTTCCGTAAGGAATATGGCACTATATTGAGCTTCTGAAACATTTCATTCCTCCTATACGGACATGTTTTAAAGGCAGTTCTAGATATTCTTGAGTCAGCATCACTTCGGAAATTCTTACGTATTTTATAGAAATATTCTGGCTATTACGGGAAAATACACCTGACCACTTTGCCGAAAAAAATTGTGGTGTCTTTCCCTCGAGTCGGTAACAGCGGTTTACTGTGTTCAAGCACGTAACTGCGGTAAACTCAAAGAATGTCACGATTTTAAAGTACTGAAATTAGCAATGCACTTCAGAAACCTATTTAAATGTTTTATATTCGAGATTTCAGTACTTATCTCAGTTTTATTGCTCACAAACACAGAATACCAATAGCGCACTCTAGACTGCCGCTTTCCTCACATGCATAGATGCAAATAATTCCAATCCAGAAAGTGGAGTGTTCTTTTGACATTTATTGGAAGTATAACAAAATAGGCCTCTTTCCCCGATGGACATCTTCCTCCGATTTACACTATATGTTTCAGAAAACGCATTCTATGAGCACTTTTTTAATCTCAATAAGAATATAATATGAGTAAATAAACAAATCATATAAAATTCATTTCCAACCGAAATTTTTCTTAATTTTTACAATTTTAGAAAATTTTACTCTTGATACAAATGTTCAGGAGACCGTAATTCCCTTGAAATACATTATTATTTATAAAATCAAAACAAAATGAAAATTATGTTTACCTTAAAATTTAAACTTGCCGAAAGCTAATCAATAAAAGTATAACAGCAGCAGCTTATATCCCATTTGCATAAATAATTAAACTTTCATTAAGGAAGGAAGAATGTAGGGGCGTTTTTCTTTGCAAGTCCTTAGGAAGATCAACGAACGCTTCCTTTCATTGTGCATA
Organism: Metallyticus violacea; assembly: GCA_030762175.1. Taxonomy (NCBI): domain Eukaryota; kingdom Metazoa; phylum Arthropoda; class Insecta; order Mantodea; family Metallyticidae; genus Metallyticus; species Metallyticus violacea. The sequence goes on along the minus strand of CM060838.1, from coordinate 15,404,480 downwards.
CCTTAAGCCTGATGCCAATGTGCGATTGATCATATGCCGAGTAGACAGTAATATGGTTTTTGAGCTGTACCCGTAGCATTCAAAACCGTAGCTTAGGCTAAAAAAAACAAAGGCTACTTTAAACGATACAACATAAAAGAGTACGTTAATAAGTGCATAATATATTCGTAATTTAGATTCATGCTTTTTATCGCTTAGACTTCTAGAGAAACATACAATATTACAGTAAAATTGTTTAGCATAATTTATAGAAATTTACAGATTTTTATCTTCAAGCCGAAGTGGGTAAATTTGTGAGTGCTTTAGCGAAATATGAAATATGCTACTGGTCAAATACGACTGCGGGAATAGACCTAATTCTGCATTTTTCTAAGGAAACACGCCTTTCCTTTTTCTTACTTAATCTCGATTGAGGAAGTCACTTAGACTATATGCTTCAGATATTTGTTATTGTCTTTTGTCACCGTATAGAAAGGATGTGACACAACTGTACTTGGAGGAATAAGATTATATAATGCCAACTTAAAGTTTCAACAGGAGTGCAGGCTGCAGAAAGTAGTGGAAGAGAAGCGAATATCATCTTGTAACACAATAAAATAGTTTGATGCAGATCGAAAACATCAGTTTTAGAATCTTAAGGGAACTTAACCTTTCTTTGCATACATGTAAACGTACTTTTTAATAACGGTGCAATAAATTTATAGCAATATACTGGGAGTTGGCTACAAATCCTCTTCTTTAAGCTACACACCTAAATGACTTTTGTATTGCATGGCGTATTTAATAGGCTACAAGTAATGTTTTATTTCATCATGACAATCCTCGATATAACAACATCTATCTAATGAAGAAACAAAGAAAATAAAACCTGCAAAACTGAGTGACATAAAAAACATTCAAATTCGCTATTGACATGAAATGATTTATCGTATCTTAATTACTTAACGATGAAATAAAACAGGGTGCAGAAAAAGTACAAAGAATGCATCACTAAAAAGAAGTAGAAAAATAGACAAGTGTCTCCGACACTTCATTGTTGAGCCGCAAGGGTTAACTCCATACTGCAAATGTATTTATAGATGGTCAAGAAAACTGAAAATACAAAAGCTTAACTTGAACAAATAACTTGATGTGCCAAATACGGTGTTTTACTTCAGTAGATTACATAAATTGAACTTAACATACAGTAATCACTCATTAGGTTGATCCATTGTTGTTCTCAAAATGTTTTAACACTTCCACGAAAACCCGCATGGACAAGTCACATCTCAACGTTATCCATATCAATGCCTGTAGTTCTATATTGGAGCTCTTTGCTCCAAATATTTAGTACCAAGCCCCCTTTCTACCCTACATATTTTTTGCCATCTATATGTGTTTTTAAATTTCATATTTTAAATTTCAAGAGATCTGTGCAATAAAATCGTGCGGTTAAAAGTGCAGGAAAAAGAAAGAAAGAAAAAAGAGGGGGAGAAGAAAATATCGAACAGTAGCAAATGAGTATATATGAGCAAAGTATGTGTTCCTAAATGAGTGAAATAAGGTGATTAGCAAGTTATATTCTTAACTTGATTATTTTGACTAATATTCCGAGTTTTTAAAGGACCATACAGTTATTTTAAGGCAAAAAAGCTGATTAAAGTAAATAAAAGGTATTTTCTACCGAATTTCTGTAGTAGGAATCTTAGTAAACACAACAACCATTAAAGCTGCTTCAATAAATCACAAGTAAGGTCTGAGCGTAAATAAGGCACATTCAAACGATGTTTGCACACTGAAAATACCACTACATGGTCTTATTTGCCATAAATATGCCCTTTCCAGGGACATCGCCTCTGGAGAGAACTCCTGTGGTATTTCTTGCCTTTGATTCACAGAGGCCCGTTATTCCCCACAACGGGCCTAGGTAGAACCAGAAATGGTTGTTTGTGCAGGAGAAACAAGAGAACGTAGTGCGTTGCACTTAGAAAGTTAAGGAACCACGTTTTTGCAGGGCCACCTCGCTGGATGGGAGGACCGGGTCATCACGGTGTTCCCGAAATGCGGAAGAGAGAGATGAAATGGAGGAAAAGGGAATCTCAGTGGGAATAGGCTAGCAGTTCCCTAGCATCAGGGATGTGATGGTTCGCAGTACCAACTTCTCCTAACAAACTTTCTTCTTCGATTTGCCAGAAAGGAGTGCTCTCTGGGGACACTGAATCCGGGCGCAAGCCTTTCTCATAATCATCAATAGATGTTCCCGTATTCTTAGATCGAATCCATATATGCGAGGCACATTCGGGGGGCAAAACTCCTCTCAATGGGCAAAGTTTTGAGTCTTATATTTGACATCTAACCGGTTTCGTACGAAAATAAAATAGTTCGGTTAAAAACTATGCCGGAACTATTATAGATTCAAGTGTTAGTTTTAATTCTGTTTTGTTCAGAAGTCCTGCCTTATCGTGGGTTTCATGGAACAAATTTATTGGGATCATAAATAAAAAGGAGAGAATTTTTTCAATACGGGGTGAACGATCATTCACGCAACCGGCTTCGTGGCGTGCGGCCGGCCAGACAGACTAACTGCTGTGTCGGCGGTGCGGGTGACAGGAAGTTCGCATTAAGTGGTGTTTATGTTATGTACGCGACAAATCGTACTATATTTACTGGGGACATAGCGCTGCCAGCGAGTCCCGCGGTTGCGTCAAGGATAGTTCATCAAGTAGAATCGTTATAGTAAAATGCTTGCTAAACTATGAATTTTAGCATAAGTTTCAACACGTATGAGGGATTTTTCAGTTTGACCGTATCAAACACGCGCCTGATATTCTAAAGCAGTCAATTCAAATATCCCTGCATTGTAAATATGTTACTATACTATGTACGTTTCTTTTTTTAGATTTAATTAGATTTTTACACTATTTTCTTTTATGTTGTTTATAAATGTTCATATTTTTAATTCTGTTGTTATTAAACTTGTGTTTTGTATTTTCATAACCAGTTATCTGATCACTGATTGAAAATAATTTTAACAGCTAGCCGCAAAACAAAATTGTGTTGCAAGCTTATAGCTTCATTGTTCGTTCCTATCTGGGTAAATATAATAAAAATAAAAATAATATTAAAACACAATTCATCATAATAATTAATTAATATAGGATTGCCGTATTGTGTACATCCATGCACACGCACATAGTACACACCCATACATCTAACCACAACCATAGAGGCATGGTTATTTACAATGTTAAAATAAGAAGTATGATTTATGCTAAGTTTAAAGTTTATAAATAGTGTCTGATGATTGCTGTTTAATGTTTACAACGTTACAAGGCTTGAAGTTCTTCTATGACTAATCACTTAGCCTTTGATACACTAACTTGAGTTGGCTTCTATTGGATTCCACGCATCTTATCTGCTCTAACGACTTTACTGTACTGGATGTATAAGTACAGAGCATATAAAATAAAAGGCATTTATATTTGCACGAGAGAGACGCTAGGCTAGATTCCTTATGGAGTTCGAATATCATGTATTAAAATTAGTGTCGGAATAAATCTGCGTTTATCACTGCTTCTACCAAGTGCTAATCCATCTTATTAGCAACTGCATTCCTGGTGCCATTGCCTAAGCAATAACTACCAAAATAACTGAATACACAAATCGAGGAAAAAATAGCACTATACAATAAACGTGTTGTATTCGGGGGAACTGGATGAAAATATTACGAGGTTAGGTCCATAAGTTTCCGACCTCGCCTATAAAGATTATTGCCTTCACAAAACCTTTATCTGGTGTCATACCTTATCTGTTAAATAAATAATTGCAGATGTAGCTTCCACTCCGCTTTGTTCAGTTATTCAGATATTATTGCATAAAGAAGGCTATGTGTAGAAGATTGTGACATGTTCAAAATGGAGTTTCGAGCTGTCATTAAGTTATTCACAAAAGAAACACTTACTTCAAATGAAATTAAACAGCGATTGGACGGTATATATGGGGAAGCATCCCCCTCATATTCTATCGTAAAAGAATGAGCTAAACTTTTTTGAATAGGTCGAGATAACATTGAAGACGAAGGGCGTGCAGGTCGACCCTTGAAGGTGCTCACTCCTGAAAACATTGCTCTTGTGGAAGGAGAAATTATGGAAGACCGGCGGCTCAAAGTTACAGAAATAGCAGTAAGATTGGGTCTTTCTGAAACATCAGTCCTTCAAATTATTCATGAACATTTAAACATGAATAAGGTTAGTGCAAGATGGGTGCCTACACTTTTTTCCTCAGTCCAAAAGTAGCAAAAGTAGCAACGAGTCAGGCATTTTTGGAGCTCTGCAGTGGCAACGAGAGAGAAGTTCTGCAAACCATTGTTACAGGGGATGAACCTATGGTCCGCTACTATGACTCCTTGTCCAAAGAGAATCAATGGAGTGAGTGGCGTAAACCTGGCGAAGCACCGTCTCTAAAGGTCAAGGTGACTCAATCAACCAAGAAGATCATGGCCACAGTCTTTTGGATCTGTGAAGGAATACTCTTCATTGGCTTCAAGGAGAGGAACACTGCAGTAAATGGGAGTAATATGCTGGCCTAATGCACAGATTACGTGCTTCCATCAAAGAAAAAAGGTGAGGAAAGCTTCTTTGCGTGTGTGCGCCTTCTTCACGACTGTGTGCGCCTGTGCACACAGCTCTTGTTTCAAAGGAAGAAATGTGGCTTCAACCCAGATCTAGCTCCCAGTGACTATTTCCTCTTCTCATAACTCAAGAAGGATGTTCGAAGAAGGAAATTTAAGTGTGAAAGAAGTATGGATGCTGTTGATGCACTTTTGCAGACAACTATTGAGGGGGGGGGGGTTGAAATGTTAAATTAAGATGTGAGAAGTGTATTGCAATACAGGGTAACTATATTGAAAAATGAAATATAGTTTTTTGTCTTTATTATAACTAGAAAATGGTTAGGCCGGAAACCTATGGACCTACCCTGGTACATAAGGAATATGCGCCGCCTTTGTCCTGGAGGAACTCGCAGAGAATTCGGGTTGCGGCCTCCACGGTTACAAAAGATATGTTAGGGCGTGTGAGGCATCAGTTAAGTTTCCGACACACACATGCAACAAACTTAATGAGTTTGTTTAGAATGGCGTACGTGCGAAAGTGATATGACTTATGAATTTTGTATAATTGAACTTGTAGTTTATATAAACCTTGTATTAAAAGCATCTAAATTAGACCAACCTGCATGCAGAGAACAATTAATTTCTGTTAATGTGTGTATATGGTCAATATGTTCAAAGTGAAATTTTTATGACATGTTGAACATAATATTGCTCGTAACTCTGGCTAAAATCTAGTACCGAAACGCTGAAAATGAGTCATTAATTTCCCTTTCATATTATTGTTTAGTTCAGCATTCATGCGGAATTTTGATAGGCAAATAGAGTGGGTAACATCATACACTGTTTGTATTTGTTTACGAGCAAGGAGTGGCGGTAAATGGTTCTCTCAATTAATGTTGACAAATGATTTCACCAAGAGCGATACTGACAATTTGGGGCATGCCGGCATTGCTTTCTTCATATACAAGGAAAAGTGGCTGAATGTTCATCAGTTCAGGAGTTTGAAGTTTCAGAAGCTCAGTAACTCCGTAACGGCCAAACTTTAAAGTAATAAAATAGAGAAATAACCATGTCCCTATTGGAAGTGGTCTCGACGGAATATTATTTTTTATGAGCTTTACTCCAAAGCCACCACCTATAAAGATAGATGAAAGGTAGAACGCAAAACGCTGGTTGCGACTTTACGTACGTTCTTTAATTGGAATATACTTCAGACTCTTTGAGAATTTGTTGGGAGGGGGGGGGGATATAAAATACGTGATAGGTAAAAGGAAAACTTTTCTGCTGCCTTTGAGCCAGTTCATGGACCAGCTGCAAGTAATCGGAACTTGACGGATACATCTTTGAAGTGGTCCTCCGAGTATTCCTGCGTTATGGGCAGTTCCCCAAAGTTAGCCCATTAAGAGTAAAGCATTGCCTACAAAACGTAAACTATACGCTGCCTCGTGCTTCTGAAATACATTCGCCACCTTTCTTTGTTCTCAACAGTTGAAACATCGCTTGTTTCTATATTTGTAATGGATTATTTCACTCATGTGACGTCATCTTAAAATCGACCAATGAAGAAACAAAATTTTGACCAATCACAGCCGGATTACGGAGTGAAATTATCGGAAAAAATTATCAAATCCTTTTATCAGGCGACGTGCATTTTGTGGTCAGTGTAGTCAATTCTATATCTCCAATATATAATTCCTGAACACGCATCACTGACCACTTTTGCTAAAGGCAGCAACAAAAGCATGGACAATCGACAATCATAACGCGAAATGGAGAGTTCTTCGAAGGGTTTTGGTGATGAGTCAAATAAGTAAATTGATCTTATCATTGTCGGTCCTGGTGGCGTAGTGGTTACCTTACTTGCCTCCTACACCCAAGATCGCGGGTTCGAACCCAGCCAGAACCGATGGATTTTTTTCCGGCGTAAAAATCCTAAGTATGGCTTCCTTTGGAAGGGAAGTAAAGTCGTGGGTCCCGTGTCGTACATTTACGGCACGAAAAAGAACCTCAAGCCTGAAAGAGAGGCCTCTGAGCAAAATTTGTCGGCCGTTTCACGCCCTGAGTTGAATGGGACGCTGATGACCTGAGATGTTAAGAGCGTCCGTAAATAAATCAATCAAAATGATCTTATCACTAGGAACTCCAAACCACAGAATACAAAGAAAAATAGAGAGCCCGCATGTTACTTTTTTTTTTTTTTTTTTTTTGTTATTTTTTTCTCGGTTGGAATTAGGAAATCGAACGGTAGCGGTTGTAATAGTCAACTTCTGCCCATTTCAGTCTTACGGTTTCTGAATAGGATAGATATTCATAAGTGTAGCATTTTATACAAATGTTAATATCCTGTGAGCGAATTTCAAACATATGTCGCTTTTATTTTTATTCTGTTCATAAAATATTCCTAAACCCCTATTTTGCTCTTCTCTATTGACATTACTGATAATCGACATTCTTCTGTCGCAAGATTACACGAAAAGGTTAAATACAAATATACAATAATTAGAATTTTGTAAGCCAAGTTTAATGGAATTATATTTAAATTCTTATTTTATTCGTGAAATAGTCCTAATAAATATCACTCGAGGGTCTGAGTTTTGCAGATACTCGCTACGTTCGTGAAATTATCGGTAATCTCAGACCCTCGCGTGATATTACTGGTAATAAATTCCCAGATGAACTACACTCAATGAAAATGTTGGTAAAGAGAGTAGTGAAATATATTTGTTTATCTGGGAAAGGAAAGGCAGAAGTATTGCAGGGGTTAACTACAGAAAAGGACATACACAAATACTAGGTGAGTATATTATTGTTATAAATTAATTGCTTTAAACGATAAATTTATCCCATGAAGTCAACAACCAACTTCAATTATGTTTGCAGGAAACTAAACTGGCAGAAGTGTATGAATGTTATAATAGACTGTGAAATTTAAATTTTGGAAGATAAAAACGTTAACTTTATTAACTTTAATTCTTCAATAGATCAATCAATTCGCTAAAATTGGGTAAAAAGTATTATTACAGTTCAAAACCCAAGCACCTTTGGAAAATAGATTAAATATACATTCTTAAAGCGAGTGCTATTCCAAAAATGCAAACAAGACTCATATAGGCATAATTCCTTAGATAATGCACCGATGACATATGATTTTTTAAGTAGTGTTTAACGCCCGTTTTTACTACTGAGGCACCACAGGCGGTGACACTGGTGATACATGAAATGAAATGGTGTATTGGGAAAGGATTTTTTTTTTAAGGAAGGAAACGTTCCAGGTCTAAGTTTAGGGTACCTCCCTGGCATTTGCCATTTATGAGGGCTGAGGAAAACCTGGAGAAAACCTTAGTCAGGGAGGAGGATCCTACGGGGTTCGAACACTAGTCTTTCGTAATAAATATGATTACATTTGTTAAGCAGGAATATGCAAGAAGAAGTGTTTTGTATTAGACTTTATTAGACGTATATATAACTTATAAAAATATATATGTAGTAAAATGTAATTCTTCGATTTCATCTCGAGTAACCGGTATAGTGTTGAGGCGGGACAAATCAAGTGTGCCAACCGAAACGGTTGAAATTATACGACTATAAAAAGATTTCGAAAACAGATAATAGTGCAATTAATGATATTTAAATACATTAGTTTATTTGTTTGCATGTTGCAAACCTGTAACCACATATACTGGAAGAAAACAACGATAAAGAATGAATTTTAATGGTTATAGTACTTAAAATTATTTTGCAATGGATTTACTTCTACATTGTTTAATTTAAATTTGCATCAACATTGCTGCAATATTTGTGTGTAACTTTGTACTCATTTTGTAAGGTTACTAGTAGTGCGGAAGTCTTAGCATAATAGTGGAGAAATATAACAGCGTTGAGGAAGCGTGTTGTCCTTCAGAGCTATACAAAACGTATGCTCTATTTATGTTTAAATGGTGCATATCTAGTTATTCACATTCTATCAACAAGTGTATGGATTACTGCTTTTGAAAATGCCCATTGACGCCCAGCTAGGTTTGTAGAGGCGACTTTTAGAGCTAGGAGAAGAATCCGGAAGGCTAAACTTTACTTAGGACGTGTTATAGTTGTAAATCTATTTCAACTGAGTCTTAGACAGACAACCGTTATTTACGAAACAGCAGTGAACTGAGGCATTTTGGAAAGGTTGGAGCGAACTCCCCTTTCCTCAAGAGTTTCATTTATACCACTTTTCTCAGCTCATCCCATTTCCTTGTCTTCTTTCTGCTTCCTTAATGGTTCTATTTTATTTCATTTCATTTTCACTCACCCTGATTTCTATCTCTTAAAGGCTTGATAAATCTACCGAATTTTGACCTGTTCGAAATGCCGGCAACGATGAATCCACATCCCGCATTACGAGTACGTGTTTATATGCTCTAATTAAAATTCGGAAATAGGAAATCAGAGTTTTAAAAAGTATTTTAACAGTTCAAATATGCTACACTTTATTTTAAAATATGTTAGCCTAAATAAATACATTGTTTTTCAACATTAACAACTTATTTTTTTTACAGAAAAAGTGCAACACAAGCAAATTCTCGTTTGAGACTAGAGAAATGTTTCGTATTTATAAAACAATCTTTTAAGAAATAAGATTTAAGGTCTCTCTGCATTTTCCCCTAAAAATTTCCATTTACCTGTAAAACAAAGTACGCATTGCTTTTGAAAAACGTTGTAAATGTTTACACAAAGTGTACGAAAAGCAGTACCTACGTTAAAAAACAAAACACTCGAGTAAAACAAGCATTTTATAATATTCCAGTTTCACCAACTGCCTTTAATACGAAATGAGACGATTAACATTCTATTTAAGAGCATAAAATTACATAATTTATAATGGATTACATATACTTATACATTTTACATTCCTCCCAGAGGTTTAGAAAACAGACAATAGCACAATTAGGATATTTAAGTAATTAGTTTATTTCTTTGCATGTTGCAAACCTGCAACCATATCAGACTGGAAGATAAACAACGATCCCATCATTTCACGTGTCCATATGCATACTATTACGTCTTTCAGTGAGAGTTTTTCTTAATTTTAAACAACAATTTAACGTAATACACAGTTAAGAGTAGTAATAATAAAAATTAATTTTAATTTGTAACATTACTCGGTTAAATATGCTTCAAAAGCTTTAATTTCCATCGTTGCGATATTGGTAAGAGTTATACCAGCGATTTAGGCAACCTTTCTTTCATGCTTTGAGGCAGTTGAATGTGGTGTGAAGTGATGGAGAAGAACACGAAGTGGAAGCTGTTCATCACCAATCAGTCCTTATGCCAATCTCTAGCGTATTCTGCTGGAAGTCGATGATGAATAACGTCATTATGCCCCAAATAAGTGAAATGAGATACCTACTCATTTTTCAATAAAAATAAGTTTGGCTCTTATGGGTATTCTCTTCCCTTAACATTTAAATCTTTAGCTAACTCTGTAACCTAAACGGCTATATGATCATATTCACTTTATTGTAAAACCATGTAGATGTTAGCGAATAAATATGCATTAATGTAAATAGTAGCTTTCAATTTTACTTAAGAATTAAACCGTCACGGGTGACCGAGGTCGTTAATACGCGGACGCGTGAGCAGAAGTTCTGGGGTTCGAATACCACCAGGATCCTCGAGATTTTTTCAAGGTTTTCCTCAGTCCTCATAAATGACAAATGCCGGGAAGGTACCCTAAACTTAGGCCTGGAATGTTTCCTTCTCTAAAAAAATCCTTTCCCAATATATCATTTCATCTTATGTATCACCAGTGTTCACTGCCTGTGGTGCCTCTGGAGTAAACATGAGTGTTAAACACTATTAAAAAAAAAAGAATTAACTAAGTAGCTTACATGCTGCACTCTTGTTTAGATCTTCACCAATTAACTAAATTTGGTCTTTGGGTCGGCCATTTACATTTAAAGTATTAAAATTGTCATGTTAGAAGTATTTTAATATTTTAAGATGTTTCGTATGTCTCAGAACTTAATGCGGTTTATTATCGAAAGGCATTCTTGTGGTCTATAAAGACTATATGTGCTTGTGGAGTAAATTCACGTCGTTTCTTAGTAAGCTGTTGCAGAATAAATATGAACGATGTTACTCTAAAATCTTTGTATTTATATAAAAATATTGTCATAAAAGTGTGAAAATAAATCCGCAATAAATGTTCAATGGCGCCAATCACCTCTCCTGTTGACTTTAGACTTCCAGTAATGCGATAGCAATGAGAATGAGATGGAGTAGAGGAATGTCTGACAAAGGAAACCAGAGAGTGCTCAATGCAATGTCGAGAGAAGTGGCGTTTAGCGAGACAACAGTTCTGTCCTATTCTGTAGCTGACGGCTGTGAGAACGTTTACCTACATTTTCAAAGTACTCGAATGAGCTAATTATTTTCCTATCTATAATAATATTCTATAGTCTACATGCTTCATTTCATTGAAACGTAATCTTTATATACGTTATAATACAATTACAGTGTCCACAATCTCTCAGTACAATACTTGTTTTATTAAGATGATTATTCGCATTTCAGAGAAATGCCAACAGCTTAAGAATCTATGAATAAGCACACCACTTTTACGTAAAAACTTTACCGCACGCGCGATATTTGGCCTCACGCCGCCGGCATCCGACAGCCGAGAATCAAACACCACGCGTAAGGGATCGTTTTTTATAACCGTGTAAAGGGTGATAGGCAATAATTGTGCAAGAGTGAAGATACATAAGTAATCTACCACCTATTATATAATGTAAAATTCATCAATAGATACCTGTAACAAACTCATATTTAAATATCAGTACGTAAATTTAAGTTTTTAATTATAATTATAATAAGTTTATGTTTTAACGTATTATATCTCGAATGCAACATACAAAACATTTTAACTTAAATTCAATCCCAAACCCTACTTGTATAATTCCTTCAGTTGCTTTCTGATGTTTTATCTTAAGATTCCAATGTCTACAACTGAGTATTATATACATCTGCTTGACCCCCTCCCTTAAAATGTAAATTTAAGAGAGTAATGCCGGATTGTAAATTGTTATCAATATGTTTTCCAATAAATATCCAATGAGGGGAGGGTAAAACCTGATGGGCTATTACAGTAAGTTGCATTTCCTGTAGCTGAGGTTAGCATAATAAATTATGAACATATCCAAACACACGTGTCTATTTATTTCTTATTTGTGTAGGTCCTGGTGCCTCGTAAACCGAAGATCGCGGGTTCAATCCCGGTCGATGCATTTTTTTCGGGCGTAAAAATCCTAAGTATGGCTTCCTTCGGAAAGGAAGTAAAGCCGTGGGTCCCGTGTCGTACATTTACGGCACGATAAAGAACCTCAAGCCTGAAAGAGAGGCCTCTGAGCAAAATTTGTCAACCTTTCACGCTCTTAATTGAATGGGACGCTGATGACCTGAGATGTCCGTAAATAATACGAATAAAAAAAATATTTGTGAAAGAAGAGAAGGTCTGCTACTGAGTAATTCACAAAACACACCTGTCTTTAATTGCTAAATAGCTTAAACTTTGTATACAATTTCAAACGTTTGCTTTACTATGATATGCAATGTATCTAAAATGTGCTTAATTAATTTCTACGGAGACCTGGTGAACAATGTATGAATTGTTCGACAGTTTCTTCAAAGAGAATGCTGTGCCGTTGCTTTTACCCGTTACTAAAATGATTATAATGGACGGCTTAATTAAATTCACATCAGGCGAGCTTCTTCCATAACGAGTGCTTAACATTCTTTGCATGTTAAGCAGTTTTTTTTTTCCTTCCCTGCAAGCAGTGCAACACACCGGGCGGGCATTTTCGTGTTCTAGAGTAATTTCGAAGCAGAAACAGTGACACGATCCAAATGAAAAAAATCGGTAAATAAAATACACCAACGTAGAAGCTTTATAACTGTTAAAATTTACTTATGAGCAACATATTTCAGTAATATCGTCAGTTATATCAGTACTACTAAAGAATGCTTTAAAACCACAATTAATTATTAATTTACAAACCGAGTGTAACTTTTCAAGCATATTTATTTAATTATTTTTTTTTGTTTAAAAATGCCCTCGAGATACTTAAACAGGTGCATTTGAACTGTTAGATAAAGGTATAGGGCGGGCTATTGCCAAACACATAGCTAACTGTATTAGCAAAAGCAATAAACGTTAATTAACATCAATCGAACTGAAAATATATTACATCGCTAGCTAATGGAATAATTTGTCTAATAATGCATCAGTAATAATTAGTTGTAATCGCAAGCAAGAGAGCTCATTTAATAGGTCGGCAAGCTATGCCAAGCTGTAGTGTATAATATTGATGCCTCGAAGAGACATCACAAATAGTTTTGCTTTATAACTAAATGAAATTATACATGCACATTTAAACATTTGCTTAGTTTTGAATTATTTACAGTACCTGCAAAATGTAAAATCTCTGTGAAACATTATCGTCGATATTAACGGAGCTATCGGTTAGGGAATTTAGAGACTGTAGTGTGTTATTTAAGAACTGAGCATTTGATTGCTAAAAAGACCCGCACATACGGTTAAAGGATTTGAAAGTACATTTACAACAAAGGGTCACACTTCTCAATATGATTGGAAATCAACCAAATCCCATTTTTTAGATGTTCTTTGTTTTAGCAAAAGAAACAAAAATTATTAGTCTATATTATATTCAAAGGTCCAGTTATTTTCCGAAGCCATTAATAAACAGCGTTCTCTCTCAATATATAATCCTGATTTAGAAATAATAAATGGAATCCATATAGCAGTTAGATCCGAAGACATATTGTCCATCATAACAATAACGTACTCATTGTTATTATTATTATTATTATTATTAATTACTAAACATATTTATAGTGATTTCATTTAAAAAATTACCAACCTCATTAATTACCCCTAATAACATAGGTTTAGTTTAAACAAAAATAAGTCAATTTAGATATTAAGAAGATAAATTTAAACCACTACTTATTAAATTTTATTACCGCTCACCTCCCGCCATCTCGTTTTAGCTTTCAAATGGCAGCCCCAGTTTTTGACTCTGAAAATTTAAAGATGGTGTAGTAATTGTCACAACTTATGTTTTGTATTTTATAGTTTCTTGGCAACTTGGCCAGTTGTTATTGCTATTGAAATTTGGATAGAATAATGTTATAGCAATCACTGAACAATGTTTATTTTTTCATTATAAATTATCTCAAAATGTTGTATTTTCTACCGGAAATAAGAAGATGTAAAAGGATTAGTCAGAAGTTCCGAAACAGGCTAATTTACTGATTATCAATACTTGTAATTTTATTCAAAATAAAAGTATTTTTCATTCTACAACTACTCGAAATTTTTAATCTGTCCGAATTCAAACAAATCTAGCAAAAATCCTTGTAGTCAGAAAAAATATATATAACATATGCATGGCAAGAATTAAACCCTCTTTAAAATTTATATTTAATAATTTACGGGTAGCTTTGAAATTTGAAAGTGAGGCAGACTAGGGTGAGGTAGTAAAAGCTAAAATTTAATTAACATTAATTTTAAAATGTGTTTATTGTTTGAATTTGTGCGAAATAAAAAATAAGACGGTTAGTTATAGGGTGAACAAATAATTTTTGGGTAAAATTACAACAGTAATACAACTTGTTTTGGATCTTTCGGCTATTAACTTCCTTTCTTGTAGGATATGTACCATTTTGAAATAATTTAAATCAAAAATATAACAATTGTAGCTTTTAAATAACTATTTTATCCAAATACAAACAGCAATAATAACAGTTCAGGTTGCAAGGAAAATATAACAATAAGTTTATTTTATTTTACCTTAGTCAAACAATTATTGTTTTATTAATTTTGAACCCTAGTCCTCGGTTCTTCATTATTAGCCTTACTGGGATATCAAATAATCAGGCTACCTTGCTAACCAACATTATATATACATTCCTAATAAAATAACACCTGAATACAATCAGGTAATTTTAAATCATCCATATTTTGCCAAAACTAATATTCACCAAAATACTTTTTTTTTATTAAAGTTGCATTTTGGTCCCAATACACACAACTCCAGGCTATCAGTGTATTGATGACTATCACATTACTGTATTATCCTTCAATTTTTGCTTTTCTGACCTATTGTACTCCTAAGGTTGTTGTTCTTCTAGCCTCCTCTTCGTCATTTTTATACATTTCTCTCTAACTTTGCCCAAATATCAGTTTTATATTCTTCTCTGCTTCTAATTAATATTTCCCCATCTAATTTTTTCCTTTGGGGGGGGGGGCAAACTTTATCTCTCCATAACTTTGTTTGATTGTAAAATAATAAACAATTCAAATCTCTTTTTGGTTTCTCCACACAGTAAACATTTTTCTACTTCTTTACCATATTCTGGTAAATCTTTTTAAATTCATGACTGCAGTACTAGCCAAGCACACCCTTCCCGACCTACCTTATCACATTGTTCTATATAATCACCTCACACAGCTGATGGAGCAATGGTTTTTCATAAGCTAAAGCTATTTGAATTTTCTACCATAGATTATAAACAACCTTTTGTGTCTGTAAATATTACTCTGTCCTAGTCAGCATCAACAGATAGACTGACAAACCTATAATATAAGCTATTAAGAAATTCATCTTCATTGATATGCATCGTGTGTAAATAATCTCTGAGCGACATCCACCCGTTGAAGTCGGCAAGCTCTTACATTAGGAAGGTAGTGGAAGAAAATCCCAGAAAGTGGGAATAGGAAGGTGACTTAGGGGTACTGGAAAGGAATGTTGAAAATTCACAAGATTCAACAATAATAATTTAACTGATTTGCTAAACAGTAAAATTATAAATATACGCGAAACAATTTTAAAATAAAAATTTATAAATTTTGAAAAGCAGTATATTAATTTATCAAACAATAAAAAAAGCAGCAATAATACATTGAATATTTACAACGGGGTGTCTTTAAAACATTTAAAGACAAACTCTAAATCTCAATAGTTCATATAGGGAATCTTGAAAGATTTAACTCACGACACTAGAAAAAAGAAAAAAAGTGTTAACTCTTGAGCAAACAAGTAACATATACCAAAATTCAATAAAACCTTGCATTTTAAATCAAACTACAGTTTAGAATGTTACCAAAAAACCTTAATAGTTTACCCTAAGAGTGCGTATTTCTTAACAAAACATTATAAAATGCCTCTTGAGTCGAGCCGTTAGTTAAATAAAGTTTTACAATTAAAACCTTTAGTAATATATAAAACCTGGTTAAAACAGCCCGGGAGATTTTAACTGTTTTAACTACAACACCGGCCGTGAAAGCCTAAGAAGTACTATATAAAACCTGGGTCACTGTAGACACTACGAATAGATCCTCAGCAACAATTTCTAATTATAAGGCCTAAAAAGCATCCAATACCTGAAGCTTACTTGCGATGATGAGCGGAAGATGCCTGGTGTACTGAATAAGTTGCACAACTGGCAACCCTTAGCTCTATTGCTTATGACCTGTTGCAACCAATAGGCAAGCAAGTAGAGAATCAGGTTATGCATACGTAATAGTAACAGGATAAGGATAGGGAAGTTAAGAAGGAACAAAATAGCTTCGCATATTGATCGCGAAAAACAGAATTTGCGCAAAAACGGCGCAAATAATTGTATAAAAAGTTTATAAGAGAAAATGTATATAACAGAAAAGTATTCTTTTAAATTACGCTATCACTGGAGGGTTAAAATAGACGATATTATAAAGTACTTTTCTGCTTACGGCTAGGTGAAATACGCACTAGGCTAATGGAGAACTCCATGGCAATGTGACGACAATGTGCATACCATAGCAAGCACCTAATCAGAACAGCAACTTAAAACCTTTTTCTTAAACGCTCCAAAAATACCAAAATGTTTCAGTACGCAAAATATATAAGGTAAATGTTTGGCGTTCTGCTTAAGAAGCGTGAGCCCACAACTTCAGTCCTCATTTAAATTTCATTAAGGAGAAAAGAGAGATTTGGAAGAATGAATTAAGTTTTAGAGCTGCAGTGCGATTAAGGTAGGAATGGAATTCAAAGCGCTAAAGGATTAACGATCCAGAAGCAGCAGATGGTTTATTTTACATTTCCTCCCTGTCGTGAGTCTGCATTAGCCACCGTTATTACTTTGTTTTGGTCACATGTTTCTTATTCTCTCCAGGCCAAGCTATGAATATAACTACATTCAGCGATTTCATTATCGCAATACATGCACCTTTTCTTTATTAAGCGTTTGGAGTACCACACTGAACAATGTAATGTTTACTGCACAAAATGATACACCAAAAGCAGAAGTTACTAGCAAAATAAGCAAATATCCCTCATCTTCCTCTTGAATATACTTTATTTCTCTTTTACAAGAGATTTATTCTTTATTTATAAAAAAATTAGACCCATGGTATCCTCAACATTCAGGCAAAAAGTACCATGCAATGTAAAATACAGAGGATGCAAAAAAATGTATATACACTTCAAGCAAAGAAAAAACTGTGTTAATATAACGAAACTGAAACACTCAAACAGAAAATGATAGGCATTAATCATCTTAGACTTTTACAGTTACAACAGCTGCTCAAAATGCCCACCATCGGCGTCGATACACTTCTGAGTACGTTGAACTACTGATTGAGCAACGTTTGCGAAAGTGTCCTCAGCGATTGCAGCACATGTCGTTTCAATTTCTTCCCAAAGTGCTGCCGATGTAGCTGATTTTCTACGGTATACAACATCCTTAAGAGTTCCCCATAGGAAGAAGTCCACTGGAGTTAGATCCGGAGAACGCGGTGGAAACTCAATCGCACCTCTTCGTCCTATCCAGTGCCTTGGTTAGTGCCTTGGATCCAGTGCGCGGTCTGGACACCGAAGTACTTAGTTCGTCACAATATGTTATCATTATAATGTTTCCCCCCCCCCCTCTCGTCGCTCTAAAATGCCTCTCACACAGAAATGATACAAAAAAGTATCATCATCATCATCATCATCATCATCATCAGAATTTTGAAATAAAGGTAAACAAAATGGAAAATGTTATTACAGCATTTTTTCCTATTACACCATTTGTCATATATAAAGCAGTAATATATGACAATTCATCCAGCATAATTAAACATAGTATTTGTTTCATGTATTCCTAATATTTTACATTTGTTAGGGTACGCTACGATCCTATATGAGTTATATTACAACTTCTTGTAATTTTAAGAATGTTATCAAAATAATGTTTTAATTCTTATTTTATATAAATATATTAAAAAGTCGTTTTGCTTTTTCAATCTTAGTTATAACATGAAAATTTTCGTTTTTTTTTATTTTTTTTTTTTATATTTTTAATGTGAGCTTCCTGTTACAAATTAAGATAATTATCTTTCGTGTTAGTGCTATGTCTATACGCTTTTTTGTCGTGACTGTCTCTTGTGATTTCTCTATGAAATTTAATGATGAAAATTTGATATATAACAGTATAATGTTAGACATGAAAATATACATAATTTGGCAATTTATTGCGCGCTATCTTAATTTTTTGGGAAAAATTTTGTTCTCCAGTACTCTGGTTGTTATTGAAGTGAATTTTACTAAATTTCTGTTATTATTTCGGCATAATCTATTTCATTGTCTGATTATAATAATATTATTCCACTTCACGAAGAAATGCCATACTTTCACTCTCTTCCTTGAAATTAAGGCAAACTTACATGGAAATATTACCATATACATATATAAATAAATGAAAAATAAAGTAATACTATGAACAATGTAATTAAAATAACAATTAAAAAGCAGAAAAAGAATTAAAACACATAGGTACACACACATTATCTAAATATTTTGTTTTTTCTGCTTCTTTAGTTATTGTTTAGCTATCACAAATATAAAGAAAAGTCATAAAATAGCTTCTTATAGGAAATCGTCATGAAAAGTCACTAAATATGCGGTTAAATATGAGCCTGTTTTAAAAAGTAATAAATTTATATTTATTTTTATGAATGTTTGCTTTATTTTACCTGGATACTTATACTAAGTTTATGCATGTGTGATAAATTTAGTTTTAAATAAATGATGTGTAATGATCAATGGCGGCGGGAAAGTGCATTGGTCGATAAATCATCTCATAAGGCCAGTCGGGCTACATGAGTCGGGATGGGTGGGCGGGGTTTACCGAGCTGCTACGTTGGCCTTGTCTCACACCACTCAGTGTCATGAGAAACAACATGCCTCTAATCCTATGGTAAGTCTGTTTGCTAATAACATTAAATGGCATATACTAGGCCTAATAATTCCGCGCGAATCCGCTCCTGCTGTCAGGAGATTATTTGAAGTGAAATTGGATGTTATAATGCGATTCATAAAGCAGTTAATGTGCCTCAAAGAGATTAAGAAAGTTAATGGATAATTTCATAAACAGATGCAAAAAATGTGCGGAAAATGTTGCAGCATTACAATTTATAATTATAATTTATAATTTATATTATTATATAATTTATATTATTATAATTTATTAATTTAGCAAGAAAAGTTTACGGAAGTTCTTTATATATATAGGAAATGTTTTACGTGTAACATACAGACTTCTCTTAAAATGGAAGTCTTTATTCTCAACACATATAACTTTTTGACTGAGGGGAGAAATCTAACCATAACAAAGAAACTTGTGCATACATGCGCAATTATTTCACCTAATTTTTAAGCAATTTCTTGTGTTAAAAAAAAAAACAAGAAACACTTTGCCAACCAAAGAGGATAGTAAATGGTACAGAGATCAGTGATTAAACGACTGCACCTATATTAGTGGTTGTAAAGTAAAGAAAAACTTTATCAGAAAGATGTGCCTTCAAGATTAAATCGCTATTCATACAGTATAGGGGCTGCAAAACAGAGGTCGTGGTTCCGGCGAAGCCAAATGAACTATAACATCCCCTACATGGAACATAATGGTACTCTGCGATAAGCAAGGTATCCGATCTGGCATCCTCACACCTAATAACATGCAGATCAGTAGCTAATGCAGCGGCTCTCAGACCATAGGGCGACTGCCATTAGCGGCACGTAGGTAATTTGCGCAGAACAAGCATTTTCAATTAGTAGGATGTACGCGAACCCTATACTTTTTGTTTTAAAACACTGAAGAATGTCTCTAATCATAATTGTTAAAAAATTCACATAAAATAAGATATATTATTAATTTTAATATATGGCCGAATGACAAAAGTATTGGTTATGTGCCCGAGTGACGGTACCAAACAAAAGAATGACCTACCCTCAATAGCACAGCAGAAATATAAACTGCATCAAACTTTTCCAACTTTTCTACCAATACTTTCAATTCTGCGCCAAGGTACATCCGTTCTAATGCTGCATCTCTGATACAAATTCACTTTAGGGCATGCTTGTAAAACTTAATTCGATTATGCTAAGTAACAGTTTGGGGAATCTAGTAAATATTGCAAACATTTCAATGCTCAGTAGATTTAAATACTTTTCGAATCCATGAAAACGAGTACGATGTTTCAAAAAACTGGCTAACCCGCTATTTTAGATAAATATTATTTATGTGTCATATGTAAATGTGCTTCAACTGTAATTAAACTATTGAACAAGACCTACCGAAAGCTAAGGAGGTCAAAACTCTGCAAGTAAACCTCTCACGTGTGACAATAAAAGTCGTTCTCAGCTAATCCAGTGGGGACAAATACAGTAATGGTTCTAAATGATCTTACAAATACAACCTGAGTGGATTTAAATCACGAGAGGGCAGAGGTCAATATTTGATTCTCCTCTACTTACGATATCTTCGGTTTACTTATCGCTCGAGTGTCATCACACGTGTAGTGTAGTTTTGATGAATATTTGGAGCTAAGTCAATCAAGAAACCATTAGTGCGGTTTTAAGAATTCTCTGTAAAAATGATCTTAGTGAAGCTATGAGATACCCAAGTATGACCTGAATTCAGGCAGGAGGTGAACGTTTTCACTATTTACTTTAAAATAATGGGAAAATCTGAATATCAGACTCTGTTCTTTAAAATCTGAAAACCAGCATTTTTGGGAAACTTGTTTATATGAAATATTTTATCGGGTGGAACTCTTATTGAAGTTATGTAGACCAAGAAAACAGGACTACACATTTAACAAGCGAAGAAAATGCAATAACAAAAAACGGTGTCTGAAGAAAGTACAGAGGAAAGAATAGCTTTTGGAATCAGTAATTTACATTATTTTGTTTGCAGCCTTGGCAAAAAGGGTTAGGCTACAGCTTTCATAACAATCAACAGACTTATGCCATACACATTCCTTATCAGCCATCGCAAGAGACCTGTTAATCTATCAAACAAATATGTACATCCTTCATTTCCCAAAAAGGTTCAAAATGAAACATCTCAAAACTGACGCCATTTATACCCAGTGATCGTATTAAATTTTATGAAACCTTAAAATGACCAAATCTTTATGACAAATCAATTTTGTACTGTTTTTTTACTGCGTACTGGTGCAAGATGACAAAGGATGTTTGAAAATAAATTTTATGCTGTGTTGAAGTTTTGATGTTCCCTTTACTGTGCCCTGGTATAAAATGACAGTCTATATGAACAGTTAATTTTGAGCTGTGTTAAAAATTTTATGTTGCCTTTACTGTGTACCAGTACAAGATGAAAACAGACTGTGAATAGCCAATTACATTACGTGTTGAAGTTCTGGGTAACACAAAAAGCATTTCTTGCTTCTATTGCAAATACCATGTACTAATATCTGTATTTAGAATAATTATTCATCTATCAATGCTTTCTCTGCAGGTGAAATTTGTATTTTGTTAAAAGGGTCTTTGTCTAGAGATTTAAAGGTAGAATAAATAAATTCAAAATGAAAAAGTTGTTTAATTTCCAGTGAGAATATCAAATGAAAGTTGGAAAATAGACTAGGATAATCAAAAGTACTATTTTGCTCTCACAATCAAGTTAAATATTTTTATAATTTCCCACAAATTCGCTAACTGTGATTAATGTCCTTTTGAGAATTCACCATCCAAATGAAAATTGTACAGTACAGCAAAATTATCATGCAAACGCCTATTATGCTCTGGGTAAGGAACAATTTTGGTTAGCTGGTTGTTAGCACAATAGATCGTTTTTTCTATACAACCTCATGTAAGGGATAATCCTTAAAGTAGTGAGTCGAATAGTTGCTTCCTTTTTATTCCGTAATTACAGCATGAACATTTACAAACTTCAAAGACAAGAATATTTTACATTAAAATTTGAATGTTTGAAACAAGCACACCTTTGAATTTAAGCTACATGGTGTAAATATGCTATAATTAAAAATTAATTTCTCGAAATATAGGTTAGGATTGTTGTAAGCATTGCGTTGATCTTATTTATATATGGCATGGGGGTTGAAAACCCTACGATTGGAGGTATTTATAATTGTTGAAATTATTTATTTTCGTTTCAAAATAACTGTCCGGTCATTTTTCAGATGGTATGTACGCACAAAAAGTTATGCTTCAACCGTACAACTAAATTCAACAAACTGAGACACAGTTAGAGAGGCATATGCAGCATTTTAGATGCTGAAAAATCATGTTACACACTATGAAAATCAGTTGGTCATCCTTCAGCTTTTATTATGGAAGACGAAAACATATCTTCTCTTCTAGACTGTGCTAATGCATCTGTATACATTATTGTGCCAAATGCCTGTTTTCATTACTCTCGCCTTCCTACCCATGTTGCAACCTGTGCTCTTTCTTTCATTGGGTTACACTTACGTCGAATATACTGGAAGTGCCATGACGTCACAACGTTACTCCTGGCCTGTTATGCATGACCTTCTTGCTTCAGAAGGAGTTATACCGATTTTGCATACTGCTTCTATATTTAAGAGCCTTTACTTTCTCCCAGGCCTCACTCACTGACCAGGAAAGCAGAAACTGTAACGTATATTGTAAATTAATTCAATCTTTGGTTTTTGTATTTCAATATATAAAATATTGGGCTAGCACTTCGTAAACGTATTTCAAATTCAATATCATTAACGCGCTTAGCCAATTAAACTTTCATTTATTAAATTGCAGGAAATCACTGGTTGATAATATTCGAAGTTAAATTGGTCAAGTGCTTAGCTATTTAATGTCTATATGAATAATTTGTAGGCAACCACATTTATTATATGTTGGTCAACAAAATTATATTAAAGTGGCATTCCTTTAATAAATTCACAGTGCCTGTAAAAGTGATTGGAGAGGGAATGAATAGGAAAACAAAAATCGCAAGTGTTAAACTCGATTTTTTATAAACTCATATTTTGTGTATAATGTACAGTCAGGTGTGCCATTGAAAAATATACTTCCTGAACTTGTGGTAAATCTTACGTTTACTGCGAACTTTAAAGAAAAGGCTAAATGGAGAGAGAAACTAAGGCAATATGATATAAAGTTTTCATTTGATGAAGAATTTTCTTTGATGTCACTTTTAAACAGTCATGATGAAAGCGTTATTTATGAACTTTGTAATTTAATATATTCTCCGCAGCCACTAACAAAAGAGGTTAAAATAAGCTAAAATAATATAGAAGTCTATTTTGTATAGATGCTGGGTGGAAAAAAATACTTAGGTAAACTGTTATAAATAAATGATTTATCAGGATATATGTTAAATTGTTCCATTCTTTTCAGTGTAGTTTATATAATTTGTATTAACATTAAACAGCGTGATAGTTTATATTAGCATAGATTTACTATACAACTTAAGAGCAGAAAGGTATATTATTAATTTATTATTGTTTTGTTTATATTTAATGTAAAAATGAGTGAATCAATCAATTTTATTTGGCTAAAACTACATACATGAAAGGAAATCGTCATCAACATACACCAATTAACTATAATTACGACATAACATAAAAATGCATTAACAGAACAAAATGATCATTTCATTTGCAATGCAGTACTTTTTATATAAAATTATAGAATCCTAGCAACTATGCCCAATTTATTGCAAAACTCTACACATTTATAAACCATGTTTCCTCGGTGAAGGTAAGTCGGGAATATTTAATTTAGAATTGTTTCTAGTGTTTGTATCATGGTTATCAGACTTTAGAACATATTGATGTAAAACAGGTTATAAACAAGAAGTCAATGTATAAATAGTTTACCTTGTTCATCTGGCCTCTTCCATTATAATCCGTATTAAAATTTCTGATACATCAGCATCTCTTTAGTGTGAGGGTTACTAGCTCATAAATGAATATCTTATGATATATTGCTCAGGAATATTTCTCAGGCCTTCGAACGGAATGTACGATTTCAGTTTTCTGTATGGAAAATAATTCAAGATAGCTTACTGCATATTTTGTGAATATTATGAGTTCATACATAAAGGCTTTGAATCAAGTTCAAAGATTAAAGAATTTATAGAGTGTTTAATCCAAAATACATAACCTAAGTTTTACCTTTGTTCAATTAAAAAAAAAAAATGTTTGGCAATTGTGTTATTAAAATGGTTCAGGTTTTTATTCTTGGCTTTCAAAGTTTTTCATCAGAAAATGGGATGATAGGCTATAGATAAGATAATTGTAAAAGAGCAACCGATATTAAACCTTGTGTTATGTCAGCAAGATCCGAGTTACTATTGTTTAAATATATATGTTCTCTTCCTGTTAAATATGAATGTAATATAGAAATGAAGAATCAAACTTGCATAATTCAGGTCATACCGGGACCTAGAGTCTTTCTGGTTGACGCTCTGCCCACTGAGCTACCGTGTCTTCCTAGCACAGAACCACGAACCTCTCATTTGATTCTGTATGTCCCGGACATCTGCCTAAGGTTTCTGGACTCGTAATGCTCCACGAGTACTTATGACCTGTGACTCTAGTGTGGGAGAGAATCGGATGAGAGAGGCTCGCGACTCCGTGCTTGAAGGAGGCCACGGTAGCTCAGTTGGTAGAGCGTCAGTCCAAAAGGCTCCAGTTTTTCAAGTCTAATTCCTGTTTCATAACTTATGTCCTACATATGGCTAGTGAGTAGGAACTATTTCTGTATATGAATGCAATATTTTAATCTGTGTTTACTAAAAACAGTATTTCAATATATAAATAAATTATTCAGGTATTGATCTAATGCTTTTGTAATACTAGGCTAATGAGTAGGAACTATTTTTGTACATGAAAGTAATATTTTAATCTGTGTTTACTAAAATAATAATGCTTTAATACACAAATAAGTAATTCAGGCATCAATGTAACGTTTTGGTAACGCTAAGGAGAATGAGAGAAATACAACTTTTTTCCCCTCTAAAGCATTCACAACATAATTCATTACATCTTCTATGGCTATGATTGACTTTTTATTTTATCTGAAACCATACTCATTAAGTATTATATAGCTGCTTATATATTATAAGCTCAAAAAGTTTTGGCATTATAGGAACTAAAGATACGGACGATATGTTTTCAAATTTTTAGTATCATTTTCTTATATAAAAAATTTGCTTTTGATATTTACAAGAGCATCAACGTATTCCTTGTAACAAACATCCACTAACCTAACCATCAATAGCGCAGCAAGAACTTGATATACTATCTCAACAAAAGATTCTATAAACTATAAACATCACAGCTACGAAACTATGACCGACTAATGCATTCACCGGTAGTTATAGTAGATGCGATTCATTACTTCAAGTAAATCAGTTAAAAAGTATAAAGTTACTTAAAAAGGTGTCAAATGAGAATCAATATCACTAACCAGCAAGACACAAATGCTCTGAGCGTGATTATATGAAGCATAGAACTGAAGGAAGTGGTCAGTCGTGTTTAAATTTACCATTAAGCAATATTTGAAAATATCTGCTGAAGTTCACTTGGAATCTGTAAACAGTACCAGTAAAAGTCGAAGAAATTTGCTCTTACAAATGAATACTTTCGCAGTTTCAACTTTTCTTAACAACAATATTATGCCACAGATCTTTCAAGGCTTGCTCACTTTCCAACTGTTATTACCAAACGCGGTGATAACAGTAACCCTAACAAAAGTTCGAAGTTAAACATCGTAGAATAAATTCGGGAGCATTGGGAGTTATAAAAACATTATTTGGAAATTACTGGACGCTTGATTTGTTATTAATTATAGAATTAGTTTAAAATAAAATTGCAAAACCAGATATAGTTTTATAATGTATAATATCAAAAAGTTGATTTTGCCTGTACTAGCACATTAGTCAAAGTTAGAAAATTTTCTTTTCTTATGGTGCTGGGTTAAACTGTTTAGGTTACGAGCACAAAAACATCACTTACAATAATGCTGCAGTTGATATGCTAAAATATAAATGGTATTAACTTACATCATGGAACCTTGAACACCAGCGTTAAATGTTGATCAACCTTTAATTGTGTCATTAATTTCATTGTTTTAATTTTTCCCCCCCATAATAATTAGATTTACTTGCACCAAACCATCCTCCAGTTACATACAGTGCTGAAGCTAGCCTAATAATGGTTATTTAGTGACGAAATTGAATCTGACGGCGCTGATGGGAAATGAAATGAGGCTCTCATATTTAAAATGTGAGGTCCCCACATCAGCAACGGCTACATTTTCGTAACACCACTGCACAGCCGTGATT
Source organism: Metallyticus violacea (assembly GCA_030762175.1). Classification (NCBI taxonomy): domain Eukaryota; kingdom Metazoa; phylum Arthropoda; class Insecta; order Mantodea; family Metallyticidae; genus Metallyticus; species Metallyticus violacea. The sequence continues at coordinate 15,378,214 of CM060838.1, read as the reverse complement.
TAGCACTCAGTTGCTCGCGCTCTCGTCATGTGCACGCCTTTCACTGTAAATATATTATTTTTAATGGGCAAAACAGGATTACTACTCTAATTGATGTATCGGCGAATTGTTTCCATTTTACAGTTCAAATTTCGTGACGAAGTGCTGTTGTATAATGGTGGCTGCTTCATTTAAAATACTCTGCCTTAATTTTATCGGAATGCAAATTCTATTTAATTTGCTTAAGGGAAATTGGTTTAGCATTTTCCATTAATGTTATGTGATTAATTTTTTTAAAAGGGGAAAGAGTTCGTAGATGTCACTCTTGAACAGTGAAATTTGACCTGTTTATCCTTTAGTAGATTTTAATTCATTTCCGGCCCTTTAACTAAAACCTGTTACTTCCATTAGAATATTAATTTCGTATGTTGGTCGTTATTTTCATCCGGCCCGGACCGATGGATTTTTTCAGGCGTAAAAATCCTAAGTATGGCTTCCTTCGGAAGGGAAGTAAAGCCGTGGGTCCCGTGTCGTACATTTACAGCACGAAAAAGAACCTCAAGCCTGAAAGAAGAGGCCTCTGACCAAAATTTGTCGGCCGTTTCACGCCCTGATTTGAATGGGACGCTGATGACCTGAGATGTTAAAGAGCGTCCATAAATAAATCAATCAAAAAAATTTTTTTTCATCCGTTATATTTCTTAAAAACATCATCGCACACAAAATATATTTATGGGTTACTTAGCTATCGAGTATAAACAGCAAACAAAAGTTGATTATCAGTTCGTTGATTATTGCTACTCTTAAATACTCTCTCGCCCGAATTTGTAGGACCTAAAAATTAATGATATTCATAAAGTTTGCAATATGACTTAATATACACAAAGTTATGCTTTAAAATAATAAAAACGTTAAATTTCATAGCTATATAAACACTACGTTCTAACTGTGGCTTACACTATAATGCACATTACGCCAAACTCCCTTTTATTTTATTATGTGAAATAATCGATTTGTGAAAATTCTCGAAAGTAAATCATTAGCGATTATTTTCTAGCACAGATTTGCATATAAAACATTTTTGCTACAGGTGGAGGAGCTTACCTGGAATATCGGTGCCTTGGATTATAAATTATTCTACAGTTCCCCAGGATTAAAATATCTTCTGCTAAACGTGAATCTTTGAACATAATTTGTAATATTTTATTCATGTTTGATTTACTGCATCCTCAGCCACCCTAACATTATCCAAATTATTCACCATGATTTCCAAAAATATTAAACATGCTAATTTGTGTGTTTTTCAACTGTTCTAAAAACAAATAAATATAAAAACGAGAGTTAAATATAGCACGCATTTTAATATAAACTGAAATTTTAGTTTAATAGTGATTTTTATCTAATAAATTCAATTAAAACATTATTTTTTAAATTTTAGTACATTTTTAAAATTTTAGTTAATTAAACGTATCTTTTCTGCAAATTTTATATTATAAAATGTATCTGCTTTCATTAATCTCAGTGTAAGAGATCCAAAACAGTACAAAAAGCCTTAACCATGAGGCGTTTTGCATTATCATGCAGCGAAAGAAGGTCGCTGGTCAAAGTTTTCCATCATAAACTTCGTTGGTTTCGCGGAGAAACTTTCTTGCAAGAGATTTCATGTTAATTTATGATTATTGTTAATATATTTTGTTAATGTGATACTCTATATTACATTTGAGCCCTTAAATATTAAAAAAAATATATATGGCAATTAAGACTGTAAATTGCTTTATGTTTTAAACAGCTTTTGTCTTAACAATAATCCAGAGAGAAAGAAAAAAGCAAATATAATTATTGAAGAAACCGAAATATTCAATGCCTTGGTTATACAAATTGTTCATCCAATGATCTGTGGTAGAGTTCTGGGTTTTGTTTATGATTTCCGATTCATATAAACACAGGTGCCCCGAGAGGAAGGTGGGAGTTGGTAACCCATCTTTTCCCTCAAATTTTCGTTGCTTTAGATTACATACTGCAGTTATTCATCAAGTAAGTTAAGACTGTACTGAACTGTTGTGACAATTTTTCTTACAAGATGTACTCGTATAAAGAGAAAGTAGTAATGCTGCTGGTCTATGGGGAATGTTAAGATGGCAGATAGTGCTTTATTCGATTATATTATTAAAGAGGTTAAATTATTTAGTTTAGCGAATCCACTGCAGTGATATTAAATAATAGAAGTCTTGCGTTTATTATTTCCATATGTACTTTTTTTTAATGTTTTTATTACTAAAATGGTACTGTGAGATACTATTCTGAGTAGCTCTTGGAGAGGGTAAGTGTATTCTCGAATAAATACTCATGTTGTCATTTAAAAAAAACTAAATTCTATCCCAAATTTCCTACATTTAGAGATAAAATTAAATAGCATGCTCTCAGCAAGAATTCCCTCATGATGTTGAAAAGAAAATGTTTGAAACAATTTTTCATTTAACGCAACAGAAAAAATGTTATTTTGGGTGATCAAGATAATTTGGACACCCGGTATAATTACGCTTTATTTCAGTTTTTTTGATTGCTATGATTTGCAGGTAAAGGTAATGTGATAATGAAACAATGAATACGCAACAAACAATTGGGCAGTCAGTGCAATGAACGACCAAATAGATCGATTTACTATGTCTTTGGATGGTCAAACACATTCTAGTGTCTAGCTTCTCAGGAGAGGGGGTATTGTGAGGATAACCGATCAGGTGGCTCAAGTGGGATGCTTGAAACTCGCACTGTGTAGGTTTCGGGTTCAATTCCCTTTGGGTCGATAATCTTGACCTAGGTTATGTTTGTAGTCTCCCCTGGTCACTTAGGCGAATGCTGGGATATTTACATTGTAATGGTTTCGTTACACGATCGAAAGTGCCAGGGCGAAGTGTGATGGTGTCTTTCGCTTTCGAAAGGCTTCTGCCCTGACATCTGGAATGGAAACGGGCTTCCAGAATGCCTCGAACGACTGGGGGGGTCTCTATCGACGATGGGATGTTCTATCTCGAAACGTGTTAGACACCCGTCTGTTGCGTCCGCACAGAGTCACCGTCACAGACCCTGGCTGGCCTCTTTCCTTCCTTCCGGCGGTACCCCCCAGGCAAGGCCCAAGTCCTCCTATGTCCCAGACCATACATTCACAATTCCATGGGGAAAGAAGGGTAGCGGTATAAGGTATAGCAAGTTTATTCTTCAATGTATTTTTAAAATAGCTACAGACCATTCCAGAACTCGCGCACCTGCTCTGCAGAATCGCATCTTACCAATAAATCATACGATGAAGTAGAAAAGATATTAAAATAAATCACTGCATGTGACAGTTCTCAAATTATTAGCATAGCAATGTTACTCCATGTTAAGTATGTGTCAACTACGCTTTTAGCTACTTTTAGAAGTATACAAACTTGCTATGGTTAAAGCCACCCTGGGAAATTGACTGTCTCAAAACAAAATGCAGCTTCGTAAAGTGCATACTGTATGAATAAGGCAAAGTAATTAACTCTGTTTACATAGCAGGCTCTTTATTTCTGTGTTAACAGCAAATAAAATAGGATTAATTATTAATTGTTTAAATAAATAAATAGAAATATAAGGCATTTTATCATAATATTGAATTATTAGTTTATATAGAAGTGGTTTTGACTAATAAATAAAGTAGTTCCAAAAAATACAATAATTACCAGAGATTCTCAAATTGTGTTTATTCAGCTACTATACACCTTCAAATTGTCGTATAAAATGTATTCTCACATTATAACAATAAATAGATAGAAGCATGAAACCCCAAGCAGTGATTTTTGATAGACTTCACTCCTAATATGAAGCTAAAGAAAAAAATTCGGGTGATCGACAAAGCAGAGAAAATTTTGTACTTTGCTATGATGTTCTTTTCTTTGCGTGGTTCTCTTTTATACTAATTTTAGTTGTTTATGCACATTGATTTATTTTAGTTATTTCTCTTTGCCTCTCTAAACGTCTAGAGAATAGTGTAATGTATAACGCTATTTAGAACTGAAAGTATCTAAAACCAGCTTAGTTATTTTCAGTCACCGGCCAAAGTAAAAAATAGTCACATAGCGGCCTAATCTTGATTACGGCTATTGAGGTAACAGTACAAAGGTGACCCCCTATAAACCGGTTTGTACATTCATTTTGTTTGGAATCATATGCGTAAGAGTATAAAAATTGCACAGGATAAATATTATCTACTTGTACTATAGAGTTGCCGCACGATAACTTTGCATTCGACCTACATTCACACAGCTGGAAGGGGCTTCGCTACTACCTCTTGGACTACATGCAAACTAAACGACAAATTGCATTCCAGTAAATCATTTGGATGCCTTAAATGTGTCTAATTATGTACACTAAAGATGGCATGCGCAAACCTTTGCTTTTACTTCTCTCACTCAAAAACAGAGATAATATTTTCAGATGAAAGTTGTGCGCAAGCGCCTTCTCTTTCACTGAAGAGCTTTCTCGTTCCCACAAAAACGACTCCAAGTGCAATATTTTTGTCTACCATAGCACACTAAAAAGTATTACCATGGAAATGCATTCAAAATGTCGCGTCTCTATTACTCGACTTTGTACGCACGTACAGGATGATTTATTTACATTTATATCCCAGATTTTCGTATATAGTACACTTCTATAGATCAAATATACGAATCCTGGTGAACTATGTACATACATATGTACATATACAATTTGTAATGAACTACATATAATAATTTCAGAGATTGTAGGGGGCCAAGTAATTTAAGATAGGCACTTTATAATCTGCGTGTTCAAATTTCAAATATATGGCATTAGTTTTTAAAGGGCCAGTACGCCACTGAGAAATGAACTTTCCATTGCGAAGAATATCTAACAATAACAAAGGAAAGTTGTGGAACATTCTCTTTAGCGCAGTCAGTCAGTATTGTTGTAGCGTAAAAGCGGATCATTGTTATCGATTTCGAGCCTTCTTTTGCTTCTTATTCCCTTTAAATTTTACATCTTATAAATTTTAAACAATATAATCAGCAGGACTGTCGACCTTACTATCTTCGAAACCACGACGTGTTGTCATATACATTAGACCACACAGTCAGATCGAGTTCCTCTGACTAAATTACATAGTTCGATAAAGCAGTTAATGATGAACTTTTGAAAACCCCGAGGAGAATTTGAAAATATTCTATAGCAAATGCCTTTGAATTTATTACTTTTTCCCTAATAACTATCAAAACCACGTATTGTCAACTTCAATAGTTTCAAACAAGATTCTGTCTACCGTAGCAATAACATCATCTTGCGGACAATTAAATTAATTTTTAATTATACATCCATAGCCTCAAACATCTGTGGTAGATTCAGAATTCAGTTTACTCAAAATAAGCAAACTACCTATGAAAATAATTTGGAGTAAACATTTAGGACTTTTTTTTAAATTGATAGTGAATGTTTTGTTTACAGGATCCATGAGAGTCAGCAATAATCCATCAATAATTACGAAGTGACTCAAACATTCTTTCAGCAGGAGTTTCATCGGGTAGGAAGATGAAGGAGGAGCCTGTTTTGAAACGCACTTATTTATTAAAAACAGTGAACATTTTCGAAGGATATATGAATAGCTTAAACGAATTCGCTGGATAGCAATGAATTAACGGGTAGTACTTAGCTAAAATATAATTCGATACAAATAATGAAATAAAATAGCACACACCGACTGCAACCATAAAGTTAAAATGTCCTAAAGCAGCGCAACTTGTAAGAGAAAGACAGTTGAAAAGTTGGAGGAAATGAACGTAAATTAATTGCAAGATCTCTACAGGAGAAGGTACCTTAGTTAACATTCTCTCCAGTTTTCAGACTTGAAAGTTGATTCATAGGGATATGTAGAGATAGCGATAAAGTTCTTCCTCAAGTTACCAACGTGGTTAAGCGAAGTTCATGAAAGTACAAATACATCAAAACCTGCTAGTAGTTAAAATTAATCATTGTTATTAGTTAATGGTGTTAGAGAGTGGAACGTGCAAATTGGAGACTCCAGGTGGGCCACTTTTCCATTCATAACTGATAAGCAGAATCCGGATTTATGTCAAAATTCCTTTACATTTAAGTATAGAAAAGTATATTAGTGAACTATATAATATAATGCGAAGATTTTATTTTGCTGTCTATTTGGTGCTTCTCCGACTATTTCTGTCTTTTTGCAATTATATTCGTACTTTTGCAACTTTTTGATGTTGTATGGGGTGGCTCATTATAATGAATATGATTGAAAACGAGTTATTGTCAATAAAATAAAATGTAATTAATAAGTAAAATATAAAGGAAGATGAATCTTAAATGTTTTTTTCCCTGTTCTGTTCTCCAAGACATGGATCGATACATGCCTGAAGACTAAGAGTAATGTTGTCACAGGCAGCTTGAAACATCCTGGAACACTTCTTTCCTTTAAGGGAAATCTTTTCCCAGTTTATCATCCCATCTCACATATCACCAATGTCCACCGCCTCTGATACCTCAGTAGTTAAAGTGGGCATTAAACACTATTAAAAAAAAAGAATACGACTGAGTTAACATCGTCATGCCCATTGCGGGTCCTACCTGCTCCCTTCTCTGACAAAACACTACCACTAGCGTTGAATGCTGTGTTTGTTTATTCTTGCGATTTTTAGCACGCTAGGGTGAGTGCCTCCATGCTTACCCGCCATCCTCCGTTCTACCTGCACGTATTTGTTTGTTGCGGAATATAAACACACAAAACACAAGCTTTACTCCAGTGACTAGCGACCTGCCAATTTTGTATTGCTTAGGCAACGGGGTTGCTCGGTCTCCACAACACGGTTTCAGGTGACAACTTGAAACTTATTTCTCAGAGTTTAAATGCTACAGTCTATAAAAGACATGTAAAAAACATCATAGTTTAATTCTTCATTGGCAGAAATAAAAAGTCCTGTTTATTTTAACGCAGTTGTTGTAAATTTGGTTTTATAAAGAAAATGTTCTGTAGTTAACAATGTGTTCATCGCTTCTAGAATGTCCTTTATAAAACATTTAAATAGGTTAACACTTCGCTAAACAGTCTTAATTTCATTGTGTTCGATGGCCGAGGTCGTTAAGGTGCGGACTCGTGAGCGGGAGGTCTGGGGTTCAATTCCCACCAGGACCTCCTCCCTTATTTTCAGGTTTTCCTCAGTGGCAAATATCGAAGAAGTGCCCTAATATTTCTTCTGGAACGCTTCCTTCCTTAATAAAAAATCCTTTCCCAGTTTATCATCAGTGTCCACTGTCTGTGGTGCCTCAGTAGTAAACACTACTCAAAAAATGTGGGTAAGCATATTCGTTTGTGAGCTGGCGAACTCAGGTGAAAACATGAACACCTGAAGTCAGTAAGGGCGGCATAAAGAAAACTGAACCGAGACCTCCAAACTAGAAATGAAACGAAAGAGTCCATTAGGTCCCGTAAAGGTCTAGGGCTTCCTGATAGAGAGAAAAGCTCGTTTTGTGACTCACGTGGTGAGCTATTCCACGTGAGTTAGGGGGTTCTACTGAAAACCTATACTGTTTTAAAGTTTCTTGTCCTTTTTGAGTCCTTGCCACTTCTCACTCCACTCATTTCTATTGACCATTGAACTCTTAAGATGGTCCTTGGATATGTCTGAGCATTTTCTTCTTCTTAGTCGTCCTGGAGTCTCACATGATTGTTATCTGCGTCCATCTTCCTACTGTTGCCTCGCCACGTGCCCGCCACATTTCCATTTTATCATTTCAGCTCTGTCCATGATGCTTTCTGATTCTGTGATTTCCTGCAGTCTAGTGTTGGAGATCTTGTCTCTCAGTCTAGGATCTTCCTGTCCATCTTCCTTTGACATATCGCTATGCTCCGCCGCTGTCTGTCGGTAAGGGACCAGGTTTGACATCCATATATCAGCACCGGGAAGACACACGGGTTAAGTGCTTCGAGTTAGTTTCTTGTTTAGGGATGTGTGTTTCAATATAAACTTAGAGACCAGAAGGCGTTTCAAGCTTGTGCTACATGTAACTCAAATATATAGTGCTTCCACAATTTTTATATTGTAGCTACAAAAACATTTGAAGCACTAAACCATATGCATATGTATACACACATATATCCCTGATTTAGTTTAATTTTTACAAATATTGGCACTTACCACTGAACACCGTAGGAGAAGGGTCATAGGTAAGCTGTAATCACTGAGCAAGGATTAAAGTACGGCTATCAAATGCTTATTAAGTCTATCAACATGTATCTGATTACGTCATATGAAGAAGCTTCATCAGATATAAGAAGGAACTAGCAATGCTTCACCCAGATAAAGGCGTTTAATGCTGTGTAGAAAAGACCGCACACACTCCCAGATATTTACTGTCATTTATTATCTGTCAGCTCGTCAATGGATCCAAGTCGACACTCAGTCAAGTTTTGACTGTCACCCATAAATAAAGTTATTGGTTGAAAAGGCTGGAAAATAATGGTTCTATCTGAAAACCAATCAGCCGCTTGCCGAAAGTAGACTATTTATTGCAATTCGCGACAGGCAAGAATCAATGGATTCTACAAAATTCCAGATTTTACCATTGATATAAAATGTGTATATTCATAACATTATTATGTTTTCCTCTTCAAGCACTATTGTTACTATTTAAGTTAAAAAAAGCATCAACAAATCCCGCCTGTAGTGCCTGAGCAGTAAAAGGGAAGTAAAATACCATTAAAAAATCAATAAATCCTCTCTGTTTCAGCTGAGCTCTATGCTGTAGTACTAATTATACTGCACTCAATTCACGGAATGATGCAATCTTAAGTCAGGAAATTCACATTATCATATAATATAAAATCAATAAATCTAGTGTGAAAACATACCTTAAGGAAAAGTTGCATGAACATTTCACCTTAGATCCAGAAAATTATAAAAATATAAAGCATTTGCAATCAATAAAATTTAAAAAATAAAACATTTTAAACCGGAAGAACACAATTTACAAATATATGACAGGAAACAACTAACCAACCAGAAAAAAAAATTGTGTTTAGCTTCATGCACTTTGGCTAGGAAAAAATCCACATTCAACCAATTTTTTTTTTATCTCCAAACAGTTCCAACATAGCAATTAACCTCTAATTGCCTTAAAATATTATTCCGGAAACAACGTTCTTCTCGGGTTTTCTAAATGGGTATAAGTACATGTACTCATGCCTGCACAAAATGGACCGCTACGGGTGGCTGAGGTCGTTAAGACGCGGACTCTTGAGCGGGAGGTCTAGGATTCGAATCCCGCCAGGACCGTTCTCCCTGACTGGGGCTTTTTCCAGGTTTTCCTCAGTCGTCATAAATGGCAAATGCTGGGGAGGTACCCTAAATTTAGGCCTGGAAAGATTCCTTCCTTAAAAAAAATCCTTTCCCAATATATCATTTCATCTCATGTATCATCAATATCTATCGCCTTTGTTGCCTCTGTAGCAAAAACAGGTGTTAAACACTATTCATTCATTCATTCATTCATTCATTCATTCATTCATTCATTAACAGAAACATTGGGTACGTTCAGCCTTACACCTTAATGGACGTTTTGCCCCTACATGCGCTATTGATATAACCTTTATTAACACTGCATAATAATTTTCGTATTTCTGTTCGTTTAAAGCTACGACGAATGTAAAATGTTTGTTTTAATTTCAGGAGTTTCAAAATGAAAACGTTATATGACCTCAGCTGTTACATCACTTGAATATATCCTTGATTTCAAGGAGATTACTCAAATCAACCAATTAAGATTAATTTATGTGTCGTCATGCAATTTTGAAATGCTCGTAAGTTGCCATTGAGTGTAGATCTTGCTAATGTAAAATTGATGGAAAAGCGCCTATACATGTGTTACCTTCGAGTAAGAACATAAAGACTCTTTGCACTTTTTAAAAAAGACAGGATTTAATACAGCTGTAGGCAATACACCTACAAACAACATTTCAAACAAACACAGTTCCATGATTCCATTTCTTTGTAATAAATAGGGGCCGAATAGATGAGCACTAAAAGTCTCTGAAATATGCATGCGTTTATATCATGTAATAAAATATGCAGCTAAAACATTCTTGGTCTATTTTATATGTGCTAGCACCTGAATCATGTTTGAATTCATCTTTTCTATTGCAGTTGGTCACCATAAAACATTTTAGGTTTTGCAGAGTCAGACACTGTTCCCACTTAGTGGGAGCAACTCGAAGAGAATAGAGGAAACGAGAAGAAAAGCGAAACGCCTTCTGTCGCTTCCATCTAATGGAATCGAATCGAACTGAATGGAACAATGGCACTGAAGCATACTAGTGGCTTCAGAAAATGGATCGCATAATAACACTAGTTGGTTTATGTGCGGAGGCGCGTAAAGAAGAAAAATATATCAGCTGAAAGAAACGAACGTACAGCGTTCATTATTTTTATTAACAGACGCACATGGTGAATTTCGCATGCTTTTTAAGTTCCTCTGTAAGACGAAGTAAAATTTGTGCAATATTGTATTATCTCGCGCGTAATTATTGCGGTAATATTTTTTACTTTTATTATATAGATCGGAATAGCTTTCAAGCAGAGTTATTATTTTTCTTCGTTTATTCTTAACTTTATTAAATCAAGGTGTAAATATTGCAGTCTAAACAACAATAAGCAAATTATTACGCAATATTTACATTGCCCCATTGCACTCTCAAATATTTGTATATTTACAAAACTCATGATTATTTACGATTGTAGCGGAGAGAAACAAAAAGTTCACTTCGATAGCGGGACAAATATTCTTGCCCAGGAATTCTGTTAGTTTGAATTCGGGAGTTCCTTGCTAGTTCCCGTGTAAATACTTTGCTGAGAGAAATTCCATTCGACTAGGTTCCGCTAAGTGGGAGCACTCTCTAAGGCCCCTTTCACAATGAAAATTAAACGTAACGTAAACTTAAACGTAAGAGCTAGATGCTATCTATTGTAATGGAACCATTCACAGTGAATCATGCAAACACAAAAATAAACATACAAATAGACGTAAACTTAGAAGCTTGCAAGGTCCAAGGTTTTGTGTCTATGTCTAACTTAAGCTTAAGATATTACTCAATCAGGACACAGCTGCTCTCTTTTAGAGCTCTATGGTAGAATTTATCCATACACGGAGCACGGAAATTAAATGCAACTCTTGCTGCTTGCTGCTGCAAGTCCCGAGCGACGGCGTAGAGAGCCGAAGGTAGTGACCCACAAATAAGGCTAGATAAGGCTTTCAAGCGAATAGTACCACGCACAGAAGTTATGTTTATGATTTTTTTCTGCTGCAATCAAAGGACTTTGGCACCATTAAAGTGATTTACCCGTCCCTATCAATTCATATTTACGAAAAACCACTGGGTCTATCGGTTTCTAGGATTTACCCCAGGTTAGCGTTAGTATATATAGTTAATATAGGTAACGCATAGGTTACATTATGTTTAAATAAAATAATACATACAACATTTACACTGCGGCCACGAACATTAGTTCTGATCTCCCCGCTGTCGCTTGGGAACTTGCAGCAGCTAGCAGCAGAAGTTGCTTTTTGATTCCCGTGCTCCGTATAAGGGCAAGTTATGTTAGAGAGAGCTGAAGATCCGCAACTGCTGACAGAATGACGTCAATGGATAAAAGATTAATTGCATTATAAGAAAGCTAAGCTTACTCATATTACGCCAAGCAAATTCTGTCATTTTCAATCATCTGTTAGTTGATCTTAGCTTGTTCTTATTTTTGATTAGCTAATACGTACGTTTGCGTATTTCATTGTAAAAGACTACATACTACTAAGTTAACGTCTTACGTCTTATTTTATTATGTTTACATTTAATTTTCATTGTGAATGGGGTCTAAGTCTTCTTAACTTGCTTATCAGAAGTTCGTTCAACTTCTTATGACGGACGATAAAGGAGCAAACATAAAAGCTGCCGCTTTTTACTTGGCATTACAGAAATTGTGTTATTTCTTTTACTTCACATATTGAATTTTTGCAAATAATGTTCTGATCATTTTCTTATTACAATTTCGTAAATATTGCCAGGAATGCGTTAGTACTCACATTTTAGTACTACTTGCTTTCAATGATGAAATGACAAAAGAACAGAGAGTGATTGGTGGATTTAAAGTAAAGGTTAGGCTCAATTTCTGAGTAAGAAGATTTTCTAGACTCTTCCATTTATGCAGCACCATTGGAGTCAAAGAAATTTATCATATTTTGGGCATAGTATATGGCAGCAAGAAGTTATAACACCTCCGATTTTTTCCCCCTCTCAGGACTGGAAACAGATAGGAACATGCAGTTTGTTTTAAAATACGCAAGCGGACACTAGTGTTAATGCGTGGCAGAGATAGCAGCACTGTGTGGCACACAGAACTCTAGCTGCAGCGGCGAGAGTGAGTACTTCAAAATGGCGATGTTTTCATTACAAGAACAGCATGTCATTCATTATTCGTTTTCTCCATTTGCGCGATTTGACACCGATTGAAATTCATCGCCAGTTGAGTGAGACATGTGGTGATGGTGTCATGGATGTGTCTAATGTGCGTTCATGGGTGCGACTGTTCAAGGAAGGCAGGTCGGTGTGACAACAAACCAAGGCAATCTCTTCCTCGCACAAGCCGGTCTGACGACATGATCGAGGAGTGGAGAAAGTTGTTTTGGAGGATCGCCGAATGAGTGTGGAACAAATCGCCTCCAAAGTTGGCATTTCCGTGGGATCTGGGCACACAATCCTGCATGAAGTCCTGAAAATGCAAAAAGTTTCCTCCCGGTGGGTGCCACGAATGCTGACGGACGACCAAAAGGCTGCACGTGTGACACTTGCCCGCAATGTTGACGCGTGATGGCTGCATCCGTTCTTTTCATCGATTGTGACAATGGATGAGACATGGAGGCCGTTTTTCTATCCTGAAAGGAAGCGCCAGTCTGCTCAATGGAAGCACTCAGATTCACTCAGATTTTTCAGTGGTCAAAACACTCCTACAGAAGCGTTCTCAGCGGCCATGGAATCATGAAGTCGACGTTGTGAAAAATGTGTACGGCTGCAGGGAGGTTACGTCGCGAAGTGACATAAGTTTCATAGTTTTCGTGTGATTAGTTAGTGAGAAAAACATCGGAGGCATTATAACTTGAATGCACCTTGCACTATTCAAACAGTGATGGCAATCAACATTTTTACTAAAGAATCTAAAGCGAATTTTTGCATTATGAAAAAAGAAATGTAAATTCAATGACAACTTTATATTTCTCTTCTTCTTCTTTAATTATTTATCCTCCTCCGGCAGTAGGGCTTACGGTCTCTGGGATTTACAAGACGAAATCCGGGTCAGTCGTCTAACTGGCAGTTAATTATTTTCTGAACACAGGATGCACATACACATTAAGCGTGCCCCTGAATGAGCAGTCAGTACTATATGAGGCTGCTGCCTAAACACGATACATACAAACACACACACATAGAGATGCAATGAAAGTTAATTATGAAATGGAAGATGAATCCATGGAAGAGAAATACTCGCCCGGCATTTGCCATTTCTTAGAATTGACTGTGTAAAACCATGGAAAACCCAAACAAGGTTTGTCGGCCGGAAGATTTTAGCCTGGGACTTCCAGAATACGTCTTTCAAGCCTTACCGCCTAAGCTAACCTGCCAGTTTCTACTTTAAAAATTAGCTAAAGAAAATATAAAATTTTCTTTGATGACGAGTTTATTTGTAGTCCTTAGATTAATGAAAAGTATTATTACATAATAAAATTAATTAGCGGTCTTATTGCTAGAACAAAATTTGTATTTTAATATTGGTAGTACTGAAAAATTAAACCTTAAAAAAATATAGATACAACCTCTAACTGCAACGAAATATATAAAGAATACATAATGGACTAATAAATTAAATAAATATTGCGGATTCCTAGTAATTAGTGTTTCCAAATTATCATTCAATTATTAAATCTTTGGGTTACCGAGGTTTGGTTAAGGTTCACGAAATTTTGTAATTTTGAAATACATTTGAAGTTTATTAGCTTTCTTGGTGGTTACATATTATATTTTCAAAATTGTTCGGAATTCTTGAGGATAAGTAAGAGTACAGAAAGACAAATTACAATTCAAAAAAGCTTACGCAAAGGAAAAGGTAAATAAAGAAACATTCGGCGAGGAGAAAGCACAAGTGAAACAAATCCAATTAACATCCGGTTGAATATAAGGGCTTAAAGTGTGTTGTGGCGATTGTCGGAGCGTGTTATGTATGTTCACAAACAAAATGTTTAGTAAACACACTCAGTGTGTGTGCGACGTGTTAGAACGTGTACACATGTAAGTCTCTCATATACCTACCGGCATTTATTGGATATTCGATCCCATTCAGCATTTTCCCGTAATGAGAATATTCACAAATCAGGCATAATCACCGAGAACATGTTCGAGAGACTTGGTACCGAAAGCTTTACCGGGATATCGGTCTACCAAGTTGATAATGAACTGTTTGTCTATCCCAGTGGAATAGCAACCCAGCATAACGGAGGAGAACACCAGTAATAATGACTAATTCGGTAGGTCGCCACGACCCGTCGGCCGGGCGCTGATCTTGTTGACGCAATCGACCCACCCAACCCGTTCCTTCATGGAGCAGTTCACGTTTGTCGACCTCGTGCGAAGGTCAATCTTTTCGTGCATTAAGTAGTACCGCTGGCGAGAGAGACAGTCCTAGAAGGATAAATACTAACAGAAATCAGCATTCCTATTGGTTCTGGGTGCAATGTAATGGTTTCGTTTTATAACATAGAAAAGAAGGTAAAATCAATGTTCGATTGCGTAGCGGAATGAATAGCCTGTATATATTCATTTTTTCAGAGATATTTTATTCAACAAGCAAGTGTAACAGCCTTTTGTACTTCGGGTTATGTAGCGAAAAAAGTAATTTCTAAAATTAGTTCGATATGCTTCCATCCGGAAGGTTTCGTTCTATAACATAGAAAAGAAAAGTTAGTGTTTAATGGTGTAGCTCTCTATTTATATGTATATCGCGTTATACATTTATATTACTTAATTACGAATGCAAAGTGTTTTAATTGCTCATATCGAGAACTTTTTTCATAATGTCATGGTATATCCATTATTATTCGATATATATATATATATATATATATATATATTTATTAAAGTGACTCTTGGAACAATGAAACAATATAAATATTAAAAATAAAATAACTCTTGGATAATTTAAGTAAACTAACAAGGTCCAGAGAAGCAGAAATAAATAAAACACTTAAATAGTCACACAATTTTTGTTATATTTTGAACAGCCCGTGTTCTTTCTCAAGGGCAAGAGACAAGTGAAAATGGTAAAAATAAATATTTAATCTCGAATGTAACGAATGAGGGAACACGTTAAACAAACAGTAAGAAGGATATATATAATGATTTATTTATTTATTAATATATCAGATTTAAATCTGGCGGTGTACGACTTTATGGAAAAACACAGCTGTTATTTCTCTATCTCTGAGTAAACTTTCAGAGCCATGAGTCGGTAACACATCAATAAGTATTAAATTTAAATCAAATCTTCATCGAAATCCTTCCAGCGAGACAAGACATGTTGGGTAACCGGCAAGGGCAACTTGTTTTAACAGAACGTCTATGATTTGTCATACCGAGCAAAACAACAGAAGTTACACCAATATAAAATGTTTTGCAAAGCTTACAAGATAACATAAATACGACATTTTTAGAAGAACATACATCAAATAAAGAGATTGTTAACTTCTCTAGAAAATTGGGACTGTGGAACGAATGACATGACATAATTAGCGCACAGATTTTAAATTAGGGCGTTGGCAAGGATATGAGCCTGCGAATGGACGAGGTAATTATGAAGGAGATAGGTTGCAGCGAAATATACTTTTAAGACTAAGGTTATTCTAAAAGTACGGCGGGGTACAAATTTAGAAAAAGCATTAAAGATGAATGCTTAAATAAAGTATCGTGACATTCTTTCAAAATAGGTTGATGC
This sequence comes from Metallyticus violacea, assembly GCA_030762175.1. NCBI lineage: Eukaryota > Metazoa > Arthropoda > Insecta > Mantodea > Metallyticidae > Metallyticus > Metallyticus violacea. Next base: position 15,362,156 of record CM060838.1, on the reverse strand, counting down.
TCAAAATTCCAGGCACATAAAAATAGTGGTAGTTCTTATTACAGGTTTTAAATTTGCATAAGAGTTTTTTGTGTGCTGGGATGATACATGTTTCTAAAATATAGGAAGGATCTTTTTGATCTTGGAACTTTTGGGTTAGGTTTTTAATATAAGTGTCAAGAGATGAAAAGTTATAACAAAGACAGTGACCACGGTTTGAAAGAGAAAAGAAAATAGATCTTTTGGTATGCAAAGGAGAGCAGCTATCAAAATGAAGATGCTGTTGTAAATTGGTGGGTTTAGTGTGCACGAATGTAAAAAAAGAGTCATTGCATAAACAAATGTCAATATCTTGGAACGTGGCAGCATTGGGAGAGACAGAAGAAGTGAACTTTACTGAAAATTTGGAGTTAAAATTGTTAAGGAATTGATTGAGAGATTCTAAGTCATGGGTCCAAAGCACAAATATATCTCAACCATAATAACTTTATCAGAGGTTCTGTTTTCTACTAATTTCGGTCTACTCAACTGATTTTTATCAGTAACTGCACCAATTTACTCAAAGTTGTTCCATCACTTTTACGTCATGATTTTACAGAGTAAATTCTATTTCTCAATCCATATAAAGTTCTAAATCCTCTCAAAGCATGCATTTGCAATAGACTGAATGAAGTCAATATAAATTTGTAAAGGCAAAATAATTCTAATATTTGTTATAAAATTGCTGTCAGTATCCTAAATCACTGTTACCATAGCAACAAACGTTCAACAAATGCATACGGAAAACAACTCAATTGCTCTAAAGCATAATGGTTAACTCAGTGCAATCAAACTTTTATAGGTACAAAATACACTGTCACTTCAAATTGGGTACTTACTTTAAAATAACCATATAATTCTGTTCACATTCACTGCAAGCTCTTGCAGTATTAAGTGTATATTATTATAAAATTCTATATAAAATTACAAATATACTATGCATGTTTGTCGACTATACATGCATAATATGATATACAATTAGAAAGCGGAAACAATTATAAAATATAAATAAATAGCACATTTTAAAAATGGGAATAACGGTATTTACAAATAGATATGAATGGAAACAAAGTAGATATTATTTAAAATTACACTAACCAGAAAATAAATTACTTCTAGTTTCGTGTCCTTTGGCTAGGAAAATGTCCTTATTCTAACATTAGTGTCATCCGCAAACAATCAATCGACCTCTAATTTCCTTAAAGGAAAAAAAAAGTCTGAAAAAAGGTTTTACTCAGGTTCCCTGGACACAATCGGCCAGAATATACACCCATTCCTCTCCACAAAATCGGCAGATTCTCCTGCCAGAACTATCCGTTATATTTTGAGCCTTAGTCCAAACCAAGTCATTCCTGATTTTACCTGTCTCTCTATAACAAACATGTATACTTCTTTAATCCCAGGTACACTTCATTTCTTTGATAGGCTCAAGGAGGATTCTTATTACTTTCTGCATCGATTTCCTGCCTGCTGATATCCTCTAGCCTTGTTCTAATCAGGATAATTCCTCTGAGTCCTCTTTCCGCCTATACAGCGGACGTTGGTGTAACATTTTATAACTGCTGTCTATGGCATTTAGTGCGAAGTGTGGATGGTATCCCTGCATCAGCCTAAGCCAGTACTTCACCGTCTTTGTTTTACTATTAACCGTATCTCCATAGCAACCCACCACGCTCATAATCAGACTGTTTGACGTTCCGTTGAAGAGTCCGGGAACCTTTTTCCAAAATTTGACTTGAATTTTATTTATAAACCAGAGCGTCAGTTGAACCCAATCAGATTATTCGTGTTGCCTGTATATTTCTAAAAGATTTTTAACTGTGTTTCCACTCTTACTTGCAAATGACCAACATAACTATGTTGGCTGTCTCACGCCCTTTATACACGCTCACCAGTTATTGGTTTTGTATGTTTACACAGAAGCAGATACACAGCCTGGCACGGGACGATGATTGCTTTGTCAATGTCATTCAACACAGCAAAGAGGATGGAAAAAATCGGTTTCTTTGGAGGTATTCATTTCCCACCTCTTTGCGAGAAAATGTAGTCACACTTCTAAGTGAATGAGACCATCAGTAAACAGAAATGTGATATTCTAGTTTCACATTTCATCTACCTAGCGCGGAAGGGAGAGACCATAACAGGCTACATACTGAAAGCTCTTTTCTGTTATTTAAGCGGCGCTTGCCTTTATTCTTTTGTGCCGCTCTCAGTATATTGAACTGTAAATGGCAGAAAAACAAGTTTCATTTCTATACCACAAGTAAAAACTAAATTCAAATGCATTTTTGATGCGGTTCTCTTTAAACAGTGAAAGCAGTTTCCCGTCACTGGACAAGCGCGAACTGAATATAAAAAGTATATGAACACATGCATGCCTGATAAATCAGCTGCTGCTCGTATTCAATGCATTTTACTGAGCCGATACAGGCAATTTTAAACCATTTTTTCGGCGTTTTATTTATAAGCTGTTGATTTAAATTTATTTTTATTGATTAAAGAACGCAAACATTCAGTACGTAAGGTGACCTAAACAAAAGCTGAGTTTTTTATTTTTTTATTTTTTTTTTTTTTTTGCATGGTGTTTAACACCCGTTTTTACCACTGAGGCACTACAGGCGGTGAACACTGGTGATACATGAAATGAAATAATATATTTGGAAAGGAATTTTTTTTAAGGAGGGAAACGTTTCGTTTCAGGCTTAAGTTTAGGTACCTACCCGGCATTTACCATTTATGAGTAGAGGAAAACCTGGAAAAAATCTCAGCCAGGGAGGATGGCCCTGGCGGTATTCGAACCCCAGACCTTCCGCTCATGAGTTCGCGCCTTAACGACCAAGGCCACCCGTGGCGGTAAAATCCAAGAGTGAATCTATTAGTCCAATAACTAGAATCGTTCAAAATAGCTAAATTCATCGTTAGCATAGCAATGGCTAACGAAGACTCAAGTAAACAGACCGGAAAGTTTATAGTTAATAAGTGTAATAAATAAACAAGCAATGAAATAGTAAAAATATGCTCCAAGATGTTGCTCATTAATCGTTTCCTTTCTATGTATATATAATATAAATTAAAAATAAAGTAACACTTTGAACAATGTAACTAAAATAACAATAACTAAGAAAGCAGTAAAAGAATAAAACACGTAAATATTGACATAATTATCACTCACTATATGTCGAAAAACTAGAATTCTTCAAAGGCAACAAATCAAATAAACGTGGTAAAAATAAATATTGAATCTTGAAGGTAACGTAATACATGGAAACAGATTAAAGAAGCAACGAGAGAGAGAGAGAGGGGGGGGGGGAGTGGGAGAGGGAGAATATAAACATATTAATACTGAGATTTAAACCCGGTGAATAAAACAGAACATCAATTATTTGGCAATTTCTGTCCCGACGAGATGATATCTGAAAACGTAAGCTAAAATAGTATTTATAAATATTACAACAAATGTTACATTAATTATAACTTAGCACTGTATGAATGAATACACCATCTGCACAAAGATGGAAGAGAATGGAGAGATCTAAAAACAAATGACATGATAGTAATGTACATAGTTACGTAATACGTGTAATAGAAATGCAATAGCATAACAAGAAGAAAGAATGGAAAATGGACGAAGAGCAGGAAAACGAAAGAGACAAGAAGTAGTACACAAAATCATACTACGAGGGTAATTTGAAAAGTTCTTGAAAGAGCCACAGATGGCACTGATGGTCCCAGATCTGTTATCGTATAAAACTCCGCCATCTCCACAAGGAACATCTGTACAGTATGCTCCATTTGGCTAAAAGCTGGTTTGCGTGGCAACGCAGACATGTACGTGATAGAAAATGAAAGTTATCGAACATTTGACAGCAGTTCATTATCTGAAAATAATGATCGTCCCATTGTCATTTAATTCTGGTGGTTAGTTGTGCGATGTCTGTTGTCAGAGATAACTGATTGTAGGAATTTTGTCCTTCAAAACTATTCCCATGATCTTGCGTTGCATTTTTCTTTGGCATATTTGAATTTTGTTCTTTTGTTTTTCTTTTTGGAACCATGTATGGCAGCTATATAGTAATACAAAGCATATACAGGTTTCCACCGTCTGGAATCTGATTTTCTTAGCTAGTGTTTGGTGCATAAACTCAAGGGCCCAAAATGCTCTCCAGATTAAAGACATCCTTCTTTGTACTTCTTTTTCCATTTTATCATGGAAAGAAATCTGTTGTCCTATGTAAGTATATTCTCTCACATATGTGAGTATTGTTCCATATTTTTTATCCGGGTTTGAGGTGTTTAAAATTAACTGTGTCTTCAGTTTGGTGTTTAGTAACAGCCCTGTATTTTTGCTATGCTTACATAATTGTACTAGCCTAGTTTGTAGTGCTTTCGGTGTTTTGGCGCATATGACTACATCGTCGGTAAATCTTAGATTTGTTAGTCGACTGCCGTCTATGTTGATTGCGAAATTATGATGCCAGTTCATTTTCCAGAATATATATGTCGTCCTGGTGGTGTAGTGGTTACTATACTTGCCTCCTAAACCCAAGATCGCGGGTTCAAACCCGGCCAGGACCGATGGATTTTTTCGGGCGTAAAAATCCTAAGTATGGCTTCCTTCGGAAGGGAAGTAAAGCCGTGGGTCCCGTGTCGTATATTTATGGCACGAAAAAGAACCTCAAGCTCGAAAGAAGAGGCCTCTGAGCAAAATTTGTCGGCCGTTTCACGCCCTGATTTGAATGGGACGCTGATGACCTGAGATGTTAAAGAGCGTCCATAAATAAATCATTCAAATATATATATACCACCTTTGAGCCATGCGGGTCTTGAACCAAAGACGCCTAAGGCAACTTTGCGCTTCATCTATATAATGAAAACTCCCCAATAAAAGCCAGCCAGCTAGTTTATTCTAGCTACGGTTCAAACCTGTGCCTTTTCATGTGTATTTATTTAAAACTACTGAACAAATTAACTGAAATAGTTAACTAAAACACATCTTTCATAATGTGAATTATTTTAAACGTACAAGAACTTCAAAGCGAATTTTCCTTGCACAGATATGGTGGGTACGAAGATTCTACAGTTAAAAAACCCGCATTCCTTAAGAAACTTCTTACTTCTTGTATAATTTTTCTCTCCGCGCCTTGATTTCAGAAGTACTTTGAAACTGAGGAAAACTTCTTTGCCCTCGGCAAAATGTAACAGGAAAACGGAAGGCAGCTGTGGATGTTCCGGTTCGGGCTTTGCTCCTGATGGGAGTAAGATAGGATTGCAGCGACTAGATTCCAGAAGTGATTCCCGCTCCAAAACAACACGGATCTCGTCATTTATCAAAAAGAGGGAGAAAGGAAGTTTCACAAAAAGGCTGGGCGGTGGTGGAGCAGTACATGATCGAAAACATGAGAGAAAAATGTGGATGGAAAAAGCTGGAAAACAGAAGGAATGCGAAAAACAAATTGCTATATCCTGTTGCATCACATAACTTGTTTTTTTTTTTTTTTTTTTTTTTTTTCAGAAGAGTCCGGGGCAGAAAGAGACGACACAAGCGAGAGGAGATGGAATTGATAATGTTTATTTGCTACTGCCCTGCGGAACAGGTTTCCAAGTGTCTCCATAGTGCGATAACGCTTGTACCACTAGCACCCGTGCTGAGAATGCTCAGTGGCGGATTTTGAGAGTCTAATTATACACTACACAGTCAGTATTTTTCCGCTTCTCTCTTCTTGAATTGGAGGTTACAGTTTTAAAATTGACCTTATAGGAGCATTTGCTTATTTTCATACAAAAAGCTATAAGCTGTTATGTACCAAATATGAATAATTTTAGATACTTTATACAGACCGGACCAAGCAAGAATTTATGTATGTTTCATGGGGGGAATGAGGAGAACGCTCACCGTGATTGCGCCGTCTCTCTCAATTTTACTCTCTGTCTCTCCCCCTCGCAACAATCGGAAGAACTATAGCAGGTTAGTAGGAGGTATGAACTTATGTTAATTATGTGCATCAGTGACGAACGCTCTGTGTCAGTTATAAAGCTATAATCATGATAAAATTCACCAATGAGCAAAGAGTAATAGAGTAATTTATTGTTGGAATCTACCTCTTATAGAACTTATATGATTAAAATGAAGTGACTCGACTGAGTTCCTGAGCGTTCTAATTTTGAAACGTCATTAGGCTTGCAAACTTTGTGTTATAGACGCAACATAACATATATAACAGAAAATGTGATCCCTTGTTTAAAGCCCTTTTTAACTATTGAGAATCACAGGCGGGGGACACTGGTGATAATCAATGAAATGAAATGATAAACTGGGAAAGGTTTTTTATAAGCAAAGAAACGTTCCAGACCTAATTTTAGGGCACCCACCAGGCTTTTGTCATTTATAAGGACTAAGGAAAACCTGGAATAAATTTCAGTCACGAAGGACAGTCCTAATGGGAATCGAACCCCAGACCTCCCGCTCAGATTCCGTCCCTTAACGACCTCGACTACCCATGGCGGTTACGAATAAATTATAAAATTGAAATATTAAAAATTTCATTATTTGTTATTACATATTTTGTTAAAAGTTTGTATAATATTCACATTATATTATAGACGTTATTATTTTTACAGTTTCATTTCCCCATTTTTTTTTTTGTTTGCTAGTTTTTGTTAACTTAAAAGAGAAATGTTAGGATTTTGTTGTCGGCGACTATAGAGGACAATAGTGTTATATTTCCTGTTAACCAAATGCTCCGAAACTGGCATAGAATGCTTTAAAAATATCAGTTTTATTAAAATCGTGGATACGGTGTCTCTACTCCTATAACTTGGTAAAGCAGTCTTCCGCCAAACCGCCGTCAAACGTTGAATTGCCGATAAATTTACTAGAAATAAATAACCGGCTTCTTCAAAGAATGAGGTTCTACCCTTATTTCTAAATACATCACTGACCTCGTAATATCTTTAACGATAAAACATGTCGATGCCACTATCATGCCACTATCGATGCTCATATTAGGATTTTATTTTATTATTGGTGATTTTGTTTTGAATTAAGAAAACTTGCATAACCGTTAAAATTTAAAGAAATAATAAATGTTAGCATTTAACAACAGATTTAAGGGTCACAATACGTCAGCAACTCACACAGAGAAAATACTATCGGCCAGATGACATTACTTTTTTTTTTTTTTCTCAAAAGACGTCAAGTACAATCAAATAGATTAACGTGGTTCAAAATTAGGAGAAGTTTAACTTATATATATATATATATATATACTTCTCCCTCCTCCCTTCCCCCCTCTCTCAGAAAATATGTTTTATTAAAAACAATTTTTTGTATGTTTTAAACTTCATTGTTATTGACAATGCTCTTTTTTATTTTTAATGAAAGTTAAACATATTTAAATGGACTTATTACATTCCACTTTATTATTTGTCATTATTTGACTTTGATGTATCATTTCCAAATATAGCTTGGGACACAAGTTTTTTTGCACAGACGATAAAAAAGTTTAAAAGTATTTGTTTTAAAATTATTTATTAATAATCCAAAATAAAACGTTTTACAAATACCGCGAAATATGGAAACATTGCGACTTTAAGGACATGAGAACGTAGGCACTTTAATGGAAAATGAAGTTCAAAATGAATAAATCATTATAACTTTCATATTTTGTTTATCGTTCTGAGAGTAGCGGGTACGTTGCAGGCCAGACATTTCTAAGATGTCAAATATCCGAACATCTACTGTTGACATTGTCATTGCCTAATACAAGACGCTTAAATTGGCTGCGAGGCTAAAGAACATATATAGTACATCCTTAATGGTACTCCGGACATATCCCTTGAGAGAAGTTTAAATTTGTTTCCGTTTCGTTCCTTACAAACAAAGAAGATTCACTGATCATTAAAGATTATTATGGCGAGAGATGACAAGGGAAATGCTAGGCAAATTCTAACTGGCTGGCTTGATAGTCACTATGAATATATTAGTAAAGCTCTTTAGTCCATTTGCTAGTGTTGACAGTGAGTGTTTCTGTCCTTCCTTTCAGAGTATTCAGCCGCTTGCATTGCTCTATGAAAGAAGATGAAAAATAGCTAATATGTGTCACGTTTCTCTTAGATAACAATTAAAATTGTTAAAGCTAACCAGAGCACTACAAATTTTCTTATTTAAATTGAAATTCAATATCACCGTTGAAATTAAATTAACTCGCATGTATCGCTGAAAATATTTAAAAGTACACCGACTTTCTTGCAATACTAAAGAAAATAATGAATTAAAAATACAATAAAATGAAAAAAAAAACCGCACCTATAACAAAATTCATCTGGATGCACAAATTTTGCAAAATAAAATTAATAAAATTATACTCTAGGCAGAACAATTGCTTATATTATTAAGCATTTTCATATTGGAAAATTTGCATGCCAAAACTGCACAACTTAAACGATTTTGCAAGAAAAATACAAAGACTAAGTTATGTAGTAATGAAAAGGCTAGGATAGCACTATGAATTTTCTTGTATAGATATTTTATATGAATCACGATTCGCAAGATTTTAAGTAAATGTCTCAAAAGTTTCAATTCGAGATTTGATTGATTTATTTATGGACGCTCTTTAACATCTCAGGTCATCAGCGTCCCATTCAACTCAGGGCGTGAAACGGCCGACAAATTTTGCTCAGAGGCCTCTCTTTCAGGCTTGAGGTTCTTTTTCGTGCCGTAAATGTACGACACGGGACCCACGGCTTTACTTCCCTTCCGAAGGAAGCCATACTTAGGATTTTTACGCCCGAAAAAATCCGTCGGTCCTGGCCGGGTTCGAACCCGCGTTCTTGGGTGTAGGAGGCAAGTATGGTAACCACTACACCACCAGGACCGACTTCAATTCGAGAAGTAGGTTAACAACTTATCCTCTAAAATTATTATAGGTAAATAATTTTTAGCCGAAGCAGTTTGATAGAGTTAAGAAATGGACATGTGATTTACAACTCATTTCTAAATCATTGAATGACTGTTTACGCTTTAATCTATTACAAATATTTAATCAAACTAGAAGATTATCTGTTAATTGTGTTGAATGCCAAACGGACAATGTACACAGCGCTTCCAAATGCACTGGAAACTCATTACACTGGTCCCCCAGCGCACTTCGCAGCATCAATTAGTACCAATAATACCTCTAATTACATGAGACGCACATACCCTAACGGGGCATGTCTGACCCCGCCCATTTCACCTCGTGTGCGCACGCAACGGCTGTTTGGACCTGCCGAGGATTGATTGCTCTGTCCCGCACAAAAAGCACAAAACACATGTCCTCTATATCTACACTGTCCTGGTAAACATATGAAATCGATAATTGTTGACTGTTTTTTATCCCCCAGCTTGAACAGTGGTTGACAATTTTTATCTTTTTGAAACAAATTAATTACCAATGCGAGAGTATGAATTTTGAGCTTTTCCTGTTTCAATCATTTCCCTCTCCGGTTTGAAAACTATCCCACAAGGATTAGATTACCGAGTGGTATCTTTTATACTGCTGGGTCAGCCTCATATAAAAACCAGAATTCCCAATTTGTGATTATTTTACAAGTACGTTACATTAAATTCTATGTCAGGGACATCCTGAAAGTTGCAGGATACCTGAGGTGGAAACTATTAGCTTCCAACCCACCAAATAAATTAGAATTAACATATTAATTAATGCAGCTTCTTTATTTTAATCATGTTTGTAGTGTCAGAATTTATGCACGTACATATGTTGAAGTATTGTGTATAATGTTATTCTCTTACCAAAGGGCAGAAATACTCTAACTATAAAAACCTAACCAGGAAATTTGGAACAGAGAAACCTATTGACTTTTGTAAACATTATTTTCATATATGACCCAAGCAAACGGGAACGGATCGATATTTCTTGGAGAAATTTGAAAAGCAGGTTTCTAGTATATGCTTCTTTTATATATTGTTAGACTGTCCGCCTTTTGTTATATTAGGAAGGGCGAACGCAATAAACTCATGCTATACCAGATCCGGTGAAGAGACAGGGCGATAACCTTTAAAGGAAGATGCTAACAATGAAATTTCGATACTTACGAGATGGAAGTAACGTAAGCATGATTAGCTAATCAGGAAAATAAGAAAAATCTGAGGGAAATATATTACCCAATAGAAACGCAAAGATAAGAACGATAGATCTTTCTCAAATCATATTTTAAAAGAACAATGATAGCGATTAATACTGACCGACTTCAAAATTTATTTAAGCCTGTAATTTTGGGACTCGTTCTCAGTTCTCAGGCTTCAGGGGCAGTCTTCAGTCTTATCTAGTTTATTTAGCACGGCAATGGAGTCAGTTCTACTCATAGAGTTGCATCAGCTTTACTAAGTGTATCAGTTGAGTCAGTTTTACTAAGAGAGCTATCATCCAGAGTTTCACCGAGAGCGTTATGACACAGCCACAGCAGTTTTATTGAATTTCTCAGAGTATCAGGGTATCATTTATAACGTATCGTCGTTGATGTTATTGTTAGGAGTGTTTTCCTTTGTGTAATGCACAGACATTAATATCGTCGCTATATGTGCAAGTGGCACATATTGCCTAAGAAATTCTCCAAGGAGTAACGGTGGCTCATTTAAGTGAAATTGGCTCTGAACAATAAATTGTGTTTCATCTCTTAATACGATAAATTACTGTAAGTCAGCGGAAAATCGGCGGAGTGGAACAGGCAAAAATCATCATCCCTGAGAATCGAACCGCCACGATTTAATTAATCAAAATTTAAATTACCGCTGCATACTTTCAGCAGATATTAATATATGCGGTTCTTTTTTAAAATTAATGGACATTTATTATCTTATTATATTTACAAGAAAAGTATAATCATTTTCTAAATCAGAAATGGTTATTTCTGACAGAAATAGATATATTTTATTGGTACACTCTTAAGATGAACTCAGAGGCTGTACTTATTACCAAATATACAAATTTGTTATTCCACCTTTCCTGCTCCACTTAACTTTAGCCACTTATATGTACTTGAGCCTATTGTTTCAAATATAAATTGTTCATTTAAAGTGTAAAGACTCTTGATCCACGCAAATGGTTGCAAAGGTTAATAATAAAAATAATATTATTATTAAATATTTTGCGATATGAAACTAGATTCTCCAATAAATGTTTGTGGTAGCTCATATATGCAATAAGTTTAATCACTATATGCATATATAACCAATATCATCCATTATTGTGATATTTTTGCAATACCGATGAATCCCAAAAGGAATGGAGGAATTTGTGGGAATGTTGCCCTAACTCATCAAATACACTTAATGGGCGTGAGAAGAAAGCAGAGCAGATACAATTAGCAGGAGGACGTATTAAAATCTGGAATAAATCAAGTAAATATTATATAAAAGAAGGAATGGTACAACACATTATGTAAACAAGCGAAGAAAAAAGCTGGGGGAGCGCTTAAGGCTTTCAGAAGAGAGGGCATTGAGGAAAAGCGTCCTTCTTATGTCCAACTTAGAAAAGAATATAAACACACAATGGAAAGTGCTAAATCGGATTGACAGAACAAAATGGTGGGGGATCAAAGAACTGCAACCTATCGGAAGGATAAGATAAACGTGTGGAATTTAGTCGGAAAAATTAAAGTAGTAAAAGAGGGCAAATATACATCTAACCCGGAAAGCGGCTGGCGTATTTTAATAGCGTATGTGGTGAAAACGGAGTGCAGCAGTGGGAGTGGCCGCGAATGTATCTTAAATAACTGTCTTTAATCCCTCCTGTACCAAATTAGGTCGATAACGAAATTATATTAGCGATTAAAAGCTTAAAAAGGGGAAAGCACCCCAAATTGAAAGAATTTCAGGTGAATTCATAAAATTCTTTTTAGTAGTACCGGAAGTAACTGTGAATCATATTTAATAAATTATTTATTATTTATTTATATCCAGAAACATGGTCAATGGTGATGGTAGAGGCGATATTCAAAGACAAGGGTAACCCACGGGCGCCAGAGAACTACAATAATCTGTGTTAGGTAAAGTATGTTACAAGATTTTGTATGATGGATTAAGGGTATGGTTTAACGAATATAATAAAATATCTATGTTTCAAGCAGGTTTCAGGGAAGGGTTTTCTTCAGTGGATAACATTCGTTTTAAAGACGTTAATAAATATAAACTTAAAAATAAAACGGGATAAATTATACAGCGTATTTGTTGCTTTTAAAATAGCCTTTGACAGTGTTCAGAGAGTTGCTCTGTGAGTGAAACTGTGTCAAATATCAAAGATTTTTGAGATAGTAGAAACGAAATGAAAATACAAATGAGTCCGAAGACCGCCGGTATTTAAAATTATCTGTAATTTGCCTTTTGAACCTGAAGGAAACTTCACAGACAACATTTGTGGTTTGTTAAGCCAGCAAAAAAAATGCAACTTATCAACCATACAGGAATGACTAAGAAGTAAATGAGGACCTTCCAATTATCCAATAAGTGACAACTTTAAGGGACTCTGCCTTGTTGTATGAATTAGTAACATGATAATGGCCTTGTAGCTTGGGTCAAAATATGATAGAACATCCAGGAAAGAGGCCATGGAGGTAGTGTCTCAAACACTGTAACAACATGAGAAAAAATGTTCAACAGTTATAATTTAATGTTCCAAGATCGAGTGAGAAACGGATCCCTCATTTTATTGTATGCACAATATTCTGATGAAATATTTGGAAATAAAAGAGTTGACTGCTTGATATCTGGAACAGGTCATGACACAATGTCTTCAAAATAGAGAAAAAACCGCCACGAGGTCGTTAAGGCGCGGACTCGTGAGCGGGAGGTCTGGGGTTCGAACCCCACCAGGATCCTTCTCCCTGACTGAGTTTTTTTGCCAGGTTTGCCTCAAACCTCATAAATGGTAAATGCCGGGAGGTACCCTAAATTTAGGCCTGGAACATTTCCTTCCTTAAAATCCTTCCCCAAGGTCCTGGTGGTGTAGTGGTTACCATACTTGCCTCCTACGCCCAAAACGCGGGTTCGAACCCGGCCAGGATCGATGGATTTTTTCGGACGTAAAAATTCTAAGTATGGCTTCCTTCGGAAGGGAAGTAAAGCCGTGGGTCCCGTGTCGTACATTTACGGCACGAAAAAGAACCTAAAGCCTGAAAGAGAGGCCTCTGAGCAAAATTTGTCGGCCGTTTCACGCCCTGAGTTGAATGGGACGCTGATGACCTGAGATGTTAAAGAGCGTCCAAAAATCAATCAATCAATAAATCACGTATAATCAGTGTCCACGCCTGTAGTGCCTCCGTAGTAAAAGCGGACGTTAAGCACTACTCAAAAAAAAAAGAAAACCAGACAAAAAGCATAGAGATTGTAGCATTTTAATTAGCTGGGGGAAGTATATATGTTTTAATTTTTGAAGTTCGTAAACATGAGCCTTCTTCTAAATTAATTTTTAAAAAATGAGATACTATACCCTAAAAAATGTTAAACTTTTGAGCCCCCCCCCCCCCGCCGCTTAAGATTTCTCTTAAGCGGCGGGGAAAGAAAGAAAGGAAAGAAAGGAAAAGAGTATTGACTGACTTTTGGCATCTGGCGGCTGCGGGTAGTAACCCTTTTCAAAGGAGGGCTATCCTCTTTGCGCCATGCTGAAATGGAATGAACATATGAGCCCAAGTCCGCCAGGACCTAAAACTATCCTCGTTTGCCATTTCAAAAAATGTTCTAAGGAAGAAAATCCACTTTAATAATTTTTCCGTAATAGACCCGTCAGTTGACACTCCAGAGCGTGGGAATCTATACTTTACGTCTCCTTTGTTTTTAGGTTTTGGTTTGTTTTTAATGATAACTTTAAATAGTTTCATGTGAGAGAGCATTCTTGCAAGTTTTTAGGTTCGTACTAATTAACATGTGCTTTCATACATATATCAATTATTGGTATCTCTTGCTGTTGTGTTCTACAGGAGCATATTTGAAAACAACTTGTGTTACACACTTATCTCCACAAGAAATGCTGAGCACTCTTCGGAAAATATATATTTAAATGTTTCCTCCTTTCAACCCACCTGTCAGTTGCAGCACCACAGAGCTTGTGGTTAATATAAATTCTGTTCAAGACATTTTTTATCTTACTGTAAAACGAAATGAAAGGTATGGAAACAGCATTTACCAGCATATTATTCTTTTTCTCTGTAAACGCAGTGAGTTAACGATGGTGTAAATAGACTCAGTGCTCAGTCAAAGCTATCCGGCACTCGACTTTTCACGCGAGGAAAATCTCCATGAAAAAGCCAACTCATGCATATTAGAAAGCAAACTGTAGCTTGACAGTATTTGGGCCAAAGTTAACAGAGGTAACAGAGAGCGGCTAACCATCTGTGTGTTTCAGTGGTCTTCTGGTATGGTCAAAGATACTCGTAGATAGGCGTCTATCAGAATACAGTCCTGGATAACTCATACTGTTTACCGATAATGTTATGTGTTATTGGTATTCAAAAGAAATTGCGGTTTGTGGAATGAGCTGTTTAACGAAAACAATAATGAGATATTGAGTGCTACAGTCAAAGTGAGCTTTAAAAAAGCAAGAAGGCGCCTTCAAAGTTCCAAGGTTATATCAAGTAACCATCGCCGCCTCATTTTTAATAAAGGTAGATTTATCTGCAGTACAAAGTTTTTCAAGAGCAAAGAAATGAGACTTGGCATCTAAGGTAGAACATGGGATTCTATTGATTTGCATTAAAGTAATGCAGAAAATGTTATTTTCATTTAATATACAGCACAGAAGACTCACAATGTATATTTATATATTATGTAAGGGTTCTAAATGCTAAGTGGAATTGAGGCAAAGACATTCCTCTGATATTTGCTAGAATGGTTTATATTTAGCAAACATACTTGTATAATATAGCACATCTGCAACATTGGTTGTCGCTACAATAAACAGCCCATTAGCACAATTTCTCTAGATAATGCAGTTGGCCCTGGTCGTTTAGTGGTAACCATGTTTGTCTCGTAGACCTAGATTGCGGGTTTAAATCCCGGCCAGAGTTCATGAACGTTTTAGGGGTAAAAATCCTAAGTAGTGCTTACTTAGGAAGGAAGTATATATAAATTTAGAGACCTCTGAGCAAAATTTATCGAACGATTTATGCCTTGAATTGAATGGGACGCTGATGACCCGAGATGTTAAAGAGCATTCGTAAAAATACCGAATCAACAATACTGCCCTCCTTGATAAAGGTTGCTTCCAAGTTTCCTCAATCCTCATGAGTAGCAAGTACTGGGAAAGTATCCTAAACTTAGATCCGGATCGCTTCCTTTCAAAAAATATTTTCCAGTTTATCATTTCATCCCATGTATCATTAGTATTAACCCCTTGTGATGCCTCAGTATTAAAAGTGGACGTTAAACACTATTAAAGCACTAGTTTATTCAAAATGCAAATATTTCGTCAAATTCTGTTTTCATTTGCTTTTAAATACAACTGTGTTTATGACAATCAAAGATGTACCAGGTGTTTTAATAGAATCTAATCAAAAACGAAATTGTGTTAATGATTACACGATGGTGGAGAGCCCGTTATGACAATACTACATTCTTTGTATCTATTACTGATTAAAATGTTTAAACAATATTTTACACAGTCCTCTGGCTGCTCTTGACACATTTTTATTACGAGAATAAAAGGGAGAAAGAGACAAAAAAAAAACTTTTTTAATTTTACTCCCGAAACTGAGGGCAATATTGCGAGATGTCAGATGTAGTAATGAGTGCAAGGGTCGTACTGTAGAGTTACATCTCCTAACTTCATAGCTGGCATCATTAACAGCAAATCCTGAGTCCTTGGAGAAGCGTTCCACCATTGAATATGAAACAGAAAGGTCAGCCCTTTAAGCAAAAATATCCACAGAGCTATGTCATAAAGAATATGCTACATATTCCCCATTGGCGCATCTATCATTAAATAATAGAACAGAGCTTGTTCAACAACTACCTGAACATTTTATTTTTCTTCTTATTCAGCTAGCATGATCGTTATGAATATTTCAGGGAATTAATTCTGTATTTATAATTTTAAGATGGGCATTATAATTAAAGTCTTGTATTAATAATGATTAAGTTACAAAAAAAAGTATTTCTGTACTGGATGAGCAGAGAGAGAGCAAGTTTAATTCGCATTAAAATTCAGCAGACGGAACTCATTTGTTGTTCGGTCATTTTTCGGTCTTTTAAGCAGTTAGTACCCAAAGATCTAATAACTGATTTTGCAAGAATATGCATATGTTCTTAATTTGAATCATGCATGAAAGGATTGACTATTAATCAGATAATACAGCCTTAGTGTTTTAAGTGTTGTAATTGGCAATTCTGAAACTCATAACAAAGGTACAATTGATCAAAGCAAATCTAAAACGTTGGAAATAGTATGCACAGAAATGATTGAAAAGTATATTGAAATAACAGTAAAAGGCTTTGGGACAGCATGCAAGGTAGTTAACATAAAACTTTCTATGAATTTTGCAACTAAAATCGTTAACACAGAAAAAATGCAATTAACACGAGTCGTATTCACATGTGGATTCTGATGGTCTAGTAGCAACCATGCTTGCCTACTAAACCCAAGATTGCGGGCTCAATCCCGGTCAGGGTAGATGGATTTTTTCGGGCATAAAAATCCTAAGTATGACTGTCGCAGTGTCGGAGATTTACGGCACGAAAAAGAACCTTGAGTCTGAAAAAAGAGGCCTCTGAGCAAAATTTATCGGTCCTTTCACGCCCTGAGTTGAATGGGACACTGATGACCTCAGATGTAAAAGAACGTTCATATATAAACCAAATCATTTACAACATAATTTAATTTACTTCAAGTTTTATTTGATTTAAACTTTTTAACTGTGCCTATTCATTCAATGAATGGATATTATACCAATTTTTCTACGTATACGATTGCTACATTTTTGTGAAACAAGTTCTAAATAAGTAATTTCAAAACAAATAATTAAACTAGAATAACAATATTTAATTTTATCTTAGCAACCTCCCTTGTTTCAAGAAAGATGTATGAAAGAATTAGTAATATAATAACAAAAATGCCAAAAAAAAAAATAAAAACAAAAAATAAGCAAACAATTCAATATTTCGTAAATCATGAGCAGGAAATAATTCTCTCAGGTTATATGTTCCTGTAGCCGCAAATATTCCCCGTAGGTAACAAATGCAGTTGATAGCCTTTATGCAGAAACACACTGACAGAAAAGATTCCCAATATATTTACCCTACATAAAGTACCCGGAAAGCATAGTATAAGATAAGTTTAATATATATCCTGGTGGTAAATATTGCATTTGAAATTATCCATTAATTTAAATAGTATGAAGTATATTATAATTTCAGATAATTAAATATTTGCTGTATTTAGGATGTTTTTATTTTGTATTTGTTGGGTTTCTTAGTATTATATTAGTAATTATTTCTTACATGTTTATTGAAAAAAGGAACGTAAAATGGCTGAATATGATAGGTGATAAATTGTAAATTTGTTTATAACAAGGGTTATCTGTGAAGAACAAGGTGAAAGGTTCCATAAAGATGTAAAACATTTTGAAACCAAATATCAGGTACCTCAGAAGCAACAATATACTTGCTAATTATTATTCAAACCTCAAGCGTGAAAAAAACCAGAAGCCTTACAGAAAAAGACAGTAGAAGAACTTTCACAAGGAAAGTGCGGCGATTGAGAAGCTCTGGATTTTGTGCAATTAGAGTTTAATTAATTGTATACAATGAAAATTTAATTACCAAAATATTAGAAAAAGTACATAGATATCAAATAAAATAATATGCAATAATTGTCAATTCTATGGGTATTATACACACACATTTTCAATACAATTTCTTTGTTTCTTTTCATATTTCTTATATATTTGGAGACTTCAATTCAGATATAAAAATAGTCTATTGTGTCCCTTAAGGACAAAGTAGAGAAAGCTCGCTTTTTTCCTGACGTGGTGAACTATTCCACGCTAGTTGTTCGTATGCTGTTTAAGACACTCTGACTGATTTGTTCTTTGGCTACTCCATTTCTCACTGCACTAGTTGCGTCTCGAGAGATTTCCATTTTTCTCTTCATCTTGCTATTCTTGACCTGCATGTTCCTTGAAGAGGTCTGTTCATTTTCTTCAGGGTCTGCCTTGTGTCTTTTTTCCTATTCAGGGGTCCCACATAGAGATCTTTTAGGTCCACCTATTGTCCTGCATTCTTGCCTCTATTCCTTGGGCTGTTCGATTGAGTCGAAGGCCTTACTATAGTCAATAATGGCGAGATATAATGTAGTTTGCTGAAAATATTTTTAATAAAAATCCCCTGAAATGGATTATACCATTAGTGTAAATTTGCTAAAAATTATTGCGTGATAGCAATAAATTAAACTGATATTCGGATTTACCACCCCAATTTCGTATTAAATCAATTTATTTGGTTCAGGGAATAATCACAAAGTTGAAATACGCAGGCTAATGTAACTAAAACGCTGACAGCTCAATATATTCTGTTCATCGAGGCAGTTGCATTAGTGAAAAGATTAAAGAGGATCTACATAGACATTCCTACAGAACTGGGCAGAGAAATCCTAGCTGGAGGAAGTCGAATCATTTGTGTGATGCTGAAAGGTGAATGAGTGACGGACTAAATCCAGCGCTAAGTCACAAGTTATGTGGAGCAGAAATTTCTCTCAGTTCAGGAGTAATAACAGACACACACATTTACAGACACAAATTTGGGAAAATACATCGTTGTCAACTGTAATATGCCAACTGACAAAAAAGAGATAATCGTGTTATATAAGTTTATTGAGAAATATTACAGTTAATTGTTTTCAAGATTGTGGGAATATTTATTTTAATAATTTCCGATCAACAGTAATACGGATACTAGTAATGCAAACTTTTGCATTCCTGCCTATTTCTAGAACTTTTAGTGCTCATTATTTATTGCTGAGCAATTTATCGGATTTCATATTTTTTTTACATATGCCTCAAGGTTTGTTTGAACCAAATGCTGTAGATTTTGCATACTTATAAAATGTCACTATTTCTCATTACGTAAAAAGTATATTTACTACAATACTCCCAAAAATGTATGTTTTAAGGTGTAACATTTGCATTTCCTTACATAAGCTAATTAATAATTTGAATAGCAGCTAAACAATTTATTTCGAAAGGGAAATCATGTAAATACGACTTTGTAGCTATTTATGCCTTTTCTTATGCAGTTACTCTGTATATGGGGATCCATATTTGTAATGTCCATGAATAATATTCCATCAAGTATCTGGATATTTGTATTCTACACTATCATTTGTAGGTAAGGTTTGTATAGCAAATTCAGAAAGGGAGAGCGTTTTTTGTATTATATGAATATTGCTAATATGAATGTTGTGCTAAAACTCTTTAAGCTTATTAGCCTAGCACATAAGCATAAAGGAACCAAAATTAAATTTAGATTTTTCACCCTTGATAATGTAACTTTCCTATGATTAAACAATGCAGCCCGATTTCCTGTTTAGATGTTGGGCCGGGTTGTACGCAAACGTGCTTCACAAATATACCAACACTGTTTACCAGTCATCGTGTGTGGTGTTTATACATTCCTGGTCCATATATTCCATCATACTTATCAATACAGCTTCGTTTCCTTGCACGTCATTTCCTGCAAAGTGCGTGCGTAAATGAAATGTGGGGGGACACTGTGTAAACATGATAAACAGTGAGCAATGTTACTGACTAATTAATTATTGTTCATTAAGATTCACCGTGCTTGCACGTAATATGTAAAATTACTTGCTACTGACTAAATATTGATGCGTGCTGGCGATGCCTAATAGGAAATTCAACATCAGTGCGAGTTTTTTTTTTTAATACAATAACACAAATAATCACCATAATATTTCCATAATGTATAAAACACATTAATATCAGCGCTGTATATGGCAAAAGTTTACATTAACTTCAACATGATGTTTGTTTAGACAAGTTATTCATTAAATATTTCACATTCGCATTCTGGCTAAGATATGTGAATAGAAAAATAAACTGCCCCATTTGACAAGCAATTTTGAAAGGTGATTTTTAGTACCAAATGCTACGTAATGGTAGTTTGTGATTTAAACCTCCAAGAATAATAAGTTCAAGATTGTGATGATAAAAATTACCAACTTTGGGGCACATATGTGTTTGCTAATTACTACCCAGTTTATATAAGTCACTTGGACAAAAATGGTGGCTTACAGAGACAATGAAATGTGTAATTGTCATCTCAGCTTCTTCTTAGTTACTGAAGACATTCTTCAGGAAAGTTTTCAAGTGTTAGTATATGTGAAGGTCGGGTGAATATGCTGGATTAGGTAGAGTTTCGTAACCCAGTTCATTAAGCTGCTGGAGACGTGTTGCCGGGCGTTAACATGAAGAAGTTTGCGCCTTTTTCTATCAACTTTTCCAAAGTTAACTGTTTTGCTGATAGTGCATCAAACAAACCACAAACCATCATACGGTCGTCAGCGAAATTTAGGTTATGCAACGCATTTCGCTGCTTCATGGTCGTTTGCGGTCATTCTGAAGAAAATATTTCAAATCTATATGTTTTGTGATGCTGTTTTGATTAGTTTGGGAACCATTAATCAAGTTTTTTAGACGCTCGAAACCTGTGTATACCGCGTATTACTAAATGGGTGCCAGACATGGTCAATAACAGAAAAACATAAGAACAAATTAAAAAATGCCAAAGAAAAATGCAACGCAAGATCCTGCGAATAACTTTGAAGGACAAAATACCTATAGTATTTATAAATCAGTTATCTCAGACAACAGACATCACACAAATAGAGCCAGAATCAAATGGCAACGTCGCAAGAATGCAGGACAATAGGTCGACCTACAATATCTCCATGTGGGACCCCCGGATAGGAAAAAGGACACAAGGCAAACCCAGAAGAAGATGACAGACCTCTTCAAGGAACATGCAGGGAAGAGAAAAATGGAAATCTCTCGAGAAGCAACTAGTGCAGTGAGAAATGGAGTAACCAAAGAACAAATCAGTCAGAGTGTCTTAAACAGCATACGAACAACTAGCGTGGAAAAGCTCACCATGTTAGGAAAAAACGAGCTTTTCCTACTTGTTAGGGGGCTTCTGTCCTTAAGGGACACCTCTAGCTTTATCTTTATATATTTTCTTCAAGTAATCGCAAATATTTGTTCCTACATTTCCTTCAGTTGATATTACTTTTACAATAACGTCCTTGGTCTTTCTTACCTTTAAGGCTGAAATCCCCAGGTCAGTGCTAATTCGTTCTGCTTATATTTTTATAACTTTTCGAACGATTTGTCTAAGTTTAAACTATGTAAGAAAACAAATAAATAGCGGTGCTGTCTTATCGTTAACACTCAAAGGTTAGTAGGCAAAGCCCAGCTTGCCAACATAATTATAAATTGATTCATATGGTAAAATATAATCTAATTTTGAACAATAGTAATATTAATAGACGAAGCCAAGTATAAGACTTGAAATGAAATGTATATGTGTGGAATTTCATTCAGAAATAATTAATTAATTAATAAGTGATATTGCACACCGTTTATCATTGTTTATGTAATGTCACGTTTCGTTTACTCACCCTTCTTGCTGGAAATGACGTGAAAGGAAAATTCAGGCTATAGATCGATAATTATCGTGAAATATATGGAACAGAAACAAATAAAATACAATATGAAGTGGCAAACAATTGCGCCTACTACAAGAACGTATGCGTTTTGGGTGTCATGATACTTTCCTTGTAACAGAAGCTGATGAACTGTCTGTTCTTTTATTTTTGTTATAGTACTAGTTAATTAGTTACTTTATTGTAATGCACGGCTCATTTTTTAAGATGGCCCTTTCCAGACTTTCTTGCCAGATAGGATAACTTACCTAGGGATCTGGTCTGTCAGCAAAAGATGCAGATACAGAGGAAAATTGTTAACATCCAAATGAGAGACAGAAGAAGGCGTTAGAAAATATTAAGTTAAGGATGGGCGGTTTAGCAAACAATGTAGGCGGTGTTTGCGGACCTGTGAGGCAACAAAGTGGAGCCCCAGATTAGCACACCGAAGCGGAAGTTGAATGCAGAAATACAATGAACAGAAAAGGATAGCAACGGCTAAGAAAAACATTTCCCAGCTGTTTTAACGAAATACATGAATTGTTAGTAAAATCTTATAAGTGATAAATGCAAATACAAAAGTATTAACCTGTAAAATGTTGTGCATTATACTGCAATACCATGTATAATACCATCGATATAAGGCACAGATTGTGAACGAAAGGTCCGAGGTTCAATACCCGCCAGGACCGCTCTCCCTGACTTTGGGGGAGGGTTTCACAGTTTTTTTCAATCCTCATAAATGACAAAAGTCGAGAAGGTACTCTAAACCTAGGAAAGCTTCCTTCAAATGATCTCAGTTTTGTTTGTTGGAATCCGAAGAAGCATCTTAGTTTCAAAATAATTAAGCATCTACCACAGGTTGGGAAACTGAAAACAAAACAAGTCCTATACATTGCTAGTTGTTGAAAAGTTTGCACCATTTTTAATAAAGGGTAATAACAGAACAAAATATGATACTTGTATATTTTAAATAAATAATGTAATTAATGCTTATTTAGAAAAAAAAAAGAATTCATTTAGATAGAAACATGTACAGTGCAGTACAGCAGCAGAAACTCTAGAAAGTTTGACCATCCTTCCGTACCAACCTTAACAAATTAAAAAATAACATTTGTTAATCTTCATTCTCCACAAAAAGAAAAAATGCCTAAAGAAAATAACCACTCCATTCTCTGTTTTCATTTCGCGAAAACGAATTAACGTAATGGACATCATTGCTTTGCATTTTTTTTTACCTCCCTTTTTCAATTTAAGAGGAGAAAAAAAGGCGCTTCAAAGTTGCTACTTTCTGGGATATTATACCTGCAACCGTAACGCTCTTTTTGCCTCTTCCAATCTACTGCACGCAAAACATTCATACGAAATAGTACCGGAATATGCAAGATGCTCGTAAGAGCTTCCTTGCTATTCCCAGCCTCTTCTCAGGAAGTAAAAAGAAAGAAAGAAAAAAAGTAGAGCGAAAGAAAGCTTTCCAAATTCGACTGCTCTCTTAAAGACCTTTCTCTTTCTCCCGGTAGATATTTCCCGCCTTCTTCTTTATCGCCTTTCTCATCCGCGTTGCTCCTTTCGTATTCTGTTTCGTCATTTCACAGTCCAAATAGCTGCGGGACAGAGTTTTCGCCATTCGCGAGATGGTGGCAAATCGCTAGAAAAACACACAAAATTCATATCTGATGATCTTTTCATTTGCACTGCTTGTCTACTCTCGCTAACTTTGAATTGTCTTGTCATAACGAAACCCTGATAAAGTGTAGACACTGTGTGTTTAATGCCGCTACCTTTTCTTGTATTTATAAATTTAACCAAGAGACAAATTAATAAAAAACTGAGCACCCCATTTCTTTGTTCACGTCTTAAAAAACATAATGGGATGTTTCTAGCTTATTCGTTATATTGCCATTTTAAATAGCTATGCATGTTGAATTTAAATTATCACAGGTAATATTATGAGAGTTATATTTTTTACGATTAGTTAGCGAATAAAATAAGAATTTAAATATAATTCCTCTAAACTTTGCTTACAAAATTGTAATAATTGTATACTTGTAGTTAACCTTTTCAAGGACTTTTGCGATAGCAGAATGCCGAAAATACCAATAGAGAAGAGCAAAATACGGGTTTAGGATATTTCACGAATAGAATAAGAATAAAAGTGATATATATATATTTGAAATTCGCGCACAGAATATTAACACTTGTTATACTTATGAATATCCATTCTCTTCAGAAAACGTGAGACTGAAATGGACAAAAGTGTGACTATCACAATCGCTACTGTTCGATTATCTAATATCAACTCAAAAAAAAAAAAAACAAAAAAAAAAAAACAAAGAAAGAAAGGTAATACAGTGTCTCTATTTTTCTTTGTAGTTTGGAAATTCTAATGATCAGACCAATTTGCACATTTGACGCATCACCAAAACGCTTTGAAGAACCCTCCATTTTGCGTTATGATTGTCGATTGTCCATGCTTTTGTTGCTATCAATAGCTCCCCATCACCTCTAGCAAGAGTGGTCGGTGATGCGTGTTCTGGAGATATAGAGTTGGCTACACTGACCACAAGACAAAGTAAGTCGCGTGATAAAACGGATATGATAATTTTGTTTCGATAATTTCACTTCGTAATCTGTCTGTTATTAGTCAAAATTCAAAATTTTGTTTCGTTTCATTGGTCAGTTTTAAGGTAACGTCACATGCGTGAAATAATCATAGGTAAACTTTGATATCCTTTTGTTTATTTACAGTACTATGGTGTTCAGATCTTTCTAAACTCAGCAATCAACTTGCGGCTATTTGGCGCTCATGTTTATCTTAAGGCCAAAGTTTGTACAGTCGTTGTGCTGTTTGAGCGTTATTTTCCCCTACAGATTGCTGATCTTACAGCCCATCCACCCCCCCCCCCCATTTTAACTCTGAAAAATATCCTTCCGATTTGCATCGGAATTTATAACGCAAAACTTAATCAAAGAATAAGAATCTGAAAATGTTACTTTCTGTCCTTTATAACAATGCGTTATGGCTATTTCAAACCCTCGATAGACCAAAATCTCCTTTGACTTTGACAACATCTCTCCAGTTACATATTTATGCAAGAAAGAAATTAAAATTGCTAGAATTCACAGCAGTACTATACGGCAAACGAACAAGGTTTTTTTTTATAAACCAGAGATCTATTTGTGCCAACCCAGAGTGACATTGGTGACAAGACTGGTGACCGGTTGCAGTAGCGACAGCGCTTTTCCATTATATACCGAGAGAAACTTCCTTTTTCGCATTAGGGTTTATTTATGAGCCTACCTTTAATACAAAATTCATGAAAGGGGAGGGATACTCGCGAAACGTGTTTATTTAACAATCCCTATACGAGAATATTATATGCCAGTTATTATTTCTCTTTCAAACTCACGAAATCCTCTTTAACGGCTTTTTCCGTCTTTCCCATCATTATTTAGGTTATCGCAAGCTCTATTAGAGTACTGTAGGTCTACTAGGGATATAATCCATCAGTCCATTTTGAAAGCTTCCCTTTAAACTTAATGTATCTAGAAGTTTGTGTAGTTTATTTTAAAAACCTTACGTAAACACGTTAGATGTGAACAAACAAGTCAATGTGCTGTGTTAGTAAAACTATGATACAAGAAACAGAGTAGCACATGGCTAAAAAACTTTAGGGTGCGGGTAAATGCCGCCATTTACTGCATTTGTCCTGTTGTTTGATATTGTGTTGGTGGTTTTCTTATTGTTAAATTATTTTAGTTGTTTTATTTTATTATAATGAACAAGTATGTACACATGAATTTTTGAACGTAAACTTGACCGCTTTAATGGCTTTTATGTCGGAATGATATTTTTGGACCAGAAGATGTTAGTAGTTAATATAATAATAGATAAAGTTTATTTCATAACTTATGCATTATTTAAAAACTACAATTAATTTTAAGAATGTTATGAATGTTCTATTTTTAATTTCCAAAACTAATATTTTATTCTAAACTATCCTGTAAGTTAATTGATTATTTTACCTGGACACTTTGCCATTTATATTACTGCTTTTGGACATTTATATATTCTATTATTCTGCTATGTAATGTTTTTTTTTTTTTTTAATGTCTACATCTTCTTTAAACTGTAGTAATTGCAATAATAGATGGACGTTATAGAGTATTAGCAATTGGCTTGGGAGATGCTTCTTTGCTATCTTAATGTACTGTTATTCTCATGATTGTATTATGGAGTTCATTGTAATATAGGACATTTTATCTTGAACCCCATGTTATCAGGAAACTGCTGGTTCCACTTCTCTAAACGTCAGCGGGCTGAAAAGGGCCTTTCGTTTTTTTTCTTCTTCTTCTTCCTCTCAGGTTAGCTATGAAGCTGTCACTCTAGCTATTTGACTCGCTAATAACTTCGCCATTCTGTAAAGCCCATGCATAAGACGGCTTACATAGTTTATGTTTTTCCTATTGAACTTAGTAGTGCTTCGACCATTTCACATTATATGGAGCACTATAGGTTACATCATCACAGCGAACCATGGCATCATAAAAGTACATCATACAGTACTTCTCCTGCCATGTTGTAGATATTTTGCATAATTTCAATTGTTAAGCAAACTTTCTGCCTTTTATTGTTTGAAAGAATATATAACAACCACGTTGGCCACATTACACCAGTAACATAAAACCCATATTTTATACTGTCTTCATATAAATTATTTAACTTGCACTTACTCGGAATGTAGAGTTTTTTTGTTTTTTTCGCCAAGATTTAGAAGTTTTTAACAAGAAAAGGTCACAGGGAGAGCACAAACTTAGTTTATCTGAAGTATCTAAATGATTTATATGCCATGATCACAATTAAGTTCTTGGATTTCCTTCGTATATGATGAAAAGCTCACTTGTTTGACAGCTGTTGACTTTATCTCATTGACTAATGTTATCAGTAACAAATTAAACATGCGGGCGTGAAAAACAAAAATCATAGCCCAAACGGGATCATATTGAGATGCATTTGGAAGGTTTTATGAATCTCTTCAATAACGAACACTACTTAAAAGAAGAAAGTAACATACCCTTTCTGTTGCAGATTTACAATTCCTACAATTAAATCTGCAGTTATTATTATCCTCATTACCAACATTATCGTCGTTAACTTTGTTTCCAAACGTACAAAGAGGTTTGAGGAAGTTTTCAATACAACGTCATCAGTGCTTTTGCTATGAATTGATACTTCTGTGTAACATTAATTTATATAAACATGAAAGTTACACGACTTCTATTACCAGACGAAATATTAGCCAAGATTTTCCTTTTTGGTGTTTACATGGCGTTTGATCCCCGTCCAAGTGCAATTCAGTTTTGGAACGCTTCACTTTTACATTTTAGGAAGGTAGGCTATTAAGCAGGGTAGCTTAGACGATAAAGCTTGAGACTCGCATCCGGGAGGTACCAGGTCCAATTCCCGTTGAGTCAGCCATCCCAACCTTAAAGACGAACGTTCCAGGGCGATGATGGTACAGGTATCTGTTCCGACGTCTGGTATAGAAGTGAACTGGAATGCAGGAAGCGGGCTCCACCGGTCTCGGGTTGTTCTATCTGGAAACATATTAGGGACCGCACTCACTGCCCGGTGTCTCCCTCATCACTTCCTCCCAGAGGTGAATTATTAGGGACTTAAGCACAAAGAGTCAGTCGTGAGCAAGGCTCAAATACCGAAATAGCATCCACCTCCCAAAACAATCAAATTACTCATTATCTTATGCAGGATGTTTCGAAATACTTATACAAATACTTAGAGCTTGTATAGGGGACTGAGTAGGAATCATTCTGGATAGGAACACGTGTCAAAAATGTACTGTTTTCGTTCTACATATAAAACAAAACCAATGAGGTATTTAAATGCCCCATTTCTCCTGGATGCAAGAGGATACTTAATAGTCGATCACGCAGAACATTCCAGATGATGCTGTGAATCACTTTCATTCGGAAACTTTCCAATCGATTCTCTTCAACTTGATTCTTCGACGTCGAAGAACCGTCTAAAAAGTCTCATTCGTGTCCATCTTTATATATATATATATATATATATATATATATATATATATTATCACTGAGACATGCGACAACTACTGCTTTAACAATCATCAATTTATAGTGGTACAATATTGATCGATAAATTTAATTTCTTAAAGAGAGGAATGATGCTACACTTGACTTACAAGCAGGCATATTGGGTTGAACAGGATAAATTTGTGTTCTATTCTGTTTTCCGAATTATTTTAGGTTTTTTTTTGACACATGATTACAGAGCAAGTACACATAAATACGTTATTACCAATAATTTCACGCCTTCTTCGATAGATCTTTGTGTTTATATTTAAGCAATATTTAAAATTGTCTGCTGAACTTCCATTGGAATCTGTAAACAGTACCAGCAAAAGTCGAAAAAATTTGCTCTTCCAAACGAATTGACTTCTTTCGCAGTTTTAGCTCACCTTAACTACAATATTATGTCAAAGCTCTTTCAGGCTTGCTGACATTCCAACTGTTATTACCAAAATTAAAACCGGTAATCAACAGTAAAGCTAACAAAAGTTCGAACTGCAGGTTCTCGAACATCGTAGAATAAATTCGGGAGCATTGGGAAAACATTATTTGGAAATTATTCGACGCTTTCTTTGTTACTAATTACAGAATTAGTTTAAAAGAAAATTGCAAATTGGGAATATGGAGCAAAGATGCAGGCGAGCCCTAGCCTGCATTTCGCTGCCGAAATATGTCGGACTTGGTGTTACCGGAGAGGCAACGACGGTACATATGATTTTCTACCTGAAAGCCCTCTCCGGAATAAATGCTTGCATTTGAATGATATTCTAATGTATATAAATATACTCCGTAAACTTGTATTAGCTTGTAATTCATTGTTAGAATAAATTTATTAAGAGCAATCTAATGCTGGTGTAACCCCCGGGAGTTCTTGGTACAACAGTTCGAAAGTTGCTGATCTATTGATAAATCTAGTAACAATTAGTAAAGTTAAGTTGACCCAATTGCGTGGATTCCAAGTGTTTTTTTTTTTGTTTGTTTTGTTTTGTTTTGTTTTTTTTTTATCTGACACCATGTCTTTCTATGAGGTATTGTGTAGAAAGATAAACATGCGCAGCGATTCACGGCCTCAGAGGAAATAAATTATAACTTCTGGAAAACTTATGCCAAAGCTGTTATATCACACATTATATGATTGTGTCTAGTTCACAAATCTGAATATGTTCAGATCTAAATTAGATAACTCCCATTCTTCTATGATACTGAACAAGCTCCGACATTGATTTTTTTTTTTTTTTTTTGAGTAGTGTTTAACGCCCGTTTTTACTACTGAGGCACCACAGGCGGTGGACACTGATGATACATGAAATGAAATGATAAATTGGGAAAGGATATTTTTTTTTTTTAGGAAGGAAGCGTTCCAGGCCTAAGTTTAGGTACCTCCCCGGCATTTGCCAGTTATGAAGACTGAGGAAAACCTGGAAAAAAACCCAGTCAGGGAGGACGGTCCTGGCGGGATTCGAACCGCAGACCTCCCGCTCACGAGTCCGTGCCTTAACGACCTCGGCCACCCGTGGCGGTCATCCAACATTGATGCAATACATATAGGTCATCTTGTATATTCTTAACCTGTAAACAGTTCTGAGTCAAGCTAAAACAAACTTTGTCTCGGCTTTATTAAATGTAATTGCCCGAAAGCTCAAACAAACAAAGCCCCTGGTAATGTGAGCTCTCTGAAACTGCTACGTCACTGAACCTATACTCACATCTCGTGTAAACATCGCGAAGTTCATCAATCATTCTCTGCCTTCATCTTTGTTGATTTTTATGGCGTTAGATAGACTTGATTACTTTAGCGGATAATGCCCGATTAAATTTCTATCTCGAGCAGTTCATAAAATTAGCCTTCAGATAAATTACATTGAATATGCATTGAATTTTAATTCAGCCTTGAAATGCTTGCACCCCTTCCTATAAAATTATACCTTACTATGGCAGAAACTTTGCTTTATAAATGGACCCTTAATCGCGGAATAGAAGCTCTATAAGGGAACCATGTTAATGCTGTAGGGTATTCTACACAAGAACAGCAAAGATTGGAGATAACTTTTCAGAGAGAGCATTAATATAATAACTTGATGCGATGCAAATTGAATGCGATTAGCCATTAGTGACCTGTAAATGCCTCTACTTGCACCACTCATGTTTTCTAGCTTGAAGGTAGATCAAATAATTGTACATTATGCTGATAAGGAGTCGCGTAATATTTTCGTTCCCTTTCAGCTCTCTTCCATCTTGCTATGACCTAACCTGAGTCTGTTTTCAGCCCCATATCCTAGTAAACTATATCTGGGATATACATTTTAGGCCAGATGGTGCTTATATATATTTATTTTATGAGCACATCTATTTTTCCCTTCTAACTGACTATAAGATTCATATACTATTCATTTTTAATTTTCCGTCCAAAAGTGAATTATTTTATATGAATGATATGAACATATTTTACACATAATACAAACCTTAAATGCTGAAATTGTTCTGGCGAAAAAAAGAAAGAAAATATATATCTAGAAAAATTGTAAACAACAATATTTGTTAAAGAAACAATGTTGAATTTGGGGCCAAACAGGGATGCACATGTTTGCTTCAAAATGCAGTCTTGTCTTCAGAAATGAAAAAGATGACGTCACATAATAAAGGATATAAAAAATACAAATTCCCTTAATCGTATTTTAAGCAAAGCTTGTCTCTTGCAAAAAAGAAAGGTAAATGTGTCTCCTTGCAAAATATATATGCAAAAATAATAAAATGATTTTATGGAGGTTACAGATAGTAAAACAGCCACTAGAATTATTTTAAATGAGGAATTTGGTTGGCCCAACGCGTTGTTAAATCATTAAGTAACAGTACATTTGTGTAGCCACACAGATCGTCACAAAGCTTTCCGTGACTAATAAACGAGCAACAAACCTGTTAAGTTGGTAATCCTATCATTGCAACGGGTACATCCAGAGAGGTGCAGGCTAACACGAGCATTTCGAAGCACGTTAAACGGGCACAAATTGTATTATTAGTTCAAAATGTGTAACTGCATTGAAAAATGTGTCAAACTTTCGGTAGTTAAGTTAATGCACACAAGTTCAAAGGAATGAATGAATGAATGAATGAATCCCTCGATTAGGTGGCAGCTGTGACCGAGAGAAGTGATGACGATGCTCTGCTACCGGTTATTGAGGCGAGCTACGAACAAACATGTGAATGGGGGACATAACAATTCAATGTCAGTGCAGACCACTCTGTCCATTGATCACTGAGAGAAAATATGCCAACTGGTTGCTGAATTTGGCATGAGTTGATGTTACCTCAGACGGCAACTGTGTCCTTGAGTCTTGCTTGCAGGATTCGTTTCTTGATAGATTTCTAGCATCCGTTGAAGAGTCAATGCTGTACAATACACAGGATAATCCAGAGCGCGTACTATTTGAAAGTATACGCTATCTAGAACAGGTGAGAGAAGACAGAAATTTTAAGTGGCCACCAGGTGATGCATATACTTAGAAATACGGGCCTATCTAAATCCATTAAGCAGATTGCACTCAAAATAAGTAATATAGCACGGGAAGAGGTGATACCACAAGAACAGATAATAACAATTAACGAAGAAGCAGAAGAAGAAATAAGAAGATCAGAACGCATACGTATACAAGACAACCCAAAACGTAACTAATTTAGCAAGAATAGAAAATGTACAAGACAACTTTATCAATCAACAGGAAGAGACTGGTAGAGGAGAAGATGGTGGGGAAGAAGGGAGTGATGAAGGAAAGGAAGATATTTAAACTTAATAGACGGGAATATATTTGAACTACTACCGGAAGAGGAGAATGGAGATGAAGGAGAAGATTTTTACCTATAAGTGATGAAAATGTAAAACCACGGGAATCGCAAGAAGAATTTTGGACGAGTATAGGAGAAGAAGAGAAAATAGCGGAAGTAGAAGAAGAAGAAGTGATGGGATAGTAAAAGTATATAACAGAAGATTAAATGAGCTGGTAGATATATGTTAGATAGTTACAATGAGGAAAGTGCTGGTTACCAGTACCTTACCGTTTGGTTTCCGATGGAGCATTTTAATGAAGGTAGATAGCTGACTACCAGTTATTTTTATGTATATTGGCTTTCAGTAGAATTGTAATTTTGTTTAATTTAGTAATTTTTGTAATTTTGTAAATTTGTTTAACTTAATTTTCAGTAGTTCAATGTTTAATTTTATTTTGACTTATATCTTTGTTTCGTTTATATAATTATAGGTTTAATTTGTAGAAATATTCTGTATCGTGGGAAAAGAAATTTAATAAATGATGAAATTCGAAAATGCACGTATCGATATAGGGAATAAATATTATACATTTTATTTTATTTTGTACAATGCTTCAGGACTAAGTGGTCCACCAAAAAAGCTAATCCAACACTACACCCAAAGAATGTTACGTGATCTATATTTAGCGGACTATATGGATACCATGCTTCTGAACTCCAACAACCGCTCAAAAATTCATTGTCATTGGGTACTCTTAAGTAGCTAAAACACTGCCGCAGCTTGATAAATTTCCTATCATCACCAAAATCACATTGCAATCATCGTGTTAAACGCTTAATTCTGTGTAACTGTTAAGTTCAAATGCTTAACCACGTTCCTAATATCATTCTGAGTAACTTAAGTTTCGTCCGTCAT
The DNA here is from genome assembly GCA_030762175.1 of Metallyticus violacea. Lineage (NCBI taxonomy): Eukaryota > Metazoa > Arthropoda > Insecta > Mantodea > Metallyticidae > Metallyticus > Metallyticus violacea. The sequence goes on along the minus strand of CM060838.1, from coordinate 15,329,654 downwards.
TTCATCATCATTAGCATTAATTTTGTTGTCCATGAACAATAGAAAATTAAGGAGCTTGCACTCTTGCTGTCAAACAACAATGATCTATTATTTGAGACCATTAGGGCTCGGTGCTCCACAATATTCTTCAGGCACTTCACAAACTCCTTTGGCTAGACAACCGAGGATGGCAATTGGAGCCTATGACAATAACGAATGATATATTTGTTTCCCGTTTTGAAGAATTATATCACAAAGGCCTTCTATCAAATTGGCAGAAGGTTCTCCATGTTGATATGTATTGTTTTTCAATGTATTGACTTTTTAAATGCCTGGTCTAAAGCTGTCAGAATTTATTATTTAATATGTAGTACTTTCACAATTATCCATCCTATTGGTTGGAAACTTAGGCACATACAAATCAAATGAACAAACGAACAGCAAATTTGATTTCATTACATCAGATATATAGTATCCAGTTGTACATAATGTTGTTTATTTGTGAACAAAACTAACGTGCCTTCTAGATCGTCACAAATGTAAATTTACCGTCTTCTTATTACTGTTCATAAATACAGCAAAAACATCACGTTTCGAAATCCTATATATACATATAAGTTACAAGTTAACACTTAACAAACTTATGCTATGAGAAAAACATTCGTCGCATTTAATTCTGCTACCTTCATTTTATGGTTTTTGTTTTCTTCCCTATCCTTTTCTCCGACAGTGAACCTTGCAACCTTGAGTGAGAACATCGTGCAACAAATTAAAGTCAACAATATTTCCATTATCTAACTCTTCAATATGAGTACAGTCGCTGAAAGTCCTCACGCGGCGCCATTCTCTCATCTAGTTGCGAGAGGGATTTCAACAGAGCAGGGCAATAGTGCTATGCAGCCGAAAGTAAGATTTCATTAAATAATGCAGTAGCGTTGTACAATAGTTAGATATTCACTGCGTGGTCGTTTATTCATCTTCATGTATACATCAGGTGCAGAAAGTCGTTTGGCAGAACGAGATAGGCATTTAGATGTACATTCCTGGCAACTTGGATACCACAAGAAAACAATATTAAAGTTGGTATAGAGGTTTGACGAAACATTTTCTATAACTAAAAAAAAAATATATCTAAGATGTCATGTCCTAACACCTAGAAAAACCTAAAACAAACATATGAAATGAAGTTAGGTCCGCTAGTGATGGGAAAAGGGAGTTAATGTTTAAGTTGGGGTGGACAGATAGATACATACACCAATTCAAAGACCTTGCATACCAGTAGATAAGTTAGAAAGGAATTGGTTCAGTCAGCTATAAGTATTTGTTGAAGTTATTTGCTTATGCAGATGTATCTAGAAAGTTGAGATATGCATAATCAGTTGCTAAACTTTCGTTATTGCAAAGATTCAAACTACTTGTGACAAAACCGAAGGAATGACTGATTACTATTTTGGTTATAAGTAAAATAAACGGTACCTTTGTTTGACTAAATAAAATTTAACACAGAACACCAGATGATAATTTCCACATGGCTTATATACCGTTCTTTAGATATAAAATATATAAAATGGAAAAGATGGTTATGCAATTTGTTTCAGTGACTCTTTGCATTCAAAATAGTCAGAAGAAGACGAGAGAAATTTTCTCTCTGACCTTCCACTTCAATCGCATAAATTCATTTCGCTTTCAGCTTAGCTACACTGGGAAAAGAGATCCCTTTAACTTTACATCTCCTTTACTCTTACGCAAAAGCGGTCGTGCTGTTTTGTTTCTTACCAAACTTGTTAAAGCTCGGATTGGTGTGTAACAAAATGGTAAGAGGGGGGAAATATCTAACGGGAATTGTATTTATTGCAAGTCACATAAAGCCAATAGCCTAACAAAATATCTCAACCGTTATGGGTTCATTTAACATATCAAATAGATCTGGAATATATCAACTAGAGCTGCTATTTTGATTGTGAAACCGAAGCTTCACAATGCATCCAGCAAATATTTTTTAAAAAACACAGCTTTCCATTGCAATTTTAGAACATTTAATTCGAAAATAATTTTAATATAGTGTAAGTTATTCCTAAAATGTTATTTTACCGTCACTGTCAAGTATGTCAGATTATTTTTATTAATTAATAAAAATATAAATTTTCAAACATGGCAGGCATAATCAAAATTAAGAAAGCAGCCTGTGAACTTTATCCCAAATCGAGTCTTGTCCCTATCTTTCCTTTTTTGTTCAACAGAATCTCGTCTAATGCAGAATCATTGCAGCCCTGTATTTTGTAAGCTTCTAGTGCTATCCTCAGTAAAGTAAAAATTAAAAAAATAAAAACGATAACGTTAATAATGGAAATCTATTAAACTTGTCACCTTACATATAGAAGTCTCTGAAGTGCTTCGTATTACACTTTAAATATATCAATATAATCTCAAGCTTGCAACAAAGTTAATTATTGAACCATGCAGCATATCATAAGAACTTCAAATCTTATAACAATATTCTTTACTTGTTTCTTTCTTGCACTTTTAATTTCAAATAATTTTAATTATGGGAGTGCCTGCCTACATTTCACACCTTTTTGGTTCTTCTGTCGTTTTTGCCTTTTTTCAGAAATGTGTTGATCACTGAACTTTATGAGCAGCACTTACTAACTTTAACTTAACTAAATTCTTCCTCAAAAATATGTACACAAGCTTCACTGTTACATTATTGTATTTTACTTTTGATAAATTCATAATAAAAGATATTCACAATAACGTTACCATCAGTTTTCTAAATAAATGAACATTATTCTGGAAACACTTAATGGAGTTTGTGTGAACCCTTGCTTCTTCAACAGAAGCTTTTAGTATCACACATTTTTCTGTTTTTTTACCAGTGGAATTCACATATTTATTATCACGGAAATTACATTTCGCATTAAACTTTTTTATTCTTGGCATCACTGAAATATAGAACAGAATATTTAACAAATCATAAAATCAACTGCACTTGTAAATAAAACAGACAAAGCAACCATTAGCAATAGCATTATAAAAAGCGTTCCGGAAGCCTGCACGCGGCCATTTGCATGGCAGAGTTACCACAACACAAAGGGGAGAAAAACAGAATTATCACAATAACTCGAAAAAGGAGAGAAAATATAATATTTTCAAAATGTTGTTTTAAAAAGTCCTATAAGTGGGCATAGTAACTTTGTAGTCATATTTAAAATACTTTTTAAATATTAATTATGGGGCACATACACATAAAGAATATATAAACGAATACAGGAAAAATTACACTTCATTTTAAGAGCCAAAAATGAATTTTCTAAATTTTGGTAATTTTAACATATATGTTATCTTTGTCTTCCGACGAAAATAATCACTCGGTTAGATCGGAAGATTCTGCTGACCATACGCTGATAACTACAGTGGAACATTTAGTACAATGCCTGCAGAGAAACATTCCATTCGTGTACAATCGCCGAATCCTTTGGTAAAGCTCAAAATTTGTTCATTCACAGTTAATTCAGCAATCAAGGGCTGTAAAAATATTTGTACGTACTTATGATTGATTTTCCCTATTCAAAATGAACCTATTATTCTATTATTCTATTACTGCGTTTTTATTGTGGCGAAGAAGTTCCTCGTTTCACAGATTAGTTTTGTTGGAACTCCAATTTGGTAAGTTAACATATCCAGGTAAGCTAAATGGAGCTTATTTGTAAAACAGAATGAGTTTAGCTTAATCTATCAAGCACTTCTGGAAATATATTCACAAATTCTACTCACGATTACAGGATCAACCGGTTAATGTTCTGGCATCACAGTAAATTTATAGGGGTTTATTTTAACTTCGTAGTCACTCATACTATGGTGCAGGAAATTCCTGCAAAGACCTTTTTAAGGATTTCCTACAGGCTATATTAAAAGTTTCTTCTATGGGCACTGTACGTCACCTTGTTCGAGTGTTAGCTTTAACATTTATCGCTTCACGAAATTTAATAACCAGGTTATAAATAATATTAAGTTGTGGAATTGGAACAACTGAGTTGAAATAAGTTCATGGCAGTACTAGATGATTCTGTAAGTACATATGAAGCATAAAAGAACACTCGTTGAGTAATAAAACGAAGAAGTTTCTGTTTTCCCCTTGGCCCTTCTTAGCACGCTATATTCAAATGAGCATCAAACACTGACATTTAGTGTTCACTATCGTAAGGGACTGCATACTTCGCCCCACTATTATGGCATATGGTTTCTATTTGGTTCATAAACAGTCTAATCACTGTACAGTAATATTCTTAAAAGACCACTGAAAAGCAACATACTTTGCTCGCACTAGATGAGTTCTGATCAGGAAAATGCTCCAATTAATCGAGCAAGGACATATCACTTAGGTGACTTCAATCTGCTCCACGAATGAAAACGAGCTTCTTCAATGTAGTCACTTATCTGACTGTCAAAGAAGTGACGTATTTGAGTGTATTATACATACACCATAGGACCAACCACCGCCACGGGTGCCCGAGGTCGTTAAGGCGCGGACTCGTGACCGGGAGGTCTGGGGTTCCAGTCCCGCCAGGACCGTCCTCCCTGACTGAGGTTTTTTCCAGGTTTTCCTCAGTCCTCATAAATGGCAAATGCCGGGGAGATACCCTAAAATTAGGACTGGAACATTTCCTTCCTTAAAAAATCCTTTCCCAATATATAATTTCATCTCATGTATCATCAGTGTCCGCCGCCTGTGATGCCTCAGTAGTAAAAACGGGCGTTAAACACCATTCAAAAAAATAATAAAAAAAAACATGGAACCACTTACGAAGTTAGTAACTGAGTAAAGAATATTTGAGACTTGTCCTAAATTTACCAACAATTCAATTGCACGCGTTATGAAACAGTAAATGTAAAGATATTTCCAATTCATTCTTTGCAATTTTGTTTTTTTCCCCTCCGAGAATGACTGTGCCTCAACAAAAACAAATCATGAGTAGCTTTAAAATGTTGCAGCCTAAAGCAATAAAAGATCCGCGGAGACACTGAATTCATCGCAACATTTCTGCAGGTCCCTTTGTTAAAATTTTAACAAAGACACAAGCTCAAATGTGTTTTAAGGCTGCGGGTACATACATTTACAACGATCCATTTTTCTGTATTACCTCGTCCCATGTCCGCCATGTGGAATGAAACAGAATACATGAAAGAGAAAGTGTAAAGAAAAGCGGACACAACTAGGGCCTTTAGCTGTGCCGTTTTATATAGTGGTGGGGTAGAGTTCATCAAGGGGAGAGTTCAAATACAAAGATTCATTAAACACAAACAGTCTACCCTCGAAAATGTACAAATTATACCCCTAACATATTATCTCTGCAATACAGAGATATAATTTGTAAATGTTGTGTTCTTTCTCATGTTGGCAACTTAAAAAAATGTTAATGACCTTTCCATATTTTATTGAAGAGTATTCCCATACGTATTCATATTAAATGTTCCCTTTTGTGTCAGTCCTGGTGGTGTAATGGTAACCATACTCGCCTTCTAAACCCAAGATCGGGGACTCAATCCCGGCCAGGATCGATGAATTTTTTCAGGCGTATGGATTCCTTCGGAAGGGAAGTAAAGTCGTGGGTCCCGTGTCGTACATTTACAGCACGAAAAAGAACCTCAAGCCTGAAAGAGAGGCCTCTGAGCAAAATTTGTAGGTCGTTTCACGCCCTGAATTGAATGGGACGCTGATGACCTGAGCTGTTAAAGAGCGTCCGTAAATAAACCAAATCAACAAATCCCTTTTGTGTTTACATGTCTCCTACAAATAAATCAATAACAATAGCATTTATAATTAGTTGATAAATTCTCTTTTGATTGTGTATAATACATCTTGCTTCAAACCTGAAAAGAAGGCGGAAAAAAAAAAGCTTTTACTAAAAATTCAAATTTCAACTGATAGAAAAACTAACGATTTTATTCTCATTGTCCCAGGAACGTAAACGTTTTTAACTTTTTTAAAACTTAAATGTTAATATTAACGTTTGTTAATATTATATGTATTTGTTCGCCTTCCAGCTGCACTCATGCACATACAACTACATCATCTAACCATGAGATTCTCAAACTTTCTTCGGTAGCAGACCCCCCTTTTAAAGATATTTCGTTGATGCGGTTCCTTAAGTTGTAACTCAAAAGTTTAAAATCCTGAATTAGCATTCTATGTTTGGAAAGTGTTCTATATATTTTTACTTGTTTAAAAATGTAAAGCTGTAAACAAAAATATGGTACATATTTTTACAATTGTTTTATTGTGCTGCATCTTTATACAATAAAATAGTATAATAACTATATTAACATTATTATATTCAAAAATATATAAAACGCATAAAACATTTATATAAATAATACCTAACAATATATAATGACATAACACTATTCGCCAACTTTTATTCCTGAATAAGAGGCCTGATGTTGCATTTTATTTGCAAGTCATGATGTATCGGATTTGATAGGAGAAATTTGTTATAATAGGTTTCCAAAAGATTTCTGTTTGTTTTTTTAGATAAATAAATGCATAGAATGATTTATTACATATATAAATTCTTGCGAAAACCATTAATTTCTTCTGTGATTATTATTATTATTATTATTATTATTATTATTATTATTGTTGTTGTTGTTGATGTTTAAGGAAGCAAAATTTCTAGGTCATCAATACTTCTGTGCCCTCCCCTATCTCTGAAGTATTGGGGGCCCCAACATATGCAGTTTGCGTGTTATTGCCAAGAGAACTGTATCAGTATAAAGGTGTTTTCAGCTTAATCGAAGTTTCAAGGCTACTCGTTTGAAAGTTTTCTTCGGAACAATGTTGATACAGTTATTTAATCAGTACAATTCATCAAAATAACTTGAAATGTCACTACGCTATTCTGGGGAATGTATAGTTCCTTAAAATTGGATTCTAATCAGAAGTAGTATTTGTTTAAATAGAACAATGATCCTAACTTATAGCCACATTGAACCAGAAATAAAAAAAAAAAAAAAAACATTCAAAATACTGGAAACATTATTCCCAAATTTAATTATGGAGAGATATACAAGTTAGTAAAAGTGTTAAATTACTATTATTGTAGTCTTTAAGCGGAAAATAATCTATTTGTTATCCCCCAAAAATTTCTTGCTTTTTTGATCATTCATATTGTTATAGTATCTAACGGAAGATCTTATCTTGAACACTGGTGCAGTTTTTAGAGATATTGGTTACCAGCTGAGCCCTGGCAGGCGCCAAATAAAAAGTAACAAATAACACAGATCCAGAGAGTATTAAAGACTGGCCTTTTTTTTTTTTTTTTTTTTTAATAAAGACGACCTGTTTGGAAAATAAAATGTCTGAGAGATCTCCAATTTTCTTATTTCTATCAACATTTATGTATCCAAAAACATAATATATCACCACCGGTGGCTGAGGTCGTTAGGGCGCGGAATCGTAAGCGAGAGGTCTGGGATTCGATTCCCACCAGGATCATCCTCCCTGACAGGTTTTTTTCCAGTATTTCCTCAGTCCTCATAAATGGTAAATGCCATAAATGGGGAGGTATCCTAAACTTAGATCTGGAACGCTTCCTTCCTTAAAAAAAATCTTTTCTCAATTTATCATTTCATCTCATTTATGATCAGTGTCCACCGCCTGTGGTGTCTCAGTAGTAAAAACGGGCGTTAAACATCATTAAAAAAAACATAATATGTAGCTCTGAAAATATTACTTCCAGATAAACGTTATAAAACTTAAATTTTATATTATTTATTTTCAATTATGTTATATTACAATACAATATAAATATTTCGATTGTGGCTTATTTAAGACGCAGCCTGCAAAGTTGTATCTATGTTTATATCGACATTCTTAAATTATAAACAAACATTTTGCCCTTTGCAGCATATCAAGATATCCTTATGCACTTTTTCAGCAAGCACTCAAATCCTTATCAAACTTTAATGAATGAAAAAATGTATTAAGTGCTCCAAATGTTAACTTTCTCCTATGTAAGAAAATAATTTAACTTTAAAATTTTGTAAAGAGTGACCGTTTTTAAACAAGTTCAATATAGATAAGCAATTATCTATAGCTTTGCGTAATTGGGTTAATTTCAGTAGTTCCGAACAAAATTTTCATTCCAGTTACTAATATTTCATCCAAATCACCTCGATATTCTCAATAATTATTATAAATTTATGAAAAAATAATAGTTATTTTAAAATTCAAAGAACATAAATTATGAATTATTAAATGTGTCAGCACATTTAAATTGTTAATATTCGTGCAAAATCGTTTCAGCAAATTTTGAAATTAATTTTTAACATTGTAGAAATTTTACATATTAGCGTGCCACAAAAATATTATCAACTGTGGATTTTAAAGATCACCAAAAAGTAGTGCATTCTGAAAATGGATAAGCAGCTGAAAATTCATTTACATGCGTGTTTACACGCTCTGGCGTTTGGGACTTTCAGCAGGCCATCCTTTTCTTGGGTTTTTCTTTGTATCCCCTGGTAGCTTAGGTGGACTTTATCTTTCCATGGTCGAAAGTGCTAGGCGAGGCGGGTTAGAGCATGTGCGGTGTGGCGGTGGTTTGCATTTTGGAACGGTTTCTATCCCCATGTTTGGTGTGGAAGCGGCCTTTCTGAGGGTCCAGGATAGATGTCTCCACTGGCTTATGGCAACCTATTTGTATAATGTTAAAGGCATGCCCCCTAATCCTAGCCGAAATTTTCTCCTTTGTCTCTATCAATCCAATCTTTCTTCATCTTTAATTCTCTCTCTCTCTCTCTCTCTCTCTCTCTCTCTCTCTCTCTCTCTCTCGCTATATTCTTTCCCATATAGCAGCAATATAAATGTATTCTGGTTTAGTGCTAGGAAATTTTAGTTGATTTTTTTTCCTTCGTCGTAAAACAAAAATTAGTAGATAGTTTTATAAGTCAATGAGTTAACCATTCTTTGCTTTATCGTTAATTAATTGCATTTAACATACTGAAAACAGCGAACTGAGAGAGAGGTTGAAATCTATAAAAATATATTTAATAATGGGCATCGTCTATTTTTCAAGTTAATCATGAAAAGAAATATTTAACAATGATCACCCTCCTTTTTTGTTTATAGCAATTCTGTCATCGTATACATTTAAAAAAATATGATTTACTAATTTTTAATGCCTTAGGTTAACCTTGCTCAAAGTTCCACTTAAATTATGATCGGATGCCCACAATGATTTTTTTCCCTTTCCCATGGGCTACTCTCAACAGAGTTTATCGATGGGTATCAAGGGACCGTAGTCATATCTCTGCGTGCTGCAGGAAAGAACCTCGAATCCGTTGTGATATCGGGTCGTTAAAAACGAAGTGTCCACTTTTTCATATCTTTAATGATCGGGGTTAATATAGAGCTTCCTGCCAACAGAGAGAGAGAGAGAGAGAGAGAGAGAGAGAGAGAAACAACGATGGTAACCTCTAGACAGGCAAGTGAGATTTTGATGTGCATGAAATGGGAAGCAGAAGGGGTTGGAGGTCACAAAGGGACCAGGAGGGAGGGTGGTCGCATCAATCACCCCATCCTACCCCGCACATCGTGATACAGCTGTTCGATCGGCCGGAACGGTTCACGAGTTGTGGTCCAGGTTTCGAACCTGGGGACTACAATTACACATAGGGGGCTGCGCACATGGAATCTACTTTCCTGTTTAAGTTATACATGATGAGGGCCCAGTCATCATGCTGCGTTTTCCTCTAGTTAATGTACATTTTCACCGGTACATTAGTTTTACAAGCTTCTTATAACAGTTAAGCAAATGAGGATACTATGTTATTACAGTAAACAGAAGGCTGGAAAATAATAACCGTTTACACTAATGGGCTAAGTTTGTAAGCAGCGTAAATTTTGAAATTTGGGCCTGTGTATCTATATATGTATTTTAAAAGGAAAATAATGTAACACTATTAACAATGTAACTAAATTAGCAATAATTATAAAAGCAGAAAAGGATAAAACACTAAGAAATAGTTACACTTGTGATCGTTATAGTTCGTACTACTTGAGTTCTTCTACGGCCATATATACACAGATTTTTTTTTGAATGGTTTATTTAGGGACGCTCTTTAACAGCTCAGGTCATCAGCGTCCCATTCAACTCAGGGCGTGAAACGGCCGACAAATTTTGCTCAGAGGCCGCTCTTTCAGGCTTGAGGATCTTTTTCGTGCCGTAAATGTACAACACGGGACCCACGGCTTTACTTCCTTTCCGAAGGAAGTCATACTTAGGATTTTTACGCCCCGAAAAAATCCATCGGTCCTGGCCGGGTTCGAACCCGCGATGTTGGGCTTAGGAGGCAAGTATGGTAACCACTACACTACCAGGACCGTCTAATACACAGATATATATAATATTTTCTAACCCTCCGATAAGAATCACGCATACTTTACGTTATTATTTAAAAAGTACGCCGTCTTTGCACGGACTGAGTTGGTGACAACTCCCTGTTTACCGACTCGGCCTGTCCTTTCTTTTATTACTCTAGATTGATAAGGAACACCAGTACTTTTTTTTTTTTTTTTTTTTTTTTTTTTGGTTTGTTTATGGACGCTCTTTAACATCTCCGGTCATCAGCGTCCCATTCAATTCAGGGCGTGAAACGGCCGACAAATTTTGCTCAGAGGCCTCTTCTTTCAGGCTTGAGGTTCTTTTTCGTGCCGTAAATGTACGACACGGGACCCACGGCTTTATTTCCCTTGTTGGATTTTTACGCCCGAAAAAATCTATCGATTCTGATCAGGTTTGAACCCGCGATCTTGGGTTTAGAAGGCAAGTATGGTTACCATTACACCACTAGGACTGACAACAACACCAGTACGGTGGCATTTTAGAGCTGCTCTGGTTTAGCTGAGAGCGTGTCTGGAATGAGGAGTGGCAGCCTGTTTTCCGGCCAACATTTCCAAATTGTTAGAAGAGTTACTCCTCCTTATTTCACCCACTAAGGCATTTCTGTAAGTTATTAATTTGAGATTGTACTTATCCTAAGTTTTAAGGCTTTTTATTACATTATATCGCATTTTAAAAGTTAAATCCTAATAATTGGAAAGCAAGTATCTTTTATATTCATCTCTTATGCTACTTTTTACTGTACTGTGCCATTAAATCCTCACATATTCAATTTGAAAGCAAGCACGTTACGTTACGAATATTCCATTCATTTTTCCATAGTGCTGTGCCAGTAATTTTTGTAATGTTCAAATCACATGCAAACACGGGATGATGTTAACATTTAATTGTATTTAATTGTGCTTTACCATTAAACTCTTGTGTTATTTATGTTTACATTAACGTTTAATGTAATCTTGCAGAATATTATATGTTTTAACACTTGTTTATTAGAATAAATATATACTTGTTATAACTATTCTCCCATAAACGAGCACGATCAGACTCGATGGGCAAAGCATCAACGGGAGAATGGTGTATGATTTAAAAGAATTGAAGAAAAATACAGAGCATATCCCAAAATGTAATATAAAAAATGACTGCCATAATTCAGTTGAAGAATATAATTGTAGAATTCGCATCTGTTATTACCATGGGTTTTAATTCAAACGAGTAGCTACAATAAAATTAAGCAAGTTAAAATATTTTAAAAGAAACATTAACTTAATCTGTAGCTATTAAAATACAATGGATTATAAAATACTATCAAATAATGCCTCTCCTGCAAAGTAACAGTTTTTGGAGTTTCGAGATTTTCTAGCTAAGATGAGTGCTGCTATTAAATCAGCTTATATCCTACAGTTGCGCTTGGATTTTGCGGGAGAGGATGCAGAGCAGGTTCGTATTGTGTAATCCCACTAATGCTGCTCTAATGCAAATAGTTTCTATTGGTAGTCTTTATTTTTTTAGTTCATTATTACATCCTAATTTGGGAGAATTTAAATATAAGTATATCTTTAAGAATTACAAATAGACCTCTTTACTTTCGAAACTTCATTGATATATAGGTAATATTTATATCATTACCAACATTATTTCAATGCATATCTTTCTTAACATTCTAAGCAACGCTTTGCAATATTTTTTCTTATAATAAGTTAACTTTTCGTTGTTACAAGTTTGTCGATGTAAAAATTAACAAACGCGTTTGGAAAATGTTGTAAAAAAAAGGGAAAATGAACTATGAAGGAAAATAAAAATCTACAACTAACCGAAAATGGAGTTTCGAGATACCCTAATTGGATTATAAATAGTGATTTTTTATTGATTTATTTATGGACGCTCTTTAACATCTCACGTCATCAGCGTCCCATTCAACTCAGGGCGTGAAACGGCCGACAAATTTTGCTCAGAGGCCTCTCTTTCAGGCTTGAGGTTCTTTTTCGTACCGTAAATGTACGACACGGGACCCACGGCTTTACTTCCCTTCCGAAGGAAGCCAAACTTACGATTTTTACGCCCGGAAAAATCCATCGGTCCTGGCCGGGTTCGAACCCGCGATCTTGGGTTTAGAAGGCAAGTATGGTTACCACTACACCACCAGGACCGACTACTATAAATAGTGAAATACTTAAGTTTCAAAATATATGAAATAACGGAAAGGTATAAGAACAGCCTTTTGAAAATACGAAATAACGAGATATAAACGCTATGGAGAGAAAAATCGTTCAATATACACGCGAAAATGTGTTAATGTCTAAAAGACATAACTTGTACTATAAAATCAATTTACTAATAGCAATGAAAACTCGCCTATCATGCGGCTTCTGTGATCGAATAAAGATGGTTACTAAACACAAATTACGAAAAATACTCGTATTTCAACATGACGCATCAGTTTTATTTCTTCTAATTTTAATTTAAAAGTTGTATTATTTTATAGGTACATTCATTCCAAAGTGACATTTCGAATGCACTGGATATTCTTAATGAAAATGTTGGAGAAAAATGTAATAACAGTTTAATGTGTATGTAACATATAAATAAATGAGTAATAAAATCATTAACAAAGAAGAATAAACATTTAAATAACACATCAATTAAAAAAATATACACAACAAAACAAAAATGCAAAAAGATCTAATAAATACCTGGTTCTGTAACATATTAAACTTAAATTTTTACTTGATATCGCTTAAAAGCATCTGATAACTAAACCTTAGGAAAAAATGATATAATGTTAAAATAAGTCACTTTAACAAGGAAATTACTAACTCCTAAACCTTAAAGCTATTATATACAGTTAATTAACCTTTGACATAATATTAACATAGACTGCATATCTAAAGATTGGAAAATTTTATAATTTAATAATTCTTCATAATTTTAGTGGAAAATGTTAACATAGAAAAAACACCAAATTAAAAAATAATGATTGAAGAGGGTGATGAGGAAGTATATGAGTAAAATGATGCAACACAGTCTAAAATAATATTAAGATTAAAGCAAAAAATATGGTATGAAATAAACAGGCTTGCAATCCGCTGTACTTTGAGATATGTAACAGTGAAACATTATATTTAATTATTTAGAATTAATTCTAAAAACCATTTAAATTAATTTTGGAAGATTCGTGTTTTAAATATTCATTTATATATTTATTGATAAAGTTTAATAGGATTATTAACTGAATTTCTAAAGTGAACTCTGCCACCATTAAAATTACCTCATTTTGTAGTTTACTGTCTTTAGGGAGCGAACTGCCATGCCTGCGTTACAGTGCAACTCTTTCTCTTGAGTAATATGTCTTCCCCTTTACTAAATTATTTTATTTTATAAGTTCAGAAAAAAATATAAACAACAATTTTTTTTTTTTTTTCAGTACAAGCCAAGTTCATCAAATGAAAATGTTATGGAACTGTCAGTCGAACACTCGAAGATTGCCTAACGCTGTCTACCAATAACTTTATGCATCTGAACAGTAAATAAGCAATAAATTTCAAAAGAGGGTGGAACATCACTACGCCCCTAATATGGAAAATGAGATCTGCCGAACAGGGGGCATATCTCGTGCATGAATCAATCTGCTCGATGATGCCATCCCATAAAAACGCCAACGAGTCCAGTGTAAGTGATCCATCAACGCTGTGCATTGTGGTCAATGCGTTCATTGAATGAATTTTCAGTCGACCCGCTTCGTTTCATCATTCTTTCAATGAAACCAACATTTGGTGGTGAAGATGTGATTTTAACGGCCCCTGGCAGGGTCCATTGTTAATTAGGTGCCCAGATTTCATGCTGCCAAGCCAGTAACAAGCCAGGCAACATCGTTATTCCAAAAAATAACAAAGAAACAAAAGCAAAAAAACCAAACCGACGGGAACAAAACGCGTCAGGGAGTTAGAAAATAGGATGTGCGGATTAATCAGCCGAAATTTTGTTTGTTGTAAAATTAACCCTTTATGGAGTCGTTTCTCCAAATCTGCAACAGTGGCAGTAGCAACAACAGCAGCATTACCGGTGAAACAACATGACTTTAGTAACGGTTGTTAACATTCATTACGAAGTTTTATTGAACTAAACGCCTGGCATTGTTAACCTGTATCACAGTGCTCCATTTTAAATCTTCTTCAGCTTTAATGCTATTGGCTACGGTTTTTCACTTGCGTATGGTCGGATCACCAACAAAAACTCTTCAACAAAAGAAGAAAGCATTAGCTGGCTTAGTGCTATTTATTGCCATTTTCGCCATTTAACTTTACACTGCACCGAGTCTCAATAATCTCAAAGTGACATCCCTCCGTTGATTTTGGCTAGCTCTTACTTTAGGAAGCTACTTGAGGAAATCCTCCAGAATCTGGTCATAGACAGGTGACCCGTCAGTAAGGGAGAAGAATAGTAAAAATTCATAAGCCTCAACAATAACTATTTAATTGTAATTTTCTAAACAACAAAATTAATTACATAACGTTGACAAAAGTTTTCAAATTAAAAAAATGAGTAAAAAATAGCATATTAATTTGCGCATATTAATAGGCAATTATGCACTAAAATTTACAACACGGTTAAATCATAACATCTCATGTAATTAATATTAAATGATTTGAACTATTCCATTGGCAAAAATGTATTAACTCCTGGCCAAGCAAATTACAAATATCAAAATACAATAAAACCTTACAATTTAAAATAAAGAAGTTTAAAACCTTACCAAAAGTATAATATTTAACAAATTACCCTAGCAGTGCACATTTCTGAACAAAACATTATAGAATGCAGCTTAAGCTAATTTGATAGTCAAATAAAAAAAACCTACATAATACCTGAGTCACTGGTTAGACGCGGTAATGAAGCCCACCGTAATAATTTCTAATTATTAGGCCGAAAAAAACTGAACCTTCCTTGCTCTGTCTTAACAGAAGAACTGGGATTTGGTGAACCATATTCCACATTCAATAGGAGGGCAAGCTGAGAATCAGGCAATGCATGCATAATAGTATAAGGAAATGAGGAGAGGGAGGGGTAAGAAGAAATAAAACAATTTCATAAATCAATTGCGGAAAATATGCGCAAGAACAGCAAAGCGCTTAGAAGTCATCCATTATTATGAACCTGCACAATATTTAATTTAATTTTAAACATACTATTAATTTTATAAAATTCCCAATCGCATTGCACATATCTATCCGGAAACATTATTTTAAAAAATAAAAAGACTGTCTTCCTTTAATTTTAAAAATGTAAGCGTCGTTAATACGCGTTCCTGTTAACTGATCTGCCAATATCACACGAACATCTGAAAATTATCCCGTCAGTATGTACTCCACATGCTTTAAAACTCTTCAGACAAGAAATATAAGAGTCTCTCATCGAGATAAGGAACAATGTCTGCTTAAGTACCTATCTGCAAACTTTTATAGAAAACCTGCTCGAGGTGCAATGACACTTAATCTTACAAGAGATACTTTCAAGATGTCGACTTCCTTATCTGACATCATGCTTAGAAGATCAATAACTGGTAGATGTTTTCCAACATGGTTTTTTAAATGTATCTCCATCGCTTTTCAGCAATTGTAGCAAGCTCTTCATAAGTCTTTTAATTGTATTATTTATTTTATTATTTCTGCGAGGCTTACTGGAATTTCGAGCAGGTTTCATGTAGCTTGTAAATTTATAAAATTGTCTAATAAATTATAAAATTGCATTCTTCAGAAAAAAAAATGAAACTTATCAAAATACAAAAGTTCCTATAGTGATACCAAGTTAATAAGGGGCTTTTTATAAGTTTGCTTATCTTTACAGGTAGCCCGCAAATAAAAGTTGTTTTGTCAAAATTTAATGGATGTTTATTAGCTTCAAATAAATATTTAGCTTCCGAAATGCCAAGATTATTATTTTAGAGTAAGTATTAAGTATTATTTTAGATTCATTATTTAGACTACAAGATAATATACTGATACAGGTTAAAAACAAAATGGGGCCTAGTGTTGAGCCTTATGCGATACCAAGTTTAGCAATTCTTGAAATAGATTCACAACTACTGATGATTTTTTTGTTATTCCTGTTGGTTAGATAAGAGGTTAACCAATTTTAAAGTAGCTTATCAACACGACAAAATTTCAATTTCTGTAACTAATTCATTATTCGTGTTATCAAAAGCCTTAACCAAGTCATAAAATATTACCTGAAGAAATTTCTTTTTTTACAGAATAGATAATGTTTCAGTGGCATTGCTGATTGACTTTAGTTCTAAAACAGATATTGATAGAATATTGTTTGAGTCAATACAATGCAATGTGACTATATAATAGTTTTCTCCATAACTTTTTAAAATACAGTTAAGAGTTAAATTAATAACTATAACCACATTAATTACTTTTATATAAAAACTTAATTACAGTCTGTTTCGCCCTTTTTAGAAATATGCGCATTAGGAAATAATGATTACAAATGCTGCTGAGAAGATCGCTTGGTTCGCAAGAACAATATTGAAATAATCTAGTGAGATTTTTCCCTTCAATGACTTAGTAATTTGTTCAATATCTAATGTAGTTGTGAGTTTTAATTCACACGTTAGTAGAACAACCGAATTAGAACAAATTGCTCTTGCATAAAAGTTAAATTGTGGAAACGATCTCCAAGAAAGATTTCAGAACAACACCAGAGCATTTAATAAATTACAAAAATAGTAAATACCTGAATGTGACATTAAAAATTAATTCTGGATTCACATATAGCATTGAGCAGCAGTTGCAATAAAAGCCACATATTCCATAAAATCATTACTGACGCTAGAAAACCATAGCACCCATTACTATAACTTATGGCATATAATTGTATAAGATAAGCTGAGCATCAGCGATATGAACACAACCAAGGCTCGCTTTCTCAATGTCGTTCTGGGAATTTCTAAGTACTTTCCCTTGAGACTGGCAGATCAAACTTTTCTCATCGAAAATTTAAAAACGAACCTTCTACCATTAACGATGATAAAAGACAGAACTCGCAAAAGCGAACATATATGGACAGTATTTTATATCACAGACCACCAAAATCAGTCTATAATTTCTACTAGTAGTTTAACCCTAGGATCATAGAGCCTTTGTGATATCTGACTGCAGAGTGTTTAACCTCCAATTTGGTTAAGCTAAGGTCTATCAGAATCTGAACCGTCCATATAATGCTCGTGTGAGATTCTCCAGCTGATATTGCATTATATTTCAGTCTCCCAAGATAACACAAGATAAATGCTCTTCCCGACGCCGGTCGCTACAGAAAAGCTTCCGGGACGCTGACAGTTCATGGTTAAATAAAGAAGGGCGAGGATAGCCTCCTCCTTTCAGTTTTCCCGGGGGGCGTTTTGATCACTTCCATCGATTTTAACACCTCTTATTGGGGAGGAAGAGAAAGCTGAAGAGGACGATTCTGCTGCCAGGGCCAGTTCAAACTCACCCTTCTCCACGCTCCAACAACCTCTCGAGTAACCACTACAAGAATTCCTTGCAGCTCTTTCTTCTTTTCTTCCTCTTACACTTTTCTTGCTCCCCTCTTCGTCGCAATTTGTTCTCCTCCATTCCTTCCTCTTTCTGATTTCCAAATCTCTTTCGCTGAATTTCCCTCCCTCAGTTTCATGCTTTTATTTTTGCCTTTATATTACCCTCTTCCCTTGGTCCCTTCCTCTTCTTTGCTACAATCTTGCGTTCCACTCCTATCGTTCTGCATTTCCTTTATTTCTCCGCTACATTTTTTAACTCGTTCCAAGTGTCACAGGACCAATTCTCACACTCGTGTACTGATAAAATTAGCGACCCTACAGTTACGTCGTCGGCGCCTTCATTTGTCATTGTTGTCCTTCTATCCTTACGTTTATCTTGTTCATTCTTTTCAATGTCCCTCTCATTGCTAACTACTACATTAATAAATGTATTTAATAATACAATCCTACATTGAATTATACTCTGGAATTAATGCAAAGATACACATACATTATAATTAGTAGAGTGTAAATTTCAGATTTGTAAGAAGTCATGTACTTCTTAGAGTTTTAAAAGAATATTTGTTACTTTTATCTGCCTTATAAATATTTAAAAGAGATGGCTGCATTTCTCACCCTGAAGGGGCTTCCACGTCCTCGGTCCAGTGCAAGTTTCCGTTCAATATCCATATTAATATACAGTTCAACCAGTTTCCGTTCAATATCCATATTAATATACAGTTCAACCAGTTTCCGTTCAATATTCATATTAATATAGAGTTCAACCAGTTTCCGTTCAATATCCATATTAATATACAGTTCAACCAGTTCCCATTAACATAATTTAATGTTGGTTGTTTTGTATATCTAGCTGCAAAAAATATCTGCATTCGATTCTTATTGTAACGAAAATTATGGTTTTCATTTCCTGGCCTTTGCCCCGATGTTAATTTTCCTAACATTATAAATCATACATGTGAAGCATATTTAACATTATAAAGCATACTCAAGAGACCAAATAGAATATTATTACCTTAAACACCGAGAGTTAGCGACTAAATTCAGACAGACATTCCCAGGAAAAATTGGGAATAATAGAAAAAAGAACGCTCTGATCAGTAATACAGACCATTTAGTGACTGCGCGTGCACTGATATCTGGATTGCCACGGATGGCCGAGTTCGTTAAGACTCGGATTCGTGATAGGGAGGTCTGGGGTTCGAATCCCACCAGGACCTTCCTCCCTGACAGGTTTTTTCAGTCCAAGCCGCGAGAGTAGGGCCTAGTTTAAACTATTAGGTACTAGGCCATTACAGAATCGAGGAGCCCGAGATTTTGGTGCGTATGCGCAAGGCTACGGGCCCTTCTTCTTCTTCTTCTTCTTCTTCTTCTTCTTCTTCTTCTTCTTCTTCTTAGTGCTCATAAATGACAAATGTCGGAAAGGTGCCTTCTAAACTTAGGCTTGGAACGTTTCCTTCCTTAAAATCCTTTCTGAATATATCATTTCATCTCATGTATCATCAGTGTTCACCACTTGTGATGCCACAGTAGTAAAAACGGGCGTTAAACACTTAAAAAACTGATATCTGAGAGAATATAAAAATATACGTTGCAGCTAACCAAAGTCGTTGACCGGCCAATTTTAAATCAATGAGGGCAACCATATCTTGTAATAAACACATTTAGAACAACTTCATAGTCTTCCAATAGCGTATATAAATTTTAAGACCCAAAATTTGCCATTCTCTATTAGCATTCTTTTTCATTAATTTATTATTTTATTTGTGTTTATTTCATAATTTTTCAGACATTTTTACTCTTTTAAGAGTTTTATTCTTCCAATAAGATAGACCCGAGAAGGCCATAAAGTATAAACTAATTGCTTGAGATTTATAAGTTTATTCCTGAATAAATAACACTCCCACTCCATATGCTAGCAGATGAGCAAATGATGATATTATACCAGCAGCAACGAATCTACAGCTACAGATTTTTTTTAAGTTGATGTTGGCAATGATTAATGTAGGATGCAATGCTATAGATCATTAGCACGGCCTCTACTAAATGAGCTACCGATCGTTAGGCAAACAATGATTGCGTCAGTGTGCTGCCCTAAATAATCAAATGTTTCCGTGCAATCAGACAAATGAATGATTCTTGGATGGGATAGCAATGCCTCCATTTGTGAAGTGATTTGGAAAACCCTGTGATCCAGGCATTATCCTGTTCATTATACCAGCAAACTGAACCGTGAGTTGCTCACAGTCTTCCTGTTAGAAAGGTTATTACGCGTCATCGAGTTTGCGGGAGATGCTGACACAAACACATGACGGAGAGCGATTGAAGAGGCCACAGCACAGCATAACTAAACAACACCAACAAGTGGGGACTTGAAATTCCCTGGCGAAGCCATTATCTTGAACTAGTATTGCCGGTACTGCAATTATGATCCTGTGGAGCATGAGATTACAGCACTGTACCCCCGCACCTTATTTGGTGGGCTAATAAGCTTCGAACTAAAGATTACGTTATGGGTTTTGGACAAATGACATAGATATATAGATACCGTGAGTGAAAGTTTCAACAGCTTTCAAATATATACCGGAATGATGTCGAAAATAAACATGTTAAGATGCGTGAAATCGTAAAGAATATATAGGAATATTTCACAAGTAACATAGGGATTCAAACGATATATGCACATGCTTACGTTTTATGTTTCTCTTAGTTATTTCTTAATTTAGTTGTAGTAACAAATTTGATAAATTATTTGACATTACTAAATATTTATGGCTGAATAAACCAACAAGTCTTCTGAGTAAAAAAAAGTAATAATAATAAATAAATTTAGTCTTTGTAATCAGAATATGTTAAAAAAATCACGGCCGGGATTCGAGCAAGGAATATTCGGCATGCCGTGCCGATGATCCTACCATTCGAGCTACCATACCTACCAAGCTGTGAATCGTTTATACCTTAGAACTTCCAAAGTTATCTGTTGCAGATGCTATTCTTAAATGACTCGGGCTTTATAGTTAACACTATTATTATTATTATTATTATTATTATTATTATTATTATTATTATTTTTTTTTTTTTTTTTTTTAAACACAAGTCGTGTTTTAGGCTACAGTTTGAAATTAGAGTCATGAAAAATTCGAAGTTACGGCCTGGATTTGGGCATCGTCTGCAGATTCGTGGCTCAAGTACTATCGTGACCTATGGTTTTTCATGTCACTCTAATTCTAAATCTTGGCATAATACGGCTTGTGTGGGAGAAAAAAAAAAAGCATTTAAAATAAAACAGCTTTACATGTCAAACGAACCAAATGTCCTTGAACTAAGGATCCCTGGCATTGTTTCTGAATTTGTGTGGTTAGGGTACCAATTTTCGCTATTCTACAACTGGTTACATCACATCACAAAAGAGTGAACAATAGCGCATTCAAGAAAACTGGTGTGTTTGTATTCCTCTGTTGACAGTAACCCAGAAGTTAACAATTAGTAATTTATAAATTTCACCATTGGTAAATTACAATTATTTCCCTCACAACAAAAGTATGATATAACCCTTGGCATCGCTTTTGAAAGAAACGGTTTTTATTTTTAAATTGTGAAAAAAAGGAATAGCCTTAAAAACAGATTGGAATATTGTTAAAAATAATGCAAACTACTTTTGGCTCGTTTTAAGCAATTCTTTAACGACTTTTAGTTTTTTACATTATTATTTAACGAATGGAGTTATTTAAGTATAATATGAACTGAAGTGGAAATTAAAAGGTGCCCATCACCCCAGGATTAATAATTACAGGCCAAAAATTATGTTTATTATTGTAATATTAGCTAACCACATACGATTGCGAACTTTTATTTCTGGGAGTGCGGTGGAGTGGTGATGATTTTTTTCCTTATCTTGTTTGCTGGGAAGAGTGCATGTATTTCCACTTATGCACCTAACATAAACCAAGAAGAAAACCAAACTTAGATGTAAGTGCTATTTATTTTTGTTTTACCCTGAAGAAGAATAAAAACATGCTAAAAGTTTCAAGCTTCTGAAAACGGAATATGATTTCTATTTCCATTGGGATGGGCGACAAATAAAATTTTGGTGAACACCAGCTATAATTCTTAATAGACAAATTGCAATATGACATGTCAATTATGCATCAGTTATGCTGACGGTTGGTAATTTTGTATGACACTGTCAATAGTTTTAGTCCAGGAATAAGAACAACATTTGGCAATTAAATTGTGCTCGTGGGAAAAAAAAAAATTCACACCTATATGTAAATTACTGTTTATTTACTTTATGCACTGACTTTTAGTTAGGAAATTGGTTTTCTGTACACATACGAAAAGCGAACTTTTGAAAAGTTGTCATATCAACGCAAACAAATGAATAATATCAATGCAGATGTTTACTCAAAGAAACACAACGGAATCGATTAGATAACACACAGTTATAACATCATATTATGAACAAAATGTTCATTAAATTTGTTTATTTTAACAATTTAATTAAATCATGAAGAAATTCTGTAAACGTCTCACTCGTAGAGAATACTAATTTCTGTACAAGAAAGGTAAACAACTACACCATCACTTGTTGCCGTACATGGAAGAGCTTTCTAATTTCGACTATGTGTCATACTCAAAGAAAATGCATATTTTGTGAATCAGATGATGGAGTTTCTATAACAAAGGCCACATTTAATAGCACAAGCAGCTAAAGGGTCTTGTTTGTGGTTTATATTTGTTAAAATAATTTATAGTTTTGTACCTTACGGAATGAGACAAGGGGAAAAATTACACACTTAATAAAGCAAAATAAACACCTGTTAATAAGTTATAGAGTCCAAATTTGTATTTGCAGTGAGGTACATTAGGACAAGTTTTATCAGGATATATTCCGTACAAACTATTCTATCTCTTCTACATTCTCTCAAGTAAATTTTATTTAAATCCACTGCATTTACTGCTGCAGTTTGTACCCCTAGTTAAATCAAATTTTGTTAGCACTAGAAATAAATACAGGTTTAAAAACATAAATTTCCCAAAATAGTTTAAAAATTGAAGAACTAGGTGTTGTCAATAAGTTTCCGGTCAATAACTGTTAGGTAGATGAATATATATCGGCATCGTTTTTCAAAGTAAAATCTCTTTACTTCAACGACACATTTCTGGACTAATATTTCAATGTCCCTAAAAGAAAATAGTCTAACGATTTTTCTGTAAAGTCCTGTAAAATAGCAGCCTTCAACTCAAGATCGTCCATAATCTCTGCCCTCGAAGAATAGATTTCAGTTTTGAAAACAATAATTGCTGGAGGCAAGGTCTGGACTGTACAGTGGATGATACAGTTCCTGAAAGACGGTATTCCCAGCAGTTGGCAACAGCAGCGAGTGGACTGTTTTATCGTGCAACAGACGAACTCCTCGACTCCATTATCCTCGCCTTATTCTTGATGTCATTGCGCAATAAGAATAACTCAGCGCAGTACTTCCCAAAGTTGAGTTTTCAACATTGAAGCCTATTATTAAAATGTTTCTGCAGTCCCAAAATTGTCCAATGATCTTTCTAAGGCGAGTTTCATCCTTCTGCCATCACTCCATTGACTCTTTTATCGAAAAGGGTCAGAGCAGAGAACTATAGTGGCATCCCCTGTGACTATGCATTCCAATACTACCCTCTCATTATTAAGGCAAAGCTTCAAAAACGTTTGACAACATTCCACGCTCAATTGCATTTTAACTGCTGAAAAAAATTTGCACTGACCTTATGGACATGCAAGAAGGTGATGAAGGATTCAAAGCACAATTTTAGAAGACCCATCCTAGCAACTATTTTTTTGCCTTTACACGCTTGTCATTCACAATATCCTCTTCGACAAGGAAGGTGTTTACTTCTATCAACACACCCACCATAGAAGTGGCTTATCTTCAATGCTGTCTCTACCCAAAAGAAATAATTTTGACCACTGCTTCAAAGTAGATTATAAAGTAAAATCTTCGTCATTTATACTCCGTCAAGGCATATTTTAATATCACTGGGGACGTTCTTCTTCAGATAAAACATTACACACTGCTCTGTATTCAGTTCAGAACATCGCGCTATATTATGCAACAAATCTGATTTAAATGAGCTTCTACAAAAAAAATAATGGCGAGATCAGAAAGAAAATATAGTGTTTACACTCCTAAGTCAGGTCGGAAATCTATGAGCCGCAACTCTTAAGACCCACCTTCAAAAGTTAAAGTACAAATTGATTATCAACTATATAGGTTATTAAAATAATGCAATTATTGAAAAACGTTTTAAATAAATCTAGTATTGCAAATAACATGTATAGTAGTACTCACATATGAAATTCGGTCACACTATAAATTCTGAGTAAGGGGATTTAACTTACGCAGTCAGGAACTTTTGTAGCACTCACCTGAAAATAAGAGAATGTAGATAATAATGTGATAAATAAACAGTTAACTACAAAGGAGGAATTATAAAAATGTAAAAGTATCAAAGCTCTCTTGGTACAAATTGAAAATTCCCTGAGCATCAATAAAAGATTCAGAAGGTTTAGCCACTTTAATGTGTTTATTATATTATTATTTACTTGACTTATGTGACTTCACCCAAGATACAAAAGTGACAGGGGCTAAACCTTCAAAGTCTAATCATTAGAAACGATAAATACCCACAAAAGATAATGCTTTATTGAGGTAAGTTTTGACCTTAATACATTAACTTTACAGGACATTAGCTTCCAAGCAATTTTCCTCACAACTATATCTGGAGGAAGATAAACCATACAGTGTTTCTAAAAATTCTTTATCTGTTAATTTGTTCACTTACAGGATATCCACTTGATTGTGATCTTACGTTATGCCTCCCCGCTTTGATTAACTGTACACACATAAAAATATAATAAAAAACAACATCAAAACAGTTACTTTTTAGGAGCATGAACCAGAAATCAGCATGAGAAGGGAGCCGATATTTATTAGAGAATGAAGAGACGATATGGTTTCATACGCAGATATGTGAGGTACAGTAAGTTTAAAAATGAGGTGTCAAATCTGACTGATGTGGGCTCATTCGGCTGGTCTCACACTAAAAGTACGCCAACGTGAACTGTCATTAGAAAAAAAAAAACACCAGATAACCTGATCAGATGCCTGTATGTTGGTCATGATTGGACACATCATATTATAGAGCAAAACTGCAGAAGCGAAACATCTGGAACACTAAAGACGTGGTGTGGATGTTTATAAAACTCTTTCGCAACATTATAAAGATAAAAGGATTTCACGTAATCACACGATTTCAGTCTGAGACTAAGAGATTAAGAAGCGACATGCCGGAGGATTTACCCTCAACCTCTTCTGGAACTGTGAACATAATTATTCTGGAGCATTACATACCCATATAAATTACATCAACATGAAATGTATAGTGAGAGTTGGAATCAGCACGAAACGTTAGCTGACTCAGTTCAAGTGTAACCAATGTTATTGGGCTCCATACAGTTGTTGCATCAGCACAAGAAATTATGGATCTCGTTTGCAATCTTACACCAGCGGAATACTTTCCCATTCTGACAATTATATGTTCGAAACCCTGAAAAAGGCGTTAGATGTTAGAAGTTAAGGGGTGATGACTCAAAAATAAGTTCGTATTTTTTTAATAGTGTTTAACGCCCATTTTCACTACTGAAGCACCACAGACGATGGACGCTGATGATACATGAGATGAAATGATATATTGGGAAAGGAATTTTTTTTTAAGGAAAGAAAAGTTCCAGGACTAAACTTAGGGTACCTCCCCGGTATTTTTCATTTATGAGGGCTGAGGAAAGTCTGGAAAAAACCTCAGTCAGGGAGGACGGTAGCGGTTGGAATCCAACCCCAGACCTTCCGCTCACGAATCTGCGCCTTAACGACCTCGGCCACCCGTGGCGGTACATATAATGGTTATACAGTGAATTAGATTGTTGTTTTTCTTGAGTAACCCAGCAATAAATGAAACTCTAATGAATGTGGTGGGAAGGAATTCTGTTGAAAAATTGAAAAGGCATTTTTAAAGTCTATTTATTATAAAGAGTTTCATTCCAAAACTTTACAGTTTAAATAACTATCTATTAAACATAAAAGGACTTTTAAAAAAGCACATCAATTTAAACAATGAACGGAAAGTTTAAAACCAACCTTGATTACATTTTAGGTTTCACCAACTCTACCCCAGCTGTACAAACTTTCAAAATTTAAAAGCCTCCTTTACCTTCTGCAATTTAAATTTAAAACTTTTGTTTTCTAGCGTTTCCTGGCAACCTTGACTCTTAAGTTATTTGATTAGAATAGAATAGAATAAAGAATAAGTCACTTATCTACAAGGTCAAAACTCAATTTATTTTTATTAAATTATAATAATACAACATATTTCGGAATTCCTGAACTATTCGCTTACATGTGCAATTTTTTGTGGGGTGTAAATAATTTTAAAACTATTTATTACAAAATACAATTATTACAATAGTTTCAACACAGACTGAAAAACAAGACAAATTAATTCTTTGATTAGGAAAAGGATGAACTCTACAAAGTAGCAACCTGTAAATTTATTACTACTGGCTGATTTTGGAAGATTCCAGATCCTTATAATTGAGAATTCATAGGTACATAGTACGGCTATATGTTTTAGAGTTATGTAAATTTAGAGATAATAAAAATTATCACAGTGTAAGGCACTTATTAACAATAATTACATTTAAACCAGAAATATAAAAATAACGGGTTCATTTTCTTTGACTGTTTAAAGAGATTAGAAATTTTCCATTTTCAAGGAAAATTAAGTCCTAATTTCATTTGTATGTCAATTCTTATGTCAGTTTACTTAGGTACACTTTCAGTTCAACAGAGGAGATTCGTTCAGCATAATTAAAATGGTATTGATGTTCTGTAATCTATTATACAGTACACTATACACTATAGATATTAAATTACTACAATGTAATCACAACTATTCGATTTAGCGCAGTCAATTCGGCAATTGTCAATGAGAGTTGTTCAAGAAGTTGGAATTGTAGTTCTTTCTGAATACAGTATTTTAATATAAAGGCTTTAGAAATATTTCATTATAATGCAAACTAAATAGTGGTTTGTTTCTAACCTAGTTCACACGAAAACGCTGACATATTTTGCAGTTTATGAGAAACAACTGGATGCAGTAAGTTATTTAAAATGTCAAAAGAAAAAAATTAAATCATCACAAACTATACAAATACACTGCCCTGCACTTTGAAAGGCAAAATGATAGCTATTTAGTTAGATTCAACTAAAGAATATGTATAAATAAAATTACTATTTTGGTGATTTGAGGGTAAATTGCACATATTTGAAGGTAGATTTAAAGAAAGAAGTTTAAAGGCATATACACATATTCCATTCCTCAGAAAAATAAAGCAGAATTGTTAAAATTGCATTTCTAAGGAACAGTAAATATGCATGAAGTTACTATTCCATGCAGATCATTTTAGAATGTAAAACTTAAAAAAAAAAAAATAGTTTAAATCAGCAAATTGAAATAAGCTACCACATTATCTCAGCTGTTAGCTTGCGCGCCATGGCGTCTTTCTCGTGTTTCTGCCGTTCCCTGTATACAGCTGATTATTTATGCTATACTGCTGTCTTAGTCATATTGTGCCACAAGTTTAAAGCTATTCTTGTAGTTTTATGACTATCATGGAAGGCACTGAGAGCAATTCTGCTGCGAAGAGGAGGTGTAAGCGGTATAAGAATGACAGTATAAAATGCGAAAGTGCAAAGCATAAAAGAGAAAATGAAGAATGCTGTGAAAATGCTGTAGCCAACAAAATACAGACCCCAGAGTTTTATTAGTTACTTGTTGTTGTCAAGAATATTGTTTTGAACAGGTTATATTTAAAGTTGCTTCTAATCTTATTTCTAGTTTCAATGCGGAGATTTCGGATAACTCAAGAGAGAAGTGAAAAAGTTAGCAGCTTGTGGGAAGCATAGTATACATAATAATGTGCACATAAGCTTCATGAAGAATTTTTACAGCTCACGGGATTTAATTTGGAAATATCTTTATATGAAAATATGCACTACAGCACTGACAAATCATCTCTATAATACTTTTTATATCTACCTCTCGCAGTTAAAAACTGATGTTATAACATTCAAAATGAGAAAAATTTTATACAACTTTAAAAATGCCTTAAAGGAGTTTAACGATGTTAAAACTACTTCCACTGTAGCTTCAAAAAGCTTAAAAATTATAAACCTGATTATTACTTTTTATTAATTTGTTTTAAAAATGTTAGAAAAATATATAGCTGGACATCAATAATGAATGTAATATTCCATTTAAAGTTACAATCAAAGATATATTCCTGAAAATGAATTCATTTGAAAAATGAAAGAAATATATCTCCCCCGTACCAAGTTTTAGACTTTATTTCCAGAACTGTCAAATATATCGACCAAATATCAACTGCCAATTTTATTAAAGGTTAATATATTCCTACACATTTAACGACTACAGGTTAAATTATGATTTTAATCCTGATTACTTTCAATGTTTCATAAAAATTTGTTTTACCTGCTGTAGAATTATTCATCTATTATTTTTACTATCATAAATGATCCTACCTCTTTCATAGCATTGTCAGGGCTTAATTTTATGTTTTGCTTGTATCTTTATTTCAGGATATACGTAGGTTGATATATATTTATAAATTGTTTATTGCTGGTGCTTGTATATTATTGTTCTATTATTTTCTTATTATTTTTTTTTCTTCTTCTTAAGTTAATATTTTTCATTTTTCATTATCAGCATTTATGTATTAGCATACATTTATTTATATACATAATGTTTTACATGGTCTATATGTGTACGAGTATTGTCAACTATGCTGTCAATGTTGTGATTTTAATATTGTCACTATAACTTCATGTAATTATTATTAAATTGGTAGAATGTAAGAGAAGACCTAATGGTCTTAGAGAATAAATAAATAAATCTAAAAGCAAGAGCTTTATTTAATCACCTTCAAACACATGTTTTAAATTGCACTAAAGGGGAAAGTGTGCTACTTTGTGATGACGTAAGAAGACAAAAACGAAACACAATACTTTGATTCTATGGGTACTACATTAATATGACGTAATCCAAGTTAGTCATAATGTAAAGAAAATATTGGTCTCGTAAACTCAAGTTTAAAAGGTTAAAATTACATTTGTCTGCTTTTAAATTGGTAGAATGTTTCATTGTAGTACTTTACATGATATAAAATACATAAGAATAATAACAAATGTAGCCATGGAATCCCTTAAGAGCTATGTCCTCCTGACAAATCAGGAACTCATTAATTGAGCTAGCTCCTTAGAGAGTAAGTTGGCAATATTTCACGGTTATATACACGTATTATGGATTCACTTCATATAGCCATACAGGGTTCACTGTTACACATACACAAAAAGTTACAAAATGCACTGTTACATCATCACTCTTGAACGCTGTTACATTAGTTATTGAAAAGGATTCTTAAAAGATTTTTCCACTCTCGTCTGTCCTTTGTTCTCCTCGTCCACAGCACTCCGGCCCTCCGTCTGAGGAATCTGCCCAGAGGATTCTTTGTTGTCTCTTATCCCTTATCTAACGTTCTTTACAAGAAATATTATTTCTTTTCTTTAGGACAAAATCTATTTTCCGCCACTTAAATAGATCGTTGATGTACGTCTTTAATGTTCCAGAAATGGTCTACAAAGCTTGCGCTTTTTTCTTTAAGAGGCACGTCTCAACAATTAATACTCTTTGTACAATGATGTATTTAACGATGATTATAAATTAATTGTTTTAACTAGCTACGGCGCATTCATCAACAATTCATTTTCAACCAGCCTAAAACCACCTCTTACTGGCATGTTACTGTAGGCAATAACTCCTACAATTTCCGATAGGAAGGAGATAATGGGAATGGGAAACAGTCGGTACACTCGCCGCTAGCGCAACGCTTAATCTGCCTTGAGGTAAGCAAAACTCTTGTCTGGTTCAACCTGTATAGTTTATTGTAGACGTAAATTTAGTTACACAAAACAATGTCACTTACAATATTAATAAATGAGACAGTTTCTGTGTCAAAGAAAGAGACAAGATGCTTATTAAAGCAAGAACAGACATCGTTAAAACAAACATACCAGAAACAAATTTAAACCTGTAATATTTACATCGGAAAATGTATATTAAAATGTATAAATGTATATTATTTTATCTCAAAATGATAAAGTCTAAGCCGGAATAGAAATTAAATAGAGATATTGAATTAAGCAGAAAAAATATAGGGAGCGAAAGTCGCAAAGAGAAGTATAAACATATCAAGATATCATTATTTACAGATCTTTAAGAATCTTATCGCCAGGGGCAAGTGTTTTACATTGAGATTTGCAGGAAGGCTTTTACATTTTTTAGTGAACGTTGTGCTTATTTTACATATATTTTGCGTGCCGGAAGTATATAAAATCTGTACTAGTAATTTAGTATTTTTAGAAAATTATACTATGCTGAAGAGATTTTAGAACTGTTCTTATTCGGTCATTACTGGACTAATGATGTTTTAGTGTTTCGCATGCCTTATTTACGCTTAGGAACAAATTAAGTGAATATTTTATAATCATAGAATTAACGACAAGTAAATAGTTTTAGGAAAATGCTGGTGAGCATTAGGAATGTCAAAGCACTATAAAATGTAGGCACATAATTTTTCACCTGATGTACAAATGTTTTGCATTTAAACATCCACGGGCACATACCCTTATGTGTGTAAGAATTTTCCCCATCTATCTTGTGATGTAAACACTATCCCAAAGGTTCTCTCTGGAGAAATTACAAAACAAGGGGTTCGTATTGAATGTTTGCTTACATAACTAGGAAATAACAAGGCCAAATTTAGCGTTGGTTTTGATCAATCAGAACTTCTGGGTATAAAAATGCTTTACATGGTGCTTTCTCAGCATGGCTAAGTTTAGCTAAGTTTTCTCATTAGCACTCTGCTAAAGTCAACTTTGAGGCATACAATGATGGAGTTTGGTATACTCGTAAATGATTTAGAGATGCTGCAGTTTAAATATCTTTTGCCTCATTAATTGCAAACTATCAAATATAAAATTATGCACATATAATAAGATCTACAAATGAACATTTAGCTGAAAACAACTCTTTTGACAGTGACAAATGACAAAAGACGAGCATTGCAAACATTAAACTTCTGCATATACAGAGGGTGCCAAAAATGTATACACATTACAAGCAAAGAAAAAAAAATGTGTTAACATAACAAAACTGAATTCACACATATAGAAAATGAACGAACACTAATCATCTTAAACTTTTACAGTTACAACAGTTGCTCAAAATGTCCACCATCGGCGTCGATACACTTCTGAGCATGTTGAACTACTGATTGAGCAACGTTTGCGAAAGTGTCCTCAGCGATTGCAGCACATGCCGTTTCAATTTCTTCCCGAAGTGCTGCCAGTGTAACTGGTTTTCTACGGTATACAACATCCTTAAGAGTTCCCCTAGGTAGAAGTCCAATGTAGTTAGATCCGGAAAACGCGGTGGAAACCTCTTCGTCCTATCCAGTGCCTTGTAACTTCAACAACATTTTTGGTTTTCAAAACCCCTTCAAAATTACTTTCCGCATTTTAAACGATAATCTTGGCTCCATTTTGATGCAGCAACGTTAGCATGAAGTAATGTCAGCCACGTCTGTTTACAGAACATCATACGATAGTCTTGGCTTCATTTGTTTATTGTTGATTTACCTGTTACGTAGCAACGCTATCATTATGTATGAGAGTTATATCTGTTTACAGAACATCATACTACACATTACAGTTGTTTTATCGGTTCAACTTTGAAACATATTTAATAGATATCTAATGTGAAAGTGTGTATACATTTTTGGCACCATCGGTACTATGGATAGTGTAGTCCGTTTTTGACCCGCATACCTGCAGATTCAGTTCTAGGAAAATGAAGAGATTGCTCAAAGAAACTAGCCAAGATATCATCATTGTTCAGTATGGCGGCCTGTACTTTGTTGTAATTTCATGCATATTATTAATGAGATACAAAGATAAAATTTAATACTTTACGGAGTTCTCTTCTATAGGATAATTTCCCTTTCCTCTTCAACATTATTAGCCACTTATATGCATTTCTGAATAACTATAAACACTGGATGTTTAAAAATTAGTTTTATACAAAACTTAATTTGACTGGTCGTCGTAAAATAAATACGTATGTTTAGCACTTCAATAACATTTATCTTCAGAAAGATGTGATACACTTTGTTTAATGAAATGCTCAGGAAATAACCTATAAAAATGTAATAAAAGGTTCATGATTTTACGTCGAGACATTTTGTTTGATAAAGTCCTTTGAAGTCCAATGTATTGAATACGTAATATATATCGCTGCCAATGATCCCTCCCCAACAAAGATCAATCTTTCATATGGCTAAAGATCTATCCTTAAACTGGGAGATAGCAGGATATGATCTTTGTAGTGATTTGCATGTTACGATTTGGAAAAGATAAAAGCAACGCTCTTAGCTGCCTAAACTGTGCAGAGTCCTAAAGCAAGCTGTTATTCATTTTGTGCTAGGGATGAGCGTACAAAAGAGCATCTTTATGCATTCACATAATATGAAATGGTTCCTTAGGTAAGCAATTTCATATAGAAATGAGTGTCCATTCCAGATACCCAAGCACGTTGCACTGTATGCAGAACTAGTAAGATGTAACGAACCTTTAACGCTATATTAGGTAAATAACTTTATTATTGGTGCCGTAGCAAAGAGGGAGAAAATAATTGAATGTTGGATCGTTTATGCCATAATTCCAGATGCTATAACAATGGATGAAACTGGCAGAAAGCAGGGGCTATCTTAGGTTTAAGTACAGTATTAGGCGGCTACGGTATAAATATACTTAAGGATCACATGAGAGAGCAGTAAACCTCCACAGGTGATTGGGATTTCGCCGAACTCGAGGGAAACATTAAAATGTAATGGGTTCACCTACCGGAACACTACTCACGGCATCCCGATTTCGGAAATCCTCAGAGACTAGGTAAATAACTTAAGTTTACATGAATCTTTACTACCTTGGTGCAGCAACTCCTTCTCTTCTCTTCCAGCGCCCCTTGGTATAAATATCATTGCTTACTAGCAGGGTCATTTTATCAATAGGCACAATGGGCATTTTCCGTGGAAACATTTCCGTTCCTCAGTTCGTGCCTTTTGCTTTAGTTATTCAATTCGTTACAAAAACAGATTGCAAGCGCGGACGCGTGAGCCTGAGGTTTGGAGTTCGATTCCCACCAGGACTCAGTTTTTTCCTTTTTTTTTCCCCCAGGATTTCATCAGTTTTCATAAATGTCAAAGTTTAAGTTTAGAGATTTTTTTTTGATTGATTTATTTATGGACGCTCTTTAACAGCTCAGGTCATCAGCGTCCCATTCAACTCAGGGCGTGAAACGGCCGACAAATTTTGCTCAGAGGCCTCTCTTTCAGGCTTGAGGTTCTTTTCGTGCTGCAAATGTACGACACGGGACCCACGCTTTACTTCCCTTCCGAAGGAAGCCATACTTAAGATCTTTACCCCGAAAAAATCCATCGGTCCTGGCCGGGTTCGAACCCGCGTTTTAGGTTTAGGAGGTAAGTATTTAAGTTTAGAGAGATATCCTTAACATAAACCTGTAACATTAACTTCTTAAAAAAATTCTTTCCCAAGGTTTATAGACACTTCCACTCGGCACGTCAATTCATTCATTCAATTAAATTCAAAAGTTCTGTATACTAGTAAGCGGGAGGTCTGGGGTTCGATTCCTGCTAGGACTGAACTCCCAGACTGTTTTTTTTTTTTTTTTTTTTTTTCATGTTTTCCTCAGTCCTCATAAATGTCAAATGACAGAGAGGTACCCTAAACTCAAGCCTGCAACGTTTACTTCCTTTAAAAAAAATCCTAATTTATCATTTCAACTCATTGATCACCAGTATCCATTGTCTGTGATTACAGCAATAAAATCGGGCGTTAAACACAAGTTTTAAAAAATGCTTACAATGCATTAAATACAATATATTTCTCTTTGGATTACTGTTTAATTTAAAATTTCTAAAACCCCATGCTATATAATAATTAAAAGTCAATAAAAACTAGCCTCCAAAGTTTAAATTTTAAGAGGTTTTTATTTTATTTCAATTAATTTCCATTTATATTTATATGTTTTAGATGAAATTTCTTTCATTCATTCCTTGCAAACTTCAGATGCATTCTTAATTACTCTTATTTTTATTTCCATAACTAAATTTTTGCACATAACACTCAATAGCGTAATATTCAGAACGAACTTTAAATAATTTGCTCTGTTTTTTATGACTTACTAACACAATATATAGGGCATCCAGCTTAAACTCCAATTGAAAGAAATGTACACAACTGGAAATGCACATGAAAAAGAGATCATAAATATATCCCTTATAGTGTATGTAACAATATTTGATTGCCATGATATTGCTACCAAAATTTAAAAACTTAAAACACCATAAGATGAAAGTCAATAACTCAATTAGAAGCAAATTTAAAAATGTTTTCTGCGATCTTAGTAATACAGGTCGTTTTATTCCAGAACATTAGGGACTTTCGGTTACCAAGGAGAAAATTATTTCAATTAAGCTTATTTTCCTACAAAACGTAGTTACCATTGCCATCAGACAGGGAAATAAGATAATACTGGACGTACAACGGCCTACAATTTTATCCAGGGATCTCTTTTTATGTATGGAGTTATTTAACGTGTCGTAAATCTAAGACACGGGGACTCACGGCTTAAAGTCCCCCCCCCCCAAAGAGTTTTGTGACTAAAAATGTATTTACGGGTTTTCTTAGTTCATCGAGTTGACTGGTACCTTGAGGTTTACAATTTTAACTGTCAATGAATCTTATTTATTTTCTCAAGATTTGTAGCAACACAGATGAAATGCTGATACTTCATCTCTATCCCATTATTCTTCAACACGGAGACATTCTAAAATGCAAGGCGGGTCGGCGAATCATAGATCAATCATTAGTATCCCCTCTGCTTTATTTTTGAATGTCCATAAGAAAAGGTGTCTAAAGATGTCAAATCTAGTGACTTTGGCGGCCAATCCATTTATTATCTTGGGTTATGTCGTACTATATGAGGAGCAGTGTCGTCTTGCCGATAAATAGATCCCTTTATTGGCATTGCAAGATGGACACTACCAAACTTAGGTACATTTATTTCTCTTTGATATATGCAATTTCAGTCTTATACCTTTATTTTATTGGTTAATTTGATACCCAGGAGTCTGAGTATTTTAGCGAAAGTGATTCTGTTTAATCTTGCAGGATCATTGAGGTATTACTTGATCGAGCAGAAGCAAACC
Source organism: Metallyticus violacea (assembly GCA_030762175.1). Lineage (NCBI taxonomy): Eukaryota > Metazoa > Arthropoda > Insecta > Mantodea > Metallyticidae > Metallyticus > Metallyticus violacea. The sequence goes on along the minus strand of CM060838.1, from coordinate 15,294,271 downwards.
GGTCTGGTAAGTTGAAATAACTTTGTTTAAAATGCTTTAGAACTGATGTGGCTCCTTCCTGACGACTATTGGTTGTACAGCCGCTTTAGTTATTGTGTCAGGAAATGTTATAATAATAATAATAATAATAATAATAATAATAATAATAATAATAATATACTACTCATCAGTATGTTCATTGTTTTTATGGCCTCACTTTCTAAAATGTCGATAAATTACTTATTTGCGACGAAAAACAAATTTCACCTGAAGCAATATTTATTATTCTATACAACACACAGTAGTAAAATGTAAATTTGAATCTACTTCAGCTAACATTTTGTTATATTTATGCAATAAAGTGTATTTTGATTTTAAACAATGTGGTATAGTAACCAGTTTTGAATAAAGAGTAACTGCTTGTTCTTAAATAAACAAATCTACGATTATTTCATTTGAAGAGTGTTACAAATTGAGTATTCTTCGTTGGCCTTCTTTAATTTAACATGCAGAGTTATAAATTTTCAAGGATTGGGTTTTGGTTATAGCGGTGCAGTAAATGTCGGGTCTATATGAAGGTTTTAAGAGTACAATCTCTAATTATGTCCTGTTTTAGAGGCAGGCAGACCTGGTGGTTACCAAATAGTAAAACCTATCCTCGACAACGCAGTTAAATATTTTATTCTGCAAAAATACATTATTTGTCAATGCTAGATATTTATAATACGACATTCAGAATAATTCCTATGCCGTTTTCGGAACCAAAATAGTGGAAAGCGTATTCAATTTCCTACAGACTATCAGTTAAAATCACACATTCAGTAGCAGTTAACACATTCAGTACAAGATTGCGTAGAATGACATATACAATAACAACATTTGCATGGTGAGGCCGTGCATTATCGTGGTGGACGGAAATGTGACCAATTCCCGGACATTGTTATAGTACTCCCCAGTTACAGTTGTGTATGCACAAACGATAAGCTGGTAAACATTTCAGGAATATCGAAAAATGAGATGAGCATTACTTTCCAAGCAGAAGCAACCACAATACCGCCACGCCTGGCCCAGGTCGTTAAAGCGCGGACTCATGAGCGGGAGGTCTGGGATTCGAATGCCTCAAGGACCGTCCTCCCCGACTGAGATTTTTCCAGATTTTCCTCAGACCTCATAAATGGCAAATTCAGAGGAGATACCCTAAAACTTAGGCCTGGAACATTTCCTCCCTTAAAAAAAAACATTGCCCCAATATATCATTTCATCTCATATACCAGTGTTCACCGCATGTGGTGCCTCAGTAGTAAAAACTGGGGTTAAACACTATTAAAAAAAAATAACAACATTTGCAACATGAGGCCGTGTATTATCGTGGTGGAGCATTATGGACATACAATAAGCTGGTAAACCATTCCTTGAATAAGCAAGCATTTTGCTTTCTCTTGTAACATCAAAAACCTACACGGCGAACGTACTGTGTGCGGGAACTAGCCGTCTTGGAAGCAACCGTGCACAAACACTTCTCATATGCATATTTTCAGTTACTAGCGTGTGGGAGGCGGGGTTTAAGTTTTCTTCCGTTAGAGTATAAACTGAAGCGTGACATTCACATTTCAAATTGATTACCTCTTCTCTTTTAATGTGTTAAAACATTTTCAAGCTGTGCTATAGGGGAGAAAAAACTCTCCATAGGCCGCCTGTAACATTGCATAGGCCTCAGCTGAAGATCTGTTTCGATGGGAAAATAAATTTTAGAACAGTATATTGTTTCTCGTGTGCCGCCTCCATTTTGCTGTAGGCGGAAATTAACATGTAGCAAGATACAACCTCTCACAGGCGGGAACCGAAAGTGATAACATTGAAACTAATACAAAGTGTACATTACGCATTAAGCTAACAAAATATTGTGAAAATTCAGTTTAACATGAGAAAAATTTCCTGTAAAATTTGTAATATTTTTTTTATTGAACATCTCTCCTAATTTCAGCAATTCTTTGGAAGTATATATTTGAGTCTAAATGAAATTTTCTCTGACATTTTTAACATATTTCATATCTTTTTTTTTTACTTTATATGAGAGATGTTTATTAAAATTCGGGTCTCTCGTGTATTCTTACATAGAAATTTTCTCGGACTTTATTTAATCTGAAGAGAATGGATGACTATCCCAGGATTTAATTTTGGCCTTGCTGTTAACGCAAAAATATGAAGATGATTTTCAATCCCTAGATATCTTTCATTTGTGAGGAGCTTGCTTTAATTATATACTGGAGAATTTGCCATTACAGCATAGGGCTTAGGTACAAAACGCATTGAATTTATTGTGCTATAGAGCAGCGTTAAATAATTTTGAGTGTATCTATAAATAGCTTCCATTTCTGTGAATCATAAGTGTAATGCAACAAGCTCTTATCAATCCTGCGACACTTTTGTAAAAATGTATTACTAAAATGTGCATAAAATGTGATAAAGAGCAGTTACGATTATCTTTTACTTAAGCCAAGAGTATGTATTTATTGCAATAAATTTGTAAATGCTCTCAATGTAAGCAGATTTTTAATTTTTATCTTACACATTCCCCTTTGTTGTTCATCAGGGACGTATTTAGGTCTAGGCAAACTAAGCACCAGCCCAGGGCGGTATATTTGAAGGGCAGATTACATGTCATTATCTAATTTTTTCTCTTGTATATATATTTTTTCTCAATAAAAGTTGCTACCTTATATGCTTTGTGTACTGCGTCGCTGCAGAAACATACAAACCGCTTCTTCTTAATGTAGAAATTGCATGACGGTCAATTGCTGTAGCCAATTCTTCAACCAAGAGACTCAAAAATTATTAAGTGTAATACGAGGTTGTGATAGATGAATCTGCTACAAAGAAAGTACACCATTAACCACATCTTACCTGACCTGCAACTGTGAGTTCAATATGCATACATGTGTGTGTGTGTGCGCGTGCGTGAGTGTCTGTGTATGTATGTATGTATGTATGTATGTATGTATGTATGTATGTATGTATGTATGTATGTATTATTATTATTATTATTATTATTATTATATGTACTCAATGACGTAGATCTAGAAATAAAGAGTCGATCTTGGTGGTGTAGTGGTAACCATACTTGCTTTCTAAACCCAAGATCGCGGGTTCAAACCAGGCCAGGATCGATAGATTTTTTCGGGCGTAAAAATCCTAAGAATGGCTTTCTTCGTAAGGGAAGTAAAGCCGTGGATCCCCGTACATTTATGGCACGAAAAAGAACCTTAAGCCTGAAAGAAGAGGCCTCTGAGCAAAATTTGTCGGCCGTTTCACGTCCTGAACAGAATGGGTCGCTGATGGCCTGAGATGTTAAATAAATAAACAAATAAAAAATCGAAATAAAGAGCATATTCGCCTCTAGTGTTGGTGTAACAAAAGGGTTTCATGAGAAACTAGCCTTTCTACAAAAGCTGACGTATTCAATGCATTTCTTTAATTCTCGGTTATTGAAGCTCATATAAAAAAAAAAAAAAAATCCACGATGCCTCTCGGCTTTCTCTATACCATTGGCATACCTAATGATACGGAACTGTTTATGCCCTTATACCAGTTTATTAACCTCGCAGAAAATTTGCACATCAGATATTAAAGCCCATTGGGTCTTAATATCCTATTTCACAAATAAGGTATTGCTTATAGTCTTTCGTTATTATAAGATTATTTCCTTTTCCTATGTCTTACAAAGGTAATTTACCACAAATGTACAGCGATTCGGATGGCCAAGGTCGTTAAGAGCGAGAAGTGTGGAATTCGATTCCTACCAGAACAGTCTTTCCTGACATTGAAGTTTTTTACAAATTTTCCTCAGCCCTCATAAATGCTAGACGCGTACCATAAATTTAGGCCGAAAAGCTTCCTTGAATGTTTTCCCCAATTTATAATTTCATTTCATATATCCTCAAATATTCACCGCCCGTGATGCCACAATAGTAAAATGGACGTTAAATGCTGCTTTATTTAGATATATACGGGCAAGGCAATTTCTGGAAAAGAAAAGAACTACAGAAATTAGTACTCGTGGAAATACTATTTTACTGAAGTAAAATTCTAAATTTGGCATTCTGTACAATAAACTTCATACCTAAAATGTGCTTAAGCGTGTTCTTGCTTGTTAAATTAAAGAAAAAACAAAACAATATGAAAGTAACGTTTTCTTATAAAAGCTCACTTGATAGAATATCAAGAATATAGAATATAGAATATAGAATATCAAGAATATAGAATATAGCAAGTTAGATTGCAGGTAAGGTATATACAAAATCGCCGTAATACGAACAAAATATATGGATCTACTTGCTTTTATATTGTGGCACTTAGACGCTAGTAGTGTAGTGTTGACAGTATTGTACAGTATTGTTAGCACGTACACTGCAATATGCTTTGGGAGAGGTAACTAAGATGTGTATAATATGGATTATTAATGCAGTTTTGTATACCTTTAATAAACATTGTGATAATTCTTTAGAACGGGAATAAAAATTAATTCCCATTCCAGTATGGCAATGGTTCGGAATTTCCATCATTCAAAGTGATTAACTGATGGTGCTTGTCTAGAGGATATGATACACATTAAAGTCTCCCAACCAAAATGCCAGTGGATTTACCAACCACCTTAAGTTTATGAGTTTGCAACTAATGATGCATGTTACCCTAGTTTTTAGCTATTTATATTCACGTTCTCTCTGGTTAGAGTACATAATATCACTGCCTGTTTGACCATCTTTTGGTGCAGTGATGGTTTCGGTCGTTTGGTGAAAGTTTCATGAGCTGCCAACCACCTGAAGAGTGTCATAGAGGATCCCTTTTCAATCTCATGTCAGCAGCCTATCAAGAAAGACATCATTCTGCTGAAGTGACAAGTGACAATTGATCCAATTATAAACTGTCTCCTGCCGTTAAACATCTACGCATTTCAGCAGTTTTGACGCTTACTTTCCACTAAAACCATGCAGACCATCTTTGTTCATAAAAGTCGCCTTTCATCTTGTCCAAGTCTTTCTCTGCTTGACAACAAACAAACACTGTCTTTTCACCACACGCTCTGCTTACAACCGCCATCTAGCAACTGCATGGCATACTAGAACATCCCTGTATTTGACGGGGAAGAAAAATTGCTTCATCTAATTACACGTTTTGAATTATATGCATAAGTAAGCTGTTATATGTGCTTTTTAATAGTGTTTAACGCCCGTTTTTATATTGAGGCACCATTGGCCCGGAACATTGATGATATATGAAATGAAGTGATATATTGGGGAAGGATTTTTTAAAAGGAGGTAACGTTCCAGACCTAAGTTTGGGGTATCTTCCCGGCATTTACCATTTGTGAGGATTGAGGAAAACTTGGAAGAAACCTCAGTCAGGGAGGACGGTCCTGGCGGGATTGGAACCCCAAACCTCCCGCTCATGAATCCACGCCTTAACGACTTCGGCCACCCGTGGCGGTTTGTTATATGCGGAAAACCAAGTTATGATCCAAAAAAGTAAAGACAGCTGTTTCAAATTAAACGAATTACAGAACGTATAAATCATAATATGGAATATTTGTTATCTAAACAGAGTTTGGTATATGAAATAAAAGATAATCCGCACATATTTCATAAAACTCTGGTATGTCATGAAAATAAAACTCAAAAAGCTTTAATCACATTATCTACAATCGATTGATAATATATACTAACTGCATAGATATATGATTACCACATAAAAGCAAAGAAATATCGCAATTCTGTGCTGACGTAGTTAAGAGCAGCAGTAATTTTAATAAGCTATAAATAAAGAGGACGCCAGCTCGAAGTTTGCAGGGCTCGATTTGTCTTTAAACTGCGGTAGTTACCCGACGTCTTTTATCTTTATTTGCCTTTTCTGTATACAATGGTTCAATTCGCTGATGCGAACATAGCACGGTCGTTCTCATGAAATGTGTACAAGACCATTAAACAGATATTTGCAAAAGCAGTTATAATTAACAGGCATGGATTAAACTTTTACTAATTAATATTAGAAATTAATTAATGAACTTTAAATCAATTTACGTCTTTTTCATGCCCAGTCAAAGGCAATCATTAAGCTGTTCAATGCCAGTTACTAAAGTTTGATTTGCATGCATTAAAAGTTTTACTCTTCACCCACAGAGGCAATTCAGGGCAGGTTTAATGGTTCCCAGTCTTCCACTGATTCAATTAGTTATAATCACCAAGCTATGAATTTCTGCGTATTTCTACAAATGTTATATGCAAGAATGCATTCTGAGCTAGATATCTATTCTTCTACTTAGGTTTTCTTATCTAAAGCTTGCTTTTTGTTTGTGTGATTTAAAGCCACCAGATATCGACATTTTCTTTGTATAACACAGGTCATGATGAATTTTATGCACTCTCAATACTCCTAATGAATATTTCTGAATTAGACAACTTCGTACCAATCTTAAATCTATCTACGGGTGATAAGGTGCTTGCCTCTTGGTTGTCATTTTTTCCCCTTAAGCTAAATGTGCGCACAAATGCGATGCAGCAATGAAACTACATAAAAACCATAATAATAAAAAATAATTTTCACAATACTATTAGCAGAGCGAGTTTAATCAGTATCAACAGCTGATGTGTAGTTCTTTTTCAAGCGCGCGTTAAAAATCGAACATCACTCTTACAGAATTATGGTCCTCAAAAAAACAGATCAAATAATGTAAAAAAGAACGCTGTTATTTTATTATTTTTTCACATTGTTCGTGCAATTAGACCACCTAAGACAGTTTACACTTGGGTTTGTAACGCCGCATTATATCAACAGCTTTACTATGCTCGCAAAGCACAGCAGCGAATGATCGCAGTGTGCTTTCAATCGATTGCGTTATGTTATGGCTACAAAACGAAATCTGGACACCAAAATATTGCTATTTACGAGTATAGGTTAAAGGAACGCTGGTTGTCGAATACTTTCCACAAATAAATAACATAAGGTTTTGATTACTGAAGTTTTTTTTGGTTTGTTGCAACGTTAATAAATGTATTTTTATAATCCCTTTGTGCTTTAAAAATAAGTCACTATTATAATAAAATTTCACCATATAATATTAAAATAAATTAAAATTTAAAAACAAAGTAGGAATCAAACTTAAATTCTTTAAATTTTGTCATAACTTTACTATTAGATTTGTGCTGATGTACCTGCAGGCTTGTTTAAATATAGAAAATTAAAGACGTTACGAAAAGGGAGCTCTGAAGTGATATAGACAACACGACGTGTATAACATGCTACATAATTTACGCCCTGAGATGTTAAGGAGCGTCCATAAATAAACCAAATAAAAAAATAACTCAAAATAATGACATTTTATTATATTTGACTATATGACAGGGTTTTGTTTATTATACGATCATATATACACAATATCTTATAGTTATAGTAACTAAGTCAAATATTCAGCTGTTTCAATGTGTGACTCATTTTATATCTCTTGTTATGTAAAGTGATGCTTTACAGCACATGTGCAATAAAACACATACCATATTTTTATGAATGTTCGAAAATTTCACATTAAGTAATCAAAGTAAATAAATTTAGTTTTTCTGTATTGAACAATCCATTTGTCACTTTACAAACGAAATCTACTGTTAAGCAAAGCAATTAAGAGCTTTTCAACTTTGACATTTTATAGGTAAAACTTTAGAGTATCTAATTAGTGCATTTTGGATTAATTAGAATATACATTGATTATTTAAATTTTTCTTTATTGAATTGTCTTACTTGCTATACGAGTACAATGATTTCATTTGTATATTTATATATAGCAGTTAAGTTTTGGTGCATATTATTCATTTTACCTGTCTATTTTTTACCTTTTAGTGCTCAAACATCGGCAGTAAAATAAAAACCAGTCCGCTGTTCTGGAAACTTTAACAATTATGAAAAAATTGGAAAATATTTTGGAAGAATCAAAGTACAAATATTTGCTTACAAAGATTGCATGAATCAAAGCTTCCAACGCTTGTTATTTCACATTCAAACCATGCAACTCATTTTGCAAGGTTAAGCGCCTAGAGAAATGAGTGGCAAAGAAAAGCTACTTATTTTGTGGCAAGGGCATTTCTTTGTGTGCACATAGTAAAACTAGGAATCCATAAATATAGAAAGCTGAAGATTTCGCACAACATTTGAACATACTGTAAAATGAGACGAACGTAATGAAATTTTGTAATGCATCACTCTTCTTGAGTCTGTACCCACATGTGCGCGCTGAAAGAAAACTAACCATAAATAAGATCAATCTCGATGACGGCAATGCCATATGCAACGTTTTCAAATGTAATGGAGAATGCTAATGTTTTAATTTATAGGTACAATGGATTTGCGTTATTTTTGTGCATAAAACATTGCTTTTGCCTGAAGCTACTTTGCATACCAATTTTTAAATGATAAAAAACAGCTGGTTTGTGCATGTATTATTTAAATGACATTATATAATGGAAATGCCGTTCCATATATATTATAATTACCAAAGAAATACAAATTAAACGTAGCTGGGTTGCATGATTGATGCACATAAAGTATACAATGTTCATATAGCAGCATATTTCAGCCTTGCACGAATCAAATGCAAAAAAACTGCTTTCGCACAGTAATTAATGTGAACGGGCTACAAATGCTAAATACACTTGAGATGGGTTAAAGAAAATAAAGATTGTCATAAATTTTATATTTTTATGAGTTATTAACGAAACTACAGAAACGCGTTCTTACTATTCAATCTTACAATATTTAAAACCTTGGTGTTTCATATTGCCATGCTTTACTTTCAAAGCTGCGGAACCATATTTTTGAATCGTGGAACCATTAAACCATGATAATTACCGTATTATATTGTATTGTCATCCATTTCTGACCTATGTGCAAATTTTGAAGCCTCTATCTCATTTAGAAGGGCATGAAAAATTGATTACAAAATTCCACCCGAACAGACAAGAAAGCGAGTTAATAAAAATGTTGTAATAAAACTTATTTTAGCGAATTATTCTGAATGAGAAAATCTATAACTGTGTCGGGAAGAGAGTGATGTTAATTTACTAATAAAGTTCAGTTTTATTTTTAGGCATTTATAAACATATATTTATGTTTCTCAAGTTGATACTAACCTTGTCATGTGCACAGCTATATTACTATCAATATTGTAAATTGTTTTGAAAATCGAAAATAATCATTAGCATTTCATTGTCTTATATATATTTATATATAATATACTTATATATATAATATATACTTTTAAAAGGAATGTAAAAAGCTCTCTTTAGGAGACATGACATAACTTAAAATGCACAAAGGGGTGCCACATTTAAAGTAAGGAACACAAAGACACTATAAAACACTGTTCGAGGGACAGTAAGACAATAAGGAACACTGTTGAGGTCACTGTAGAACACTGCAGAAGTTACTATATTTCGAGGCAGGATGGACTCTTGATCGCATAGCTGAAGAACAAGCACTAAGTCTAGCATATCACCTGACTCGAAATATAGTAACTTCTGCAGTGTTCTACAGTGACCTCTACAGTGTTCCACATTGTCTTACAGTGCCTCGAATAGTGTTTTATAGTGTCTTTATGTGTTCCTTACGTTAAATGTGGCACCCCTTTGTGCATTTTAAGTTATATATATATATATATATATATATATATATATAAATCGAAAATAATGTTAGCATTTCATTGTAACATGTATATAAAGCTTAAAAAGGCAGACTTTGATACCAGCTTCAATATTTTAAAAATTACTATCATGGATATTGGACATATTCAGAATCAGTTTTCAGCATAAATTACTTTGTCCTCTTAGAAAATACAGAAGTGCAATACATGATTGAAAAGTGCAAAGATTTGTAAATACTTTTTCTTAAATATTTATTTACTACAACAAAACAGATAGAAATAAATTCATAGAACTAAAATTAAAAGAAGATTTAAGATAAGATACTTCACAAAATGTAACAGGTTTAAAGTTTCAAAGCTGGCTTTTGACTGTAACTGTGACATCTATAATGAAAAACAAAGTAAATAAAAAGGTGCGAGTTCCTGTATGTTTTACATACGCTAAGAAACTTTGGAACGATACAACTCTTAGCTTAAAATACAACGAAAGGTAGAGCTTGAAGAAAAGTAAGAAGATACAAACTTAAAGAAAGTAAAACTCTATAAATGAACATTCTTTCTTTAGCTTTATTTCTAGTGTGCTCGTGTATGTATGTGTGTATGTGTGTGTGCGCGAGCTTTTACGTTTTCTCAAAGCATATTAAGAACTTTCAATAGCAGTTCTGTTACAACTCTGTTGGATTTCAACCTTTTAGACATGCCGTTTTGGTTCATAAAGTCAAAGGCTAAACTTCCAGTATTTAATCATATTCTTTGATATGTAATATTGTACTTCTATATCCCCGCAGGCTTTCAATCCGTTCATCTTCTTGATATTATATTTCAGATCTTTCTTTTTATCTACACACATCAATTCCCTCAACAGCATTATAATCGTAATCTTTAAAAATAGCTTTTATCCACTTCTAGAAATACATTTCCTTCCTAAACTATATGTCCGTATGTGTAGCAGTTATGTTGAGAAAGTTAAAATTGCACATAACACGGGTAGCCTATTTACAAAAGCCGATATCTGAATTTTTGGGAAAAAATGAAAAGTAAATTATTAACAATGTTTCTAAAAACCAAAATTGGGATGTTTTACATTGTTTCGACGACAAATCATTAGGGGGGGGCTATAATATTAAAGCCCTAATCATACTATGCAAAATATTTTATGCATATTCTATAAATAAAATGTAAAAATTCGAATTTTAAAATAAATTTAGTGAAAATCGTGTTTTGAAACAAATCTTTTTTTTCATATATCGAGTTTTAAACTATATTTTGAAAATTTACATAATATTTTAATTTATTGATAATTAAATTTTAATGACACATAATATATCCTAATTATTTCAAAAAATAGAAATAAAAAGTAAGTTAAAAAAAGAATCAATATCAGTAACCAAGCTTTTTTAAACATAGATATTAATCCAACCCCCCTTCATCTTCTTCATCTTAGGTTCATAAATGAGGTTGCCCGATTTTTTTCCTCTCCATTGCTTCCTTTATGCACAAATACTTTGTAATATGGAAGGCTTTCGTCATCTTTTCATTTTTCCAGACATTTCATTAATTTGCCAATATTTTTTTAATTTTTCTTGTTTTACTGTGACGCCAAGAGTCAAATAGTTCTATTAAGATATATTATTTTATTTTGTGTTTCTTGGTTATTCAGGTAAATCGATTATGATTCTGCACTCCAGGAAGAAGGGTCGACCATTTTCCTTTAATAAAAATAAAAAGTTTGCAAGAGTCATGACCCAACATTTACTTCAATCGTAAACAAGGCAACCATTTTCAAATTAACTATCAACTGTTGAATTTTTGTAAAAATGTTATTTTCGTTTTTTAAGATTAAAGATGGTACCTCTCACTTTTATTTCCTTCTTAATCCTTCCAAAAACTCTTTAAAGAGGAATTAAAAATGACCAACAACGAAAAACACCATTTCTATTTACTGTTTTTGGGGGGAATCATTATGCAACAAGTACGAAAGAATTACGATTATTATACTAATTATATTTCCATTCCCGAAAATATTTGAAAACAGATAAATATGATGAAGTATGTGATGAATCGATGAGGCTGTTTCATTGAAACCTATGGGACAAAAAGACCTATGTCGCTCGTATACAAAAGCTTTCTGTTTTGTTTAATACTCATAATGATCTTATACTGACTGTAAAGTTGTCTCAATAACATGAAGGGTGATCTGGTAATTCTGGGAGCCATACCTAAAGATCAGTTGATTGCTTTCTTGTCTTTTAAGAGTATCATAAAAAGTTTGCGCTTTTAATTTGTGTGCTATTATATTATATTGCTATTATTATGTTATATTGTCTTCTTGCCATAGAAGAACTCTAGCAGTTCGAAATATAGCGATTGCAAATCTGTGACTTTTTCTTAGTGTTTCATCCTTTTCTGCTTTTCCAATTATCGTTAACTTAGTTACATTGTTAATAGTATTGGTTATTTTTCATATAAATTGGTTCTTTAGGAATATTGCATTTATGGGACAAAGGTATGTAGGGTATAAACGGTTTTGAAACGTTTCTTGCAAGGTCACATGAGCTTAATATTAAAATGTTATGACTTTGGAAAGAAATTCAACTATATATTCTGGAAATAACTAAAATAAATAAATGTCAAAATATGGATTTAAAGTCAGGTTTTAAAATGATTTTAATTCACAAATGTTGGGTTTTGGAGGGCATGATGCCATTTATTTTAAGTGTTCATAAAATAAATACATAAATTAACAAAAAAACATTTTCAGACGTTGGCAATTGTAACTATATATTTCACATGGTTCAAATGAGTTAAGATACAGCAATTATTCTCCTGTCCCTGTGTGCTTTAATGTTTAATTACATCATTATCTTTAATTTGATTTATTTTAATGCAGGAGCTAATTTTATCACGATAATAAGAGATTTAGAGGTACTGTGTACGTTACAAATGCATTATGCAAGAATAAATCAGAATTATCATTTATATGGAGACGGCTAATGATGTATAAAATAACATATAGAAATGATAAGAAACGACAGACTATGCCTATATCCCAAAACAAAGAAAACTAAATAAACGCACTGTTCCAAAAGCTGTCGAGGTGACAAGATAAAGGTATATGAGTCAGGCATATTTTTTTAAAATAATTTTCATAATACATTTAGCTAATTAATTTAATAAATGTTGTAAAGCAGCAAATAATAGCATAATACGGTTACATTTAGTGTCTCCCCCCAAAAATACTACAAGCAGAAATTTGATCCATGTTAAAATATTGTTCCGAAACTACTGATACACTTAAAACTCAACAGAATTAATTTTATTTATATTTTGGCCAATCAGCAGAACTATTATTAACTCTTATTTTTTTCACGAAACTTCGGAAAGTTTGGAAAAGATAGTCGGCGAAGGGTTCAGTGAATTTGTTGGGTAAGTAAAACCTTTGTAATTCAATACAATCAACTTCTGGAGCATTGTTTACTAGCTGTTTGTTCGGGAATTATCACGGAATAGAATTAATCCCAACCTATTACATAACGTTCTCGCAACTTTGCTTTATAAAAACTGTAGTGCATTAAATCAGTCACAAATCACCATAAAATCGTTATAATTTTTTCCGGCGCAATTTCATTTTTGCGAAGTATTTCATTCTTTCATTACGAGCAAATTAGTGTTCTGACCATTTACATTTGTCATATAATTCCCATTTCATCACTGATCATTACACGATCCAGCAACGATTCATTTCCATTTCGCAAAAGCAATGAAGCACAGCTTTTAAATCGAAGTAACTTCTGTTCCTCGCTTAATTCATGTAAAATCCGTTTTTTTTTTTTTTTTTTTTTCTTTTCCCCACCATATCGAAACAATCACAAACTCCTTGGGTAGTTTGACAAGTTGCTGCTTCAACATCTTCCCTCAACTGAACTATTATCAAACCTCAGTTCTCTATGTTTCTCATTTTTAAGACTCAGATCTGCAGTGAGAATATTTCAAATCAATGTGAATTTCTTTTTGGGTGCTTCCTTCATCTCAAATTTCCAAAATATATATTTTTTTTCCAAAGCCAGACCATTGTGTCGTCAATTTCTGGGCATTCTACTCTTGCATGACTTATTATAGCGGACTTGTAAAATGATATTGCCATGATGCACTGGGCGGCGAGTCCTTAAATCTATGGATGAGAGAAATAAAATAATGATAAAAATAAAATTATCTCGGAGTCCTTGGCGCTTTAAAGCTATTGGTATCCACCCTCTCAGGGTAAAGAAAAAACTCCAAAAAAACTTTACCCAAACACCTTGAGCTGAACAGGATGTGATCTTAGGGTCTCCAGACTGGTTGTCGCAAACACTTGTAATAGACCATGGAGGAGGTCCAGCTGTAAACACATATACACTGTTGAAAATTAATTATATATAAGCAGCTTTTATTTCTGAACAACCGGTGCTTACTTCACACGTGATTTATATTTTTTACCATTTATGCTCCATGCCAAACAACCTATCTGCACAATGCCAAAATGACTATGAAACCGAATTTTAGTTTTGCAATCTGGAACCTAGGTTTGCAGGTTCATATCCGATCGATGACTATTTTCAGATTTTCCCCAGTCCTCATAAATAGCAAATGCCGGAAAGTTACCCGAAACACTTCCTTCCCCTCCAAAATAATTTATCAATTTATTATTGAATCCCATGTGGCATTACCCATAACCTGTGATGCTTTAGCAAGAATGGGCGTTAAGCAATATTAAAAATAACAAAAGTACAAATTTTAGTTCTTAACTTTCTTGGTCTTCCGCTTATATCCTACGTACTCTACCTGTCTGTCAGTCTGTAGTCTTATCTATCTATGACTTTTCAGTAAAATTTCGAGCGCAAGTTCTTCCGGAGAGGTTTTAAACCGTGGGTCTTGTACCATATATTTACGGCGCGTTAAAGGACTGCATGCCCGGAAAAGAAGTCCCTGAACTAAATTATCAGCCGTTCCACGTCCAAGTAGTGCCTTAGTTCCCTGCCAGATGGCAAGGGAGATGACGGCTTACCACCTGCTCTGCTCTCTGTAAGAAAATAAGCGGAAATAAAATCTCCTTAATAATCGAAACCCCTCCCATGGGAGGCGTCCAGTTCCAGGATGAAACACCCTGGATGGAGGGATTTATAGTATATCAGTGCAAAACTAGTAAAGTTCTACTTTTGTTTTTCTTGATGGTGTTTAATGTCCGTTTTCACTGCTTAGACATACAAAGGTTGAACAATGACATATTAAATTAAATGATAAATGGGGGAAAATTGGGAGGATAAAAGCATTCCAGGCAGTTTAGGGCAGCTTCCCTAAACTTAGATTTATGAGGACTAAAGCATATCTAATGAATTTCAGATTTTCTGGCGGGATTCGCAGATTTCCTAGTGACCTCGGCCACCATTGTCGATATATTTTGGGTTAACGTACAACTTGGAATAAGAATATTGGGCGATTAGCTTATACTCTATCCCAAGCATAAATTAAATGGCTTACTAAACAATTTAAATCATGCTTCTGCGATTATACATAAATTAAAATGACAAAATTATAAACGTATATAAGTATTTCAATATGTATTAAACACGTTTATAAACCTCTGGCAAAACAAATATAATTAGTATGGCTCTGAAATAATGATACATGTTTTAGCCCTTCGCTTATGATTAAAATCTATATTTAAACAGAAAACTCTTCTTAACTGACGGGTAAAACCTTGGACTTTTGTTAAATTCTTGCTTAGACTAACCTACCTTACTAATTGTTTTTATTCTTTCAAATACCTAAAAAGTTAAGTTATAATGGAGTTGTAGTTTTATTAGTAAGCAACATCATCATAATCAAAATAACAATACGGAGTATCAATCCACTTGAACAAAAAATTCATAAACTTTAAACAGATAAGATTGGAATATTTGTTAACATAAAAATGTAAAGTTTCGGACCCACTCGTTTTCGAAAACTATAGAGATGTAAGAGTCCTGCTCCAGGGACAGAGTAGACAAGGGGAATTCCTCTAAAGTGGTAAGTAGTGAGACAGAGAGAATAAAGTAAGGGCATAGGAGAAACGGCGCCAATGGAGTAGCCTGTTCCTGACGGCACAATAAATAGCCATCTTTTGTCTCAGACTTGGTGCTGAAGGGTCAATCTGGTGTGTTTTGTATTGCCATATTCGTATTTAAATGTTGGCACTGTGAATGAAGGTTGAAGGAATGCTCATCGGACTAGCTGGGTCCGTTTTCTCTTTTTATATCAACACACCACTGCCATCTTTGAGAAAAATCAGATGGAACATTTCGACTTTATTTTACATATTTAAATTAAAGTTAAGCGCTATAGTAAGATTCTCAGTTACTAGAATCTTACATAAAATGTTCACCATCAAGTAAGGGTATGTATATATATATATATATATATATATATATATATATATATATATATGATATTAAAGAAAATAAAAATAAAGAAACACTATTAACAATGTAACAAATTAACAGTAATTATAATAGTGGTAAAGGATAAAACACTAAGAAAAAGTCACACTTGAAATCGCAAGTGATATATATATATATATACAGAATACGTCGCTTGCATACTCTTGACCAGCAAAGTATCTCAAAACATACTGTTGAATATTAGAAATATATTATGTAAACATAGTAGGCTGTCGCTCAAGTTGGATGGATGGCCTAGGGCGCAGGTATACACTTTTCGGTAATTGAGCCTTGCTTTCGGCTGGTTATTTATGCCTATGCTCCCAATGGAAACGCCTCCGGTAGGAAGAATGAAACGAGGGAGACACTGGGCGGTCAGGATCTAAGGGCGGACGCAGCTGAGCTCCTAACATGGGAACCCCCATCCCCAAGTAATTCGAGCCCCTGAAAAAGTCCCCTTCCAGTCCAGACGCCGGGGCTGAAACCTTTCCAAAGCGCAAGTCACCATCACACCGCACCATCCCACCTCGACCTGACTCTTTCGTTCAGCTCTGTAACGGAACCAACGTAATGAAATGATTGAAATAGAAGAACGGAAAATTCGTGGAATGTAAATATTCGCTTAAGTGATCAAGGAAAACCACGGGGGAAAAAAAGTCGATGTTAGGATGACCAGTTCAACGGGAATTGAACTCGACACTCCGTAATGCGAACTTCAATCTTAGTGCCTGAGTCACCTCGCTCGGTTTGCTAAAGTTAAGTATCGAGATTAATTGACAATACATTCCAGGAGTCAACATGTGGCATCATGAGAGCTAGTACTGGTGTTTTATTTCAATTTGTCAGGAAAAGGGGGGGGGTTAGGGAGTAGATAACCGAAAATATATTCTTAAATATATCATTCATCTAATTCGCTTAATCAAAAACCTAAAATTTTCCTAGGCGCTGCCCCCTTTTCTAATGACAAGTGGTGATAGGATAGGTGATACCATTAAACAAATGATTAATTATAATCATCATTTTTTTACATCTTTACAAATTGTTGATCACGGTCACACAGTTTTACACTGTAAAAAACGTTCTTCTGCAGGAATGGCTTTTTTTTGGAGTCCAGTGATGCCTTTGTTGCAGGAACAGTAACCGCACTGCATTTCCCTTAATTTTGTCAAGGGATATTTTTTCCCTCCTGGTTTACAGACATTCCCTTTTCGCCTAGCTTTGTAATCACCGCCTAAGATATCTAATTTCACAAGAGAGAAATATGCGAGAGCCGGTGCTTTAAAACCTCTGCTTCTCTTTTTTATTTCCCGAAATGAAAACAAGTAGGTTAAAAAAAAGCCCTTGCTGCACCTTATTTATATGCTAATATAAAAACTTAATATAGAGCTAGGCTGTTTTTTCTTTACTCTGAATAAAAGCACACCTGCATTATACAGACTACTCAGCTGCTATTTCTACAGCCCGTGTGGGAATATTCTGAAACACAAAGCTCTTGTTTTAACAAAGGCCAGTAGCTGCGTTTCCGTATTTATCATAAGCATGAATTCAAGGTTTATAGCAGTCAAGGAATAATGACCCGGTAATGCTATCAGACAGTGAAAATGTAATCTGAACTAAAAAGTCAATTTAGTGGTGCTGATAACACATGTAAGAGAACTGTTCAATAATGAATGCCCGTAATTTAAGGTAAGGTAACGTAGTTTCAGGTTAAACCTTTGCCACGCTATTAAATTGAAATATATGCCTATCTTATAGTCGTTTCTTTGGGCTGACGCTTAGTCACTGTTGCAATAGAGTTTTTTTTTTTGGGGGGGGCGGGAATTTGCTATGCTTACAGTGTTTATCTTCAGGGTATAAATTTTTCAAACATAGAGAAAAATTATTACATCAGTTCTAAGGCTCTATACCTGTGAGAAAACATATTAAGTCAGTTATGAAAGTTTCTTAACATTTCTTTAGGCTTTTGAGCTGTGGGTTCCAAGAGTGCTTGCTCCTAAGCCATAGGAAGTCAAAAAATAAGGGATTTCTTTCAAATATTGACTGGAGATAAAGGTCGATTTATCATTTTCACATTGAGAGGAAGCAAAACATTTTCAATGCGAAAATCGCCATCTTAGCCAAAGTAAAAGGAAGCTAAAGAGATGGCATTTGTCCCTTGTCTTGGTCATCAAGAAACAGATTATCAGCATATTTTAAGTCGCAAACGGATGGCCTTGACGGATCATGTTAGCCGGAAAGGAATCCATTTTATTCCACAAAGGGAACCCGCCCCACTTTTTTTTTTTTTTTAAATTTACGGACGCTCTTTAACATCTCCGGTCATCAGTGTCCCATTCAATTCCGGGCGTGAAACGGCCGACAAATTTTGCTCAGAGGCCTCTCTTTCAGGCTTGAGGTTCTTTTTCGTGCCGTAAATGTACGACACGGGACTCTCGGCTTTACTTCCCTTCCGAAAAAAGCCATACTTAGGATTTTACGCCCGAAAACATCGATCCTGGCCGGGTTTGAACCCGCGATCTTGAGTTTAGGAGGCAAGTATGGTTACCACTACACCACCAGGACCGACGCGGCATACAATGCAAACACAGTCATATAGTAGATGATCATAATAAACATTAAACGTTTCTTTGCCTATCCACCCTTTTATTTCCATCATAATTTAAACACCCGATCGAATAACAATTCTATACATCCTTACACCAAACTCTTATTTTTTATCTGCCTTCACAGTTGCCGCTAATCGTCTCTGGAACACCCTGTCGTCAATACCAAGAACTCCCGGCCACAACTACAATTTAGAACATTGCTTGAAGATAGTTTATTTGGAGAATGTAGCATTTAACAAGTAATATGCTCAATTGTAAATGCCATTAACTGTATTGTGTATGTGTTGTATACATTGTAATAACAATTGTACCTGGTAAAACGGAATCCTTTTTTGTAAAGTAAAATAAATAAATATAGTGTGGTTATTATAGAACTAACACAGTTCTTTCTTTATTTATTTCAAAACGAATAATTTTAGCCACAATTTATTATACCTAAAATGTAGAGTAACTTTGGGGGATTATTAATCTCTATTGAAAACATTGAAAATGTCCTCCTGCCTGCATAAGGCATAGCCCAACTAGCTCGTTGGAGATTGTGTTGTCAATACCATTAATCTCCTGTGTAATGTTGTGCTTAAAATCGTCCGATATCAGGAGGGCGTGAGGCGTAAAATCTTGTCTTTTCAGTAACCCTGTAGAAATAAGTATAGCGTTTTCAAATCAGGAGATCTCGTTGGCCACGGGTTCTTGGAGATTAAAGAAATTTTCAATTGGTGTCATAGATCGATTTGATGAATGGCATGTGGCGCCATCTTGTTGAAAATATGACCCAGCTCTATATCGTCCAGCTGCTCAATAAGCTTGAAAATTTCGCGGTAATCTGCAGTGTCCACAGTCTGGTCAAAAAAAAAAAAAAAAAAAAAGGTGTCACTGTTCTCTGTGCAGATATTGCGCACCAAATTCAGACTTTAACTGGGAATATGGGTGCTTCATGAATGACATGTTGTCGGTCCTGGTGGTAACTGGTGGTAACTATACCTCAAGCCTGAAAGAAGAGACCTCTGAGCAAAATTTGTCGGCCGTTTCACGCCCTGAGTTGAATGGGACACTGAAGACCCGAGATGTTGAAGAGCGTCCGTAAATAAAAAACCAAACCAAACCGCGAATGGCATGCAGATTTCGGACGGCTCAATAACGTGAGTTCTGTGAGTTGTCATAGCCGCTTAAATGGAACCATTCTTCATTTGGGAACCATATGCCAAAATTTTGCACAATGAACGGCTCAACAACAGCAATACTTCACTCTTTTATTCTTATCTGGTTCCTGCTACTGCTGAACAACAGTTTTAGGGGAGTACTTTTCGCAGCCCTGTGACACATTGAGTAGATATACTCGGTCTCCCGAGACAAACGTCTTAATGACTTACGGGGTGACTGCTCCAGAGGTGTCCATAACAACCATGGCCAGTCAAGATGAACGACGCTTGCCTTTTACACTCACCAGAGATCCATCTGTGCCCAGTTTGTTTACCAGTGCCAGGTGTTGCTTCCGGGGGGATTGCGAACACTTAAATTCTCTCTGGTATGCCCTTCGAGTACGTCTAATTAAACTCGTAATCCAGCATTGCTTCACAAGGAAGAGCTGTTGATTTAATGTGTACTGCATTTTCACAGCGACTAGAACAAAATGTCGAAAACAGCTGCCAAACATAAAAGTCAACAATACGGAATAAAGAATAAACATCTGCCCATCACCTGACAGAGAATCAAAACTCCATACATCCCGCTTAATTTGACGTTAAACTTGAGACATGAGTTAATTTCCAGCCGAATAAATAAAGAAAAAAAGTTATAGTTCTTATAAATCACAGTTTATTATTATTATTATTATTATTATTATTATTATTATTATTATTATTAAATAGTTCCATCCTTATTTTTGCTTTTCGATTTTAAAGAAATGCTTTAATAAATACATTTGCAGTGCTTTAAAGAAGTGGTGAAAGATGCAAAGGTATAGAATAGCTTCCAGAATATCTTTGAGACTGACAGAACCAATAGGATAAATATATAACATTCAAATGCGTCTACTTAAAAAGAGCATAAAAGTCTAGACGATAAATAAAAAAGCATTTCAGAAAAAAGTGTCTATATTCATTGCTATATAGTTGACAATTGTCTCTATTTAATTTTACTTACGGGTATTTTGGTAACTGCTTTCGATGTATTTGTCTCCCTTCATTTGTAAAACCTACACCCCCTAGGATGCAGGGGTCACTCGTCTTTCAGGAAGCTAATTGCTCTGGACGCAAATACATTACACATGCTCACTGAGGGACTCCCTGAATGAATGGTCAATCCTATGCCGAGGCAGCCTCGATGACATTACAAACACAGATGGATGGATGGGTGGGTAGGTAGGTAGGTAGGTAGGTAGGTAGGTAGGTAGGTAGGTAGGTAGGTAGGTAGGTAGGTAGGTAGGTAGGTAGGTAGGTAGGTAGGTAGGTAGGTAGGTAGGTAGGTAGGTAGGTAGGTAGGTAGGTAGGTAGGTAGGTAGGTAGGTAGGTAGGTAGGTAGGTAGGTAGGTAGGTAGGTAGGTAGGTAGGTAGGTAGGTAGGTAGGTAGGTAGGTAGGTAGGTAGGTAGGTAGGTAGGTAGGTAGGTAGGTAGGTAGGTAGGTAGGTAGGTAGGTAGGTAGGTAGGTAGGTAGGTAGGTAGGTAGGTAGGTAGGTAGGTAGGTAGGTAGGTAGGTAGGTAGGTAGGTAGGTAGGTAGGTAGGTAGGTAGGTAGGTAGGTAGGTAGGTAGGTAGGTAGGTAGGTAGGTAGGTAGGTAGGTAGGTAGGTAGGTAGGTAGGTAGGTAGGTAGGTAGGTAGGTAGGTAGGTAGGTAGGTAGGTAGGTAGGTAGGTAGGTAGGTAGGTAGGTAGGTAGGTAGGTAGGTAGGTAGGTAGGTAGGTAGGTAGGTAGGTAGGTAGGTAGGTAGGTAGGTAGGTAGGTAGGTAGGTAGGTAGGTAGGTAGGTAGGTAGGTAGGTAGGTAGGTAGGTAGGTAGGTAGGTAGGTAGGTAGGTAGGTAGGTAGGTAGGTAGGTAGGTAGGTAGGTAGGTAGGTAGGTAGGTAGGTAGGTAGGTAGGTAGGTAGGTAGGTAGGTAGGTAGGTAGGTAGGTAGGTAGGTAGGTAGGTAGGTAGGTAGGTAGGTAGGTAGGTAGGTAGGTAGGTAGGTAGGTAGGTAGGTAGGTAGGTAGGTAGGTAGGTAGGTAGGTAGGTAGGTAGGTAGGTAGGTAGGTAGGTAGGTAGGTAGGTAGGTAGGTAGGTAGGTAGGTAGGTAGGTAGGTAGGTAGGTAGGTAGGTAGGTAGGTAGGTAGGTAGGTAGGTAGGTAGGTAGGTAGGTAGGTAGGTAGGTAGGTAGGTAGGTAGGTAGGTAGGTAGGTAGGTAGGTAGGTAGGTAGGTAGGTAGGTAGGTAGGTAGGTAGGTAGGTAGGTAGGTAGGTAGGTAGGTAGGTAGGTAGGTAGGTAGGTAGGTAGGTAGGTAGGTAGGTAGGTAGGTAGGTAGGTAGGTAGGTAGGTAGGTAGGTAGGTAGGTAGGTAGGTAGGTAGGTAGGTAGGTAGGTAGGTAGGTAGGTAGGTAGGTAGGTAGGTAGGTAGGTAGGTAGGTAGGTAGGTAGGTAGGTAGGTAGGTAGGTAGGTAGGTAGGTAGGTAGGTAGGTAGGTAGGTAGGTAGGTAGGTAGGTAGGTAGGTAGGTAGGTAGGTAGGTAGGTAGGTAGGTAGGTAGGTAGGTAGGTAGGTAGAATATGATTTATAAGTTTTAAGCTGAATAAGAGGCAGAGAAATGGCAGAGAAATAGTTATCCTTTCTTAAAATGGACTGAAGAAAACCGCGGATAAGCTGTCGGGTTAGTTCACAACAGTTTGAACCCTTGACCTCCCGAAAAGAATCCCAAAGCGTTAAGCCTGAGCCAACCCATTGATTCAGTTCGGTAACTGTGGGAGAAATTTACGCTGTTGCACATCTCGAAATAATTATCGTAGCTGTCACGCCGATGCAAACTCAAATATTACGAGCAGGAGGACGCATTAGAAGAACGTTAAAAATAGATAGGGGATCTCAACTAGTTTCAGTTATATCTAATAATAAAAATAGAAAAATCGGTTGCAATAATAATAGTTAACATTTGACCCTGGGATGCTAAATTAACAAACAAGCCATATTTCAAAATAGTAGTAATGCTCCAGCCCACAAATTGTGATAAACACGAAAATGAAAGACTGCATAAAATATGAAACAAGTAACAAAAATTAGTATTTAATTGTGAGCTATGAACTCGAAATGCCAAATGCTTCCTGGTCGATAGCTGCTAAGAGACAAATACTTTGCGGTTGCTATGTAGATAATATTAGGACAGCCTCGAGCGCCTTGCGGACAGAAGCGAGGAGAGAATGGCGAAAAGGTCAAAATGCGAGAGTGTATGTCCACACGATGCTGTGAGAAACATTTGCTACATGGGGTAACGGCACTGTAAAATATTTTTAATTTCAGATTGAATGGGATAAGAAATTACGTAAAGATTCCATAAATGATAGTTTTCGAGAAAAAATTTTGGGGAATAAATTAACAATTATTTTAAAAAAATATCAATTGGAAAGTTATAGTTCATAGTTCTGCAAAGATCATGGAATAGGGGTATTTTTTTTTTTTTTTTACTTTATTAGAACAAAGGGTATCAGGTTATGTTCATTTCAATATTATTCATAAATATTTAAGGAGATATAGTAATGTAAATTCATGTAATGGATCTCAGTTGGATTTCAGTAGAAATAAATTTAACATAATGTAATTTTTAAATATGAATGAAGTAAATAATACCGTGCCATCAGTTTTATTTCCCGCAAGTTTTTTTCCTATGAGCGAACAAGTCGGTTCTCGGAGATTAGCGACCGCCACGGATGGCCGAGGTCGTTAAGGCACGGACTCGTAAGCGAGAGGTCTGGGGTTCGAATCCTGCCAGGACCGTCCTTCTTGGCCGAGTTTTTTTCCAGGTTTTCCTCAGTCCTCATAAATGGCAAATGCTGGGGAGGTACCCTAAACTTAGCCCCGGAACGTTTCCTTCCTTAAAAAATTACTCCTTTCCCAATTTATCATTTCATCTCATGTATCACCAGTGTCCATCGCCGGTGGTGCCTCTGTAGCACTACTGAGCGCACTGGAGATACAAATATTACAATTAATAATATTTTAATGTTCTAACAAAAATAGTTTAACAATTAACTCTCTTTATAACTACTAAGCCGCGATCAATTTCTTTTTATTAACAGTCAAGTACTACAAAATTAATAATTTGAAAAAAAAAATTCATTTCAGTGTGTTCATAATCGACAAATATGAAATATAAATATATTATGTTTATATTTTATAGCTGAATTTAGATGTAAAACCACATATTTCAATTATAATTTACATTCTTAATAAAAAGAAAATATTTTGATTACTAAACTTTGAACGAGATTTTAAAAGCCTCTACGGCTGAAGGAAAAGGATGGCATGTTGTTTATGCCGGGCTGTCTCGTCAGACACCTCAGAGAGTGGCGTTGCTGTCAGAACTGATGACTGCAAGACGTGGCGAGAGCCAGTGGACGACGGGTTGCACCGCAGGATGCCTCCGAACAAATGTGCACTAGCCCCATAAAAGCGGTGCGGTTCCTGACCGCGTTTCAGCTATTATAGTGATAAACGCCAAGCTGAAATACCACTCTCCAAGTCTCCTCACCCGCCAGTTTCCTCCCGTCCTTGCTCAAGACGATCTCAGGGCTTTCCGCTTTCAATTTCAAAAAGAGAATGTTTCCTGAACACCAAGAACACATTACGCTAATCCACGATGGTCTGCTTCCTTTCGGAACGCTGATATGGCTCGGGATTGTGTGACCGCTTGAATAAACTTCAAACTCCCATCTGATAAAAGTCAATCACCAATGTTTCTCCGATTCCTTATTCTTTTAATGTAACTAGAAGACGAAAGTGGGGGTATCTCTGGTTTTTTTTTTTTTTTTTTTGCACAATAAGTAACTTTATTTCCTATCTCTCCCTATCATAGGCATGTCAGAATGATAAAGTTAAGATATTGTATTACATACAGGGTGTTTCAGTAAGTTGGCAAAAATTATATGGAGAATAAGGCATTTCAGATAGGGAACTTAGAATTTGAAAACCCAACATTAGTGGATATAGGTTAAAACATGTTTATATTCATTACTGTTATTATTTATTGTTGCTAATTACAGCGTATTATTTACAGTTACTTTATGTGTGTTTATTTACAACTTAATCTTAAAATTATTTAGTTATTTTATTTACATATGATTTTAAATGTATTTATTTGCTGTCTGCTCTTCAGACTCGAGTTTGCGAATGATCCTTATGTTACTAACCAGCATTGCCAACTTCTTTCCTGTGAAAATCCGTGGATTAGTTCTGAAAAAGCCGTATAAACAGTATAAAAAGGTAGATTTTGTGTGACATGCTGGAACAATTTTTAACTGTGCTTTAAGCAAAGCCGAGATAGGGACGGAAGATTTTTTTAATAGTTTTTAACGCCCGTTTTTACTACTGAGGCATCATAGGCAGTGGACACTGATGATACATGAAATGAAATTTTATATTGGGAAAGAATTTTTTTTTTTACGGAAGGAAACGTTCCAGGCCTAAGTTTAGGTACATGCCCGGCATTTGCCGGTTATGAGGACTGAGGAAAACCTGGAAAAAACCCCAGTCAGGGAGGACGGTCCTGGCGGGATTCGAACTTCAGACCTCCCGCTCACGAGTTCGCGCCTTAACGACCTCGGCCACCTGTGGCGGTGGGAAGAAAGATGAGGGATATAAAAATGTGGTTAACATATCATATATTGTAGGCATGAAGAACAACAGTAACGTATAATACTGCAAGTAAACTAACTGTGGTATTTATAACCAGCATTGATGGTCATTGTTAATTCAGTTTTATTTTTGTGCTTACGGTATGTTTTTTTTTTTTACAGAAAAAATTAAATGCACAATCTTAATAATGGAAATATAAAAAGCTAAGAATCCAAAAAAACGACGTTTCACACTTTCCATTCAACAAACATACGTCACAAGTTCACAACTGAAACAGAAAGTGATAACCATGAACTGAAGACCACCCGTGCCCGCAATAATCAATTTTAACTTGCTCCAAGTTGAACGCAACAATGCAGTCTAGCTCCGCATTAATCCAACCATATGCAATCTTTGGTCCATTGTCATGGCTGTCTAATATGAAACAGACTATGTTATTTATGTCTGATGGTGTGCCAAAAATACTGAAACGAAATGTTGAAAGAGCATTATGGAGTTATCACTTACATATTAAAATAATACTGTCAAAAATTCGTAGATTGTTTTAAAATCCGTATCTGTAGATGACGGCAAAAACCGTCAACAGTAATGCTGGTAGCCAGGTCCCTTTTACCTTGGTTGCAAATAACCAGTCTTACCAATCTACAGAAATAAACTCACCATGACGGATGATGCCCATTGGGAAATCGTTCCCTCTACATCCTTTCAGCGGCGAGGATATACACAAAGATGAATGTAAGGTCTGTAAAAACGCCAGTACTGCCCTGTCGTACTGTTGGACTCTTCGAATGATGAGAAAAAAAAAAAACCTGTCGTAGATTCAAACCAAATTATGTCAAGTGACAATGTAAATACGATAAGAAACAGTCACCTTGTAGACGATCGGTTAACAAAACAACGCATTATAGATTGTCTATCTTTCAGGCTCCCTCCCTTTCAATATTAAGCTCGTTTCTCCTTAAAATGACTTTGCACACCACAATCTTCCTATTTCATGTTTAGTTTGTGCACGCTTTTATTGAAACGCCCTGTATTATGCGACCCCCATTTTCTTATGTACTTAACGTTTACTGCTTGAAAACAAGAAATCTATTTTAGTCGAGATACATCTAAAGATGCCATAGCAAAAGTAGTGATTAACTTGTGGCAAATTATAAATTCATAAAAATTCAACCTACTTGTAGGATATTAACTTTTTTTCAATTTTCTCTGCGATTAAAAATGCAACTTTGGGACCATTTTCGTTTTCCATCAGCAATTTTGTCTTAAATATTGTTCGGTTTGACTTCGTTTCAAATTTTCATTAATAAATAACTGCAATTAAACATTAACACTCATTAAATGAAGAGAGGTGTCTATAGGAAACAGACAACTGCAGCAAACATGTGTATCAAAGATGCGCATTGAAAGTTTATGTTAACTTGACCTATGTATTTAAATTAAATTTGTTATTTTATCCATAAAGACCTGATAGCTTCACCAATAAATAGCAAAATGTATGACTTTTCCAATTTTAACTTTTCCAAGTTTAGGTATTCCTCAATATATCTAAACAAGTTATTTCATCATTTTAGTGCAAATAATCACTAAAAAGAGTCATTAATATTTCCTCAAGATGATGTTTCCCTGTACACTCTGCTCAATTGTGCTTTATACTGAGGAAGGGGGTTATATCTTTCCGAACTATTAGAATCCCTCAAATAATTAGGCTCTTTAGGTGGTAGTTTCTATGTATATAATTTAAATATTTACCCTTTGTGAAAATTAGTGTTATTTACGTCACAAAACAGTAATAAATTGTACATTAAATAGGATTAAATGGAAAAGCATGTCACTAATAGTTTTAAAACAATCATGTAAATGTAGGCAGAAATATGACAACTTTGCATTTTCGATTAGGGATCTGTTTTCTATTGCAGGTTTGCACGCGCCAACTGGTCTGCGGCCATATTCACATATTACACTCTCTAAAATACCAGTAAATGTAGTTTACATGCAAACCATTAAGCAGGTTGGAAAAAGAAAAGATGCACGCTCTTAGCGCCCTCGAGAATAAAGATGTAAATACATGATTTTACAAAACTTGACAACACAAAGGAAAACGTACAGCTATTAAAAGAACTAAAATGCCTAAAAAATGTACATTTTTGTTTCAAATGTTCATTGCTGTGCACAGAAAATTTGCTAGTAAATTAATTGACTGGTCGTCCACAGTAAACTCACGTTCATGGCCGCCTAAAGAGGTAGCTGACAACAATAACTAGAGTGTACTGCCGCAATATGGAGGAACTCTACAATACCGGAGTTTCTAGAAAAGGTGGAGTGGGTACCGTAGTTAAGGGGTGAGATATAAGCTTTATAATTAAACATCAAGTATTGCTGCATATAATGATATAACGCATTAACAAACAGTAAAATTTTGCAAATACATGTAAAACAACAGTATTTGAAAGATAACAAACGGAGGGAATTTTAAGAGAAGAAAAATGTGTCTATGTAAATAACAAAGCTTAGCGTAAATGTGATTGTACACATTTGACTTCATTTTAATAACTGTCTACATAAAATAAATATAAATTATCACAAGTAAAATCACTATTTCACGAATAAAACAAGAATATAAATATAATTCTTATAAACTTGGGTTAAATAATTGTAATTATTGTATATTTGTATTTAACCTTTTCAAGCAATCTTGCGACAGAAGAATGCCGATTGTCAGTAATGCCAATAGAGAACAGCAAATAGAAAGATTATTCATGAATAGAATAAGAATAAAAGTGACATATATTTCAAAATTAGCGCACAGAATATTAACACTTGTATAAAATGTTATGCTCAAGAATAACTTTCCATTCAGAAACCGTGAGACTGAAATGGACAAAAGTCGACTTTTACAATCGCTACCATTCGATTTTCTAATACCAACTGAGACAGAAAGAGAGAGAAAAAAAAAGATAACATTCCGAGTCTCTATTTTTCTTTGCATTCTGTTGTTTGGAATTCCTAATGATAAGATCAATGTGCACATTTGTCACATCACCAAAACGCTTTGAAGATCCTTCCATTTTGCGTTATGATTGTCGATTGTCCACGCCTTTGTTGCTGTCAATAGCTCCCCTTAGCCTCTAGCAAAAGTGGTCAGTGATGCGTATTGAGGAATTATATAGTGGAGGTATAGAGTTGGCTACACTGACCACAAGACAAATGCACGTCGCGTGATAAAACAGATTTTATATTTTTTTTCGATAATTTTACGCTGCAATCCGGCTGTGATTGGTCAAAATTCAAAATTTTGTTTCGTTTCATTGGTCGATTTTAAGATAACGTCACACGAGTGAAATAGCATCTGTAATTTATATAAAATTATACAATTAGAAGAATTAAATATATATATGAGTATTCATGTTATGTGGTGGCAAATGAGATGCTTATTATATTGGTGAACTATAACGAAATTAAGAAACCAAAATTATTAAAGCAACGTCAAAACCAGATTCATCTGTGACAAATAAGGAAGAAGGGCGTGGTGACAATCTAAATTATGAGCAGTCTGCAAGAGGTTATGAGCCACTATAGTGAGTAATCAAATTTATTTGGATTATTCCGCTATTTAATTTGAACCAGCGCATTTTGTCTTGATACATGAAAGGGGACCGGCTTCGACAGTACAATACTGGGAAACCTAACAGTGTTTAAAGAACTAACGTAACCGCAATATTTATAAAGGAACTGACTTAACAATGGAGCTGCATTAAGATTAAATCTCACTCCTCTTTGCCAATAAATTCTCAGAACTAGGGCAACCAGTAGTTAATTATAATGATAGAAACTCGTTCCGTAATATTGATATCATTTATTTGAAATGACTCGCGTAAACTTCACATAAATTTGTGCACTCAGTATATATAGGCAGCATAATGCACGCGCAAATCAGAATGTCATCGTCGATGTTGATGTCACCTATAAGGCAGCAACTTTGACTCAAATTTTTGGGTGGTGCTACATTGAACAATTATGTCTGCCATTTTCAAAGTTAAGAAAGGTTATAGCTCCTTGAAGGTAAACCTAAAATTTACAGTTCTGATTTGGAAATCGTGTCCCATTATTGACCGTGTATGCAGGAACCTGGCGGAAGAGAATTCTCTCCTAAGAGGAAGGTGACGCATTTTAGCAGCCATTATGTCTTCTGCGAATTTTCAATTTCCACCACCGGTAAGAGCCCATTTCTATCCTAATTACCGGAGGAAACGACCAGGAAACCTTCCCACTCTGGTGACCCACCGTTTTCTTTTATAGCTCTTGGAGAAGCCTTTCACTAGACAAAGACGCATAATCAGAAAACGAGAGTTGAAATTGTGCGACTGAACATTTTGTTAACATCCCAAATTTCTCTTTCTTTTGTTTCTTTTCTTCACTCTATAAAGCATTCTTCACAAGTGGATTTTAACCCGGCTAGATCAGTGCTGTAGCTTATCTAACTGAATATAACACAATTTAAATTAATTAACTAATTTAGAGGTGGGGTAACTCATCTGGCTACTGGCTGGGAGGTCCGGCATTCGAACTCGTGCAGCTACAAAAGGTTTTCCACCAGTTACTCGTGTCCAGATTCATCAAACTCAATAGCGATACATTAGTAAGGACTAAGTGTGGGAACCTCTATCATCTGTAAAGCCTATCCTGGTAATCAACCTAAGCTATAATGTTTTTCAAATAGGATACGATTTGACCTTGAGATATGCATTGTAACAGTTCGGTTCGTGCAATGTTGCCAAGTTGTATTCTGCAGCCAGGCGCGGCGATAA
Organism: Metallyticus violacea; assembly: GCA_030762175.1. Lineage (NCBI taxonomy): Eukaryota > Metazoa > Arthropoda > Insecta > Mantodea > Metallyticidae > Metallyticus > Metallyticus violacea. The sequence continues at coordinate 15,263,937 of CM060838.1, read as the reverse complement.
GTTTCTCTGGTGCGCTCACGGAGAAACTAATCGAGAACACATGAAGATGAAAAGAGTGTTCAGTGACATGTTAGTAACACTGAGTGCAAGGCTTTGCTTTTGTTTAACCCTCAGTGGGAGGAAAAGTATTTTGTAGTGTTTTAAGATGAAAAAGCGCTCGGGTATGCGTGGGTTTAAGGACCTGTCACATTCTACAATAGGTCCTTAAAGCATAGCCATAATGGTGATATAAAGATAATGAAAGAGATAATGTAATCCATTTCACGCTTCTAAAGCCTATGGGGAAAATCAATAAGTCAGAGTTTAGTTTGTGTGTGTGTGCTCCCCCCCCCCTTTTCCCCAAGGAAGCATATCGGACCCCCAAAGCAGCTTACGAATTTAAGTAATTTTGAAAAGGTTTTATACAAGGAAACTGGTTCTTAATTCTATGACTACGTTAAAATTTCGGTAACACCTATAAAATATAGCCAAGTTTTAAAAAGCTAAACTTTTAAAAGATTTTTAACTCTTCCACTTAAAAAATATGATAAACATAGGATTCAGGTATAGAGAGACGAGCGATGAATTTAATTTAACTTAAAGTAGTGACATTGTGGCGGCAAGGTTAAAATATCTCAATGTACCAAACTGGGACATAAATCCATCATACTACTTACCGCCACGGGTGGCCGAGGTCGTTAAGGCACGGACTCGTGAGCGGGAGGTCTGGGGTTCGAATCCCACCAGGACAGTCCTTCTTGACAGGTTTTTTCCAGGTTTTCCTCAGTCCTCATAACTGGCAAATGCCGGGAAGGTACCCTAAACTTAGGCCTGGAACGTTTCCTTCCTTTAAAAAAAATAATTTCCCAATATATCATTTCATCTCATGTATCACCAGTGTTCACCGCCTGTGATGCCTCAGTAGTAAAAACGGGCGTTAAACACCATTCAAAAAAAACAAACAAACAAAAACATACTACTTTAACGAGACTTAGGTAAATGAAAAATACATTAAAGTCAGTCTAGCAAGGTGGTGTCAGTAAGGTATCTGTGTGGCAAAATAGTCGATCATGTAGTGTCCAAAGAAATGCATCTTGAGGGGTAATATATCTATCTCATTATTGTTAATAAAATTCAATAGAGTAAGATTGTTCAGGAAAACCGGGAGTGGGAGAATATAAACCAGAAATAACACTTTTAAACTGAAAGACACGTTTATTATTTATTGAATAAAATAGACACAAATGACTGAAAAGCTTACGTAAAACACGCAGAAAAACTGCAAGAATATAACATAACGAAAGAAGTAGGACCTGAGGAAAATGTAGAACTCATTAATGCATTTATCATTACATTTGTAATATTTTTATCGCTATTAGTGTAAGGGAGAAAAATCAATGTCACTTATGTGCAAGTATCTGCATTAGTATTGTTGAGACAAAAAGGTATGCAGAACGAGGCAGGATGGTTGAATTCAAAATCGCTGCCGCTTGAAAAACAATGTAAAGTTATTTACTTTAATCTGAGTAGGTAACTGAGCGGTCATTTTCTAGATTATCGCTTTTAAGAAAGTTTATTTTAGATCGTATATAGGGATGGCATTTGTATTAGTAAATTGAAACACGCATACTAAACACAGAAAGATTCTCTTGGGAAGAGGAAAGAAATCGCAAGCGAGCACTTAAAGGAGCGTGGAAATAAAACCTACTGCATGCTGATATTCTGAATGTGCTGCAATGTGTAAAACTGAACCGTCACTAATATAGGAACATACTGCCATTTACAGTTAACTGTCCTCTGGGCATGCATGCGAAACTTCAGCGAGTTCTATGTTTATTCACGAGCGTTACTGCACGCTCAATATCGGGCTTGCCATTTATGTTTCATAGATGAACAATACTCGTGTATATATGTTCGTGTAACTGCGAAATAAAATAAAATGCATGTACAGTCTTGTACAATCACCATTGCTATTTTTCTCTTCATATCCAAAATACTACCGAAGTTCTGGAAAAGTAAAAATTCAATAAACATAGTAGTTTTTGTTATTACTCTAGTTAACACCTTTGCCTTGTCATGACGATAACACGCTTCTAAAAATAAGCAGGTTTATGTTTTCATTATGTATTTAAAATATGTTCACTTTAGCTAACAGTTTGCATAGAATGAGCATGCACTTGTATATTTTTAATTTAGAATTGAATTGTAATCCATTAAACAGAATAAAGTACTATTTCATCTTCAGGTCATTCAAAATTACTTCTTTATTGATTGTTTGGGTCTTTAAGGACAGTATTTGGTTACAACATATGTTGTATAGAGTAGCACTATGACAGGGCTTAAAGAAGTCCGCCATTTGTTCTTGCTATCACAGATTCCATAAGCAGGGTTAAAAGACATGTCCGGCTAAAATAAATCCCCTAGTCTCTTCTCTCTTCTGAGCTAAAACCTTCACAAAAAGATTAAACTTCAAAACCATTGTATAAAAATAGTTCTTTTACATTAGATTTGTGTAGGACATTAGTTGAAGAGGAAGAATCAAATTTAAAAATTTCCCGTCATGGCCGGGAGGTTAACCATGAATCTTGAGCCTTCCGGCTGATGCTCTAACCAACTGAGTTACCATACCCTGTTACAAGTATCGAACCACGAACCACTTATCTGAGATCTCCGTAACGCTAATAGTACTTTTTTTGGCCGATGTTGCCACTATATAAGTATTAATACTATATTATATAAATATTTCTTTAACAGTAGCAACGCGCAGGACACTGGTTGGAAAAGAGATGAAGAACTTCTCTCTCGTTGCCACGGCAAAGCCCAAAAATGCCTGAGAGCTGATGACCCTTTGCTGTTTTTGGACTGAGGAAAGAAGCCTAGGCACCCACCTTGCGCCAACCTTATTTATGTTTAAATGTTCATGAATAATTCGAAGGACTGTTGTTTTAGAAAGAACACCTTACTGCTATTTCTGTAACTTTGAGCGGACGGTCTTCCATAATTTCTCCTTCCACAAGAGCGAGCGATGTTTTCAGGAGTCAGCACTTACAAGGGCCAATCTGCAGGCTCTAAGTCTTCAATTCTTTCTCGACCCATTCGAAAAAGTTTGGCCCATATTTTACGGTAGAATATGAGGGGGTGTTTTCCCTATACGCCGTCCAATCGCTGTTTAATTTCATTTGGAGTAAGTCCTTCTTTTGTGAAGAACTTAATAACAGCTCGAAACTCCATTTTGAACATGTCCTTGTGCAGCTATATGTGAACTGAACACAGCGAAGCGGAAGTTGCAGCTGCAATTATTTTCTTACTGATAAGATAAGCATTTTGTGAAGGCGATAATCTTTATCGGCGAGGCCGGAAACGTATGGACCTACCCTCATATGTAAACTATGCTGTAGTATTGTGAGACAAAATATGTTTGAAGATCCTAGGGCACGAATCAGTTCAGAGAAGGAGATGAAAATGAAATGTATGCTAAAAGTAACGATTGCGCACTTCAGAAAAGTAATAGAAAACAGTGATATCGAAATGCATATGCCTACTCTGAAATCAAAAGTAAAATGTACTTTTAATAGTCAACAATGAAATAAATAAGATGCAACAGTTTCTACAAATTTATTTTAAATGTTTACTGGTTTTGTGTGACAAGCAAAGTGATATGTTCTGTTAAAAGATATTTCTTTCCTTAAAAAAAATCTAAAAAGTCTTGTCATCAAAGACACCATTAATGTTTCCACAGAGCTACATATAGTGAACCAAACTAATCAATCAATCATATCTAATGAGTCACTCGATTGCCATCAAAGGCGATCTGATTCGCGGTACACAAGTGCCGCTTGAGCTCTTTGAATTAATGCACACAGTGAAGACCCAATCAGCACGAGCATTAGCCATGGGAGCCTCCGAAAGTTCTGAACCGGAAACCGGTGACCATGAAACACGTCTCCGTAAGAATCATCGACATTATAATACTAACGGAACAGCATTCTGTACAGGTATTATGGATGTAATCGATTATAATTATTGAACAGTATATATTATTGGAATCTTTATGCATGTCTTTTGCTAATTTCTATAAAAAGGGGTTTACTTTTCCGTACATTTCGTTCTTTTGGATTTACTTTTATATTTTTTCTTTATTACAGAATTTCCCGATTCTATTGTGTCTCGTTATAGTTTTTATTATTCTTTTCTACCACGGGGTTTCTCATAAACTGTGCTTATTAGTCTTTCATTTTTCTTACCATTAATCTGAGGATTTTGTTCATTTTTAATTATATTTCTCTTCCCCTTAACATGGATGTCTTTCCGGTATGCATAAATTGAATATATTTAAATTTTTAATAAATAAACAAAAGCAATAACACATTCATACATTATTATAAATAAATTGATTTAAATAACTAATATAAATAAAGATGAAAAGAAGGGATATAATATTTTATAGGTTTTCATTTTGTGATATTAGAGCATCCTGTCTTCAAAATATTCAACGTCTATCTTCATAAGTCATATTAGCGTGGTATAACAGTTTTACACCACGGGATGTTAAAGAGCGTCCTTAAACGAACAAAAAAACACCATGGGCCAGATTTTTTCCAAGAATGTATCGAGGGTTACCCTTACATTTTAAATTATTGTAAAATATTTTTATATAGTTATTAATATTTATTATATAAATACGTGAACTCACGATTAATGCAGATTATGCAAAATGTAACACGTTTTTGTTCGGCACACTCTACGTATTCGTGGCTAAAGAACCGAAGACACAAGGGAAGAAATTGGTAACAGCCTGTAATTCCTAGTCCCGTTATGAATTATTATGCTTTCACCTTCTCAGGGCATTCACCTGGGTGCAGAAGCGAATTTGTGCTGGAGTTATTTGTTGTTTACAGAATGCACGGCCCCAGTATGATCTAAGAACCGGAAACCACGCAGCCGGAAGGGACGATGAAGAAGAAGATTTGGCCTGGCTGTTTCCCGCTTAGTACTTTAATACGTAGGTACTGGATTTTACTATAAGCTTGTTTGAAAGTGTTTAATATGAACAGAAACTAATAATATTTCGTGTTTCTCATATTACTAGGAATATCTAAGAGTGCCATGATTAATAAATAACTAATAAATTATAAAGAATTACTTTTACATCCGCAGCTGATCTATGTTAGGACTAAACAGTGTTGAAAGAAATTCCAGAGATGTAACAATGTTACCCTGAGCGAATCTGTTACATCTCATTCCATTCCTCGTGCATTTCGTGTCAATGTAACATAAATTAAGAGCTGGATGACTGTAATTTTATTTCCAGAAGAAAAGACCGTTAAGGCTTGTTCCTTACCACATCTGATGTATTATAGTAAGTATTAAAAGTGATCTTCATCAGCATTAAGACATGCCTACCAACTGCATTTTATATGAGATATTCATAAAAACATCAGGAGTTACAGTTTCAATTTTCCACCAAAATATTTCTTTCAGTTCCGCAAGAATGCGTGACTTATTGCCATATATTTGCCTTTCAGCACAGCCCAAAGGAAGGATTTTGTGGGGGAGATCAGACAAATACTCTAAGAATGCCACAGTCTACGAAGAACTTTGCAATTCCAGTCATATAACATTGGAGATATAGCAAATGGTACCATTCTATTGAAAATATACAGTAAGGAGTACTTTTCCTATTTATCAGTTATAAACTAGTAATAATCGCACCTCAGTACAGCTTCATTGTTTATGATGTTGCGCTACGCTACGTTGTATCTTCGTACAGCTCAAACACAAACTCTTACGAAGATTTCCGTGTAACCTGCGGTGTTTACCTTGTGTGGACAAAGATGGAACTAATAATACGTCTCGCGACATCCCATCACTAGTCGAAATAAAGATATTCTGGAAATTGGTGTCACCAGCACTTACTCTTTGGAGACTAGTAAGTGATAAATTGCTGAAGCCAATGATACTAACTGGATCTATTCCTCTCGTAAGGAGATTTGAATGCTTGCATAGCAGTAACCGATATGTATACAACTTCCAGTTGTTTTAGACCGTCGACATACTTGTGACAGGTAGTTTCAGACTCCTCTTTGTCGGTTCTGGTGGTGTAGTGATAACCATATTTGCCTTTTAAACCCAAGATCGCGGGTTAAAACCCGGCCAGGATCGATGGATTTTTTCGGGCGTAAAATTTCTAAGTATGGCTTCCTTCGGAAGGAAAGTAAAACCGTGGGTCCCGAGTGGTACATTTACGGCACGAAAAAGGACTTCAAGCCTGAAAAAAGAGGCCTCTGAGCAAAATCTGTCGGCCGTTTCACGCCCTGAATAGAATGGGACGCTGATGACCTGTGATGTTAAAGAGCATCCGTAAATAAATCAAATCAATCAATCAAACAGACTCCTCTTTGGAGAAGAGTTTCTTCACCAGATACTGATTCTAGGATACTGACAGTGATTTTCAAATCTTGAACGATTTATTGTCTTTTGCTATCCTTTATCATCGCAATGTAACAGTACTTTCCGGTAATAAACATGCGCTCTTCTACTGTATACCAGTTCATACTATACGTACTGTATTTCTCTTAAACCAAAACGCAATGACTTTACGATCCCGTACCATTGTCTCGCTTTACTACCGAGAATGGCGAACAGGCAAGCAGCCTTGACAAACGTATGCCACACATATGTAGGAAACCAGTTATCGTCACTGGTTTTCCGTAACCAAGCTCTTCATATAGCAACCTACGTTTCCATTAAAATTTACTGATTTTTGTCCATTCACTTGCAAATTATTGGAAAAAAAAAATCAAGGATCAAGAATAAGTTTGGCATTAGATAGAAGTGCAAGTGTGCATTATGTACTGTCGTTCATCTCAATAGCCTGTTGAGTTTCAACTACTTTTCAAACAGTTTTAGTCTAACGGGATTGGAATCCACTGGTTTTTCGCTCAACCTAAGTAAGGTAATTGCGTATGCAGGATAACGCTTATGTAGAGGTTTTGTTTGAGAAAGAAATCTATTCTGCAAATAATTTTCCGTCAATCTCTTTTTCACATGAAATTGAAAAGTAGGAAATGCTTAGCTGTTACATAAGAATGAAATCATTGGTAATACTACTAGTGCATCTTTTTTTTTTTTCGGTGATATTCTTAGTTTTTGTTTTCCGATGATTAACTCCATTACCCTATTCTTATAGGTTGTGACTTTGGACTGCGCTTGTGAACGGTACAGCCGGGATCTATGTACCTATTTCTTGACAGTTGACTCCATATTAACTAACACTTTCTCCATAGGACTTGCACACTGCCAGTTAATGCTCTTCGTTGCATTCTTTATTCATTTAGAATCTGTTTTCGCACAAATAATGATTAGGAATCTATCCAGATAAATGAGTAAGTTAAAAAAAATATTTTGAATTTTGAAGGCATTCAGTCTACAGAATCACTTTAGATTAACAAGAATACAGAATATCTGTGGCTCATTCCTTGTAAACGGTTTCGCAATCTGCTATTAGCATGCTCCCTTTTTAAGGATATATAATGAAAAAGTTTGAAACTGTCCCTGGTTCCCGTCGATTACACAGTAATTGAAATAATTAATATTTGTAATTTTAGAATCAGCAACTTAGTAATTATGTGCAAGTTTGTTGTGTATCTTCTTTTAGTGTAGGAACTTTAATGACATAATCGTATATGTAGAATTAAAATTGTATAGTGTTTAAATGTGTTCGTAAGGTGTAATTTTTGGTAATATTTAAGAGATAACATGTAATAATATAGCAAGGTAAGGAAAAACTCACGTCTTTCTCCTAACACAGTAAGACTTGGCAAAAATCAGACAATGCAAGTTAATCCCTTCCAGTATGCAGCTAGAGTTGCAAATGCCCACGCCTCAGGCAGAGACACTGGCTTGTTTGGTGGCTGAGTAAAAGGGCCAGTGACAGTGAGGTATGAAATCTGTTTAAATTCATCTAATTGACTAATAGGGGAGCATTTGGTTCAAGCGAATAGAAATGAAATTCAGTGAGGTAAACACTGAACTATGAGTGACGTTAACATGAAACTTGCGGGAATATTTCGCGCCAATGTCCGTGGATAACGTCATTTTATATTAAGTGTAAAAGGGATAGATTTTTGCCCAAAAGTCGCGCAGTTTCAGAATGTTCAAGGCCCAGATACGTATGGCTGCCGTCGCCCGGAGATCAGCGGAAGAGCAGCCTCAGTACCAAGTAACAATTCCGGCAATAACGAGGCTTGACTGTCAATCACTACACGAAATATCGATAAAATATTACTGGGCTCCATTAGGAATACTGTTGAAATGACAATCTTTTCGCATTCGGCACCATCTGGTGAACGCAATACATTTGCGTGTTTGCCAAGAGTACCTTGCCCGTGGTTCGACGTGAGACGTGATTGACCTGAGTATTCATGTTCTGGAGAATAAACAACTGTAACTAAATCACGAGGTGTTATTTATTCCCATTCACTGGGCCCTGGATAGCTTATGGCTGCCAGAAATCAGCGGAAAACCCTAGAGAGAGAGTCTCGTGGAAGCAGAGTTGGAGATCTGCAGCAGCCGTGGCGAAATCTGCGATCAGCTGGCTTAATTAATCAACACAGCTACCATACAGCCCAATTTCCATCCCCAACAACAATCTCTGCTTCAGACTGGAGCCGAAACGTGGGGCTTGATATAACAAACGTCATCACATCGCCTCCCACAAACAATCCTATTCCAAGTTTTAAAAATACATGAATGCGCCGTTCCTTTAGTATGCTGTTCATTAAAAGTGATGGAAAATATCCATCTGTTTTAGACTTAACCTGCAAATTTTCACCAAAAATAACCGTATAGATAATATAATTAAAGAGTGCAATTATTTGAGAAATTTGTTCCCTTGTTTTATTAAGTACCTTTTATTAGGTAAAAGTTTATTATAAATCTTCACGCAGGTAACCCGACTAAAACATTACAACTACTGTTCGGGATCCTTTATTGATCAGGCACATTACACTAGATTTGGTCACAATGGCAGAATTCCATAACCATGTGGTCAGCAATAGCAAGGCCACCGCCAATTATACAAAGTAACACAAACGCAATAAACATTAAAATCCTCACATTCCCAAAGGGGAACTCGAACTTGCGATCTACAGGTCGTCACAAACGAGCATTGCAGGTTTAAATTCAACATTTTGATAGAACCTGTACCTTACTCTATGGTTTTCTCTTGCTTCAGCAATGAAAAGTGTAGAAGATAAAGATTCTCATTTTTTAAAAGCATTATTAGATTGCTGTTAAAATTCAGTATAAACTAATTTAATGTGAAATGTTTTACTGCAAAAATCTGCATGCTATCAATATATTATGATTATTAATAAGGGAATTTTTATTCGCTTAAAATAAAATAGGCATGCTCAAAATAAGTGTTAATTAATAAAAACATCATCTTCGACTTCGTTATAATAAAGAAATCTTTGGGTGAATTTGTTTTAAAAGTATATTTTGATAGCTAGAACAGAACCGGCTTGTTAATTAAAAGAAAGGATGACGCCAAATACAATGAAGAGAAGTTTTAACAACTTCTGATGTATACAGGCTAGCAAAGATGTTCTCTCTGGTTACCAGGTGTTGAATTGCAAGTGTTCCAAAACAAAGTGCAGGTATGTCGGATACTTGACCTGTTAAGCTAGCAGGTTCCATTCTTGCCAGTGCAACGTGTACTTAGAGAGAGAAACGTAGGCAAACACGAGTACTCCGAAGAACGTCATACGGGCGTGTGTGCTGTATGCGTTTGAACTGGGAAATCCCCAGCTGTATCAGTACTGATGTTGTGGATGAACGGATAGTTCAAAGGTGGTAAATTAAGTTTCAGGGAAGGAGATGAATGCACCACGCTCAAACCGAACATGACAAAATTCTGCTAGTGGCTATTGAGGCGAACCAATGCTTGTTTGCAGAGGGAGCTATTTTTTGATAGGCTTCTAACAGAGAATTACAAGCGTGTTCTGCACCACATTTAAACGCCGCCAACTTTTCAGCACTTATTCTCTGTGGCTGGGTTACTGCACGCGTACCATGCATCTAGAAACTATTACCAGGTAGCCATTGTATACTATTATAGAAAAAAATTGAGCCCAAAAAAGCTACACTTATGAATCATAAGGGTGGTAACCGATTGAATGATAATTCAAAACAATATTTCGACAAATGGACTCTTGAGAAACACACCCGAATAGGCTCTCAATTTTGAAGTTTACATCATATTCTCCATATATTGTACTGTCACACAATCCACTTTCTCTTGTATTGCAGGAGAGTTCTGAAGCTACGAATATACCAAAGTCAAAATTAATTACTTTTGCTATTCGATCTACGAGTTCCATCACTATAGAATTTATGACCTTCCATCATACTATCGAAACGTTCTGGACATTGAAAAGTATGCTAAATTAATATTGGCATTATCTAATATGTGGCCTTTTGGGAGTCTAGTTCAAAATTTACAACCCGATTTTGCTTAACAAATATTTAACTGTATTGTAAAAGCTTTTTATATTAAGGCAAAGAAAATAACCTTAAAACAGTTTATAAGTAACAATTAAGCATAAGGTGCGTTTCAATAATTTAAAGTATTTTAAAATGAATTCGTTTCTCCTTCAAAAAAAAAAAATCACTCAAGGTTATTCTGCAGTGACTCAAACAGAACTCATTCAGGACTAAACGAAGACATGAGATATATATTGATTTAATGATTGATTGATGTTGCAGTATGCAGTAATACACCTTGACACTTGAGCCACCAGAACCCTTTGTACCTTTTCAATCCTAATTTTGTAGTTGCAGATCTAGAGCAGCTTTAGTAAGCTCTAGAATCTTTCGTACAAACTTAGAAATTACATCTCCTAAAGAACTGTATGCTGATAGAGATGTTCTTTGTTTTTCCGAAGATTTGCACTCTAGTACGATATGTTTTGCATTCTCATCAAACTGTTTACATAGAGGTCATATGGAGTTTCCATTATAGTCTCTGATTGTCGTCAAGTGTTTCTAAAATGGGCAACGTTCCACCATCTTTCCAATATCTTTTTTGGTCTGCTTCCTATCCTACAAAGTAGATCTATAGCCTGGGGTTATCCGATATTTTAATAAGAATTTTACCCAATTCTTGACCGGGAAAGTTCTTCCATCTTATCAGAAGTTCTTTCTTAGTCCAATGGAACACTGCGGTTCTTACTAATGCTCGTCTTCCAAGTCAACTGGTCCCATTTTTATCCATTTTATATACTGCTTCATTTGCTTATAAGCCTTGATGACCAGGTGCCCAATAATGTTCTAATTGATTCCTTGAGGAAAGATATGTGAAAACTTTAAATATAGAGTTGAGCTGCTGAGCTTTAAGCTCATGTTTGTATAACTGTTAAAAATGATGTATTTTCACTTGGTAAACTGAATAACCTGCCAATGCTGAATTAAATTCTTCAACACCCTAATGTATATTCTCTTTCAAATAAATTTGTTATAAAATATGTACAATTTTAACACTGTAAAATATAAAAAAAATCACTTTTAAATGAAAATCGAAAATAACATCTCTACCAACGGAAAATAAATGCATCATAATATAATTTTTATCGAACTGACCTATTGTATCTGCAGCACAGTACATTTCAATCCTAGATATAAGTGTTTGCTGGCACGTGTATGTTAAATCTTAATTTTTTTTTCAAAATTACTTTAAATAGGTAAACGTTTCTGATTGTAGAAAGTACTACCACTCCCCCAAAATGGAGAAAAACCAAAACAACAATCAATTTAGAGTTCAAAATTACAAATAATCCAAAACAAGAACCAAAGACACCAATCATTCCTCTCTTAGTAACTAATTCAACACAGAAAACCCACCGATAGGCCTCGAGACATTCATCAATCAACAACAGTGTTGGCAAAGCACACAGCTGTGTAAATCTAAAGAATATTCATAAAAAGAATGATATAAACAAAACAAAACACACGTTATCTCATTTCTCACTTATTAATAATTACAAATCATAAAATATAACTGCTAAAGTCTTTTAAGCTTATCAGTTATGGTGTCCCCTAAAGAAGACATAAAACATGCACTTTTAAAAACTTCTTGGTGAGCCAGTGGTTGCCATTTATAACGACGACAGAAATAACAAATGTACAATAGTTATTCTTTGCTAAACAAATTGGCTATACTGTTTCTAATAGTGTACTCGTGAAATATTTGTAATTAAATAACAATAACACAAAAAATGCTAAAAATAAGTCATTTGTGCTGTTTACTGAATCAATGAGTGCAGTACTGGTCAGTGAAGATAAAACAACATTCAATGCGCTGGTTCAAGAGACGCAATTAATATTCAATGAAGCGCTCTTAATTCAGGAAAAACAATACCGGTACAATCACACAAACAGATCGACGATAATGAGCAGGAATCAGAGAAGCTGTAAAACAGGCTTTAAATGAAACAACTGTAATCATTTCTCATTAAAATTACTTAATTACGTAAATAAGCAGATAAAGAATAAATGGTTTAATCAATGATTAACGGTACCACCATTAAATTCTCAAATTCGTTTAATCGCCATTCACAATAATGTTAAGATATCCACCATACAACAGATTGTAGACAGGTATAGCAAACTGATGACCCATGGGATATATGCAGTCGTTCAGCCTTAAAATACATAAATAAAAATAAAAATAAAAATAATATTGTATCCACAGCAAAGCTCTCGAATTCGATGAACATCCCTACATTGCTATAATTCTGTCACTTTTCTAAGACTATGAAAGAAAGGTATTTAACACCCATTTTTGCTACAGAGGCACCACAGGCGATGAACACTGATGATATATTGGGAAAGGATTTATTTTGAAGGGAGGAAACGTTCCAGGCCTAAATTTAGGGTACCACCCCGGCATTTGCCATTTATGAGGACTAAGGAAAACCTGGAAAAATCTCAGTCAGGGAGGACGATCCTGTAGGGATTCGAACCCTAGACCTCCCGCGCACGAACGACTTTGGCTACCCGTGGCGGTACACGAATTTCTGATGATAAGTCGAGGATTTCTGACTAAATGCCTCTTATTTTAATTCTCATTAAGACAATGTAGGCCTTTGAATTGCATATCCGTTTATGAATATTTATGAATATTTTAACCATATATGTATAAAACTAGCCCAAATCTAATTTTTCGATTGTATCCTGCATTTTTTCTATTTATCATCACAGAGCTAAGAAAGAAAACATAAATAATTCAGTACACAATATAATAGATGACCAGTATTTTAATTTCAGTGTGGCTGTCTTCTGCTTTATATCTACTATAGCTGATCAATTAAACAGGATTAATTTATTTTCTTCCTCAATATTCGACAGAGCTGTGGTCTCACGTGAATTCTAGCAATAGCGGCGAGCAATTGAGTCAGGCAGGATGCCTGCCTGGTAGGCTGACATGCCGGTTGACCACGTGACAGGTGTACCATCTGCTGAGAACGCGTGGTAAATGTGTGATTACACTTTTTTTTTATAAGTGAAATGTGTATTAAGAAATATACGGGAGGAAATATCTGGAGCTTTCATTAATGTTTTGATATGTTGGTGCCTATTTTGAAAACGTATTTTATTATTTAAACATCTATTTTTCTTCTCTATTTATAAAGCTTTTAGCGCCCAAATATACTGGTATAATTCTGAAATATTACGATGATGTCACATTTACACTATTCCTAATTAAATATTTATGTATCACTGAATCTACTGCAGATTACTGAATATTTATAGTTCCTCTTTTTAAGGAAAAATGCTAAAAGTTATTATATTTTCCTTATAGCACATATTTCCCAGTTGTCTTTTTAACTTTGTACTCAATTATCTCAATATAATCTTTCAAATCATTGATTGATGATTGTAGCAATCAAGTGTCTTACTGCAATTTTTATATCTAGAGAATAAGTAGACACACTTCGTTTATTTTGGAGCTTTCAAAGAAAATGTTTACTTACAGTTATCATATCAGTTAAGAGATTAAGTAAAGAAGAAAAGTACTTAAAATGTTTTTTTTAAACTTTATTTACAATGCTTTTAAATAAAGAACAAAAACATTCCTTGTATTCGTTACTCGTATATCAATTTTTAAACATAAAATTGAAATCAAGAAGCATTTAACAAAGCTTCAGATTAATTCATTTCCAGCAACGGAATGATTTGCATTAACCTCTAAGAGGATAGAACTAGCGTTACGGAATCCGCTTTAACGTAAAACAGCAATAAACGAACAGTCAACCAGGCAAAACATTTGTGGGCGATCTGAAACGAGATGCAAGATTCACGCTCAACGCAATTACTCCACGGGCACCTGCATTTCCTGTTAAACGGCATTCCAGCAAACAACTGAAACCGAAGAGGAATCCTTTCATGCACGTAGTCAAAATATCTCCTCTAAACAGGAATTCGGTAGAGCAATTTCAAGTATACACGTTTTGCATTTTGAACGGTTTGATCGTTGCGAAACGTACATCTCCAATAGGAGAAAAAGAGCTTAAATGCGCTCCATCTTTATCTAAATGAATAAAGCGATACAAAATAGTTTTGAGAACTGTTTTACAAAGCAAATCCTCTTATATGCAGCGCTCAGTAGTTTACAGACAGGGAAAAAATAAAACATAGCTGAGTCCCCCCCCCTTCCTTCGCTGTTCTTTGTGGACCATTGAAAGTCTTCTCGTAAAAAATACGATGTAATTCTGTTTAAATAGCTTACATGTAACGGAGTAGAGCTTAATTCTGGCGCCATTATGAACAAGTTATACTTTGCAAGATTATGTCAGCATAAAAATAACTACTCCAAGCAATGGAATATTACAATGCATTTTATTTATGTTCTCGTACTGTGTGAGCAATGCTTGACGCAACCGTAGGATCGGCCAGCAGCGCTATGTCGGCGGAGGTGGGGAGTATATTTCTCCTCCGCTGCGCGAGGCTTCAGTGTGAGTTGAAATCTTGCGCAAGCACAGTGTATTGAGTGAAAGAGTATCAAGTAAAATGGGGCAATACAAGCATTCATATATGATTTATACGTGCGCACAGAATCAGCGCGAGCTGTAAGGAGATTATTTCAAGAGGAGTTTCCTGATGTTCACGTTTAGATTTACATTCGTCAAGAAATTGCTGCCATTTCTCAGAGGGAACTGCAGAGTGTAATGAGCAATTTTCTAAGCAGGTGTCAGAAATGCTTGAACAACGAATGGAGGCAGTTCCAGCATCTTCTCGCTTAATATACATGAGTAATTTATTTTTCTTTTTAAGTGTTTATGTTACGCATGTAAGATACAACTTGCGACAAATCGTACTATATTTACTGCGGACTTCGTCACCCGCACCGCCGACACAGCAGCCAGCCTTGCCGGCCGGCCGCACGCCGCGAAGCCGGTTGCTTGAAGGATCATTCACCCCATATATGGTAATAACCATTTTAATTGAATTTGATTTTACAATGTTGAGATTTATCTTTTTATTTGTTAAGTAAATAATTGCACCTGTAACTTCCTTTCCTCTGTGTTTAGTTGTTCAGATATAAATTCATAAAGAAGGCTATGTGTAGAAGATTGTGACATGTTCAAAATGGTATCCAGCTGTTATTAAGTTCTTCACAAAAGAAGGATTTAATCCAAATGAAATTAAACAGAGATTGGACGGTGTATCCCCCTCATATTCTACCGTAAAAGAATGGGCCAAACTTTTTCCAATGGGTCGAGAAAGCATTGAAGATGAAGAAGTGCTCACTCTGAAAACACCGTCCTGTGGAAGACCGGCGGCTCAAAGCTACAGAAATAGCAGCAAGGTTGGGTCTTGCTAAATCGACAGTTCTTCGAATTATTCACGAATATTTAAACATGAATAAGCTTAGTGCATGATGGGTGCTTAGACTTCTTTCCTCAGTCCAAAAGCAGCAACGAACTATCTGTTGTCAGGTATTTTTTGGGCTCTGCTGTGGCTACAAGAGAGAGGTTCTGCAAACCATTGTTTCGGGAGATGAAACTATGGTTCTCTACCATGATCTCTTGTCCAAAAGAGAATCAATGGAGTAGCAAGCGTAAACCTGGCGAAGCACTGCCTCTCAGTCAACCAAGAACATCCTGGTCACAATATTTTAGGACTATGAAGGAATACTCTTCATCGACTTCAAGGAGAGGAACACCACAGTAAATGGGGAGTACTATGCTGGTCTACTGCAAAGACTACATGCTTCCATCAAAGAGAAAAGGTGAGTGGTAGTGTGCGCCTTCTTTACGACAACGCGCCTGTGCACACAGCTCTTGTTGCAAAGGAAACTGTAAAGAAACGTGGCTTCAAGGCGATAGACCATCCACCTTACAGCCCAGATCTAGCTCCCAGTGACTATTTCCTCTTCTCAAAACTCAAGAAGAACCTTCGAGGAAGGCAATTTAAGTGTAGCGAAGAAGTGATGGATGCTGTTTATGCCCAAATTGCAGACAAGACTTCTGTGTTGGGGGGGGGGGGTTGAAATGCTAATTCAAAGATGTGGGAAGTGTATTGCAATAAAGGTTAACTATATTGAAAAGTGTTTTTGTCTTTATCATACCTAATGATTACGCCGGAACCTTATAATACTATATAAACTAACATTACACACTGAAAAACACTTACACGTCCGAGCATGTGACGCAAAAGTGCAGTGTTCACTTTACAGGTCAATTACAGCTGCAAGCGTAACCTTGAAAACAACAGTCACATACATACATTCGTCAAATGCCTATGAGCGGGCTTCCCTAAATTCCCAGCGTACTCGTTGTAATCCTCCGTAAACAAAAAATGCGGGACGCAGTACTGCGGTGGCCCGTTTAACGGTTAAGCCTGGAGTGTTTCCTTCTACCTCCCTCAAAAAATCGTTTCCTGTTTAGCACTTCATTTCATTTATCATCAATGCCCATCACTTGGAATGCCTCGGTTTCTAAAATTAGTGTCAAACACTATTAGAAAGTATTTTAAATAAGTCCTAGATGATCAAGATTTCACTAATGTTTTAAAAGTTCCATTCCTAATAGCATAACCTATATTGTATTTCAAATTAAAAATTAAGCACCAGTAAAATAATGTCTCCTCTTAGATACCCTTTCAGCGTTCACAATTTATCAGCTCGGAACACTTCGAAACATTCAACCAAACAATCCAAAATTTTAAGCAGCATAAAACATTCATTTTAACTGGTTAATTTATTACACTGCAGTTGCCAATCACACTGAAATATATATATTTTTGGATATATGTTTTTATTTACGGGCGCTCTTAACATCTCAGGTTATCAGCGTTCCATTCATTTCAGGGCGTCAAACAACCGACAAACTTTGCTTAGAGGTATCTTCTTTCATGCTTGATGTTCTTTTCGTGCCGCAAATGTACAACACGGACCCACGGCTTTACTTCCCTTCCGAAGGAAGCCATACTTGGGATTTTTACACCCGAAAAAATCCATCGGTCCTGGCTGGGATCGAACCCGCGATCTTGGGTTTAGGAGACAAGTATGGTTACCACTACACCACCAGAACGGACTGAAATATAATGAAAACATAATGTTACATTAACGTTTTATCCTTACTGCACTTTCGTTACGTTGTTGGGATTTGCCATTCAATTAGTCATATCGGAGCGAACAGCCACTGAGGAATAGCAGCTTGTTTTCATGTTTGTTGCCGAATATAACTCTGGGCTGTTTTTCTCGCTTGCTATCTCTGAACTCGGGGCCCCAGCAATTCCAGCTTGAATGAAACTCATTTTGCTTTGTGCAGGTGATAGCCCTCTATAGCGAAATGAAGCCAGGCTTCCCAGAGATATGGCAATGGTTTTTAAAATCGAAATTAACCCTATTTCTATAGCACTGAGCACCGCAACGGTAGAAGGGGATTCCAATATGCAATTTATTAACAACCACAAACCACGTTGGGATAATCTAAACGGATAGAAGTCACGTCAATGTCATGTCAGCCCGGATGCGAGATATATCGATATGAATTTATTGCTTCAGCAGGCGGGGGGGAGTGAGCTACCCGGTTAACTTTTGTTCGTCAGCAACAAAATAACTACGGTCAGTTGTACACTTGATAACTGGATCTACCTAGTTCATTTTATGCAGAAACCAATGCGATCAATATACTCAACAATGGAATGCAACAAACACAAACAAAAACTGTACACCCGTTATGCAGGGCAGATTTTTTTTCCCCAAATTTAAAGCAAAATATACAATAATTTGACGCTATATTAGGCATTTAACACAAAATTAGCTTTTATTAAAAATGAACATATGTAAAATGCAAAATGCATGAGAATAAAAGTAAAGTGTATTGTTATCCAAGAGAATTTGTCGCATTCGAAATTAAAACAACAATGAATAAGTCACATTTTATGATTAGGGTTGGACAATTCTCTTAACAGAATCTGCGTGACTGTATTAAAAAATATGAATGGTGTTAGAGGTGACCAATATAAACAATTTTCATGTAAGAAACCATGTTTAGAAACGTTTCGTTCATTGGATATTATCTTTGATGCCTTTCTTCAGGCTGATTGCTTACATATTAGCAAACCACAGCCTTTGATTCTAAAACAATAATTGTAATACTAGAGCTGTTAGTGGGCATTTTCATGTTTGCCTGAGAATGTAGTGGCAACATGACGGTGCACTAGCGCTCGACTATAATGCATGCAATTTTTCTCGACGACATTTTTATATTCCGGTGAGTAGAATCGTTCAGCTGATTTATCATCAATCGGCTTATTTTTTATGGGATTATCTCAGATATGTTGTTTACTGCTAGGGTATGAAATCGAAAGAGGGCCTTACAGTAAGAACTACAATTGCTTGGATACCATTATGGAAATAATTGCTTGCATGACTGTTTTTCACACAACTTTAAGGTTATACCAATTACATTGTAAGTACACTACAGTAGGAAAGTAAAGATTTAAACTCATTTTGCGTAAACAATTATTTCAATCCCTCAACAAAGACAAACTGGAATATCACACTTTTGAGAGGTCACATGAAATCCAGATTTTGTATTTCTCATCAATTTATTGTATGAGACGAAAGTGTGATTAGATATTGGCAAACACGACTTGAGCAACTCATTTGGGGCGAACCAGTTTGCTGTGCATAAAATGTTTGGTCCTTGAGCACTCCAAGTGCATACTTGGTGATTTTATATTAGGATAGCCAGTAGCTGACAGGCAAAGCAACAGTTCTACTTGTAGAAGTAATCAAAATATGTCACCTGAAGTAAAACAATTATTATTTCAATCTTAGTTCGAACATTTGTTTACAAGTTTCAACCTGCTAATTCTTTTACTAAACGATAGTTATGGCTCCGCTGGAACTATGCCAGAAAATGAAAACCCGAAAACTTGCCCACTATCTAAGAAGATCATGTTGGAGAATGAAACAGGTCTGTTTCATTCAGTCATAGATAAGGAAGTCCGGTTAATACACTAGAGTCCAAAAGTTAAGAGAAAAGGTGAAAAATCACCGTAAACATCTATCTACGAACTTTACATATTCTCTCCGCATAGGAAAGAAGTACTCTCTGCTTCAAACAGACTTGTGACCGGTGCTTTAGACCCATATTAACTCGATTTTTGTCCTCTCATTGTGAGCAGAATGCAGTCTCTTGGTTAAGTTTATAACGAAATGTCACAAAGATGTCATTTGGACCCCGTTTTGAAGGTACACTAATCGGACACCTTGAAACAGGTCAGACACAGGCCGAAGTTTCATTTCCAGGCTTTCGCAATGTTTCCAAGACACAGGAGATGTTCATCATAAGCCAGTACATGATCCACTAACAGTAAAAAATAGACGACAGGACCGATATCCGGCCTTACCTGCAAAACTACATCAAAAGGCAATTGTCTGAAGAGCTTACAGCAACTTCAGGAATGCAGTTTGCCACAAACTGTGTGTCCAGACGTCCAGAAGTGTGTGTCCCGCTCGCTCCAGTGCAGAGACGAACCCTTTTATTGTGGAGCCAGCAACATCAAAATTGGACCATGAATGAGTGGAGGACTGCGCTCTTCATAGATAAATCACTGAATGATTCTCATCACACAGTATTCTGGAGGGAACGTATGATCCCAGCAGCATCGTGAAAGTGACCAGTTTTTTACGATAGCTGTGTATTGTTGCGGGGAGGCAACATAATCAAGCAGAGGTACACATCTTCGATGGTGATCGGAGAAATGTTATTGACGCCCAGAGATACAGAGATGAGATATTACAACCATATGTTCTACATTTCAGAGGAGCAGTTGGTCTAGACGATAACGCAGTTCGCACAGCTCAAGTGGTGAATGAATCTCTTGAAGGTGCATGGACTGGCCAGTCAGGTCTCCAGAGATAAATCCTATAGAGCATGTAAGAAATGCATTAGGGTGATGAGTTCCAGCCCTTCAGCCTCCACCGACAATCCCAGATCTTCGCACTGTTCGTCTTGAGGAATGAAATCTGCTGCAAATAGGGAGCTCTTGAACCATAGAGAACATGCCACGTCGCTGCGAAGCACGGCCTTTACTAACTATTTTATGTGGAAGAGATATTCAGATTTTGTTAGTTATTTTTAGTGTGTGTTTTTGCTATCAGATGTCTATTGAAATTGATGTTTTGGATGCTGTTGTACGCAAACTGTCTTGTGATTTATATATACTTTGTTCTATAACAATTCTGGCATTCTGTTAAGGAAATATGTCCTCATATCTTAACTTTTAGACGTTAATGTACTTTGCAAGTGAAATAATTCTCCTGTTGTATGTGCGACGTTAATCAATCATTGTGTAAATCCTATTATAAAACGTAAAGAGGCATTGCCAGAACGCTAAAAAGCATTCAAATTACTCTTCCATAGTATGAAAAATATATGGGAGGCATAAACAAAATGGACCAAAATATTGGTCAGCATCGCTTAGGTATACATAACAGAAAGTGATATTGGCTTCTGTTTATGCGGTTGTTGGATGTAGTCATACATAACGCATGACTGCGCTACCGATCAGAGAATAAAGCTTTCTGAATTTTAGCAGAGAATCAGTACAGATCTGTCTAAAAAGTATTCTCTGCCACCAAAGGAACCATATGAAGCTCTATGACTTAAAAATGTCCATGACGTGCAATTCGAACGACTGGACCATTTTATTCGAAAGATTCCAGAAAACATGAATAGGAAATGTGCAGGTGCAGGTGTCAAATGTAACATTAAAGTTCGAACACAGTATCGAAATGTAATGCTGGACTCTTGTGTAGATTTCCTCTTTGAACAAAGTACATATGAGATCAAGTAAATTTATACAAATCTCTATTCAGTTTTTCACACTAAATTTTGTATTTCTTGACATTTTCATTGGAAACTTTGCTCTTATAAATGCCTAACGTAACATTTATGTTACAGTTCTTATCTGCTATTTAAATATAATGTATATAATTTTATTATATTTAACTTTTGTTTTATGCATAAATAATTAGATTTTATAACAGGGGTGACATTTTAAAGAAAAATAATTAAATTGATCAATACTAAATAAAGTTTCATCAATGTATTTTTGGTCCAAATATTTAAAAATTCGTCCCTTTTCTTCTTTTGTCTTGGACAAAGTAAAAAACGTGTTGCCATCCTCGATTTATGTCAGCATTGGTACCCAACAAGGAAAGTTTTGATGCAACCCCATCAGGTTTTCCCACAGAGGACACAGCTACTGATCTTGTGAAAGGGACTTCAATTTTGTAAAAATGAATATTAAAAAGACTGACAGTGGACTTGCAATGCATTATACAAAAGTAATAACCCTTTTAGAAGTAAAAATGTTTTTACTGTTCTTATGGTAAAGTCATCACCAGCTCATTAAAAAGTGTGCTGTTTGTGGAATCACAGAACGGGAAAGAGAGATGAAACAGAATCTGTCAGTATCGGATATTATGGAGTTTTCTTACAGAAAAAATAATCCCATCAAAGCTCGTAGTTTCATTAATGCATAACCTGGAGTGGTATATTCAAACTTTCTGAATGATGCTTAATCCTGGCTTTCCAGTTATGACAGACTTTCCCATTGAAATATCTCTGATTAATCGGATGCAATACTGCGTGTCTTATTATGCTGAAACTTAAATCTTCTGTAATCATTTTTATTCCTATTTTACTTTCATGAATGAAGTAAATTGCTTCTTGATACAGTTAACTCAATTATGTCTTATTTTTAATATACGGTTATTTTATGGTTATTTGAAGTAGAAAACCTTCATATCTACCTAGAATTTTTTAAATAATTTCTTAATATCAAACTAGAATTTACAAAATAATTTATTAATTATCCATTTTACATAGAAAATTTGCTTCATTATTCCAGGTCGGCGTGATGTATTAAGTTTTATTCTTGTCCTAAAAATTACAGTCGTTGGTCATTATGTAATTTTATAATCCGAGATTTATATGGAGTAAAGAGAAATCTCTCATATTTATATGAAATTAATAAAAACAAATAGTTAATAATTATAAAAAATCATTCTCTTACAAAATAAATTAAAATTAACACCGTGTTCTTGTTCCGCAACTAAATCAGAGTTTGTACGCCCGTTGATCTTCAATGGACGCTCGATTTCCGGCAAGATTGGAGTTGACAATCAGCTGACGAGGCACTTGAGCTTTCTCAATGGTTTTTATCACACCAAATGTTTCAGTTGCAGGAAATGCATGTTAGACTTTCTACTAAGTATTTGTGCATTTTAAGTATACCGAATATGCTAAAACAAAAATATAAACTTACTATTGTTATGAGCAAAAGCAATCGTACAAGTAAGTAGGAAAAAGTTCTTATTAAATGTCCATGAGTGCAATTTTCAGATTAGTGAACAAAGTTCAAGCTCGTTGAATTTCATTAACAAGAAGCCCAGACCATTAAACCGAGTTTTAACAAAAGAGAAGCAGATTGAAATAGAATTTCGATTACAAATTTCCTCTAAAGCGTTCAACACGACTTGCCCAGAAAGTTGGTTTATCTGTCAGCTGTGCGTATAAAGCCACTCATTTGATATCTCAACATCTTTTCAAACGAATACAGACTTCGAGCAATACTAGGATGATTCGTGTAATATTAATTACTATTTGTTTCTAATAAGTAACGAAAGAAAAAATGCGCACTATGAGTTCTGACTAGGCGACATTATTTCCCTAAGCAGGTGGCAAAGTCGTTACTCAGAAAACTTCTGTTGGAAAAGCATTTTCCGATTGCGTAGTGGAATGAGGAATCTGCGTAACAGTACAGCAGCATTTCTGCTACTCAGTTCCTCAGGATGCGATATTTTTAAGCGAAAGTTTTTTTCCCGCCAATTTGCGAATATTTACTTGTCATTTTAGTTTTAATGGCTAAAAAAATGGATTTAGTTCTTATTGTACGAGAGTAGAAATTGTTCGCCTTCCCATGTAATATATAAATTTCCAAATGTTCATTTTGCAAAAGTATTTTCCCTAGGGGACCCTGTATATTTAATAAATATTTGAAAAAAAAATCGAAATCTGCATTGCATATTTTCTTTTCTTTTTTACAAGCTATTGTTTTTCTTTTTTTTTAATTTGTATAATGGAGTTAGATGAGTTTAATATTTTTCTTTGAGATAGAAAAATGTTCTTAAATAGTTCATTTGTTATGACTGCAGATAGATTCTTATTTTTCTTCCTTATGGAATTATGCAGTAGACCTGTATTCATCTGCTTATTGGGCGACCCATAAAACCCGGGTTCAGGTGAAACACTGAATTCAATATTATGCTTGTCATGTTGCCATGAAGAACCAAGCCACAGTACTTTATCCGTATATTAAGTCCCAAGTTTCAAAAGAAGCATTCCCTGAATTTTTTGGGGGGGGGGTGAGTGTATTTAGGGCAGGAATTCTTTTAATAAATTATAAACTTGTAAGATTTGGGATTTCCTTGTTGTCAATAATTTTCTTCCTAGTCGTTTGATAGTTTAATTTGCAAACACTGCCGTTTTTGGGAGTATTTCTTGGTTTCTTGGACGTTAAAACACTAATAAAAAACCGTACACTGAAAGGTCAAACAAGCAGATTCAGGCAAATAAAGTTTTGTAAGATTATGGTCATTTCCATGCTCTCTTGTGGTAATGAAAATTGGACAACGTAAAGGCCCGACAATAGAAGAATCGAAGCTTCAAAGATGAGGTTTCTACGATCAGTAGCGGCATTCACCATTCAAGATAAACAATGAAGCATAAATATTCTGAGACTATAGTTTTATTAATTTAACTGGTAGACTTAAAATTTGTAATAAAATTGATTTGCAAATATTCAAAGAATGGTAATTGACAGACTTCCAAAATATGATTTAATTACAAAAGAAGCATCCACCGTCCATTGCCTAATAACATGATACTCTCTCTTGATGTGAAAACAGTTTAACGCCTACCCATAAATGGAAAAGAAGTAGTTCTCGAAAGCCTGTGAAGACATAAATTAGAATAAAATCTGTTTTATGTCTATTGTAATGACTACCACCAAGGATCGAAATATGGAACTGGATTATTTATGCTCCAAATGCTCTCATTTTATCAAAATAGAATTTATGTCATTGGCAGCTTTAATCTAAGAGCAGCGAACCAAAAACACAATGCATATTTTCCCTTATTATAACGCTCATCCGTGTAACCCTGTGACCAGGTATACGTCATTACCCATGTATACAAAGCTTCATAATGATTGGAGGTCTCATGACACTGATGAATATTTGAGTTTAAAGTTCCGGACAATGGCTGATCTCCCCCTGGGTGCAAAATCCGAATTAATTTACATGCTTTCTGTTTTGTCACCGCTTGCAATTGTGAATTTATGCTACTGTTATGAATATTAGCTAAGAACACTCAAAACGTACGCCCGGTCTACCATAGAAATAACGAGACTGATTTGGTGACAGTCATGTTGATTGCAATTGTATAGTCCCGGGTTCTAAATACGTTGTCATTTTGCTATCGGAGAGGCAGTTGCGGTTAACAAGGTCAGAATTTTTACCTGGGAGGTGGCTGGTTTCACTCCACCAACACTCCTCACTTCCGTTTCCTCATTTCTTTATATTATCATGAATGATGGTTGGCAACTACACTCAAGTGACTTACGTGACTCATGCTGGTCTACCACTACACTTTTTTACATCTGAAGGGGTGACCACTGCTCTGGAGAGATGCTAGCACTGCCTCTCGGATTTAAGCAACAGAAACTGGTGGAGGTGTCAGGAAGAGTCTATGAGTGGAGCTGTAGAGTTTTCTAAAGATTCACAACAGAACCCAGAAGTCGTAGTACACAGACACTCAGAATTGTCTGGAATGGCGTTTACAGGTACATAAAAAATCTAACTTCTCAATCTTTAAGAGGTAACAATGTTCTTTACGCACTCTGTATGCGGATGTGATGGATGATTGTTTCATTGCTTCTTTCCAAAATAGTAGATTGTTATTTCCAACTTCAAATTACATATTTTTCCGTTTTACGGTTGCATTCGTTAATATATCGAACAAATTTTGACAAAGAAAACAAATTTTACTAGAGCCTGAAAATTTCATGAGTATGACACATCCGCTCTGTAATGTTTTGTATTTTCTTTACCAGAGGATGCCATCTACACAAGTTCTATCTCCCTATCTCAACTTCTAATATACTCAGCTTGGACTTCTAGTATAAAATAGTGGTTCGTTCAAAATTGCTTTGACACTAGGTAATATCTGGTATTACAGTGCATAATGGAGCATTGCATTGGATTGTACCGGGCGAGGAATCGGTGCTTCAGCCTTGTTCAAGAATGGGCACTTTGTGCCTACACCTCCATGGGGAAAGGATGAGGTGAGGGAGACAACATGCGATTTAGATCCACGGACGGTAAGCCATGAACGTAGATGGCATCTCTAACATTGTTTTCAGACAGAACACTCCGGTATTTTCTTACTCCAGTTTCTTTCCCTGCATCTAAATTAACAAAATATCAAAAGACTGGTTTCTTCCTTCTTGATGGAAGAGAACAATAAGTAATCTCTCAGCAGTTTCCTGCAATGGTGCTATGTGAGTTTGTGGGAGAAGCCTTCAGAGATTTCATTGAAGGTTCCAGGAATTACTTCAATATACTAAAAACCTAATTCCAGGAGAAGTTCGATTGAACCTGACAAAAGTTTAAGTAGGGAAAAGTTTCCAAGTAGCTGAGAAAAAGCACTGGGGAAAGTAACAACACAGAGCTTCAAAAAGAAGAAAATCACAGGTGTCAACTCGAATGAATAGTGTTTAACGCCCGGTTTTGCTACAGAGGTACCACTGGCGGTGGACACTGATGATACATGAGATGAAATGATGTATTGGGAAAGGATTTATTTTTAAGGAAGGAATCATTCCAGGCCTAAGATTAGGGTACCTCTCCGGCATTTGCTATTTATGAGAACTGAGGAAAACCTGGAAAAAATCTCAGCCAGGGAGGACGGTCCTGGCGGTATTGAACCCAGACCTCCAGCTCACGAGTTCGTGCCTTAACGACCTCGGCCACCCGTGGCGGTTCAACATCGAGAAAGAAAGCACTGGAGACAGTTCCAATCCTGAAGAACTGTGTAGTTAACAACAATAATCTAAATAAGGCAAACAGGGCAAATAACCAGATATTGATCCTTCACTTAATTGCATTCTAAAGTAACTATTGTAAAACAGTTCTGCTATCATGAATAGAACCGGGTCACCTCACAATTTCTTCATTTGGTTCCCCAACTATTTGCACATTCAAAGAAAAATACGTTTTAAATATTTCAGCATTATTGCCTTCAGGGATCTTTATTGATATATGCGTTCCATCTAAAATCTCAATAACTCCATTTTTCATAAAACTGAACTTTCATATTTCTCAAGGATATTTAGCTTGTAGAGAAATTGATGTACCATTTCATATGAAATGCTACAATTTCTGACACTTCATAAATAATACTACAGAATGTTGACTGACTCACGTGATATGTCTACACAAAAAAATGCAAAAAATAAACACAATAAATAGTAACACACTATGCACATTTTAAGGCTAGCTATACAATGTTAAAGTTATGCTAATATAGAGCACTGAAAATTTTGACCTGGAAAGAGGAAATTGCAATTATTGTTTTCATTAAATTAATATCCCCCTGTTGGAGGCATTCTCTACAATTAATGACACCAAAGCATTTAAAACAGTCAATTTGTTAAAACAAAAATGCTTCTTATGAATTGCTGTTCATCATACACATATAAAGGATTCTCCATATCTGTAATATATGTTTTTCTTTGCGAAGCATTGGCAGCATAAAATTCAACATATTCTGCAAAGCCATAGTCATTTTCTATTAAAGCGAGAACAGCTGCGTTAAAAATTAAGAGAATAGCAAATGAATAACACTTAAGTGGGCATACTAGCACATTTAAACAAATGAGTGAGCACTCAATTATTTGACATTTGCGAATAAGGGGGTTACTGAATTGGAAATGAATATAAAGTACCACTCATTAATAAGTGTTGATTGTGAATACGCCTAAGTCTTAATAACCGGAAAAAGGTGTTTTTTTTTTTTTTTTTTTTTTTTTTTTGGTACGCCCTTTAACATTTCAAGTCATATAAGCGTCCTATTCAATTTAGGGCGTAAAACGGCCAACAAATTTTGCTCAGAGCCGTCTTTTTTTTTTTAGGGTTAACGTTCTTTCCCATGCCGTAAATATACAACACCGCCCCACGACCTTACTTATTTCGTAATTTATACTTGCATTTATAATTTCTCACAAAATTAAATATCCATCAATTCTGACCGTAATGTTTAGTTTCAAAAGTTTTTGTAAATCAAACCCAATTTTTACATTTTATAACATATTGCTATAAAAATTTATTCTTTAATTGCGATTTATGCTATAAAGCAACGACTCAACAACCTCTCAATTATTTCAAAAATCCATCTCAATATTTTGCAAGTCGTAATGTTAATGCATATATTATCTCATTATTTAAATTCCACACTTTTAATCTAATTCGAAATTAACGGTCGTGTCTTTGTCAAAAAGATATATAAATGAAAAACCATAACTATAAAAATCGTTTACCTTTATTTCAAGATATTTTCCAATAGGAATGTGCTAAAATCCTGTTTATATAATGATGTCATTAAATGTTCTGTTTTAGAATTAACTTTTCAAAAAGAAAAGCGTGCAGGCTGTCATCTAGTGACCGGCTTTAGAAGCTTGTTACGCTTTTAGCGAATTCCTAAGGAAATAAGCCATTGTTGCCATGGAAATATTTTTTTTATAATCTATTCAAATTTGTGTCAATCATACACACCAGGCATCTACAATTAAAAAATATATACCTAAAAATGCTTATATACATATATGTATGTGCCGTTAACGCCCTAGCAGACGCACTTTTCTTTAACGAATTCCGAAGGAATGAAGCTATTGCAACCGTATCCGTAAAAAAGAAGAAGAAACCCTCTCTTTTTCTGTGTGTGTCCGTTCTCTCTCTAACAGTCGCAATTCGGGGTTACCCAAAATTTAAAACTCCTCTAGCGGCAATAATATTTGTTTCTTCGCAACGAATCTCCTTATATGACATTTAAATAAAATACTAAAAGCATCGTTTCTGAAAACCAGGGAAATCGGGTCATTATGAGAGGGAGTTTATTTATAAATTGCTCTCGCATCATCATTATTTGTTTCTTTCACAACAAATCTCGGTATATACCATTTAAATAAAATAAACCGCCGCAGATGGCCGAGGTCGTTAAGGCGCGAAAACTCGTGACCGAGAGGACTGGTGTTCGAATCCCACCAGGGCCGTCCTCCATGACTGAGGTTTTTTCCAGGTTTTCCTCAGTTCTCATAAATGGCAAATGCCGGGGAGGTACCCTAAACTTAGGCCTGAAACATTTCCTTCCTTAAAAATCCTTTCCCAATATATCACTTCATTTTATGCATCATCAGTGTTCACCGCCTATGCTACCTGAGTATAAAAAACGGGCGTTAAACACCATTAAACAAAAATCAAATAAATAAAAAAGTTTCTGAAAATCAGTGAAATTAGATAATTAATCCAAAATTTATAATTTACTCTAATGATACCATTTGCTTTTTCGCAACATAACTCCGCATACACTATGTAAATAAAACAAGAAAATAGTTCCTATAAATCAGCGAAATATGGCCATTAGGAGTGGGGTATTCCTGAAATCCAACATTTAAAAATCGCTCGAGCGGTACCTGTATTTGTTTCTTCACAACAAAATTCGGTATTTACTATTTAAATAAACATGAAAAATACTTTCTGAAAACTGGACTATTAGGAGTAAAGGTATATACATACACGGAAATGTAAAAGGTGCTCTTGCGTTTAAGTTTAATTTGTTTTAAAATAAAAGGACAAATTAATTCAGCATATAACTGTAGTTATAATGTTGCATATGTTTCATATTTAACAAAAGTATAGTCGTGAGGATAGTAGCTGTGAAATATTAATCTAATATGTGTTTAAGAATTACATTTGTATGTAAGAGAGCTCTGTAATAACCTTCAGAAGACGTTTGAGTTATATGTTTTTAATACACTAACATTTTAATTAAATTTCAAAGTCAATGAAAATCGACGATACTTTCGATTATTCTTTGCTGATTCTATATATTTGCTTAGTAAATTGTAATTGTTTTTAAATGGTAACATGCTTTTGTTTTATTGAAACATATGAACATCGTCTTGTTAAATATGTAATGTAACTCGAAACTTCCGTTATTTTAGTGAATGTAAAGATATCAAAGAGTCAGTTTATAAACATTTAAAAATACCCACACAGTATATCTTTGTCTATCAGTGGCCATATATTTCATTTAATTAATGTAATGCCGTTCATTTTTGTGGTTTAATTTCAATAATAATTCTAATTTTGCTACCCTAATATCACAGAGTAATGTCATAATTTATTTCATTTTAATAATTAATAAGACCTAATTCTGGATTTCATATTAATTTTTATTAAAAGTTGTTTAGCAGGTGAGGAACTCGCTTAGTTTACGTTATCTCCTGCGTGACAGAATTTGAAAATATCAGTTCAAAATAAAACACATCATTTGCATTAGAGCACAAATTTAAAAAAATGCTAAAACGTCATCCCACTGATCGTATGGGCAATATTGATACACCCTGTTGTCATTTCCTTCATGATCAGTATACGATGTTTGATAATTATTCACCTGCTCATATGGCTCTATTAAACTTTTCAGCCAAATGTAATAGCCATCATTATATGGTAGCAGCTTTCTCTATATGCCTGCAGGAAGTTAGTTGGTTACTGTAGCAACAAGTTATCCGTCGCATACAGGTCCTCTTGATTGGAGGTAAAGCAGCGTGCTATTGAAGTTGTTTTAGAAGAACAAAGTTTCAGTAACCTCTGGACAGATTGTATACAGTTTGGCTAAAATCCGTCCGTCGTTGCAGGATAGTTGCCTTTGAACTTTTGTATTATCGAACAGCAAAACAATACCGCTAGAAAACTTACGGACTAAAGTGGTGACTATCTTGCAGTACTGCAGTATTGCAGTACTGTCTGCAATATATATATATATATATATATATATATATATATATATATATATATTACTACTGAGGCACCACAGGCGGTGAACACTGGTGATACATGAAATGAAATGATATATTGGGAAAGGATTTTTTAAAGGAAGGAAATGTTCCAGGCCTAAGTTTAGGGTACCTCCCCGGCATTTGCCAGTTATGAGGAATAAGGAAAGGAAGGAAAGGAAAAGGCAGTGGATTTAGTGTACTGGATATTCAAAAGTTTGTACCATCGGTACCCAAATGTTTCAGAAAGTAATTGTAACTATGTAGAAAAGTAAACAGCATGAACAATTCAATTTTTCTATTTATTTTTAAGTGTTTTAATGAACGCCCTTTCTTTTGAAAAGAGCCTTTCGTGTGTTCATTTTCTTTCCTTTTTCTTCCTCAGATAGAAAGGGTACCCTTAAGATTAAAATTAAAACATGAATTCGTCTATGTTATATGCTCACATTTAAGTTTAAATTGTTTTTTTTTTTTGTCCTTATTATTTGTAAATATTCCTCATATCAGGAGATGCATATTTAAACGCGTATTGATGCATTGAAAACAGCCTCATCTGTCTATAAGAACCCCTCTCTAAAATACGCTAAGCTACCCATCCTTTTCCCCGTTAATTCACTTCTGCTAAAGTAGGTATATCCAGCACACCGTTCCAACTCTCCAGGCTGTACCAAAGATGTTCCAGGTAATTCATTAACCCCCACCCTACTCATTAACACTTAAGTTGCGGGAGGAGCAGAAACTCTTATATACGGATCGCGTTTCCCCAAACTCATTATAGGTACATGGATGTTCGGGGTCCGCCGAGCTCAAACCAGAACATTTCGAAGAATTGGGGATTCCCTTACGTGATATAAGAGCGGTCACGTTGAAACTTAGTGCTCGCTGCCAAGTATGGAAAACAGAACTGCTGAAATTTGTATAGGAAGTAATCCGTTCATTAGCATGCTATTTCTTTTTAGATATCTACAAGAAGGTGAATCTTTTGGAATGTTAAATTTCTCTGTTACACATTTGGCAAGTGAAAATGTTCTTTTAATTATCATCGACGATTGTATAAAATTACATATTATTCTATTTACAGTTTAAGCATTATTAAACACATTATTTTTTTTCAGAGTGCTGATTTAAGTTGGTCTCTCATTAGATTTTAGTCTTCAGGTTCTTGTCGTGTTTAATAAATAACCGTCAGTCATTGGCATAAAAACCTAGATATTAATCGACACTATGTAAGATGTATTAAAATTTTTATGTGCCTTTCTCTTTTCTACACATTTAATTTAATTTTTTCGAGACCATGTACGATCTGTAGAATGATACAGTTTCAATTTCGTATTACTTAAAATTTAGTCTTCAATTGGGAATTCTATTTTCTTATTTTTCTTTTCGGAATAGAAATTTTATATTTTTAATATATTTCATATATTTATGGATGGTCAGTTTACTTTTAAAGCTAGGAAACATACTTTATAGGGCTAATATAAATGGACAAGATATATACGAGACAATCCATCTATATTTAGACACCAAGTAGCCTTGAAAAAGGTACATATAAAAAGGAATATGAATGCCGTTGTTCTTTAAGTCTATTACTTTATTTATTTTAATGCTATAAGCTTATCCTATATTTGTTAAAGTTAACAATTTCAAGTACATAGACACGAAAAGACCACTGCCTACTACACATATCACGGAAGTTAGGTTATAGTTGATAGCAGGCATTTATGCATGTATGCGTGTCATATTTATGAAAATTTAAGAGGGGCATAAATTATTTAATTCGTATTTAACTTTTTACCCATGGCAAACAGTTTACCCCCCCCCCCCTCTGTATGAAAAGAATGTGTATCAATATTATTTTAATATTCTGTCAAGAAGGATTCCAATTAAAAGATAATTTCGTTAAATAATATTTGTAGCACATCCCCGTGCCACAAGAAGTCTACTAGGGTAGAAGAACAAACTATACTGCTTGACTTGAGCACGCTAGCACTATCGACGTTAAAAAAAATACACTGAAATGTATTTCTAGGTAACAAGTTTGTTTATATACTTTTTATCTTGGAACACAAATACGAAAAATATTTTCATATATTGATTTTTTTTATTTCTCTGCCTTTATGGGAAAATTTGCAACAACACATTTTAATTTAATCTTGCGAATTAATGGTAACAAGATATGACCTTTAAAATGGCCCATTTTTTAGAGTTTTATTTTAAGGAATTGAAGAACTATATCTCAATAGAAAAAAAGTACATTTGGTGAATTTTATGAAAAATGTAAGACCTGGGAATGTTCATACTTTGCAGAAACGTTGATCTTTATATGTTATAGTAGTGTAAAAAGTTAATAAAACGGTTAATATTATTGTTCTGTATACGACACATATGCATAACAACATGATAACGGTTGCTAGGAAACATTTCCAAACTCTTAGATGCAAGTACAAAGGGGGAGGATCTAACGTCTACTATACAATTTAAATCAGTTTCCTTAGTAAACTAAATGAAGGTGTCAGATTAAAATATGCTAACCCTCAATTTCGATATTTTAATTAGAGAAAAAGAAAACTATTCATAAATACGTAATTAAATTATGCATACATATCACACACTTTTTGATTAATTATAATTGTCTTAACAATGATCAATGCATATTATCATGCAACATTGTTAATTTTTTTTCAAATATTACAATTATTCAGTTAAAGACCTGTGTTAAAAAAAATGGGATAGCACTATCTTTATAAAATGATTAAGTATACAAGTTATTAATTAATTAACTGTTAACCTTTATATTTTTTCCTTCTTTGCGGTTTTAAGTTTTACATACTATAAATATTTCTATTTTAATGGGTTGTTGAAATTAATAAACATATTTTGCTGCCTTATGACAAAAATAAGTTCTTGCTCCTATGGCCTCAGTTAAAATGAATGAATTAATGAATGAATGAATTAATAAATGAATATTTTTAATGCCCGTTTTTGCTACAGAGACACCACAGGCGATGGACACTGATGATACATGAGATGAAATAAATTGGGAAAGGATGTTTTTTTAAGGAAGGAATCGTTCCAGGCCTAAGTTTAGGGTACCTTTCCAGCATTTGCCATTTATGAGGACTGAGGAAAACCTGGAAAAAACCTCAATCAGGGAGGACGGTCCTGGCGGTATTCGAACCCAGACCTCCCGCTCACGAGTCCGCGCCTTAACGACCTCAGCCAACCGTGGCGGTTCACCATAGGCGATGGACACTGATGATTCATCAGATGATATATTGGGAAAGGATTTTTTTTTTAAAGAAGGAATCGTTCGAGGCCTAAGTTAGGGTACCTCCCCAGCATTTGCCATTTATGACGACTGAGGAAAAACCTCAGTCAGGGAGGAAGGCTCTGGCGGTATTCGAACCCCAGACCTCCCGCTCACGAGTCCGCGTCTTAACGATCTCGGGCGCCCGTGGCGGTGGCTTCAGAGGCATAGAGAAACTAAAATGTTGTTCTAATCTAAAGGTAAAATCTGTTCAGTTATAACATGTGAAGAATGAGAGAAGTGCATTCCAATAAAGGGTAACTATATTGAAAAGTGAAATATAGTTTTTGTCTTTATTATAACTAGAAAATGTTTAGACCGGAAATTTATGGACCTACCGTAGTATATTTACTTTATTATTATGTGAAACAGAATACATTAAGTGACCTTTCTCTTGATAATACACCCGTAAAATACAGGTGACCAATTTTCCCGCATCACTAGGATAGCAAATTCTAATACATTTAAGCCTAATTGTTGTAAATATTATGTTACAAAGGTGACACTTTTAATATTAAACTAGACCTGCATTATAAAATGACTAACAGAATGACCCTGCCGGATTTCAGTCGATATGCAACGCATAGGTTCTCCTGGCACTGAAATGTTACAACTCGCCGTTTTCAGGAAATATTGACGTTGTGCCGTACAAACAAATTCACTTCAGGCACACAGCAACATTATACATATTGGCGATACCACAGTGCGGGTTTTCAAACAAAAGACTTCTACGTAATACTATAATAGCATTAATGTTGACTTGGTCTTTGTGTTAATAGGCTTAGCGTGGAAACTCCCATGTATTTTGAGGAAAAATAGGAAAATAAAAGCTTCGTTTATGACGAAACATAATTACCTCTATCTACAAAGAGCCACGACTACATTTCAGTGGCTTAATTTAAATCTAGTAAATCCTTTTTCTAAATACATTTTACTCCCATTTTTAATTCTGATTTAGTTACAAGAAAGGCCTTCCTGTTCTATTGGGTACAGAAATTGTGGTGAGTTGCCAATTGCATAAACTTCTCTCTTCCTTCCCTCCTTCCCTCTCCTCCAAAAAGACGGGATGTTTGGGGGTGGCTATTAGGTGAGAATGAGAAACTATAATACACAAAAATAAATCGAGTTTCTGGGAACATAAATGATATAGGAAGGAAATTAACAAAGCTAACAAGAAAAAGAAACGCAAGAAACAGAGACAAGTGTAGTAGTTTAAAAATATTAAAACATGTGATAAAGTTATTTCCTAAAGATTTTACTTTAAGCAGAACCACATTGCCCAAATCCATCGTTTACGCCTGATAAGCAAAACGAATATATTTGTTCTCTTTTTGTTATAGCTGAAAAAGTTAGCAATTCAAGAGCAACTGCTGATAATCGTTTTCTTTAGGAGAAAAAAAGATATCTGAAATTCACTAAACGTTTGTAGATGTTAAACATCATAGATAGTACACTTTCTCAAAGAAAGAATAACCGCATTCTTTAATGACAAAACATGAAATAGTCCCCTTCAAATCGAGACCCCTACAAATGATGACAGGTTTCAGGAGTATCTTCTAAGCTTACAGGTATATTGCAGCGGTGACCGATTATAGTGGAAACTATGCAAGATCGAATCTCGCCCTTTCTCCTCACGCTTAAACCTCAACCAAGAACATAGAAGAACACCCTGAAATGTCACTCCTGGAGTCCGCAAGATTCCCAGACCCAAATCTCATAGAGGGCATCTGGGTCGTTATGGTTCGAGCTTGGGGTGCACGGCAGGAGCGGGCAACCGCAGCCCTGAGAAGTTTGGGAGAGCATCAGAAGGCTACCCCAAACACACAGCTGTGGACAACAATCGCTGAATAAGTTCCTTTTGTTTCGCTGGAATATAAAGAATGTTTTCCCCCATTCTATTCTTTCTACCTGACCTACATTGACCTCAGAGAATGTTAATTTTAGTTATCTAGTTTTCTCCAACTAGCTAAAGTAATAGACATATTTTTTTCCAAATTTAATTCTACTGCAAACTAAGACCTGTTTTAAATTGAAACGAATAAAAATATTTATATCAGAAGCGGTCATATAAGCGACCATGTATGGATTCAGAGGTCGAATCAAGTCTTCATAAAGAACTTGATTCCATCAAAACGGGCAGATATGTCAACATTAAATCATTAACAACAAATTCTGAGCATTCGATTCCTGCTAGATTACCTATGATTTTTTCTTATACAGTTTTTCAAAATGTTTTAAATATTTTCGATTCAGCCTACATGTTGCTTACGAATAAAAATTTTGCACCAACACACAAATGGTAAAAAACTCGTAATTAGAAACTTGCCTTAACCTTGAAAAATTAAGTGCCAAATGAATGCAGGCTTCAAGCTCGTCGGTCCTGGTGATGTAGTGGTAACCATACTTGCCTCCTCATCCCAAGATCGCGGATTCGATCCCAACCAGGATCGATGGATTTTTTCGGGCGTAAAAATCCTTAGTATGACTTCCTTCGGAAGGGAAGTAAAGCATGTCGTACATTTACGGCACGATAAAGAACCTTAAGCCTGAAAGAAGAGGCCTCTGAGCAAAATTTTTCTGCCATTTCATGCCCTGAATTGAATGGGATACTGATAACCTGAGACGTTTCAGAGCGTCCGTAAATAAAACAAATTAAAACAAAGGTACGTTAAACGCTCACACTAAAATAAACAAACGAATTATGAAAGCAGTAAAATGTTTTTAAAGGACGTCTCTGAAGGTAATTTTCCAAAGCATTCAAAACTTTACCTTTAAACATTAAAATATACCTGATCCGTATCTAAAGGAATCTTGCATTAAAACAAATGTCTGTGGGCGATAAGGGTGTTACGCCCCAGGTAGTTCTTTTTATGGCATGACTCCTTTACTTCTCTTGACTTTTATACAAATTAATGAAGGGTTGTAAATTTATTCACTATAGCTCTAAAGCATCCCAGCATATATATCTCTATTACTTTTTTTTTGATTGATTTATTTATGGACGCTCTTTAACATCTCAGGTCATCAGCGTCCCATTCAACTCAGGGCGTGAAACGGCCTACAAATTTTGCTCAGAGGCCTCTCTTTCAGACTTGAGGTTCTTTTTCGTGCCGTAAATGTACGACATGCTTTACTTCCCTTCCGAAGGAAGCCATACTTAGGATTTTTACGCCCGAAAAAATCCATCGGTCCTGGCCGGGTTTGAACCCGCGTTCTTGGGTGTAGGAGGCAAGTATGGTTACCACTACACCACCAGGACCGACTATCTCTATTACGCCCCCTTATTGACAGCGGAGACTAAGAGTAAAAAAAAAATAAAAAAAAAACAGGGGACATTTGCATTCAAATACGCCGATGTTCAAAACGAAAATGAACCCAAAACCTTCACTTAAATCTGTG
Organism: Metallyticus violacea; assembly: GCA_030762175.1. Taxonomy (NCBI): domain Eukaryota; kingdom Metazoa; phylum Arthropoda; class Insecta; order Mantodea; family Metallyticidae; genus Metallyticus; species Metallyticus violacea. The sequence goes on along the minus strand of CM060838.1, from coordinate 15,226,553 downwards.
TTTCATATTTGTTTGGTTATCTCAATTTTATTATTATAACCTGCAATGTGTCATTCTTCTTGATAAAATGTAACATTACTGTTTTGTTCAACATACCAGCCTTGCTGCCATCACTTTATCGTAAGATTTCCTGTTTTGTTTAATTGAATATATTATTTTTTCACCAGGAAATACTGTCTTATTGGTGTGCATACACCTGTGGTTTATTCATATATCCGATTAAGCCCTTTACGTTTATTTCAGTCATGTTACATTTCTCGTATCCTTTTAAGTAGAACATTAATCTGTGCAATTGATTGCCGTGCATGAAGTTATGTAGTTACAAGTACAAACGCTGCCTTCTACAGAGGAACAATTACAAAATTTAGGCTAATATCCTAGAAGATATTTGTATAATGGCACAAATATATATATATATATATATATATATATATTATTAACAAAAATACGTAAGGAAAATTGACATAAAATGATTAATGTTACCAGCTTGCATGGGGGCAGTACTGAAGTAAATACATGCATTCTTTCTACTTTGTGGCGGCCATGAAGATGGGCGGGGTGAAAGGTAGCCACAAAGTCGAGATTAAATGCGTTGGCTTGGAGCAAATGAAAACTGGACTGCGAGTTATTTTGCAGAATGAAAGGGAAAGTGTTACATTTCAACGAAACTAATCAGACATTTCCAAATACGTCCTGTTTAGTTGTAGTTTTTTCCCTCTCAACTAAAATTTCAATAAAACATTTATCTGGAGCAGCCTTCCGATCAACTGATTATTCAGAGTGTGCTAAAAATATAGAATACTGACCAACTATGTATATATAAGCAAAAATCAACTTACTAGTGAAATGTTTGCTAGAAACAGTTGGGGGAAAGTCAAAAAGATGCAGTTCCCACTAAGGTTGATATTTGATACATAGATTGAAATAGTTTCTTGCATATATATGAAACCAAACCATGCTATATACACCATGTTATCTTAATGTTTTTGCTGCTATTTTATACCCCTAATGCTGAATTTACTTTGATGCTAATACTTCTGACTTGAACAAAATTTAACAACTTTCTTTCATAATTTCTTTACGCGTTGGACTTAATTTTCCCTGAAAGCTTTGTTAAATTTCCAAGATTCCTTGTACAAATCCAGATGTCACTGAAAATATTTAAAAAAGCATATATATCCTAATAACATGGCAAAATTGTTAACAGTACATGATGAAAGAAGCCTTAAAACAAAGCATGAAATGCTTAAAAAAAATAACAAAATTTGGGGGGGGAAAGAAAAAAAACTAAATACGCCGATACTTAAATTGTAAGTTGTATCAATTTCCTTGACGGGTCCAAATACTTGGTACTTAGGCAACAGTCATATAGCTACGCAGAAGTAATGACTGCAATTTCTCTATTAAATGCATGTTTTAATGTTAATTTATTCACCAGAATTTTCTCGCTCTTAGCCTTGGACAAAAGTGCAATTCTTTGTTTTATTCATAAGATGATAAATTTGGTAATCAATTAAGCTCCCAAAAAATTAAATAACAGTTACTTACAGAAACTAAATATAAAAAGAAAATTTCACCATAAAAATTGGACATATTACATTTTTGCGCTGAGGAAAGCTGCTGCATGAACGGATGGTCCATTACAGTGAATCGATCGTATATTTTTTGCAATTTATTCATGCCCCTTAAATTATTGAACATAGGGGTAGGCATACATAATTAATGATGCCATTAGTTCAATAACAAAACAACTGACGGATGGCACAAAAGCTTTGTGTCGCTTGAAATAATTCAGGGAGGGGGATTACCGGTAAAGCTGTTTTTCATTTTTTGATCCAGTGCCTCAAAGATAAAGTAACACTTTGTATACGCAATGTTTGCCTGGGTTATTACAAAAACATACTTCAAGAAATAACAGACAGTTAAATTATCACCATTTTGTTTTTATCTTATAAAATTCTATGCACTTTTCTGATCAAAATAATATATAATGTGATTACTTTATGACACGTTTATGACACGTTTAATATAAAACATAATTTAATTAAAACGGTTCTTTTTCTAGTAGCATTACTCACCGACCTTGATTATTGCTGCAAATATAGAATTGCTGAACATGAAAGAAACGAAATCAATTTTAAACATACACATTCTCTACAAAAGCCGTTATGTAATTAGGTCAATTTATAGAGACCGACTCATTCTGATTTTAAGAAAATATTTCCATGCTCGTACCCAGAATCATAATGAATCGTTCAATAAAGTTTCATTGTCTGGGATTCCAAAAAGATGTTTGTGGGAGTAAAAACACTAAAACTAAATAGTCGTCATACTGCTATTACCCAATGAAAGAAGCTTTATCAACGTATAGGAGAGAACCTGGATTTCAGCGTGGTCACAATACATTGCAATTTTTATTGTGCGAATGTATAAAGCACAAAAAGTGGCAAAAGATGCAACCAAAGAGATAAGGAAAAGGAAACAGCGGAGAAAAATAATAATAATAATAATAATAATAATAATAATAATAATAATAATAATAATATACACTATTAATGGAATAATAAAAACTTCTAAAAAGCATAAAATTCATAAAAAACACTCAGAATGCAATATAAAAAAGATCACATAAAATTTCACACTAAAAACCGTAAAATTGAACACTAGCTTGGCTCTTGGTCACTTGCTGAGAATGAACTCAGCCATTCAGTGACCAAGAGCCAAGCTCGAAATATTGTGTGGTTTTAGTGTTCAATTTTACGGTTTTTAGTGTGAAATCTTATGCGAACTTATTTATATTGCATTTTGAGTGTTTTTTATGAATTATATATATATATATATATACTATGTAAGTGATGAGTAGGTATGCTACACAACAAAACCATAAGTTACATATTTATATTATGATTTCAAGACATAATTTAATAATTTTAATGTAATTAAGAAGGGTATTTCATAATTTTATTATTTCCATGATCATTCTATGTTTGTTATTGCTATAATTTTAATAACTGTTGGATATATAATTTTATCATAAATAAATTTAAATTCAATTTCTGTAAAATAGCACGGTTTTCTATGTTAACCTATTTTATCGGAAAGTATTTAAAGGATAATACTTAAAAATCGTTGGCTATAATTTACTAAACTTGTGGTAGTAAATTAATTCTTAAATATACACATATATGTATAATTTAAATGTTAATTTTGTTTTTGAATTTATTAAACATATTTGACTTACAATTTGGTGGAAAGAAATTATGTATAGGGATTCAAAATAATAGCTTGAAACTACATTGTGAACCCTGAAATAATGGGTCTGTTGACTAATTTAACATAGCCCATACAGAAATGGAACTCTTCTTAAAATTCCTTTTGTGTGATTTGTTTCTCAAAGTGAGAAAATTCGATGTATGAGTGCAAACTTGTTACAGCAAATTTCGGATATACCATGCATTCCAGTCAACCATGTCTCATGCAAAGGTCGGTCAGAGGGCCGCTGGCCGCCAAAACCTTGTCGTTATCGATCCGCTGGTGGATGGTTGAATAGGATGCGTGTTACTTTACTTCGGTTCTAAAAATTCTTATAGAATTAGCTGTAGCAATCCGGCGCACCGTCCTCATCGATGCTTATATTTCAATACTCATTGATGATTCTTTAGTAACTTTGAAATATTCTGTGAGTAATTTATTTCAATTCCCTTAATTTTCTACGATTATACATATGGGTTTCTTTGTTCATATCATTTCCTTTTATTTTATCATATTAGGAATTGTTCTCCATTACTATTAAGATATTTATTTCTTATATTTTCATGCTGTATTCTTCACCAATCCTCAATTATTCCATTTCTTAGTCAGACAAGACTGGCCTTGAGTTTCAGGATAGCTTACGGCCGAAGCAAGTCCCCCATCGTACGGTCAATAGCTAATTGGATGACGTGATATGATCTTAGCAAAAGTTTTCTATTACTTGCTAGGATCTACACTAAAGTGAGAAAAATAGAAAAATAGTTTTAAAAATAAATTTTAAATTTAATCCCGCCACTATTTGTTGTTGTTTGGACCTTTAATTGACTTCCTTTCCGCTTAATCTCCCAAGAAAGAAATGCTTTTCACGTTTATTCCTATATGGAATAAATGTGAAATAGAATGGGAAAAAATTAATCATTATATAAAGAAATGGTATTATAAAGATCCGTGCTGCCCTTTAGAGTAAAATAAAGCTAACAATTAAGATAGAGGCGAAATTAGGTTTCAACTTTCTTTGTTGCATATGAACATCCTGTGAAACTGCAGTGGTGCGAAGTGGATGCCTAATGCCGGACAGTAGGCTTTAAGAGAAAGGCTTAGGGTGGATTCAGCAGGAAGGAAAAAGACAAAAGGTAGAAGAATTGCGTGAATGGAAGGGATTACTGAAGGAGAGAAAGAAAAAAATAATAAAGAAATTACAGGAATTAAATTGGGGCATGGCTAACTATAGAACAATGTCCAGAAGACGATTTTGGGAATTGTCTCACTACCTTCATCATCATTATTAAGCGGTTACGCCCCTCGGTTTCCTTCCGGGCTCGATTCCAGCAGCTTTGGGATCAAACCCAAGAATTTTAAGTAGGATTTCTGGCATATAAGTAGAGTTTCTGTATATAATCCGGTTTCTTTTACCATGCAATGGGCAAGCTACTCAGCTGTTACCATCATCTAGTACAAATTCGAATTCTGGTACAGGAGTTAAAAATGGACCCTGGGTGCAAATTCTTAATAACTAACTTGTATTAGAAACACTATTACTATTATTATTAATGGTGATATTAATATCATCATAAGTGACTTACACAACTTAGACCTAAGGCCTGTTCCGGGTCATGACGGACCATATGAATCATTTGAATTTAGTTACACTTAGCATCTAAGATACGAGAAGGATAGGTGGTCAGCCCATCGATTAAGTGGCATCTGGTATGATGCTAAGGCATTACTTGGACGTAAAATGGCCGGTCATTTTGCCCATAAATCTGTTTTTTTTTTCCAGGTAGGTTTTTTATTTTGTCGTGCCGCAAATCTACGACACGAGACCCACGGCTTTACATTTCTCACAGAGGACTTTGGCTTCAAGGTTTTACGCCTCGAAAAACCTATTGTATTTGAACCTACGAACCTTGGGTCTAAGAAGAGATTAAATTTACCAGTCTGAAAACTACCTGTTTGAACTATTTTAGTTTAAACAAAAAACAAGACAATTTATATAATGAGAGAGAATTTTGAAACCGATTTTGATTACGTCTTAGGTTTCATCCCAGCACTCCAAACTTTAAATTTTCCATTATCACTTCTACATTATGATATTTAAATTTTAAAAAGGAAATAGTAGTTATTACATCTTCTTGCTTTCTGTGTTAGCCTGGTAGCCTGGATTTTTAGTACTGTGGTTTGAACTGGAAAAAATAAAAATAAAAATTGAGCCTTTAATATAATACTCGTGTTTTCGCAAATAATACATTGCTGTATACCCTACAAGATCATAATATTAGCGGATTAGTCAAGAATTTGAAATAGACTGTGATACTGTAACATTAACAACTATAATACTATCTAAAATATTATGCAACAATTGACTAATTTATTCTATTATGTTCAAGTTCAAACAAAAAATTACAATTCGGGCATTTCAACGGTAAGAAGAAGCCACTTATATGTATTTGTCTAGGAAATTATCTCAAGTGTATAAAATATGTAAGGTATAAGGCTCTGAAACCTCTACAGAAATTAGGAAAAATTCTTACGAAAGCAACTTGTGTACACCTGAATTGTTTTGGTAGAACGAACCTCTGTCTTTCTTGTAAAGTAGAACATACTGCGTCTGTGCACAGTATTCTTTTCAGCAGGTATCGTTTCAAAAACACTACTTTCTGTGCTTGAGCGAGAAAAGTATATGTGTTGCAACAAGGGGAAGGAGGTGTTTGTATCGCATCTTTAATGTATACGATTAGCTATTTTTAAGTTAATAGGCATCCAAATAGTTCCCTGGAATGAGACATGAAGTTTAGTTTACATGGTTTTCCGGCAGTGGACATCAAGTGTGTAACAGAGAAGTCGCCTTTGGCTGTGTGACGTAGGTTGAGCGCAGAGTTTTCCTGCGTTAGCTCTCCTACAGTGAGTATGTGAAAACAAAGAAGTGTTCGCGAGCTATTGCTAGAGAAAGACGCCGTTATCGAGAATGAGCAGCAAAGCCGACAATTAATCCCTTAATTAATGCTATTAAGAAAGCTACGGGAGAAAGATCTTAAAGACTTGTGACCAAGGTAAAGAGAATCGGCAATTTTCCTATCTTAAAGCTATTAAAAAGGTGAATTAAAAGAATGATATATACGTCAAAAGAAAAAACACATTGATATTGGTAAAATACTGCGATTAGTGTTAGCAAATTGAAAATTCCGTTTAAAACTGCGAAATTAAATGGCAGTTTAGAATCCAACTCTTTTTTTAATATGCTTCTGCAGAGGTAGAAGGAAGTTTTAAGTGCAGGCGGACAACCGTCTATCATTTACTTTTGAAAACGTACGCCCTTTTCAATGCAATTAAGGGTTAAAAACAAGTAATTAGCATAAAATACTTAAATGTTATAGCTATTTAATTCAAGCCATAGTTAGAGCTTGATATTGTTTATATAAAAGTAAAAATTGATCTAAAAATGTATTTAAAAGTTAATTTTATAAAAAGATTACGGTATTGGCTTTTATGTCATATTTTTAGATATTTTACACCATAAGTGCACGCTGTTAAGGTTTATATTATAATATTTTAACTGCTGGACTAAGTCAAATTAGTGTCGGCAAATAACTGTTTGATCTTAGTGTCTAACTACTTTTTACTAATTATTTTCATAAGAGAGTTCCTTGATTTAGAAACGTAGTTATTGTCTCGGTGCGGTGACAGTAGCATACAAGAAAACTGAGAGACATTTGCAATGACGGTGTGCAGTGCAGCTTTTGGTGAAAAAGAAAACCTTCACTCAAGAAAAAGAGAGAGAAAGCCCAGACCTATCTGATTAAACTTTCCCACTCCCTACTGTAACGGACTGCCCCGCACCGTTATCTTCTCTATTATTTCACACTCTAACTACGCTCATGTAAAGTCAACGATTTGCAGTGCTCAGCGTTACGTGCTGCGAGGCAACATTCGCACTACGGCTGTTACGTTACCGTGTAGGGCACTACAATTTACTTCTTGCTGTAAATGAATCTGTCTTATGCTCATGCCACATGGCTCTGGGAACTGCAAACCTATTAGCATTAAACCTTGCTTGTTTAGCTTTTATTTTTCCCCCTTTATCGCAGAAAAAGCAAGAGAAATTGCATGTAATTAAGGCAACTAATCCAAGAGGGACTGGTGTCTTCAAGGCCCAACTTAAAATGTAAGTGAACGTTTTTAAATTTTATTAACATGCATTATCTAATAATCCCTTTGCTGATCTGTCATTAGAAAATACGGTTCCCGTCTAAAATGACCTACTTTGAGCAGAACAGTTCTAAAAATGTTACCAAAGAAAGTAATGTATTTCTAGTTCAATATACTAGACTCAAAAAGACAACGCCCACTAACTAACACTGCACATAAAACAAAATATCATTCTGCACAATGTAAGCTGTCTCTATATACAACGTGCGTATTTAATTCCCCCGCTAATCATGATGCACAAAATTGTATAGCTGCCAGTCAGTAAGCACATGCTTACCATCGCTACTTTACTGGCGATCTTGCTAAAATACAAAATTTCCAAGTTTACATTACCTGATAGTTTATACGGAATGAATGAATGGTGTTTAACGCCCGTTTTTACTACTGAGGCATCACAGGCGATGGACACTGATGATACATGAAATGAAATTATATATTGAAGAAGGATTTATTTTTAAGGAAAGAAACGTTTCCAGGCCTAAGTTTAGGATATCTCCCCTGCATTTGCCATTAATGAGGACTGAGGAAAACCTGTAAAAAACCTCAGTCAGGGAGAACGGTACTGGAACCCCAGACCTCTCGCTCACGAGTCCGCGCCTTAACCACCTCGGCCACCCGTGACGGTATGCTTTGCTGAGAAATTGCATTTAGCACTGTGGATCTTGTTCTAAAATTAAGATATACTATAGGAAGACCTAGGAGTAGGTTTTGAATGACGAAACTCAAGACAAATCGACACTGAGCTTATACAAAAGATAGGAAACACCTTATGAATTGCCTTACTAATAGTAAAATTCAATAAAAATTATAAACTTTTTTTTTATAAAGTCACGTACCTTATGCTGTTTCAGTCCAGGGCAATAAGGACATTATGCAATATTTCGTCAACATATTGGAACAACCAATGTCACTAAAGCAGGACTAGTGAGTGGAAGGTCTGCCGTTCGAAACCCACCAGGGCAGTCCTTTGTGCTTGAGGTTTATTCCAGGTTTTCCTCAGCTTTCATTACTAGTGGTACTGGAGAGGTACCATAAAGTTTGACCTGGAATGTTTCCTTCCCAATTTATCATTTATTTTCATGTATTACCAGAGTAGCTAATACGGGCGTTAAACGCTATTTGAAAATACTAACTTATTATTTTTCTGAGGTGGTATTTTTATCCATTTTTTTAAAAAAAATATATGTTCGCTTACCTCGCTGAAGTTTGATTTTTTTAGTAGTTTTAAAGCCCTGTGGCACAAGTGATGGACACTGATGATTTTTTTTATTTGGTTTATTTACGGATGTTTTTAACATCTCAGGTCATCAGCATCCCATTCAATTCAGGGCGTGAAACGGCCGACAAATTTTGCTTAGAGGCCTCTCTTTCAGGCTTGAGGTTCTTTATAGTGCCGTAAATGTACGACACGGGACCGTTTTTTGTTTATTTATTTATACTATGACTTTGATATAGTTTGAATCCTACTGCCAAATAATATGTTCACAGGATAACTTTCAACACATTTATAATTTTAATGTAAATCTCTCGGTGTCTCTCCCTTGTATTTCTTTAGTCCATTTTCCTTCCCTTCTTCCTAAGGCTTGTCCTTATACTGGAAATGCATTAAAATGGGACTAATGCGCTTTCACTCTACTACACTGCACTTGGAGCTTTATGCCACACCTCCCATTGGAGCATTGTTGGTCTTGTCAACATTTTGATAGAGCAATTGATATTTCAGCTGCACATTCTCACTAAACTTGTTATCAAGGTCGTCGTCATTACCACATGGAATGGGCAAGTTGCCTATTTCGGCGTCACAGATCATTCCACCTTTCCCATGCTCTGCATTGATCACTTGTGTCACGAAATGTCTATTGCCGAACACGCTTAGACAATCCGTTTTCTTCCAGTGTTCTCAATTGCAAAGACAAATTGTTATTTAGTGCATATAGAATTTATCGTTTCTTTACTCCCGATCCTATCTGACTTTCTACATACTTTATTTCTTTTTAGGAACTTAATTTCTGTAGTTGATATGCAAAATTTTATCAGTCTATTTTTATTGTAATCAAATTTTGGGTCCTATATCGTTGATTTGTCATATTAGTTTCTATAATTACAGCTTAAATATATTTTGTTTCATTTTTTCTGAACAGTAGTATTTATGTTTCTAATTTTGTTATTTTGTCAAATATATGTTTTTTGTTCACAAGCGATGTTGCTGCCAAGATGTTCAAAATGTATTACTTGTTAAATGCTACCTTATTCACTATACTTTTATATTTCGCCTCTTTTAAATCCCGAAATGCATAATTTTTTGTTTATTCTGATGTGATATTCGTAAAAAGTATATCTAAATTAAAATTTATTTTCACTATTCTGTATTATGATTTGGTCATATACAAGCATAAGATTACCATTTAATTTATTTTTAATAAAATGTTTTAATTAATACGAGTGTTTCTACAATGTTTCGATTTTACAATAGATTAATATATTTTTTGCTTAAATATTGTTTTTTTTAAATAAATGTACACATAATATTTATTTATCGTGTGAACGGAAATTTCTATAGTTCAGTTCATGATATGTTTTAAGCTTGCAGCAAATTCCCTACAAATTTTAAATCTAAATAAGTTACGGCAACTCAACCAACACGACAGGCCGAAATTATGCAAAAGAGTACACATGCAAAGGAACACTTTGGCTTTGCTAGTCTAGTTAAAGCTAATCTAAATGTAAACTGCTACATGTCGAACATCAAGCAAACAATATAATGTTACAAATACTAACGCTGTAACAAGCAACACTGATATAAACAATAGAACACCTAAACCTGCAAATGTTTAAGTGTCAGTTTATCGTATATATATATATATATATATATATATATATATTTGAGTGTACAAATTAATTGCCCATATTACAGAGTGATAATTTTAAGTATATGATTTGATTTGTTTTATTTACGAACGCTCTTTAACATCTCAGAGCATCCGCGTCTCGTTCAATTCAGGGCGTGAAACGGCTGACAAATTTTGCTCAGAGACTCTTTATTTCAGGTTTGAGGTTCTTTTTCGTGCCGTAAATGTACGACTCGGGACCCACGGCTTTACTTCCCTCCCTAAGGAAGCCATACTTATGATTTTTACTCCCGAAAAAATCTATCGATCCTGGCCGGGTTTGAACCCGCGATCTTGGGTTTAGAAGGCAAGTATGGTTATCACTACACCAACAGGATCGACAAGATATATATGAAAAAACGTTCGCTGCTATGGTCTTGCTTTCTATCGCGGTATCAGAAAACTCATGACAGCGGAAATGAGAAGGATCTGTATTTGGATCTTCCTGTATTTCACCAGTATTCTTTAGGAATAGAGGGTCTTTCGAAATATATTCATTATTTTGTAAAGTAGTTCCTTTGTAACTTTCAAAATCTTCCCTGTTCAGTGCCGCATGACATCAACGTTGTCACACGTCATTCTGACCTCATATACAGGATGGCCCATCTGCTACGTGCTCAAAAAATATTTCAAATCTATTAAGAGTCTTTCTGATAATAGGCAACTCTAATTTAAATGGGATAACAATAATTTTCATTGATGTTCTTATTCAACCTAATATTTATTTAAACTATTAAGAATTTGCAGATTTTATTGAGATATTTAAGTCAATATACTAAATTAATACGATATTACAGTAGAAACTCGTTTATTAGAAGAGACAGAGACCGGAAGTCATCCCGATTGACGAAAATCAGAAATATATTAATGGAGATGGAAATTATATTCAGTAGGAAAATATACTGTAAGCCTACCATTTTTTTTCTCAGATTAAAAAACGCTGCAAATAATATTTAAATACTGCTAGTTATGTTGCTTCTTTTATGTGAGGTGGCGGGGAAAAAGCAGCGAAAGAATGGCATGGTTTGAAGTGACATTAACATTCGAACGATTTGGGATCGCTCGAGGACATCAAATTTCATATAGAAACTTTCCCCTTGGAAAAACTGTTTACTCTTGGAGAAAAAGAAAAAAAAAGTACTTTTTTGGCAGAAGAATTAAAAAGCAACTCAGGAGATGACGTCGGAAGGGGGCTGGCAGACCCAGCATGTGCAATTTATCCATCCCCAAACGAGTCGTTCAACAATTCACGTCGACTTTTGCGGATTCACAGCAAACAACAAGAACATCAACAGCACTTCCATGTTCACTTTTGTCTTCATTTTCTTGCGATGTCTGCTTTTTATTTCAACGTAAAGTACTTCCAATTCCCGAAGCCAGTTGATAATTTCTCGTGCATTCACCTAATATATACTTTTTGAAAGCTACAACTGTCCATTCTTACTTGTGAGATGCTTTCTCAGTCTGGCGAGAGTGTAACTGACTTATGAGGTTGGAATACCTGGAAGACGCTGCTAAGTAACCTAATTTGGCCTACTGTACTCAGGGGACTTTTTGCAATTTCCAGGCATTCGTCTAAAGTCATGATGGAAAAAATCTCAGACAAGAAAATTACTCACTCGGTTATCGAGCCTATGCTTACCACGTAGGAAGCACGAATGCTTCCACTAGACACCATGATGATCTCCAATCACTTAATATTAAAACTTGTTTACCTCTATGTAATACCTTGTACCCCCTCCTCGCCCTATTGCTGTCCTTTTTTCCGTTTGTTTCTCTGTTTCACAGTGTTGAGCCTGTTGGTTTCAAACACGGTGGTAAAGTCTATAAATTTCAGTTTAGAAAAAAGAACTGAAGGTTGCTTTATGCCTTTACCGAGAATCAAATATTAAAAACTTAGTTTTATTTAGACTCATCTCTCATGCTGTCTAAAACGCCTCTCTATTAATGGAATTTGGTACATATATCATTTAATTTAATTTAATTGTCTCATTTAAGACAATTAAGCTTATAAGCTTCTTTGTATAAATTATGAGCATGTCAGTTTACATAGAAATAATTAAGTACACCCATATATCCCTGTATTAATATCTAAAATAATCTTTTCCTCGACATTTTTCAATCGGATTCATGATCAGCTGATCTACTGTTGCAATAATTTATTCTATGAAGTGTTGAGATATATCCATAAAATGCATAACTGACTAAACTGAACTGTGAACTGCAAAGGACAGTGAACAAATTGCCAATATGAACACATCCATTGCTGGTCTTCAACTAAGAAACAACGGCCGGCGTAGGCGTCTTGCTTTAAAGAATGGCTGGCGGTGGTGATGTATGCTACAATAATTTGTTTATGTGGTGACATCACAACGCGAGCCTTAAAGTGGTCACATTGTATATCGATCTGGGCGGGGAACGGCGTCTGGCTCCAGGGTCCGGGGCAACAGAAAGGAAAACCGCACCCCGACGTCTCCAGCCGCAATACTTGTCTTCCCCCATGGCAATATAATTACCTTAATGTTGTTGGCGGTTTGTCGAGATGACCGCCCTCATTTGCCAGAAGTTCACCCCGTCTCCTCATGTGCTTCATAACAAAACAAGCTGCATTAAAAAGCAAAATATAAGTAAAGAAAATTAATTAAACGCGGCAGCTGTGAACATGCTCCTAAAGGAAATTAGAAGCTCTTTCTTCTTAAAATATCTATTGTTATCCTTTCATTAAAGTAGCGGCTTTCAAATTTCAGTTTGAATTATCTCCTTAAGATATTGTTCGCTACAATTATTAATATTATCATTAATTATGAGCAGTATGGTAGGATGGCCTGTTCAGACTTCATCTACTCATTTATCCCATCTCTCTAAATATTCTTTTATTTCTAGTTTGCAGACCACATTATTTTAAGAGTGATTCTTTCATTCTCCATTCTCCATTCTCTAGCTCTCAATTTTCCCTAGTGCATAAAAAGTTATTCTTTCCCTTAGAGCGCGATTGCGTTTATATATATATATATATATATATATATATATATATATATATATATTGTTTTAAAGGTTAAAGAACTTTAGCAGTTTAAATTGCTTGAAACCATGAACGGTCAGAAAACAGCAATGAAAATAAATGTTGGATTTGATGGGTTGATCGTAAATTATTTTATATTATATTATAGTTTATTATATATAAACTAATTTATGATAAACACATCAAATCCAACATTTATTTTCATTGCTGTTTTCTAACCGTTCATACTTTCAAGCAATTTAAACTGCTAAAATTCTTTAACCTTTAAAATAATTTGTGTGTGAATTTGATAAAGACATCATTTATTTATCCACACATTATACATTAATTAATTTTTCTGTAAATCTACGTTTTTATTTCGTTTTGAATACTAAATTCTACCACACTAAAAAGGTACTTTGTTATAATATAGCATGTTTTATGAAAAATGTTTGTCTTAACGGTTTTCTAACTTTTTAAAAAAGGTTTAATATAACAGTTTTAAATAATTAACTGAATCAGATTGAATTTAAAGAAAATTAGTAACTCAAATAAAATAATTTCAGAATTTATTACAACTTATTTCCTTTTACTTTTTATAAAATAAACTATATCATTATGGTGTTATTTTATAAACTGTTAGCTTTAAATCTAAAAATGAAAGATTATAAGTTGTAAGTCAAGCTATTATGCATTTTAGCAACATTTATCTAGTATTCGAAATTTTGAGTTAATTAAATTATTTTATATTTTAATATAGATGTAGTTTTCGCAAGTGTACAAATATAGGTTACGATTTTAAAATAAAATAGGAAACACCAGTCCTCATTAATGGCAAATGCCGGGATGCACCCCAAAGTTAAGCCTATAACGCTTACTTCTTTAAAAAAAAAATTATATCCCAATTTATAATTGCATCTCATGTAACATCAGTGTCTATTGCCTGGATGCTTCAGCAGTAAAAATGGGCGTTAGACACTATTCAAATAGTATAATTGTAGCTTCCTTTTTTAAACTATGGTTTCTGATTTTTATTTTAGAACAGAAGTTATATTTTCGATTATTATGGATCAAGTGCGTCATCAAAGAATGCTAGTGCACACAAAACAAAATAATGCTGTGCATGGTAAGACGAAAGAAGAACTGAATTATAAAAAAAATATTTACTATTAATCTCCAGATAGAGAAAATTATAATAGCGGGCAGAAACATATTGCCATTCATAAAATAAGAAATCCAACACCTTAAGACAATATATACACACCTATCTATTTCTGAGAAAATATCCTAAGTTTGGTATCAGTGAATTTAAAAGTGTGCATTTGCTAATGCTTACCATACGAACGTGACACTTGTATTAGTTCGTATAAAACACCATTAATTTTATTCTGGAGTCCGAGGGCAATTTTTTCTCCATTAGTTTTATTTATTCGTCTTTATTGTGGCACAGGACAGTCATTTCTTTTTCCTCGAGTTATTACTATAGCCTTTATCAGAGAAACTGTGTAGGTATTTGATTTTTTGAGATAGCATGAGTCTCAAAACAAATACGAACTTCACCTCTCTGTCACGATGGAATATGCTGGAATAAATGTCTGAAGGTACTTAAAAAACCAGCCCATTTAAGCTAGCCTAGCAGATCATTATAGTGGTATACCAGTATACGTAATAAAACGAAAATTTTAACAAACCAATAGATATTTATATTTTCTCTACATACTCCTAAATACCTCTGTAGATTCAATAGTTCTCGATCAGAAACTATTTATAACGTTAATATTTTTGTTATAGCAACAGATAATGGAGTAATGTTTTATTTATTTATTTTTTGAATGGTGTTTAACGCCCGTTTTTACTACTGAGGCACCACAGGCGGTGAACACTGATGATACATGAGATGAAATGATATATTGGGAAAGGCTTTTTTAAGGAAGGAAAGTTCTAGGGTCCTTTAGGATCCTCCCCGGCATTTGCCAGTTATGAGGACTGAGGAAAACCTGGAAAAAACCTGTCAGGGAGGACGTTCCTGGCGGGATCGAACCCCAGACCTCACACTCACGAGTCCGCGCCTTAACGACCTCAGTCACCCGTGGCAGTTTATCTTTCTCTTGGAAATAGCCTAACATCGAACGGGTAAATGCAACCCTGATTGTTGATCGTGTTGTCACTGTGCGTATTGCTAATATAGATAGCTTAGAATAGAATTAAATTAGTTCTAGTTTTAAAAAGCATTTATTTTCTTCCAATTATTCCTCCTTCAAAATGCGTTTCATAAATGAACTTATCACACTGTTGGCAATGCCCGTAAGATAAAAACAATTCGCGGTCATTATGGAGACTGGCAAAACAGAGCCAGTGTGGCCAAAACCGCAGACTCGTCTAGCCAAGGGGACAAAGATACTGGAATATTGAGTTGTCCCTTAGGATAAGCTCTACTACGATGTAACCTTTGAAGTTTACCAGACTCTGATGGGAGAGGTTCGCGGTTGGACCGGAACATCAGCATGGAAAGCAGCAGAGTTCTGATTAAAGTTCCAACCATGAACGTGAATGTTTATTTTCTGAATCTCATTACACACTCTAAGCATTTAAATTATTTTTTAATTTCTTATTATTTCATCCCATATTCAGGTCTCTCCCTTCTGCTCCTATACCGACTTGTCAATGCTAACTTCTAGCCTCCATCGTTTTATAAACGTTAAATTAAAATCGTTGAAATGTCAATTAAAATGTAGTGTTTAACGCCAGTTTTTACTACTGAAGCACCACAGGCGATGGACACTGATGATACATGGAATGAAATGATAAATTGGGAAAGGACATTTTTATAGGAAGGAAACGTTCCAGGCCTAAGTTTAGGGTACCTCCCCGGCATTTGCCAGTTATGAGAACTGAGGAAAACCTGGAAAAAACCCAGTCAGGGAGGACGGCGGCATTCGAACCCCAGACCTCCCGCTCACGAGTTCGCGCCTTAACGACCTCGGCCACCCGTGGCAGTGCGGTGGACACTGTTAGTTGATACATGAGATGAAATGATAATTTGGGAAAGGATATTTTTTTAAGGAAGGAAACGTTCCAGACCTAAGTTTAGGGTAGGGTGCCTCCCCGGCATTTGCCACTTATGAGGATTGAGGAAAACCTGGAATAACCTCAGTCAGGGAGGAAGGTTCTGGCGGTTTTCGAACCCCAGATTTCCCGCTCACGAGTCCGCGCCTTAACGACCTCGACCACCTGTGGCGGTGATATTTGTAATATGCACACGGTTAATTACTCACATTTTTTTCTCTTTTTCTCTTATGTAGCGATTTATTATGTTCTATCATCATCATCATCATCATCATCATCATCATCATCATCAACGACCTATCACAAAACCCAACAAACTATAAACCCCCTAGAGCTAAGTATTAAGGTAAGTGTATAAAATTGAAAATTTTATGTTTCTGTGCATCAGTTACACAACTATAAGATAATAGAACTGCGATAATTTAAGTATTCTGATTTTATGTAAAGATCTCTGCTTAAAATTAAAAACCACTTATTTCAATTTATATTCAACTTATTTACATACATTGAAATAACAAAAGCTAATTATTTATGATGACTATTCCTTTATTATTTTATTTATTATACGAAAAAAATTGTTACAATAGACTTATAGAAACCAGTACGTTTCATTTTTATCGCATTACACATATAATATAAACAGTTGATTTGATTTATTTATGAACTCTCTTTAACATCTCAGGTCATCAGCGTCCTATTCAATTCAGGGCATGGAACGGCAGACAAATTTCGTCCAGGGACCTCTTTTTTCAGGCTTGAGGTTCTTTTTCGTGCCGTAAATCCACGACACGGGACCACGGCTTTACTTCCGTTCCGAAGGAAGCTGTATTTAGGATTTTTACGCCGAAAAAAAATGCGTCGAATCCTGGCCGGGTTTGAACCCGCGATCTTGTATTTAGGAGGCAAGTTTGGTTATCACTACACCACCAGGATTAACTTATAATACAAGCAACAGGTACTTAAAGTCTGTCTGTATATTTAAAAATATTGTCTCACTTTGCGTTTATGGTAATTATGACCACATTAAATTTTGAAAGATTTGTCCCATTAAATTTTAGTTGACGTTTTTTTCTTAGTTTTCCTTGGTGTAATTTAGTTTGTTAAAGCCACAAATACACCTAGACATCTAGTTTTAAAAATATTATAACACACACATTTCCTTGTCTGCACAACATTATATTATATAGTGGATATAGCTGAGATTTTAAAACTAAAGTGTGCAAATCAAATTATTTTCCAGTTCAGCAAATATTTTTTGCCACAGATAAAGGAATAAATATTAGTTACATTTATCAAGACCAAGTTTCAATTACTTTTCATATAAAAGCTGCCACAATTTCTTTTCCAAGGGAAGCACATCAAAAAACTTTCTCCATTCAGGGACAGCAGGCTTAAATACAGACACTTTGACAGAGGGTGTTAGATAATGGCAAAGTTACTTTCTCACTGGCGTGGTTAATGCGATTACGGAAATGCGGACCAGAATGCAACGCGACGGGTGCGTGAAGTTTTGACAGACACGTTCCTGCGGCAAGATAATGTGGAGAAGGTCTTGGAATATGTATGTAGTGACGCCTACAAAGTTTTCCTGGTTAGCGCAGTAAGGCAAGCAATAGTGGGGACAGCGATTGTTCTCTGCTGCTGCTTCTTTGGCCAGATATGCAAGTAAGAGCTACAAAAATGTATTTTTGCCAAAATATTATGCTATACTTGTTTCCGCCCCTATGAAATCACCGACCGTAAAAATGGATTTAATTGATTCATTAAAAATCCTTTGCACCTTTTAATGTTTACATGTATCAACTGGTGTTAATACAACACAGAAGCATTTATATATCGTAATAAACTATTTTTTTACCGTATTCCTCATCAAATACAACACCATCTACCGGTCTTCCAAAATATGTCCTGACCGCTCGCATGGGGTTTTGCGTCTCGGCCTAAGTCCAATATCCTCCCCACTCACAACCACCTGCCTACGTGTCTGCCTGTCCTTGAACTTCCGAGTATTATAAATACCATGCTAATGAGTAATTTATTCAAAAGTTCTATGAGCAATTGCATCCTTCCAGAACTGCAACTCATAACATTGTTAACAAATTCTATACTACGGTTCAGTGCAAAATAAACAAAACAAAAAACTCATAGCAACAACATTATTAAAGCTCAAACCTTACAAGTGTACATATATCCACTGTCCACGACAAGGTGATTCCGTAGCAGGTATGCATTATTGTAAGTGGTTTCTTTCATCAATGACCGAAGGGATAATCAATCCACAGCTAGTATTCCTTTCAGAAAAGACGTGCTTTCATCAAAATGATAGTGTGAATTCTCACAACCCAGTACTGTGAACTGTGCCCCATAATTTAACTTAGTTACTTTTTCATTACTTGATATTTCAGAATTTCTCAGCGCTGTGCTTAAATGCTGAAATGATTTCTTTTATGTACTAACGTAATTTCAAAACTAGAAAGGAATTTAGATGCAAATTTAGGGGGAGCGAATGATATCTATTTCAGAAGACAATTCAATGACAGAACATTGTTTCCAATTTTATATTTTGTATCATATGAAGGGGTAACACTGTACAAGACTAAATTGTAATACCTATATGTTTTATGTAAACATTTAGCTGAAATTTTGTAGCATACTCCCTTATAGACTGTTACCTCCATCAATAAACTCTGAAGAATAAAACACGCCCGTTACAAATATTTCTACATTTCTTGAAACACAGAAAAACAAAATGTAATTTTCTGAATTTTTATGGATATACTATGTAAGAAACGTCTAGCTTTCCTCGTGGTTTCTTATGAAATATGTGACACTACATGGTTCCACCCCCCTTCTCCCCTCCTAAAGGACTGCAGTAGTAGAAATAACGTCTGTGTGGAAAAAACATTCGCCGCGTGAGAGTTTTATTACAAAAACAAATTTAGTAGCTGCACAGCACCATTTTCCTTGCAAAGGTCAAAGCCTTTGGTTTTGTGCAGCGAGTGCTGATGCAATGGCATATCCCTGAACGATCAACGGTACCACAAGAGACTCGAGCTTTCAGGGAAATACACGAAAATCCTCCCGCAGTGTCAACAGAGCATTGTGTACGAGTGTATCGCTTATGCCCTTTTGACTTGGTTTATGGAAAGGATTGAAGCGGATGGCGTACCGCCGTCAGTTATTGCAGGTATTACAACTCTATCACCACTATCAGCAGAAATTTTTCTGAATGGGGCTTTTTATTTCATGGAAAAGGGGTCATAATCATATAACAACTACTACTTTTACTGAAGAGGCGACAGTTTTTCTGAGCCAGACCGTTAACAGGCACATGTGAGGAATAATTAATCTCAGGTTGTTTTTATGATTCCCCGAATATTTATATTTTCTTTAAAATCTCCAAACTTAGTTACTTTTTTCTTTTGTCCTTTTCTTTTAAAACAATATAGAGACAATTAAACGCAAGAGCGCTCTTTAAAATTTCTATTTTCAAGTACAACTCTATTCCTAATGATTCGATTTTCTTAATTTTCAAAACTTAATTTTCTTATTAAATTTAAATGACATATGCCGAATTCTGTTGTGAAGAAACAAATATTGCTATACCGCTAGAACGATTTTAAAATTTTGAGTTTCAGGCAAACTCCCACTTTTAATGACTCGATTTCCTGATTTTTAGAAACCATATTTCTTATTCCTTTGCTAGCACAAACCGAATTTTCTCTAAAAACTTTTGAAATTGCTGCCGCTAGAGCCATTTTTAAACTTCGCTTTAACGCCTACTCGTTTTTTCAGGTATACCCCCACTCCTAAAGGCTCGACCCCTCTGCTTTTCGGAATCAACTTTTATCAATTTATTTTAAAGAAATGCGCAGAGTTTCGTTCCGGTAAAGCAAAAATTTGCAGCCGCCAGAGCGGTTTTTCCAATTTTTTTTTAAAAAATGTTTCACTTTTTAATTGATGGTTACACGTCGGATTTCGTTGAGAGAACCGAAAATTGCAACCGCTAGAGCGTTAACAGACTGTACGTACACGCACACGCACACACACACACATACATTTTTATAATTTTTTGTCTTTTTCGGTGCCTAATAGATACGATCGATGGAGATTTGGAAAGATAAATCAAAACGAATTCTATTAGCACGATCGCAATAGCTTACATTCCTTCGGAATTTGATAAAATAAATAAATAAATAAAATAGAAAGAAGTTTTAGTCGTACGGCTGCAATAGATTCATTCCTTCTGAATTCGCTAAAAGAGAAAATACATACGACAAAATGAGATTAAAATATGGAACGATGAAATGAAAAATACAATTGAAGAAAAACACATGGTTTTTAAGATATCGTTAGTATAGTATAAAAAAATGAACAACAGTGTCAAACAAATGAAGTAGAAAATGAAAACGTTTATTTAGGTTTCACAGCATTAGACCTGTCTATAAAATAAACAAAGAGTGCAAAAGCAACAGGCTACGATGTAATAAAATAAAATTATTGAAGTATGAAGGTTTACTTTTATATTTAAACTTCTCTCCGTATGTAATAAAATAAATAAAATAAAATTATTGAAGTATGAAGGTTTACTTCTATATTTAAACTTCTCTCCATATTATCAATATCTGTTGGCAATCAAGGCAAATACCAGAAAGATGGAAATCAGCCTTGATTATATCGCTCTTCAAAAAAGATGATGTCAAAGAGTTTAAGAATTACAAAGGCATCCGTTTATTGAATTTGGAGTATAAAACATGTGCTAGGATGATAAAGAAAAGTTTCAAAATAATATCAAAATAATTAATCAGCAAATAACAAAATGGAATTCGCTCCGGAAGATAAAAGAGTGATATTTTTACCATATAGCAAATATTCGAAAAAAGAAGAGAATTTAATTTGGAAACTGATCCTGCGTTGATAGAATTTGAAAAAGTTTTCGACAAAGTTCAAAGAATTACATTAATAGTTTTATTGACTACACAAAAGATATCCTCATAATTTCATAGAAGTGATGCAGAATTTATATGGGATTTGCAATACTTTAATTAACTAAAACAAATCCTATTGTAATTAATAAAGAGACATGACAAGGGTGTTATCTATCGCCGATACTTTTTAGCATTTATATTGATGCCTTTTCCAAAAACGGAAACAAAATTTAAATGTAGGCTTTGAGATAAGATCTCATAAGTGTTTAATATTCACATGTATGCTGATGATGTACTTATAATGCAATAAATTTAGATTACTGTGCTTACACTAAATAGTAAAGATATAATTTCAAAATATCCAGAGAAAAGAAAAAGATGTCATGTATGGAAAAAAAACATGATATTTTCTAAAATTATGTTGAGGACCCCTTATGACTAGTTACTAGATCGTCTCTCACTTAAAAATCTAGGTTGAGGAATAAATAAATCAGTTCTAAATATTTATAAAAAATTAGACCAATGCAATGTACATTTGACACTATACACAGAGCTTTAAAAAATAAAACAAAGAACACGAGAATTAAGTTCTACAGTGCGATCAGTAATGCTTTCCTCCGCAGAGATCCAGCTAGAAAGCACTCGGGATAAAATAAAACTGGTCGCACTGTACAAAATGATGACAATTCCCGCTTTAATTTACGGTTGCAAAACATGAGTCCCTATAAAACACAATACACAGAGTTCGGGAATGAACTTTATAATAAAACTGACTTATAAATAATGAAAAATTAAATCACATACCCAACGAAGAATTCAGTAAATAATTAACTATTAATTCCATTAATGACTAAATACAAAAATACTAATTGGATACATAATATTATCAGAATGGATAAAACTAGACATGTTTTCTTTCAAACGCTGTTTAACATCTCAGGTCATCAGCGTCCCATTCAAATGGTCGAAAAATTTTGCTCAGAGGCCTCTTCTTTCAGACTTGAGGTTCTTTTTCGTGCCGTAAATCTACGACACGGGACTCACGGCTGTACTTCCCTTCCGAAGGAAGCCATACATAGAATTTTTACGTCCGAAAAAATTCTTCGATCCTGGCGGGGTTCGAACCCGCGATCTTGGGCTTAGGAGGCAATGTATGATTACTAAGGCTAGACTTCCAAAGCAGGTATTAGAATATAAATATAAAAGAAGCATAGGACGACCTCTAAAGAAATATATAAATTTACTGTGAAGACGAAAAAGACAAAGTCTCTATCGGGATAAAGGAGAAGTTTTTAGTGTGATCCGTTGGAACTTCCTGATTATTTTATAGAGTATTCCATCCACAGTTATCGATCCTGGTGGTGTAGTGGTTACCATACTTGCCTCCTAAACCCAAGATCGCGGATTCGAACCCGGCCAGGACCGATGTATCCTTTCGGGCGTAAAAATGGGAAGTAAAGCCGTGGGTCCGTCTCGTACATTTATGGCACGAAAAAGAACCTCAAGCCTGAAAGAGAGGCCTCTGAGCAGAATTTGTCGGCCCTTTCACGCCCTAAGTTGAATGGGACGCTGATGACCTGAGATGTTAAAGAGCGTCCGTAAATAAATAAATTAAAACAAAAACATCCACAGTTATCAATTCGAACACAAACTCCTTCTCAAGGATAATAACAACAGAAACACGAATGACAGTGCAGTGATAAATAATTGTAGATCCCTTGAGAGAGACAATAAAAATATAAGCGTTTATCTTAGAGTGAGATCCAGCTGTAAGCAGCTTAACATGTTCCATTAACATCAGTTGTACATAAGCAACAAACGACCTGAATTAGTGCTAAACGGTCCTACTGTATTCTTTGGTCTTAATTTACAGAATTTATAAAATTTAATTTTGACACGGACTGTGGCCTTAAATAATTCATAAGCCTCACTTAGTTTGCATAGTTGTAACCGCTTGAAGTACCATATGGAACTATGAAAACATATTTTGTGAAATACTTAACACAGCTATACGAAACTATTGCATCTTTTCTTCATTACACCGAGAAGGGAAAGAAAGACATTTTGAGCATTGTATATATTTCACATTCTCTTTCCTTCGAGTGAATTTCCCTCATAATGGCCATTGTTTAACTGTATAATGCTTGTCCGTTGCAGGACTGTTCCAAGACAAAGGAAACATCTCTGCTGGCTGAGTAGCATATAGCATCTTTTAAGTCTTCACGCAAGTTACTTTCATGATCGTTATAGCTAACAACTTGAAGCATCTACGACAAATTCATACAATTTTAAATGAAATCTTTTTATCATTATGTAACAGCACAGACTTAAAGCTTGTCTTCGATGAACAAAACTCCATTCTCCAGCATGGTAAGTTTAACCCAATTGTTTTATTAAAACAAAAAGGTCATCACAAACACTAACTTGGGCGCCATATCTTAGCACATCATATGTTAACTTCAGTTTATTAAGCAGGAGTATAATTTTTTCCCCTAAATGCAAAAGGAATAAAGCAAGCAACTGTGCTTGTTTACTTAGCAAATATAAAATCATTAACTAGACCGTTCAACTCCAAGTATGGTCATGAATATGATCTTATATTCTCTTCACTTGATTAACCGTGTGCTTTCACAGCGTTTTCCGAAACATCTGAATTAGGAACCTCTTCCGCTGTTGATACACTGATAAATATTCTCCATGGGTTACAGAATATCCAATTGCAAAATTCCTTATTTTTATCTTGGACTCCTCACTGGCTTAACAAATAGCAGATGATATTTTTTGGCATTCAATAACTGCAGCAATTTAGAATTACATCTATGCAGGTTACATGAGGTGCAAAATTTTATCTTGGTCTCGTATTAGACAATGAAAATACAAATCAGATGCTATCTTCAGCTGTTTGAATAAAGGCCGTCTTTTAAATCGTTATGAATTCATCACAAACATATAAAATATATCGTATTATTCTTACATCACGGTATTTGTTCGGTGCGTATGCAAAAACAAGATCAATTTTATTGAACTACACCCATGCAAAGAATGAAAGAAAAAAAAACCTCAGTCAAACTTGCTACATTTGGTAAAATACTTTGCACCTATTGGGAGATTTATACCTGATGACCGACACGCGGGAGGAGAATAGCGAGTGGAGTTTAGCGAACTGCTACGTTGGTTTTGAGTCTAACGCCAATTAATCAGGGTCCTTTGAACAGAGAAAGAAACAGCACTCTCTAATGTTATAGTACAGTCTGCTAAAATTACTAATTGAAAAACTGGGCGTAACTGCTCTATTCTATAAGAATGTTTATTTACGATTTATATATTCGTACCGAGGCTTCTCATGCTGTCAGAAACTTGAAGAGATGATTGAGTTCTAAGTCCTAATGGGATTTATAAATTAGTACTAAACGCAACACCGGTAAAGAAAAGACAATTAACAAGGGCAATGAGTAATTTCATAAGCAGATGTGAGAAAAATAGCAGAAAATGAAGACGGGAAGTTCCGGGATCTCCTTGCGTGACTGGGTGACTACAAAAATGTTTTGAGTGCATTAGACGTTATTAGAATACAACTATAATGTTTATAACACTGACTCTTGACCTGCCCCGCTCTTATCGACTCTAATATAACCAGGCTGACTATGAACATATATATACTGACTATGTGAATAGATTATATACACCGTTTTATAAATAATAAAATAATTTTAGACACATAACTTATATCGTGGTACGTTGCTACATTCTGATTATATATCTCACTTCAGCTTATGTTCTAGAACTAGGTTCAACCAGAACATCATCTAGTTCAGCGATTCCATCTAAAATTATATTTGAACATTTTAGTCCTAATACAAAACAAACTCGGGTGTATATATGAAAGCATTTAACACAAAGGCCAAATTGACGTTTTTAATATTAAATGTGATAACGAATGCCGTGTCAATGATGAGCTCTAAAGCTATTATTATCTATCCTACAAACAGATTAAAGTGTTCACTATTTAATTCAGCAGCTAATAGTACACTTCGGTGTTAGTGCTTAGAAAATAAGCATCGATGACAGTGTAAGTAATGATGCAGTGGATTACTAGTGGGCAGTTTAAACGCCAGTGTCACAACATTATTAATAATGAGCAATTCTGCCACACCCACAGGAATCCGGACTGAAATACCACGAACATCAACAATATTGTTGAGCTCAAAATTCCTCTTGCGCGTCATCCCAAAAATCATGCCATTAATAACCAACGACAGTCAATTTGTTTCAACAGTGAAGCGTTGGGACATACATTCAAAGTTCTGCTCAAGTTTCTACTAAGAATATTTTATGGGAGGTTTCCTTAAAAACTTAATAAAACTATTAAAAATCTACATTCTCATTTTGCACAATCCTTCACCAGTTTCTGTGAATTTATTGTACGTGTAGTAGATTTTTTTTGTCTTGAAGTATTTGGAGCCTTAAAATAACTTTAGCTTAAATCAAAGTTCGTACAACAATTCGAATACAGAATTAATAGCAGATTTTCTATTTGTTCATTTTCATGGGCTAAGTTTTGCGTCAACATATTGTTCAGGATTTGAATTTAATATAATAACCCTTCTGTGGGGTAACCATGTTTATGTTCCTAGGTTATTTATCTTTGAAAAAAGAGTTGTAATAATTATTTGCGTTGTGGTGCATCTTTTTGTAAATGTAGATGTCTACGTGATTGAGGAGCAATCCAGCATATATAGTAGCAACATGATACACCACTTCTCTCAACATGGCCGAGATTTCCTTGATCGTTTTCCGCAGATGTGAAACCGAACACGAAGTCTACGAATTGACATTCCCATTTAATTGTTTATGGGGTTATTTAAGTGGTCCCATTTACAGCATTGAAGCATGGATCATTAATTTCTAGTGACTACGGAATCTCAGAACAAGTTAAACGCTCAAAGGCGCGACGTTGCCATGTCTTATTGAACCTGCTGGAAGACGGTTTGAATCTTTCTGTAATGAGTATTAATAGCTATTATGTACAGTAAAATGTTGTAGAAAGCAAGTAATATAAATTAACGGTTTAAAATTAAATAACCAAAGGCTTAGATTGCAGATAATTTAGAATACAAAACTAGTAGTTACCAAATTGAACATTTCTGTAATGTTCTCTAGCGAAAAGTGTTATATTTATCAACTCTACCAGTATTAAAAGTTTTGTATTACATTCCGTATTGCGTATTAGACTAGGGAATTCCAGGTGACGCGATTCGACTTTGTTTTGTCGTACGGCACACACATTCACTGGAGGTTCTAGAACGCAGCAAGTTTACTTCAACGCTAAGGCGAGCATCAGATGTACGGTAAACTGTCGAATCTGAGCATCCGTAAACTGGAATAGGGACAGATAAAACTAGTGCAATTTATCCTTATGGATATGCGGAACAGTGATAGCTCTGGAAATGTCCACCCCATAGCGACTGCTCTGCGGTCAGGAGAGCCTTTTCTGCATGTAAGTGTGGGTTGCGATGGTGCAACTTGTTTCTTTATCGACCCCCATCTCCGCTTGAGCATGCCGCGATCGCAAATGGCTTTTTCTTTCTCTCATTGCCGCTGCTTTCCAGAAAGTACTCGCCTGGTATTACACTTCAAATGTGGCCCATATAGAGGCAGTAGGAGTGAATGTAGATCTAGGTAATATGTATAGAAGCCATTTCTCTGCGCAAAAATATTTTTTTAAATAAAAATAACTATTTTGCCAGATAAAAACAGAAAATGAAACCGAAACATTAGTTTTACATTTTGGAGCATTTTTCGTTGTGTTGTTGTAAATAGTCCACAGATGATGTGTATTTATTATAATTAATGCAGAACTCTGTAGATGAATTCTCAGATTGGCGAGTTAAGCTTAATACTAGGAACTTATCATGGTATAAAAAATCCAAAATTATAGCCAGCAAGGGACTTAGCGCTTCGAATGCGTTGCAAGAGTTTTAAGCATTACATCGTATATGCAAAACTTATTTCAGGGTCATGTACATCTTCATATATCACCGCCACAGGTGGCCGAGGTCGTTAAGGCGCGGATTCGTGAGCGGGAGGTCTGGGGTTCGAATCCCGCCAGGACCGTCCTCCCTGACTGAGGTTTTTTCAAGGTTTTCCTCAGTCTTCATAACTGGCAAATGCCGAGGAGGAACCCTAAAAATTATATATCATTTCATCTCATGTATCATCAGTGTTCACCGCCTGTGGTGCCTCAGTAGTAAAAACGGACATTAAACATTACTCAAAAAAAATTGTTCATATATCGAGTTTTTAGAAATGAATTGTTGGTGACTCTTGGTAAAGGATTATGCGGATTATCCTATACACCGAGTAAAAAGTAAAGGAAACAGAGTTGTTCATTAGAGAAGGCGTATTTCATTAACACCTGCTTCAGCTATCTTCTGAATTTCATTGCTTTCAAACGTCAAAAAATCCGTTATGGGTGGTGTTTTAAACTTCACTGGTCTGTAGTCATCATATCCAGTTACTGTTAGAAGTACTTGAAAGAACTAATTGTGTAAAATGCATTTCAGAAACTAAACTGAAGCCTCAACGTTAATGCGAACTGAATTTTGTTCAAGAGAATACGTCTGCTTCAGCAGCGCATTGGGTGTCCAAAATACAGCTCGTCGAAAGTTGTACATCCAGGAGGGGATCATTATTATTTATTTATTAATTCATTAAAAACTCTCTTTAACATTTGTGATTATTACTCAGGGCGTGAAACCGGTTATATATTTTGCTAACAGCCATCTTCTTTCAGGCTTGAGCATTTATACACCATATCATTTGATATGATGACATTTATGAGTTATAGCACGATAAGTACCAAGTGATTCAACTAGAAATATGTACTACTCGCGAGGGTAGGAAATACATATTTTGAAAAAGAAATGCGTTACGATTTGTTTCCTCATTAGACCTGATTATCATGATATGTGCAAGATTCATAGCGCTGGAGTCTTTAGTAAGCAATGAGAGTAAACTGTGTCGCTATGAAATCGGCCGCAGATCTAGCAGCCCCAGTTATCTCGTCAAGAACGGAGAACTGCCTGAATTTGAAGCTTATGTGAAACATCAACAGTTAGATGTCGCTCCAGCGTATGTCTTTCTCGATCATAAAAGACATGCGGTATTTAGATTCCAAATCAGCTTGCGATGAGATATTTACAATGTCTAAAGTGAATCAGATTGAAAACATTTTAAACATTTTCCCGTTGTTACTCTCAAGCTTTTGTTTTATTTCTACACGAAATTTCGAATTTTTATTTCAATTTTGAAGGTTTTTTTATTGATTTATTTACGTACGCTCTTCAACATCTCGGGTCATCAGCGTCCCATTCAACACAGAGCGTGAAACGGCCGACAAATTTTGCTCAGAGACCTCTCTTTCAGGCTTGAGGTTCTTTTTCGTGCCGTAAATGTACAACACGGGATCCACGGCTTTACTTCCCTTCCGAAGGAAGCCATACTTAGGATTTTTACGCCCGGAAAAATCCATCGGTCCTGGCCGGGTTCGAACCCGCGATCTTGGGTTTAGGAGGCTAGTATGCAATTTTGAAGATGCGTGTGTAATATACCCCATTATAATAATTCACAACAATAAAAATATTTGAATACTAAATGACAAAAAAAAGTGTTTACATTTGACTCGCTCTCGTATTTTGGGTCATGCTTTACTATTGGATGGCTTTGGGTAATGAGCAACACAGTACCACTCAACAGCTTTTGCCATAACATCAGCAGCTATCAGAAATGTCATCACTTTAGATGGGATGTAAACAAATTCACTGTATCGTAATAAAAGTTTGACCATTCGACACGAATTACTTCACAATTAGGTGTGAAAAGAAGATCTGAACATTTCTTGAGTGAATCAAATAATATTAACACATCTCTATTCAAATGGAATCATGTTTATATTAAACTCATTAAATTCCAGGGGTTGTAAGGCATTTCCCTACGTTCCGAAAACTGGAGGAGCTAACAAACCAATGAACTTTAAAACAGAGTGAAATTCACAACTGTATAACACACCGAGGGGGAAAAAACTACTGAAATCACGCAAATGAGTGCACAGAGGTGAAGCAAGCATGGTAGAAGTACAGAAGTACACCAAAGAGAGGAAAAGAACCAAAAGAGTTAGGAAAAAAAGCATGTAATTTTTATCGTGACAGTTTTACTGCATACCCACCCGTAATAATGGAACATTAATTACGCTCATATTCTGCCTGCGCGCTCTTCTCAACAATGTTATCTACGCGTTAAATATTGTGACTCAATAAACCGGGAAAAATACCAGGAATTCCAGTAACGTTCAGCTATGTTGTATATTCCACCTGTTTCCTGAAGGTAACGCAGTCATAGCCATATCACAAATGGTATTCGTTCAGATAAAAACCATGCTATAAATATATCATTGTTATGTGTCGCGATGGACTTAACTAGCGGAGGAAAACAAAGGCTTTGTTAACGTGTTGCAGAAAATTCTGAACTTTCTCTAAGCTATTTCGACGGTATTATTGTTATCTTTTGAGCCTTTGGACAATTGTGATGAGGAAAGTAAGCTGGTTGTTTTGTACAGCTAATACGAAAAATACAGGACTTGAATATTCCACCCTTAACACGCCTCAAGAGCAGAATGTACCGATATACAAGAAAATATCAAATGTGCTATTTTCAATAAATACAATTGTGCCTTTCTTGCACGTACTCCCTTCTACCTGTCACCTAATACTCACACCTTTCCCATCCTTAGCTTTATGTCCACGCTGGAAGCTTTTGCTACCTGTATCCTGTTCCTATTGGTTGGGACAGATAAGGCACTTTTTGAGAAGGCTCCTCATTGGGGTAACATACGTTTTGATCATTACTTAAAATTGATAGGACGACAGCTCTCTCCGATAATCCGGCACAGTTATCGTGGTATTATGAAGATTTGTAAGTGATTGTAAAAGCTTAAATGCCTGGCTTGTTAAATTGTACTAGGAACTTGTTAGAACGCTTTGAAGCTCTTTTAGAGTAGGTTAACAATGAAGCTTATTTAAAAATCTTTTAAACGAAAATTTTTGTAAAGTTTAGTCAGACAAACATTTTAATTCGTTTAATTGTAATACGAACTTATGTGGGGCAAATTTTTGAAGTTGCTCTTAGAAAAGACTTACAATTAAGCTATTTTAAAGTACTTTAAATGGGGATATTTTTAAGTGATTATTCAGACAATTTTTCGATGTTTTAAAAAATGTAAATATATTTAAGATGAAGTATTAAGTTAAATTTCCAAACTCTACATTATATTGTTGAATGTATTGTAAGCAAGACAATGTTCAATTTATTTTACATGATAACCGAGTTTTGTTTATTGTGGAATAAATCAAAATATACAGTAACTGTCTTCCCCAGTATTTGAAAGTTAATTTATCCTGGCAGTTTTCTCACTAGCATAATTTTTATTTTAACTCTCGTCCAAGCATAAAAGGAAGTGTGTCAACGTGAATATTATAAAGACTTTGCAGAAACGGAGGACCAGTTGTATAACATGCAATTTTATGCAACATACACATTGCGAAACTCCATTTTATTCAAAAACTAAAGACTGCGGAAGGTTTAGGGGAAACTTTTTAACGTTATGGGACTAGGGAATAACACTTACGGATTTTATTAGTCGGCCACGGTGACTTCTTAAACCCACATAAAGTGTTAATCTATCAACAATAAGCATTACTAAATTCCTTAAGCATAATTTACTAAATAACGGACAACCCACGACAGAAGTCTATCAGGTTCCATAGTGAAGTAAATACATTTTAGCAACATAAAAAAGGAAATAGTTACTTGTTATATAGATTATTAAAGTATGGTATACCGACTGAAATATTAAATATATTTTTGTAGTGCTGAGGGTGCCAAGAAAATGTATACACACTTTCACATTAGATATTCATTTAATATATTTCCAAGTTGGAAGCGAAAAACAACAGTAATGTGTAGTATGATGTTCTGTAAACAGATGTGACTCACATAAATATGATAGCGTTGCTACGTGACAGGTAAATAACAATGAACAGATTAAGCCAACATTATTGTAAATCAACAATAAACAAATGAAACCAAGATTACTGTATAATGTTCTGTAAATAGATGTGACTCATATTGCGTTATAGTGCGTTGCTACAACAAAATGGAGCCAAGATTATCGTATGAACAACGGAAAGCAATTATGAAGTGAATTGGAAAACCGAGAATGTTATTGAAGTTCAAAGGCAATGGAGACGTGTGTACAGAACCGCCAACGCGAGTAACAATTGCACGCATTCGAGACAAATTTGAGACTCATGGTACCGTATGCGATGTACACAAGGGCAGATCTGGGAGACCTCGCACAGCAAAAAGTCCCGCGTAATGGATCCAAGGCACTATCCTAGACATTATCCTAGGCACTGGATAGGACGAAGAGGTCTCATTGAGTTTCCACCGCGTTCTTCGGATCTAACTCCGTTAGACTTCTACCAATGGGGAACTCTTTTAACGATGTTTATATACGTAGAAAACCAGCTACACTGGCAGCACTTCGGGAAGAAATTGAAACGACATGTGCTGCAATCGCTGAGGACACTTTCGCAAACGTTGCTCAATCAGTAGTTCAACGTGCTCAGAAGTGTATCGACGTCGATGGTGGGCATTTTGAGCAATTGTTTTAACTGTTGTAACCGCAAAAATCCATGAATTTATTGCGTTAACACGGTTTTTTTCTTTGCTTTAAGTGTGTACACGTTTTTGGCACCCTCTGTATAATGTTCGTAACTACAGCATCTAATAATGTTGAGTATTTATGTATTTGTGTATAAAATTTTATCTTTCACTTAACTTTTACATACGAAACAATACAAGAGCCCTATACACAGCTTTTAGTTATGGATCTATATAATTTGCATTTCAATTAAAAGAAAATAGCTTTTATCTCTCTAAAAATATAAATTTATAGATTCCCCATTAAATGTTAAGATGAATTTTCAAGCAGGCTGCTGAAAGGGCCCAAAATTCTACAGGACATGTCTCTGTTAGGTCAGCCCGTCTCTCATATGCTCAAAATTGTAGTTTACTTTTGTTCTATTAAAGGAGGCAGCAAAGTTTTATGTCGTGTTAATTTATTTCCAAGTCACTAAATGTAATCCGTTTTAGATAGTATGCTGAGAGTGTATTGTCTATCATCGTCTAATTAATTCATAAATATGAGTATACATTTTGAGATTGCTATTTTTAAGGATATAAAATATAGAAATGTCTTCAAACTCTGATAGCGTTCTCTACCCGGAATCAGATGGAACTCTGTTGTATTCCTCATCAATGTGATATTACGGACTAAGGACTAAAGAACTAAGGACCAAAAGATGACCTAGTATCCCTTATATTGAGCCAGAACAAATTCTTTTTTCTATTAAATGTATGGTCAAAACTTTCCTCTCTCAGTTTGCCAGGGAGGAATAAAAGCAGAACTTTCGTGACAATAAATGGGCACAACTCTAATTAATTCACCTGAAGCATACACGACTAAAGTTATAATTTCAAGGGAAGTTAGACAAATAAGGAAAGTTACTGAGCTAATTACTAAACATGGATCCTTTTGAAAACACAGGTTATGATGCGCTTGCTGTCAGCAGAGACTGGTGAGCATTGTTCGCTCGAATGTGAAGCTTTAGTCCATACGAAACTCTTCTATGTTTACATTTGAAAGTTATTTTATACAAAATATAAGTACCTAATTTATCCCTAATAATTTCTATGCCAGAAGGGTATTAATTTAGTGTTTTTGAACTTTCGAAATAAATAACTCTGCAATGCTTCGCAATGTAAACAAAATTAATATTAAACGAAAACTCCTGATAGATTGCTTACTGTAAATAGTTCTTTATTAAACACTTCTTCGTCCTATCTGGAATTAACTTGTTTAATTATCTTGCAGTCAAGATAAGAGACTGTTTTTACCATCCATGTTGATTCCTAACTCATAAAGAATATTATAACACTGAATAGATTACTGGCATCTTTAACATGAAGCGATCAAATTAATCCGGAATGGAGGATGTTTCAAAATACTTCCGCTTGGCGCAGTTTCTCCAGTAAACTCATGGGATTTGAACATGCAGCGGGAGTGTACTAAACAGTTAAAAATGCAAGTCTACGTCTCAACAAGAAAGCCCGTATATGGGCTGTATGCCAATAACCCTCAAACGCGAGCTAAAGTAAAAATCTTAATATATGTGAGCTATTTCCTATACCGGATGTTTTCGAAAAGTGATGAATCCATTTTTAAAAAAAAAAAACATGTTCAATTCTTTAAAGTTAATGCAGCTCATTAAAATGCCTTATAATGAAATAGAAATCTCTAGGTTAACCAAGAAGGATTCACACAAGAACACGTTATACATTCCTAGAATTAGGCTCGTACTGACTTCCTCTCCGGCTCTCCAGTCGGCTTTCAAACGTGAAAACAAGATGATAACAGCAGAGATCGATCAACTGCACGTGGAGCAGTCTCTCGAAGGAAAAATCACGCAGTATTTATTTTCAAAATCGTAAATTTCTTTAATATTCTGTCTAATATTTATTATAACAAAGTGTTCTGGGAACAGGAGTTTCATATTTTGCAGAAATTATCTCTTGGTGCTTGGTAGATGCAAACATAATGATTTACTTAAAAAAAATTAAGGTTCATTTTTAAACGTCTTGTCCGAATCGAGAAGGAATGTCACATATAGTTAAATATCCTTTGCAAAAGTTTTACTCTCGAAAACAAATGCATAAATCCATAAGAAAGTACTGAAATTTTTTTTGAAGCAACAGGTTTAACTATGAAGACAAGTAAAGGAATGCACAACAAATATAATTAATGTGCCACTGTCATTATCACTTTTTCAATCTAATATAATTTAGTTTAAGGGCCTAATACAGTAACATTGTTAAAACCTAACGTAACAATTAAATTAAAATTTCACTCCCCTCTTCCTAGCCACCGGCCAATACGAGCTGTTAATATGTCCTGTTGTTCACAGGAAGAAGTAGAAAGGGCGTGGCAAAGAAAGGCAGTTGGCCTTAAAACGCCTACTTTGAGTGAAAATATTAAATTCATTGATAGTTATATAGCCGTTAAAACCAATGGGTTAAGGCATCAATCTTAACAGATTTCATCCATCATTCTTTGTCGTTTTGAAATGCATGATAAATGTTTGTATATCAAATAGATGGGTTTGCACCGTCATAGCAAGACAAATCAAAAACAATTTTAGATTAAAGTAGTATTTTAAATTCAGAGCTTTAGTCCTTCCTTAATTGCAGTCTTATATTTCTTATTTTAAAGATACAATAAAGGCTAATAAATCACTTGTTTGACAGTTACGTTTTTGACGTAAATGTCAAAAAATTTCAAATTTAAATGGATTAACCAGTTTAGTCGTAAATAATTTGTGAGATCTGACAGAAAGCATATTTTAATATGCCCTCGCCATTGTTATTTATCTTATGAGCATTCATATATATTTTATCGTTTTCTCATTAATTTTATATATTTTTATATATACATATATTTTATATTTTTTATATTTTTTCTCATTAACTTTATGTGTGTCCATTTTACTCCAACTGTGAATATAAAAACTTTATATATATATATATATATATATTAATATAATTAATTAATATATAGATCATTAATGCAGAGGTTTCTCCCCAAAATAGTGTTCAAACTGATATAAAAAATAATAAACGTTCCATGCTTAACAGGTTTATCAGCTCTTTTCCATAAAAAGGACTAATTTTCCTGTTCTATAATGATAGCAAGATTACATTAATTTCATTCTTCAATTACTGAGTAAAAAATTGTGGGAATTTGTGACTGCAGCACTTCAAGATTTTAACATGTAGAATGCGAGGTTTTTGCTCAAGTTGACAGGTGATTTATGATAAAGCGAGTGTTTGGACTCCCTCTCCTGCCTTCTCGCTCCAAGGCTCGCTTCTACTTGGCTTCTTTTCGAGCTAAATATTTCCACCCAGCTACTTTGTGATAGCGCTAGAAGATGCGAAAAGTGAAATTGCTTCTGAATATGATTTGATGGATCTCTTTTTATGCTGTTTCCCTCCTTTTTAACGAAAAGTAAATATAGCGAAAACGATAAAATTATAATATAAACATATAGTGGAAAGTTCTTTACCAATAATACATTGTTTTCTAATTCTAACTTATATTAAAGTAGAAAAGTATAACAACATAAAATGAAAAAAAAAATATTAAAGGCTAGATATATAGCAAATACATTTTTATGTAGTTATCGTCATTAAAAAGTTTCGTTCACATTAACTATTAACCCTCGTATAATATGAAATTGTGAATGCAAGTTAGGTGAATGGTGCCTAAGTCATTTCTTAAATTAGCATTTAAGATATATAAACCTTAATATACCACACAGGTCCTTTTCATATTCTCCAGCAACATTTTCCGAGTAAAAGAGTAAAACATTATTTATTACACGATTTACATCAAATTGTATGACATCAAAATACAGCAAATAGAATGCATTTAAATTTAATTATTATATTAAGGGAAGAAATGTCAGCTACAATGTGAGGATAATTCCATGCAAACATCTTTCAGCCAATAAGCGAATCCACTGATACCGAATGACCATTAAGAATTGTTTTACAGTGACAGTAAAAGGCATGATATTCAAAAACTAACAAAGTGATACTTTTGTTTTCCCCTATTCATTTGTTTAATTCCTATCCTCTCTGCTTCGATTCGATTACTGAGCACGAAAAACGAAACATACCGTTTTCTGTTTATTATTGGCGGTAAATTTTCAAAACGTAAACAAGCTATTGAAGATAGCACCAAAGAATATAAAAAAAAAAAAAAAAAAAAAAAAAGCATGTTTTGAAATCAATTCTCAGAAATAATGTCCTTTTTCTAGAATTATCATGCCGAATATAACTTATAGCAGGTGATCCTCCCCGCCGTCTTTTAAATAAATGCAGACTTCCCTGCAGTACAGGATGCTTTTCAAGCGATCGCTTGGAATCTTAAGTAGAACATGCACTGATGAGTCGACGCTCAAGGCATGCTGAGAAGTGAAATGAAAATTGATAACTGTTTGTGAGGAGATATTATTGATAAAATATTATTGGTAAATAAATTCAAATAGAAAACGAGGTTTTGTTAGTTTACATTAATGCACTGTAGGGAAACCTACCTTTATTTAAAAGACGGCACAAAAGGGCTATCTGGAACAAGCTGATAGCTTTCCTGAAGTAGACTCGTGTAAACTCGTGTTTGTTGTCAAGAGATAAATGTTGATCTCAAATGAAATACCGAATTTTTTCAGCATTCGTGGAAATATAGAAGATAATTATTAAGCTAATGTACAATAATTAACAACTTTTAAAATGTTTTATTTGTTTAAAGGGTATACAGGACAAAATTCGTGAAGTGATAAAGTTGAAACTATAGGATCAATTAGGTGAAAGAGAAAAAATATGATTAAAGTAACTATAAGAGGTACAGAGCTAAAACATTAAGTAGAAAAAGTGTTGTAAAGAGACCCACATATACACAGATAGATATAGAAACTGTTTTTTTTTTTGTCTGGTTATTTAAAAAAAACATTCTTTATTTTGAAGTAGCAAGTCACATTTGATTCTAAAATACTTAACTTCGTTTCATTTGCAATGAACAGCGCCCCTTCAAATGTCAACATTGAGATAAACTGCCGCGAGGGTATCACTATCGGATTTCTCAATTCCTTTGAAGAAAGGGAAACAGTTTCCATGTTAGAAAACAGATGAAGTTTCAAGCCTCGAGGCAGGCAAGTTTCAAATACCCACGGCGTGCATATTATTTTACCCCCCCCCCCTCCTTTCCGTTATCTTTAAGACAGCAACTTTACAACCGTGAAGATCAGTCTCATGGATTACAGGTTTGCTAAATGTAAGTAGTACCTATAAAGTTCGTTTAAACAAGCTCTGAAAGCTCTAAGCATTGCTGCAACAAGAACATTTAAAAATAAATACATGCAACACACAATCATTAAACGAAATTATTCTAAATGGAGAGTAATAGATACCTTTACAGGCTTTCATATCAATGGGCAATGAGATGATCTGTTTTTTATTTTTATAAGTATTTTCCTTTATGAAAATCTTTGAAACTTTAAAACTAGTTATTGGAAATAGTACAGCGTCAGTTAAAATCTAAACAAACAAAAGCTATATGATCACAAATATGACTTAGAAAAAAAATGTCATTTTGTGATACAAGTAATGGAAGTTTTCTTTCCTTGCTATTTCTCTTTCCTTCCTTGAGATTTAGTGTGGTACACCATTAACTAAGGCTTGTAGAACGACTGGCCATAAAGCGATCCTTTAGAGCAATGATTCTCAACCTTTTGAATACAAGAACCCTCCTATTCTGCTGCTCCTGAAAAGACGACCCCTATTAATTTTCCACGTTGATAGCATTGCGAGCTATGAAACGTACGAGCTCATACCAGTCACAAAAATCCTATTAATTCGTTGTTACCTTTATGGATTGTATTATTACATGCCGGCGGTTCCATACGAAATCGGATTAATTTACCTTGAAAAGATTATTTGTATAAAGTGTTTATTTGTGTATGTGAAAGTATTTAGGCTTTAAGTTCAGCCTTTTCTTTTTTTCTTTTTTTTTTAATAGGTTAAATTATCGTATATTGGTAAAAATCAATCATTTTAAGGACATAATCCCTAAAAGGCTTAATAATCCCTAAAAGACATAATCCCTAAAAATCGAAAAAGTTGTTATTATAACTGACAGCGATTTTCTATAAATATATACATGTCATGTTTATATAATATTTCTACAGACAATATAAATAAATAAATTCATATTTGACTAACTTTTAAGGAAAACTGTAAAAATAAAAATATCGGCGGGTTGCTGTCTCTGATATAAAACGTTAATGTTTTTTTATGTTCTATCAAAAAATTCTAATAAAAATAATATAATTAAATTATACACGCAGAGGCACTTAAAACTGCAACAACCGCAACTCCTGTATTGTTGTTAATATTGACGACCTACTGTATTCGTTAGATATTAGAACATGTGAGGGTTCACAGAAAAATTCCCATTTGTTGCACAGAGTTATATCTTTCAATGGATCAATCGTCGTAAAAGTAGCAGATATTAAATTTAATAAATTATGAATGATGATAGTGTTTACGTCGTAAATCTAATGCAAATACTTTACGATTAATCGATTTTTAAATATTACAATGATATAGTAGTTTAATAAGAGTTTTCTTTTGCTTTCTTTCAACATTTTCTGAAGTTGATTCAAACTTCTAATTTGACACCCTTGAAAAATGAACGACATAGTCAACAAGGATATGCCAATTACACCACAAGACATGCATCATAGTATAACAGCAGCTTCTAATGCTATTTCTTCTGAAATGCAAAATATTGTCAATGTGCAGTAATTCATGCATCCAGTGTGTGTTGCAGCAAATAGTCACCATTTAGAAGAACTAGAACATACATATTTCTTAGACTAATGGTAACAGACAAGTTAAGATAACTTCAGATAATTCACTTATGACTGAGAAAGAGAAAGAGAAAGAAGAGAAAAATCCTTATTTAATTACTATATAACTATTCAATCACTCTTTATTCTTTTATAGTTGCCCTCAGATAACAATGTCATGGCAGCTAAACCATCCACCATACAGCCCACCCTTTGTCCCTTTGATTTTTTTTCTCTCTTTTCTGGTTAGAATTCTAAAATATTCGCCAACAGCTTTCTGCACGCAATGAAGGACTCAAGGAGGCTACGATGTCCTGGTTTGCTGATCAATCGAAAGCATACTTTCTAAGAAATCGGATGCATGATGTAATGAAATGTACTGAAAAAGGTAGTAGTTTTAATAGTCAAGTAAATCAAATACTGAATCTTTCCGTAACTAAACCGATTACTTATGTAACTCCAAATTCTATTCCGCTAGTTTTGTTCTAGAAGTAGAATAGCATGAAAACAAAGCAACAATCTTGAAATATTATATTCCATAGTATATATATATATATATATATATATATATATACATATATATATATATGATTAAAAGTTTACTAAAAGTATACTTTTTGTCCTGATACTATGTAAAATAAAATAATAGTGCCTTTTTGACTAACGCAGGCTTTGGATAACCCAAAAGCTGTTGTAAGCTGCAATAATTTTTCTTCTGAAATCATTGAACAAGTTTAGCATTTGCCACAATAGGAATACATAGTGCATCCTTCATTATAAATATAAAAAAGTGTAATAAAATTGATCTCTCCATTATAAAAAGTATGTTTATGAAAGCTTTATAGTGTATATCACTTCGTAATGGCGATGTGATTGATAGTGTTTACTTGCTATAAATGACGTTAGCTCAGTAGCCCAATATTTTCCAAGAAAAGCGTTGTTGAATAGCTTGATTATCAAACAGTCAAATCGACTATGCAACTGTGTTCTTGGCCTGCATCTCCTAGAATATGTTATCATGTTTATCAAGTATCAGTGCTTCCTGAATTCTCTTAAGTTTTGGAGCACGCTCAAATATTCCTGATTTGGGACGAAATATTTTCAGAACGACCACCAGTGCTTTTAATACAGCTAAATTGTCTCTAAACCAGAAGGCGGTCCCATGGGATCCGGAACATAAGATACTGTTAAATTGTATTCTTAAATGTATTGATGCAAACAATGGATTAGGAAATCGAAATATTGTAAAACTTTATAACGTATATTTATTAAGTTACGGTAAATTAGAAGCAAACAAGAAGGCTACTATTTGTTCCGGAGGTTCTTTCAAATAGGTAAGCCGAAAACATGAACCAGACAAAACACTTATAGTTTCCCTGATAAGAGATCGTATCTTTCGGCAGGTTGGAGCTTACCTGCCTCTATAATTTTACCACAATATCAAAGAAGATCATGAAAATATTGATGTCTTTCGTAATGCCTGATTTATTTATGTAAAAATATGTGTAGCAAAGGTTTGGAAAAGAAATAATCAGAACTGAGAATACAATTGCATATATAACCTTTTTGTAACTGAAACGCAACAACATCCCTCTGATTCAAGAATTAAAACGAACGAGTAATATTAGTTGTTATAAATATTAAATTTTATGCGTTTTATATACGTTTTTGAATTCAATGCTATTCTTATAATTATTCCTATTATGTAATAATATTTGCATTTATATGTTTGTTTACATATTTAAAACTTGTAAACAAATCATAACAATTCTTAACTTATAGTGAAATCTTAGGGGTACACAACAGCAAGAGATCTTAAGGGGGACCGCGGTAAAGGAAAGTTTAAGTACCGCTGCTCCAAACAAAGAACATTCCCTGAGCGAATTGGCAAATGTAATGATGTAACTATAATTAATGTACACGTTGCCAGTGCATGTATGTTTTAGTACTCTATTAATGGAATATTTCGTTGATATTCAATTTATCCTTACGCCATGCTTTTTTAAAATATCATTTCATCATTGGATACTCAGTTATTTAAGCTTTCTTTCCTCAACACCTCCCGCCAGCTAATTTTGTTTCACAATTCGTTTCTAAATATTTAACTCAGTCATGAAAAAGATCTGCGTTCATAATATCTCTTTATGATTACAGTTAAGTTAAAAAAACTTAAACCTTAATTAAAACATAACGTGCTTAGTCCATTATTTCCAATACGGTCTGCCAATTGTTATAAACTCTCCCTGGTTCCCAATTTATATTTTTCTGAAAGGAGCCAAACCTGAGTTTCTGAAACTTGCAGCTTCTGTTTTATCGCATTTTAATGTCTATTAATGTCAGCAGCATTAGTAGTAGTAGTAGTAGTAGTAGTAGTAGTAGTAGTAGTAGTAGTAGTAGTAGTAGTAGTAATAGCAGTAGTGTAGTAGTAGTAGTAGTAGTAGTAGTAGTAGTAGTAGTAGTAGTAGTGTAGTAGTAATAGTAGTAGTGGGTAGAAATAGTAGTAATAGCAGTAGTAGTAGTAGTGTAGTAGTAGAAGTAGTAGTAGTAGTAGTGTAGTAGTAGTAGTAGTAGTAGTAGTGTAGTAGTAGTAGTAGTAGTAGTAGTAGTAGTGTAGTAGTAGTAGTAGTAGTAGTAGTGTAGTAGTAGTAGTAGTAGTAGTAGTAGTAGTAGTAGTAGTAGTAGCTGTATTAGTAGTAGTGGTAGTAGTAGTGGTAGTAGTAGTAGTAGCAGTAATAGTAGTAATAGTAGTAGTAGCTGTATTAGTAGTAGTGGTAGTAGTAGCAGTAGTGGTAGTAGTAGTGGTACCAGTAGTGGTAGTAGTAGTGGTAGAAATAGTAGTGATGGCAGCAGTAGTAGTAGTAGTAGTAGTAGTAGTAGTAGTAGTAATGGCAGTAGTGTAGTAGTAGTAGTAGTAGTAGTGGTAGTAGTAGTGTAGTAGTAGTAGTGGTACCAGTAGTGGTAGTAGTAGTGGTAGAAATAGTAGTAATAGCAGCAGTAGTAGTAGTGTAGTAAAGTAGTGTAGTAGTAGTAGTAGTAGTAGTAGTAGTAGTAGTAGTAGTGTAGTAGTAGTAATAGTAGTAGTAGTAGTAGTAGTAGTAGTAGTAGTGTAGTAGTAGTGTAGTAGTAGTAGTAGTAGTAGTAGTAGCAGTAGTGTAGAAGTAGTAGTAGTAGTAGTAGTAGTAGTAGTAGTAGTGTAGAAGTAGTAGTAGTAGTAGTAGTAGTAGTAGTAGAAGTAGTAGTAGAAGTAGTAGCAGTAGTGTAGAAGTAGCAGTAGTGTAGAAGTAGTAGTAGTAACAGTAGTAGTAGAAGTAGTAGTAGTAGTAGTAGTAGTAGTAGTAGTAGTAGTAGTAGTAGTAGTAGTAGTAGTAGTAGTAGTTGTTGTTGTTGTTGTTGTTGTTGTACGTGTATATTTATTCCAGTGGCATAATTACAATTATGGGATTTTATAATATACTCTGCCCTTTACTAAGTACATTTTAAACAAAGTGAGGTTTCTCATGATGTTGAATTATTCTTGTCTTTGTACTTCTAGTCAAAAAGTGTTATACCTACACAGCGTTGAACTCGTTCATATTGTTGTCAGGTATTTCTACTTTCACCTAAGCTTCGAAAGCATAATCCTAGATTTACTTGCATTTTAAATATCTATTGCGTTCCCAAACATGTGCAAAACCTCTAAAATCCCATAAAAGTCTAAGCTGGAAAAAACTAAAATGAAAACAGAGCAACGCGTTTCAGATTTACATGCTAGGCCGTTCCATGCTAAGGGAGCTGTAATATATTTGACTTATTTAAGCCGCAAGTCTCGTAGATTCAAGTTTCTGCTGAACAAATGTTCTAAAGTGGCGGTAATTTTCTTCCCAAAATGTACGGTGGTGCATGGCCCGTAAGGTCCCGACACAGCAGAATGCAGCTGTATTTCTTTATATTCATAACGGGGAGAGTGTTGTGCCGCCGGGATATTTCGGTATAAATTTTACAAAATGGGCCCCCACATTCCGCCCGGTTTACGTTCCCTGACAGTACAGCGGTTTTAATCTCCCACTTTAAAACTTTATTACTACAGTTAGTGGCCTCGGACTTCCGACATTTCTATCCAGCTGCTATACAAGCTTAATCCATGGCAAGCACTAAAACACACACTTTCCTGACAGCCTCTAGCCCTGC
This sequence comes from Metallyticus violacea, assembly GCA_030762175.1. Classification (NCBI taxonomy): domain Eukaryota; kingdom Metazoa; phylum Arthropoda; class Insecta; order Mantodea; family Metallyticidae; genus Metallyticus; species Metallyticus violacea. The sequence goes on along the minus strand of CM060838.1, from coordinate 15,183,463 downwards.
ACCTCGACGGAAATCGGTATCGATGACCTCTCTGAATAAACTTAGAAGAATTGATATTCGCATTTCCTAATAGCAGAAAGTGATTTGCACTAACCACTATGTACCAATGATAAGTAAGCACAGACTGGAAAAAGCAATTAACATCCCTGAATTTCCCTATTGCAGACGGTAGAAAGGTATTGATTGATAATTGAAGCTTCTATGATTGTTTGTTGTGAAAACGGAAGAGTTAATTTCATCAAAAGTCGTCTGAAGTTAGAGACAAGAAGACAATTTTTTCTCGAGTAATGCGCCACCTAAAGATGACAAGGGTAATGAAAATTTACCGACGTCTGTAAAAAGTCAAAATGCTACACTTGTTAATACAAGTCTTAATAAAACATGCGTTTTCTTCGTTTGTTCCGCCCTAATATGCATTCAGTATGTTTTGTCATTATGAATACCGCCGAAATCATTTAGAAAACCGGGCCCAATGACGTAGTAATCTCAGAGGAGAGATATGGGCTCTATAGAAAAAAGGCGGAAAAGATCAAGATACTCGCCGATGTATGCGCACGTGAGATTCTGTGTTATCATGTAGCAAAACAACGCCAAGAGCCCAGTTTACACCGTCCATTACTTTAAATGAATGGGGTAACTTGTATAGATAAACCTGCTGACCATTCGAACGCTGTCTAAATAGTGAGAGTATTAGGGATGAATGTATTTTTAAGTGTATGTACATGTTAAACATTCTGATCATATAAATCAGCCTCGTTACATTAATTATCAATTCGAGATACAGCAATGCATATATGCAAATCATACGATAATGTTCTTCTCACACAGTCACGCATGAGCGGACAGAAAGGTCTGAAAATCACCATAAATATATATGAAGGATATCAACCGCTTGACAGTTATAGAAAGAATAAAAGCGGAACACAATATTTTAATTAACTTTAACTAATTCACAGTTTCTCGCGCTTACAGCAGCCTTACCCTTTAGAGACTATTTACGTTTCTTTGTCAGGCACAATGGAAGAGTGTAGTGACGGTGCGTTACGCATGTCAAAGCTTAGAAATAATTTTGTTTTGTAAAGAATCTGTATAAATAAATAAACATTTCCTATGAGATATTTTCGAGATTTTAGTAGTAAAAACAACAGTGTTCGTTCGTTTATAATTAATCAATTCTTTAGTATTACATACGGTACCTCCAGCATGCATTATTAGCATTATTATTTTTAAGGAAAATAAACTGAATCTTCCTGACAAACGAAATTAACAAACTGAAAAATGCATCGATTTTAACCAACAGAATACAAGAACTTTAATTATTAAATTATAGATTTAAGTAGAAATTACTGTTCTAAATATAAAACCGTATATTGAGAGTTAAAGTAATGAATTTTAATGATGATTATTAAGTAGTTTTAAATTAACTGTTTGCAAACTTTTGTTGAAAGCAAAAAATCATACTGTATTTAAAACTATTAATAAAAAAATTAAGTGTTATAAGAGCGGTTAAAAGTGGTGCCCCTCAGCGGCAATACGTTGCCGGCATCTACGTTGGAAACTCCTGTATTTCATTTAATTTTTATTCCATAAGAACATGACAGCTAAAAACTCTTTCTTGTCATTAAGAGCGCCTGTCTCTTGTAACTTTTAACAAATTTGCAAACAGTTTCTCTACCTGGAACACGGTTGCCAGGACATTTCTTTGGAAACTGCCTTACCATTTCACTGTAATAATGCATTTTTATAGATAGGGTTTTTCAAAAGTAATGCATAATTTGTTTTACAGGCAGACGAAAAATTAAAAAATTGAAAAAAGTGACCAAATATTATTTCTTAAGCGATCTATTTTATAAATGCGAAACCTTGGCATAGTCATTGCTGCATGAGCTATGATGTCAAAGAAAATAATTTTAAATTAGAATTATTTCTCTTTTCTTCTTTTTTCTTATACAGCGTTCGTTTTTGTCACTGCGAATCTTAATTTCTTTTATACAGAAGCATATGTTACTGTCATAGTAACATATGCTTGTTTACGAACCATAAGTCCTTGAGTTTGTAAAGCAGTTTAATATAAAAACAATTTTTAATTGTCTATAAAACAAATGAAGGTATGGAGGAATAAAATGAAGGCGCTCTATAAAAATATGTGAGTCTTTTCTTCGATAACGTCATGACTTATGCAGCAAGATTTCACATTTATAAAATAAATTCTTTAAAGAAATAAGATTAAACACGTCTTTGCATTTTTTCCTAAAATCAACTACTGTAAAACAAATTATAGGTTACCTTTGAAAATCTCTTGTATGTATCGTTTATAAAAACCCGTTCTTCCACACTATATTTATATGTGCCGTAACTAAAAAAGAATGAAAGCACCAAGTAAAACACGAGCTCACAACCTCTTGGCTAATAAAATCTGGATGGGGGATAGAGCAGTACATCAGAACAGGAGCCACTCATTAAACAGGACTCGCGTGGTTTACGCTTGTAGCATGGCGGCAGATCAGAATCTCAGGTGAAAATGGACTGAGAAAATTTACCCTTTATGTGCAGAGGATGAATCATGGTCACCCATCCTAGCGAAATGTAGCAGCACTGAGGTGTTGAGATGAAAGTTTCTGCCGCCTTGCTTTACTGACTCTAACAGAGAGCAAGGGGCATGCTGGGCTCTGCTGGCAGGCAAGGATGAGGAGCAGGTAGGCAAATTGATGTCAAAGGTGAGACAGCTCAGGTGTGAAAAAGCTTAAAACGGTGGGAATGGGCGGGTGGGGAAATGAAACTGAATTAAAAAAATGCATGTATTGTGTTTACTTATTCCATTGACAAGGGGGGAGAGGTTCTATATTCTGTATGTTTAAATTGAGCTATTATTATTATTATTATTATTATTATTATTATTATTACAGATTTTAAAGTGATTAGTAGGTATGCTAATTGAATAAATACATTCATTAACTTCGCTAACAAATCCTTCCCGAAACAAGTAAACTAACTATAGCCGCTTCTGCAAGTGTAATATACAGCATTGACGACTGACTCCTCTCTGACAGTCCGTAAATAAAATAGCCTCACTGTATAATCTCGGGCAGTTGCGTGAATTATGTAACTTTCTTCCTCACATACGATGTATTCATATTTACTGTGTGAATCAGATAATAGTGCTGTTTTAAATTAAGTATTCCGCACATTATGTGCTTCTTACTTAATGCACAATTCTCCAGTTTGCATCTCTAAAAAGAAATATAACTTCCCTTTCGCAGTTAAAACTGTTTGAACACCTACACCATGTTTAGCTCCTGTTGTAAACATACAGCCAAGCATTTGCATTTCTTCAAGTATTGGTGGAGCGTGTAAGAGCCAGTGAAGCACTACTACTAGCTCATACGCATGCGCACCTATTACCTTGATCAAGTAATTACAGATCGGCTGGAATATACTACACTAAATTTTACAAAACCATTTTTTTCCCCCCATATATGACGTTCCTTTTTGTCGAGGACAACAGGGTCATAGCTGCATTAGAATACGATATCCAGAAAGTCCATATAAGCTTACGGTATAATTTAACTTTTTGAGCAACATAAACGGAAAATAAATAATTAATAATAAAATAATGCGCCAAATTGATACTGCGATATAAATGAGTGAATGAGTTATTTTCTTCAAATTAACATACATGCTAATAATTTTGCAACCTTCCACCGTGCCTTTCATAATACACAAAAAGTATATTACTTAAATAAATAATGCTTCTGTTAACAAATGTATTTAAAGACGAGGTTACCGCCGAGGTCGTTAAGGCGTGGACTCGCGATCGGGAGGTGTGGGGTTGATTCCCACCAGGAGCTTCTTCCTGACTTAGGTTTCTTCCAGCCTTTCCTCATGCAAAATGCTGGGCAGATGTCCTAAACTTAGGTGGAACATTTCCTTCCTTTAAAAAAATCATTCCCAATGAATAATTTCATCTCACTTCAGGTGATGTCTCAGTAGTAATAAAAAAGACGAGCTTAATAAAATGTTTATTAAGATCTCTGTAGAACGATTTTCTCCCATTTATAGCTCGGAAATCACTTGAAGATAGATAATAATAATAATGGAAGAATTTAAGTGGCATCATCAATGTACTACTTAGGTATGCACGGTGTCCCAGAATCGCCGTACATTTTTTCAAGTTATACCCTCATGTACTTTCATAGCAGGCATGTCATTTAGGTTGCATCTTTCGGGGGTTTTAGGGATGATCAAAATTGTGTTTCTTTCCTTTAATTTTAGCTGACACATTTTCATTACCAAATACCTACAATAGATGCACAGGTTTAATACACAATCGTTGTCTCCTTTACTTGTGTACCTGCATAAATTATACATTCTTTTAGCTGTTAATGAATCTATCTGGCGTCTGCTCCCATAGCTTAAGTATTTACGCAATAATAGCCAGTAAAACAAGGGAACAATTGTCAAATAAAATATCTGCAGCATGTTTTCAGGAATTAGACACTAAGAGAGTTAAATTAGCTGCTGCTGCTGCTATGGCGTAATGCGGATTGCCTATTCATGAAAATTATTCGGCGAATCTGAGACATCTTGTTTTTTTTAATGGTATTTAACGCCCGTTTTTACTATTGAGGCACCACAGGCGGTGAACACTGATGATACGTGAAACGAAATTATATATTCGGAAAGGATTTTTTTTAAGGAAGGAATCGTCCCAGCCTAAGTTTAGGGTACCTCTCCGGCATTTGCCCGTTATGAGGACTAAGGAAAACCTGGAAAAAACCTGTCAGAGAGGACGGTCCTGGTGGGATTCGAACCCCAGACCTCCCGCTCATGAGTCCGCGCCTTAACGACCTCGGCCACCCGTGGCGGTTGGGACACCGTGATTGGTCGATAAAGCATTAGATCTCAAAGCATAAGGGGCAAATTACAATACAATTAGATCAATTTAGAGGTAAACAAACAACCTAAAGATACATTTTAATCACTTCGCTATTTCTGCTTCTTTTATTAACATATTCATTACATGTTCACGTTATACAATTTTTTACCAATTTAATGGAAGCTTCACATACAATATGGATATTCTAACAATAATGTGCAATTAAAAGTTTAAACCTAAAATAATATATTTAGAATCAAAATCATTTTACATCATTGGCGAATACCGCTCCTATTTCGTAGTACAGACAGATTTTTATAACTGTGAACAAAATATCACGAATATATTTTATAAAGCTGAAAAAATATTTCATTTGGGTCATAATACGCCATCGGCTAATAGAGCGGTGGAATTGCTACATAAATCTCGTAAAGCATGATACTGTAGTTAAAATCTACTTGACACTCTCTTTTGTCTTTAGTTAAAATTAAAATACATATATTTGTACCGGGGCCTTGTCTGCAGGACGAAAGACGGGTGGAAAATGTTCTCTGTTGCTTTCAGTTTGAGAATAACTTCGGGTTTATTTTTTGAGAGATTTGTAGAAATAATGTTAATGGTTGTATGCTCAGGTTCTGTAGGTAGTAATTACTTCCCAATATATGCTTTTCAACAACTTCTTCGTCTTAATTTCATGCCTGTGTTATGTTTTTACAAAGGCTATTTAATTTACATTTTAATTAGGCTGAAAAGATGCGATGCATTACTATAATACACGGCTATTACGGAGTCAAGATCTTAAAACAACTAATATCAGCATTTAAACAAATTTCTTCGCGTTGTTTTACTAAAAACAGTTAAAGATAGTATTTTATCTTGAATTCAGATTTCTAATGAGTGACAAGACCATAAAGATAAATTCTACCTTATTTTTTTTCCTCCACATATTCATAGATCATTCATAATAATCCCCGAGAATAAAAAATGAAAGGCGAAACTGCAAATATAAGCACAAAACTTAACTTGCAAGGGCCGTAAATCATTAAACAATGTATACAAATTAAATGAAATTAGATGACTAATAAAAATATCACATTTTATTTTTATTTTTCTAACATAATTCTCATTTCACATAATGTTGACAGCATATGCGACGAGTATAAATATCAAATGAAGTACATGTTTGGATTACATAAATGTCTTAAATCTAATTTTGCCATTGTCCATTGCTGATTTCATATGATAAAATTAACTATTTACATTACCATATTTACCGCTGGAATAATAGAGAAGCACTCACTAATTTAGCTCCTAATTATGTAAATGGTATTTCCCACATCAAACCAGATTTTTGCAACTGTTATTGGCCTAGAACAATTTAATTAAATAAAATAGAACGTGTTTCATATTCCTATGGCAAGCTGTTATCGGCATATCGCCATGAACTTTACCCTTAAGTTTTAGCGTGTACTATTAACCATCAACTACTACCAACATTGTGTAAATGACACCAGATTTTAAGCAATAAAATACAATAGTAATTTGCACATTGATTAAAGTCTGAATATGTTGGAATATAACGGTAGAGCTTTTTTTCAAGATGCTCGGTCCATTGTGCAATCAAAAATTGATTTTGCCAATAGGAAGTTGCCGCTTACCGGTCTCCTTACCTGCCGAGGCAACTTCTGTCACGCAGTCGGAACAATAGCGCGCATTTTATCCCTCCGTTGTTTATAAATAGTAAGTAGTAATTAATATTGTAATGTCTGGCGATCAGGAAAAAAGCAATCGAGAGGAATGTGGTATGTAAACATTTCTACCCTCTTCACTATGTTCACTATATTACTCTAGATAAAAAGTATACAGTGTGTTGTGTACTCCCCCATGTTTAGAAGTCCAACGAGAGTCAAGATCGGAGTCTGGGAGTAGTAAGTAGCATGCATGGGTATCTCGTACACTCGTAAGTGTGCAGAAAAGCAGTTCAAGCCCATTCGCGCACTCGCCTTCTTCTGATCGCCAGACTGTACTCATCATCAAGTATCTGTGAGATATGCTTGAATTCTTTTGAAAAGATTTTGAGACGCCACAATTCATCCTTCCAAATGTTGTAAACCGCCTCCAGGGTTTTATTTCAGGTACAGCAGTGAAGACGCAGTAATTGAATAGCTTTATACGCACTGCTGATATATATGCCAACTTGTTCAAGACTTTTAAGAAGTTCTAATCGATAGCCTATTTAATCAAAAACTTCCCCTAAGTTAAAAGCAGGATATTTGGTCTCTGCTTCTTGTCAATGAAAACTCCTTGGGTTCGACCAAATATAAATAGCTCTTCCCGGTGAATATTTTATTCCTGGAAATTCAGCACGAAATTCTCTCAAGTACTTGTACGATTTCTAATGCACATAAATAATTTTAAATAAATATTCTTTTTTTTCAGCTTATATATCTCACTCTAGGGAAACTCCACAATACAGAAATACACAGAGGAAACTGAACAACTGAAACAGTTGTTGCGATGAACTAAAGTTCAATTGCCTGCATCAACCCGGGAATATGAATGTCAACTGGTTTGCACAAGTTTGTACAAACAATGAATATTTACCGAAATGAAGGCATCCGTAGTTGTACTCTCGGGAGAAAGACATACAAGTATTGTGGGTCATATCCCTTAAATGTCAAAGGTTATTCATAGAGATCATGAAATCACTTCCGGATAAGAACAGCGTTGTTTCCAATGTAAAATGTCGCTTTCAAGGATTGAATGAATAGTGTTTAACGCCCATGTTTACTACAGATGCACCATAGGTGGTGGACGCTGATGATACATGAGATGAAATTCAGAAAGGATTTATTTTTAAGGAAGGAAACGTTCCAGATCTAAGTTTATTAATACTATAGGTATTTTGTCCTTCAAAGTTATTCCCAGCATCTTGCGTTGCATTTTTCTTGGTAATATTTGTTTTGTTCTTTTGTTATTCTGTTATTGACCATGTCTGGCACCCATATAGTAATACAGGGTATACACAGGTTTCGAGCGTCTGGAATCTGATTTTCTTAGTTAGTGTTTGTCTAACAATATAAACTTAAGGGCCCAAAATGCTCTCCAGGTGAATGAAATCCTTCTTTGTACTTATTTTTCCATTTTATAATGGAAGGAAATCTGTTGTCCTAGGTATGTATATTCGCTCACATATGTGAGGACTGTTCCATAAAGTTTTATCGGGGTTTCAGTTCCGTTTGAAATTAACTGCGTTTCAGTTTGTCTAGTGACAACGCTGCATACTCACATAATTGTTCTAGCATACTTTGTAGTGCTTTCGGTGTTTTGGATAACAATCGCATCGTCGGCAAACGTTAGATTTGTAAGTGGACTGCCGTTTGTGTTGATTCCCAAGTTATTATACCAGTCCATTTTACTAAATATATGCTGCATTACACAAGTGAAGAGTTTGGGAGAGATTGTATCTCCTTGGTGATCTCCTCAGTCCATGCATACTTGGCTAAAAAAATAACGGATATTTATATGGAGAATCTGCCCATTTTGTGAAGGAGATAGGTATGGGTGCATATTCTGGCAGAATGTATCCTCTGGGAACACCTGAGAAAACGCTGACTATTTTAAGACAGTTAAAGGACTATTGCTGGGGGGTCTGTTTCCAACCTACGCTAATTGATTGAATATGTGAATTTTCCTAGCCAAAGTGAGCGCAGCTAGAAGCAATTTATTTTCTGGTTAGAACACAATAACTAGTGGAATTATAGATTATATGTAATATGTTTCCATTCATATATCTGTAAATATCGTTCTTCCCTTTTTATGTTCATTTATTTATTATTAATATTGTTTTATTTGTACTATTATTTATTCCTCTCAAAGTTAAGCATGTACGGTCTACGACCCATGCATAAAATATATTTGTAATTGTGTATAGGATTTTATAAGAATAAAATTACACTTACCACTACAACTATTTAGCCATGGCAACCAGGCATAAACATGCAGCTGAACGTCAGAAAGCAGAAAAGAGCTGCATTGGAATTATACCTGGACTTGAACAAGCGGCTTTATGTCTTGAAAGAAAAGAAATATTTCGCTCACTAAGCATTCGTTCCCTTGTCAGAGGAATGTTTCATCTCTCTCTGATTCTGTGATAACTACAGGACTAATGACTTTCGCTGTGCACATAGTGATTCCAAAAAACGTGTTCCTGTGTGAATACTAGGATATTTCAAAATAAAAAATTAAAAATAGTGACCAAAATTATGTTCGAATATATTTAGTTAAAAAACAGGTGAAGTGACTCTTCACCATATTCACCTGAAGAACCGCCCCTGGTGAGCTACACCAACTGTTTTGTTGCTGCTCTATGGAAAGTCTACTGCGTAGATAATTAAAAACGGACTCCTACATAATAATACTTATATTTCTTTTAATTAGGTTATATGAAGAAAAAAGTTAAATGTATTGTCTTTCGTGCGGTAACAGACTTTGAAATAAAAGCGCGTCTGTGATCAAGGCTCAGGAATAAAGCTATAAATGTATTCATCTCTAATGACGTGTGCTAACAAAGTAAACGATGGTTCTGGAACACTTGGGAAGCAGAATAGTCCAAAGACTGGCTAGTTTGTGTTTTAGGTTCAGCAAACACTTCAGTTAAAAACCTCAACCGATGAACTAGACCTTTAGACCTTCTGCATATGCAACTGAGGAAGCGTTGCGGCTTAACAAACTGTGCCAAGGCTCGCCCCTGGGACAGAAGTCGTTGGGAAACTTACACTCGAACTTTCACTCCCCCCCAGAGCATGCCGCAAGCCTGGACATATGCAGGGTCTTAACGTTCAGCTACAACTGAATTTAACTTTAGGGCAGACTGGATAGTTATGGAAGTTCTTTGTATATGACTTACGAAATGTCTGCAGATGGAACATTTGAGAAGAAAAAAGAAGGCTACCTGGTAGACGTTACCGCTAAGCGCTGCAAGAAAGTTTCCCTCAAAGCCAACAACTATGCTAGGAACTCGTTTGACTAGATTTGCCTCTAGTTAACATGCTGAAGAAAATTGAAGCACTTGGAACTTTGTGGCAAATTCCGTACCAGTGCTTAAGACATTTCGCACGGCGGAGCACAATGAGATAATGTGAAGTCATAGAAAACGTTTAAGTTCTGTGTCGGAAGGGGGAATTCCGAACAGCGGCAACATGCAACTGCAATTTCCCAAGCGTGTGCTCCTTTTCCACGGCGCAACAATTGTTACCGAGCATGCTTGACCCCGTTAGCTCCCTTGGTCCGCCCCTCTCCCGAGTCAAATTTGGTTAGAGTCGACCTTCGGGATCGAACCTTATTACGGAGAGACACGCACGCACGCACGCTCTCACACGTACACATAGGCAGCGACTTGGTTGCTATGGCAACCGGTCTGACAGTCGACCAGTTCATGTCGTTTTAGCCAGCCCGACTAAACCCCATCCCTCCGAAGGAATACTTCAAATACACATCGTATTATTACCCACTCTTTAACTTTTCGTAGGGGGGATGCATATATTTCTATACACATCATTGCCTCTGTTTTCAAAGTCATTGCTTGCTTTATTCCAGTTCTTTTTCTTGTTATTTGTTTAAATTTGGTACGCTTGTCCAAAATATAGCATAGTATTATTTAACTGATAAATAAAAACCTTTATAAACTAAGCCAGTGTTTATTTAAAATCACTTTTTTCCTGCTTGTGTTTTATTGTAAAGGCAATAAAATGCACATCGATATGTAGCCCAATGGTGAGGATTTTAAAACTGGTGTATTTCAAAGAACACTATAAACCCTATAATATTATTACAGGTGAGTTTAAATGATTATTTTAACCCCGACTCCTCTAAAATCTTTCTTTAATTGTGAGCTCTTGCATTACATTAAGAAATACGTTCTTTAAATTGTCTTTAATTTCGGCTAATTAAAACATTGCAGTTTTTTGGAACATTTTTAAATTATTTACTTCTCTATACTTTATCTATATTGCATACCGCTTATTTCTTCAGCTCTTCCAGTGTTAATTCGCAATTATAATTCCTGCTTTCAGTTTTAAGGATATCTGAATATCAAAGGTTAGTGTTCATAAATTTCAAAAACATGCTTTTATCCAAAGAACGGCATATGGGCGTTTCAGAAGCTAATCAGTCACTAAATACCTAATTCTGAGATATTGCGGTTGTGGTATTCAGATGCTAATTAAAAAATGTCAATAATATGATTTTAGCCAGAAGAGAACAGCACATATTAATGATTCTGAAAAATTTCGATGGTCATTGGAGTCCTAAAAGTACGTACTGTAAAGTTGCGATCTGTATATTATTATTCAATTATTTTTGCAGTCAGCATATATAATAATACCTGTATAATTATGAAATTAATATAAAAGTTATAAAATAATGACGAAAATAGTTACTCAGAGCAAAATAGGAACATTTAAAACGGACCCCATAGCTTGAATTTGCTATGATACAATATATACAAAGACAACACAACATAAAAGTCTTATTTTTTTGTTGTAACTACTATTCAAACTACGTAAATTTGGCCTCTATTAAATTAAACACTAAGAGGCAAGAGAGTAGAGTTATTAGGATGGAATATGATCAGCTGTTCTCTACAAGCCCTCTCGAAAAGGCTATCATAAACAGGAAGGTCACTTCTGAGGGACGTCCAGTAAACTGGATGAAAATCCAGTGGTTAACAGTGCAAAGGAGAACTTTATAAGATATTCTTTAAACATATATTGCAGCAGAATAAAGCGTCATATCCGATTAACAGCATAAAAGATATAAGAAAGGAAAACCTACACAACTCTTTTCAATAAAGCACTAATGTTGTGTCTATGAAATACAAAGGGGAAAAACAGATATAATAGACTAGTTGCCCTATATACGCTTCATTTATATATCGTTCTTGCTATTCTTCCCTTCCAAGCTTTACCAGTAATAAATTCAAAACTCAGACTACGAGTACTTCTGCGTGGATCAGTTCAGAAGTGGGCGTGATTGTGATTAGAAGACCTAGAATTAAACTTGCCATAAAAAGTGTGTAAATAGTTCAGTGGAAAAAAGTAATAAGAAACGTGTTTTATATTTTTGCTTGCAACAGTCACATTTATTAATAAACAACTTTCGTTAGTGTGTATTAAGTTACTTCCCACATTATTACACAAATATACCTGATTAGTAATTTTCAAATCTTAATGGTATTTTGAAACAGGAAATCTTTTTTTTTTTTTTTTTCATTTGATGATCTACATTTATTACCTCCTGATTCATTCATATATAATTAGGAATAACAAACAGTAGAAGAACTAAAAGAGTAGGAACGTTTAAATGTGGCCTCTGTAAGAAATGATATTTTGGACAACCCTAGAATAGAACATTATTAAATACTGCAGAATCATTGCTACTTATTCTCGCAGTGTGCTTCATAAATAATCTAAGGAGGTAGCATGTAGCGAAACGTGTTTCACAGCAAGCAGGACCCAGTAACAATCACAAACAGCCGCAACAATTTAACTATAACGATACGGAATAAAGCGTGCCATTGTTGTTTGTGTGTACCTATAAGAGAGGGAGAAAGTAGAGATGTTCAAAACTTACTTCTCATGTGCAAATCGAACTAGCAGATCACGTTACTGTTTGATGCAGCTACAAACCTGAAAATAAAAAGGAAACAAAATCAAAATAACTTATCAAGCATACATTCCTTTCCTGTTAAAAAGAGTAAAGAAGGAAAATTATGAAAACTATCCATCTTATTTCAATTTCTATCTTACTCGTAAAAAGCGCATAAATAAATTTGTTCTTAAAATGAATGTTTTGTTGAAAGGTATGCTTCATTCACGAGCATTTTGATTTATTTAAGAAGTACACTATCATTTGTCAAAACATTATAAAATGTATTTGTTCATTTTAAAATAATACAAGTTCCTGGCATATTCCCTTTGAACAAAAAATATATTTTATGCTCATGTAGATGTATAAGCTTAACATATGGCATAGTGGTAAAAGTTATTTATGCTCTAAAACTATGATCAGCAGAATAAAATCATACAATTAAAAAAAAAAAATCAGTCTGACAATAGAGATTTGTGATAACATGGGGGACATATCTTTTTAAAATGTCAGCTTTTGCCATTATATAAACATGTATGCACAAACACTATCGATTTATATATTACATTGGTTCACTGCATTGATAATTCTAATAATAGTTTCTTTAACTTTCACTCATGTGAAAGGTGATTTTTTTGTTGATTTTTTATTTATTTATGAACGCACTTTAACATCTCAGGTCATCAACGTCCCATTTAATTCAAGGCGTGAAACGCCAGACAAATTTTGCTCAGAGGCCTCTTCTTTCAGGCTTGAGGTTCCTTTACATGCCGTAAATGTACGACACGGGACCCAAGGCTTTACTTCACTTCCGAAGGAAGCCATACTTTTAGTTTTACTTCCGAAAAAATCCGTCGATCCTATCCGGGATTGAACCCGCGATCTTGGGTTTAGAAGGCAAGTATGATACCATTGCACCACCTGGACCTACTGATGTAAAAGTGAATCCATTTATGCATAATTTTCATTGACCGTAGTGTTGGCGATGGTGGTGGGGGGGGTAGTAGTAGTGTGTCTTTATTGTTATAAAATTATAATAAATAAATATATATATAACAATAAAGACTCTACAGACATATTTTATGCATGTGTCGTTCAATTTACATGCTTAAGTATAATAAACAACTAGAAAGAAGGAAAAGATGAAAATATAAAACAATAATAACAAATAAAATGTTAAAATAATAGAAACGGTATTTCTAGATATATAGTGGAACCAACTTACATATTATTTATAATTACATTAGGTATTGAGTTCAAACCAGAAAATAAATTGTTTCCAGTTTCGCGCATTTTGACTAGGAAAATGCCTATATTTAACCAATATAGCATGCTTCAAAAAGCGCTTTAGAGAAAAGTTATAAAAACCCTTTAGGGAATGAAAGGTAATTACATGAAAAATTTAGCAGCTTTATTAAATTATTGTTGCATCGCATAGCAAATTCAACTCAAAGCGTTCACAACGGCTGCAGATTATTAAATGCAGTACATTCTCTGTATCTCTGTAATTAAAACGTACAAAGCAAGCTGTTTAGTTTCATACTAATTGTCAGTTAAGTGAGAGGAAAGCAATGTGCTGAAATATTCATAGTTTATATTAAAATACTACTTAAGTTTCTCAACCAACAGAGATCTTTGTGTGTTGCATTATTCTGTCCGTCAAAATAAACTTTTCCGCTTATTAAAAAGTATTACAATATGTTTTTATATAAAAATAATTTATGTTTTCATTAATCAAGAACAATATATTCATCTACGTGTGTTCCAACCACACTTTATCTGTAACAATGCATTTATTGGATTGTGAACAGCACTTTTTAATTGGTTTTGGGTGTAATACGAACATACACCACAGATTGGATTTTGGAATGCCCTCCTCAAGGTTCAATTCAATTACTAAATACTATTGGCCGTATGATGCCTCAACATGGCGCTCAGATGGTACTTTTAACTTAGTCTTCATTTTATAAATAGCGAGCCTTCCATTTTGTATAGCTTAGATGTTGCATCAAGAGTCTTTTCTACCAATCACATTTACCAGAAGTGTGCCACCAACTTAATGCCATTTCAAGAAAAAATATTACTTATATAGAAACTACAAATTGAATTTGAATAAGAAGAAGAGAGCAGAACTGACAGAAGAAAGGAATAATGGCAGTTTTCGGGCGGAAACGAAGCAGTTGAGAGAAGTAGACAGAGGTCAAGAGAAGGAGAGAAGCGAAGGAAACTACACTGTCAACACACCATGGTCCAGTATAGCTGTTGCTTGAGACCGGCAGCAACTCCACTGATGTCCAGGTTCTGTTGCCAGGAATTCCAGTAGGGAGCAGCCCGGATACCAAGCGTTAGCAGAAATGAAGACGCATAGAGTAAATTGGATAATAATTGTAAATTAATAAAGTTTAAATGTAATCATTGCTACTGGGTACCAGTTGCAATTGTAGATGTTATTATAAGTCATAGTAAATAGCCGTAGTGCTGGATTCCAGTACCGGTTTTGTTTTTTGAAGTTTTAATCTTGTTTAGTCATAGTATTAGTAGTGTAGATTTTAAAATCTGTAAAATTTAATTGTAATTTAAATTGTATTGAAAGATATAAGAGGAATAAATAAATGAAATCTGGAGTATTACGTCCTGATGTAGAACCAAGATAGCAGGATGTAAGTATTGCAGAATTAAAAAAAAATAATAATAATAAAAAAAATTTAAAAAATTTAAAAAAATAAAATAAAAACTACAAACTGCAAATCAGGAGTACTGGTTTATAGTAAACACTAAGTTAAATTATTAGAATTTACCTTATTTATAAATAAAACATATGCAAAAAGATCGTCAGAAGTGTAAAATATTGTATACTATATCAATAAATACATTTCTTATAAAAATTCATTTAATATTATGACATACTCTTTGTTTAGATTGTTATGTCGATTTCGATTGTAATTGGGGGAAGAATGTCCGTTAAGGAAATGACCATTGGTAACAGATGGTTATAAAAATTTTCCAGAAGCAAGTCTTGTACTTTATTTTGAGTGGCGTTTGCCCCATGTTGCAAGTTTTTTGGGAACACTAGGAAAAAGTAATTTAAGAATAGATCACCAAACAGGTATAAGATTGTGTGTTACATCTATCCCCCGCCCCGAAGCATACATAGCTGAAATCGATGTTGTAAACTGAATATATAGAAATTAACATTCACTCTTTGATAATCTGGAAAAAAAATTCTTCAACTAGCATAACTAAGCAAGTAGATAGTTACATCTTCATAGATGTCATAAGAAAAGATATTAGGAAAAGGAAACAAGAGTCGCTGGGTAGTTATGGAACGTGTCAATATAATCAATAAAATAAATATTAAAATGTACCTGTACCTGTAACTGTCTTGCTCCTAAATCCCTAATCATTTTACAATAACAACAATAATTAACAACCAATGTTATTTATAAAGCACATAAAATACTAAAGATGTCTGCTCTTTAATGATTATTATCTAAAAATAGTAGTTCAACGACATGAATTATCTGAAAAGTAATATATTTTAATCTAATGTAGCTTTCTCCCCCTCTTGCCAATAATGTTTCCAAATTTCCATTGTCTTTTACGTTTTGTATTCTTTTATTCTAGGGCGCACTCGTAGAAAGTGTCGTTTATCATATCATATCATATATCATATGATATATGATATCATATTACCCTCTGGTAAAAGCTCCGACTGTCAGTTGAAGTGATAAGAATGCCAACAATAAGTTACAAAAATGATCTAAACCAGAATCTTTACTAAACTCATTGTTCCAAAATGGCCAAACTATAATAAAAATAACATTTTTGAAAACAACTTATTAAAGCACCAATGTGATTAAAACATGATTTAATAATAAATTATAAAAACAAAATTGTACATTATTACCATTGTTGGTCGCAGTTGGAGCCATTTGATCCTAACTTGCAGCTAGGCGAAAGGATTTAAGAGCTGAAGGTCAACGGAACGATAAGTTGGAAGATACGTGCTGTGCAACAACGGACATACGCACCTCTTTTAAATTATGCACTTTGTGAATAAAAACGTTAAACTCAAGATTTACTGCAATTTTACCGGAAAAGGCAATAAACATGTTAGCATAATTATAGTACGATTGGCAGTGAACTATTTTATTTTTATTAAATCAACAAAGAAAAAAAAACGTAAAGCAAAAATATCACTGTACATTCATTTAACAACTTACATCTGTGTGTTATAGAACTGAACTTTACAGTTACTTCAGCATTTAAAATCCCGTGAAAGAAAAGGCACAAGTCTAGACTAATGGGGGAAAGACATTTGAATGCCTTACTGCTCATTTTGTGACTGTCTCTTTTGTTGCTGTTGTACTGATGTGGGAGCTGGTGAATAAAAACCTTAAAAGCAGCGAAGCAGAATTAGTTCATCAGGATTAAAGCGATATTATAATGAACCACTGCAGTGATGACGATGGAGCATGCAAACCGATAGTTATAAGTTTACCACTACAATCTGGTAAATGGATCTGTTTATCAATCATCAGAACATGTTATTAACCCTCACACTTTCCAGCGGTCGATAATAACAGTATATAGTCTACTATTATTATATGATTTTAGAAACGTCATGTATTAGAAACATTAAAATTTGATCTAATCGGATCTTTCTCTGCCATGCATGTGTTCGTTTTAAAATTCAGACTGATTTTGTCAAAAACATTGCACGCATATGTCCATAACATATTTTATTTTGTTAATATAAATAAATAAGCTTTATGCATTCAATCGCGATTTTGGGCCATTAATGAATTGCCATGCTAGGCAACATTTGAGTACAAGGAACAATTTATCTACCATTCTATACGAACTATTAAAAATATGAGAAAATATGCACAAAATATTTGCAATACAATTTTGATTTTCTGTTGGTTTGTATGATTTCCATTAATCCATAAGCAAACAGAGAAATTTGCTCTACGTTTATGAATATGCATTTATGAAATAAATAAAAAGTAGCATACAACAAATAATTAAGGGAACACGAAATATTTTAAGAATTATGAGATAAAATTCAAAATAAAAGAGAACTGAGTAGATAATATGCAGTGTATCTCTCATATTCATCTTTAATCTTAGTAAAAGACGTCTATCAAAATATAAGTATGTGGTATAGCCGAAATTGCTGCTTTCAACGTAATAGTTAACAGTAAATGCCTATATTTAACTGATTATCATGTTCCATACAGCTATCACGTGGAAATTTTGTATTTTACTTCACAAAAAGGAGTATAGCATAAAACTATAAATCTAAATTATGAAATAAAAAGGGTGCGGATGCGCAAATTAGGAAAATGAAATGCGATAGAGTTGTATCAAATTACAAAAGTGTAACGTTCGTATTGTTAGTTCTCATATTACATTAAAGTCCATAAAACCTTAAAAGCTCTTATTTGTGCCTGTTTATGCTATATTCATATTTATTGTTAAAAAGCGTTTACTGAATCCCTTTTTAGTACTCTGTATTTATATCACTGTTAGGTTCTATTATTGGGATATTAGCATTTCAACATAACCTTGCTCAGAATTCATGTGTCACAATGAAAACTAACTTTTTACTTTGTATGTTTTTTTAATTCATGAATTTATATTTTAACGATGTTGTATCAGGTAATTAACTGATATATTCCTTAATTAAGAACTTTAATGGAGTAAGATTCCAAACTACTTGCATCTACAAGGCATTCAAAATATGTCTCTACCGTTCGCACGGAATTTTGCGTCTTGGCAGCTGGACATGCCACAACCGGCCGCATTTGGTCGTCTTAAAAGAAAATAAGCTGTGGGTCTATTAAAACTTCAGTCACTGGTGAAAGAAATGAAGAAACCACTCATAAATACACACACACATACAGACTCAAAGATCCCATCTACTCCAACAAATTCCTTCTAATTCCACGACTCTGAATAGAAAAACACCAAGCTTTGGCAATTTGCCTTTCTGTGCAAGCAGATCCTAACATGCTAACCTATCCCTATTCGATTTAGCAAATTTAGTTTCAACCTCCACTGTTCAGTACCTGGGCAGCTTATTGGAATGTGCTGTCAATTTTCTCTGTCTCTGGAGAAAAATCAATCTGTACTTTAGTGGGCCTGGCACGCCAGATCCCATATATTTTGAGAACTCATGGAATATATATATATATATATATATATATATATATACACATATATCCCTTCAGATTTTGAGTTCGTAATCTAAACTAAGTAATATTATTCTCTCTTCATTTTGCCTCTATAAACTGTTGTTTAATTTCCGCGAGCCTTTTTTGTACCTAACTCCTATTATAAGTGCCATACCTTGCTCCTTCTTCTACGCCCACCCCAGACTGGTTTTCATTTTTACCGCACAGTATATTTAATGCCAACTACTAATCGTAGCAAAGATCGCACAACCTTTATGGGTAAAACGTCTTTTAACTTCTGCAAAGTGTCTAAAGCGGTCAATACTGACGCGTAAGAGGAATAATATCGTCTTTCTCACGTTTTTATAACATTATTGGCAATCATAACTGCAATTTGATTCAAGGTTATTAAAGTGTTAATATAGAAATATTAGAATAGGTTAAAAACTATTTATCGAATTATGTAAATCTAATGTCAATTTTTTAACTCTGCACAGCACTAGTTTGAACTTTTTACGAGTTACATTGGGTAACATCAAACATAATAAATTATTTTAAATGATCGCGACGCGAGAGATTAACATATTGTTCTTTATCCACGCTAACAAAGTTGTATAACTTACTATTTCTGCCATTACCAAAGTGTTGCCCTTTTAATTGAATTTCAGTCTTAAGCACGTTTGTGTTAATAAGCTTGTATAAATTATACATTATAGTTCAAAATTGTCTAGAGTAGTTAATTGTTAGCTAAGATATTAAAGATCCATTGTGAATTTTATTAATTTTATAACCATTTTATCGAAGTACTTAAAACATGAAATGTGTTAATATTAGCCAAGACTAGTTCTGCTACACTTATATACTGACTTTTCACTACTGCATAGAAAAAATAACACTGTTGACAGAATGATGTCTGTGTTCTTTAGGTTTAGCTCGAAGGAAGTTATGATTCATGCAAAATCACTACCCATAAACATTGTGTAGAGGGGGAGAGGGAAGAAAACACTGTCAGTTTCAGAGTATCGTCTTGTGAACACTGGAAATAATAGTCACATATCTACACAAAATGGCCATCATCCCAAATGAAGACTGGAACCAAGGCATGGCGCTTGAAATTTACGACTGTGTTATTAATGCCTTTTGTGGCTCAGTAGTACCAAGGCGCGAGAAGAGAACGTGTTTGAGGTGAATATATTTTACTGTTATCAGTTGCCGCAAACTGAATCCGCGTGCGTAAACACTGCAAGAGAACAGAAAGGGAAGTGTTCACACCATAAAAAGGAAATGAACTCTCCCAGTAGAGCACATTACTGCATGCTACAAGCAATGTATTAATCAACTTCGCGATGACTGAACAAGGATGATTAAATGGTGCGGTTATATACTTCTGTTGTTTTTTTTTTTCCCCCTTCTTTTTTGTTAGCATAGTACATGCGAATAGACATTGATCATATTCAGAGCAATACCTAAAATTGTTAAACTCTAAAATAATATTATACTGCACGTCACACAAACCTAGCTGCCTCTGGTCTGTATTTTAAATATTGGTTCAATTATTTTTAAATTGAATATGACCTTAGTTTATCAATTTTATTAGCACAATGAGATCGTTACACAGCAGAATTCCACTAGCCGCCTCTGGCTAGTAAACTATTAAACAAAGTATGCAGGATAAAATGCAAATAGCACTAAGAGATTTGGAAAGAGGGACTCTTATGTTCCTTTGACTTAAAAATAATTTACGTGCCAATGCTTCAAAACTACTTTAATTTCAGACAAGGCACATGTTCCTAGAATTAATTTGAAATAAGCTGGGCAACGCTTTTTTTTTTATTAGTGTTTAACGCCCGTTTTTACTACTCAGGCACCACCGGCGGTGACACTGATGATACATGAAATGAAATTATATATTGGGAAAGGATTTTTTTTAAGTAAGGAAATGTTCCAGGCCTAATTTTAGGGTACCTACCTAGGGTACCACCTCGGCCACCCGTGGCGGTGGGCAACGCTTGAAAAATACTATTAATCATTAATTATATTGAACCGAAATATTTCTAAGTAAAACAGTATGTACAACTACATTTATTATTTATACGTCGTTGTAGGGTGCAGGTAGTGCAAGAATATAAATCTGGAAATCACTTCAGAACTCTAGCTGAGAGAGCAAGGATAAATTAAGCTTTCCTAAAGTATCTATGTATTAGATACATAGCTTTCATAACGTTTGAGAGATGACAGAGGAAGTCAAGAGCAATGTTTTTTATGTGCAAGAAAACTTTCACAGTTTTCCGCTAGGATCGCTTTATGATAGTAGTATCGACTAACTTCTTGTGTTTGGCAAAATAATGAATGACATTAACCATCAGATTGTTCTGTTCAATGTAACGTTTAACCTTGTTCGTCGTGTCATTTCAGTATACAGTATAATGTTTACTATTCATATGTACAAAACGAGTTTTATTTTGTGATAACCTCTAAGCCAGATCTCAAATTTCCCGATCTGACGGACAAGAGTTTCATTTATGGGCAAACATGATGCAACAGCCGTGCTGCAAGATGCTTGTGTGTCCCGAACGCTTTCCAAATAGAAGATAGCGGTCACATGTTATCTTCCAACAGCTTCATGAATGAGTTCATGAAACTGGAGGCTTACAGGTACTTCTTTAATCGGTAGAATGGAAAATAATTTTAGCAACATCCGTATGTGGTGCACATGTTAAATCTGTCCTCGAGGAAATGAAATAAAACTTTGTGAGCAGAGGTCGATTTCTGAGTGCAACCCTAGAGGAAGAGGGGGGGGGGAATATATCTGGTATATAAATAGCATTTAAATGCCCTGTATAGAAATATAACTGCAAGGTTACACACTTGCCAGCATGGAATTAAGTGGAATAGCAACGCCACGAGAGAGAATGTAAGACCTACAATAATTTTAGAGATTAAATGCTGGAGGTCATACGTTCTTTCTGCTCTAAAGGATAAAAACATAACTTTTTAGTAGTAAATATTGTTCAAATGATCAATATACAATAATTGATATCAATTTTTGTTTTATTTTTTGCTCAAAACAATTGTTCTTTTTTAAGATTTTCTTGTTTTTATTCTAAGATTCCCCCTACTTATTTTTATTTATGTTGTCATATTAAAAGAATTACCGCCTAATTTACGAAGTTTATAGTTAGTATAATTTTAGAAATGTTACAATATTATTTTCCCAGAAATATTAACCTTAACAGTTGAAACATAATTCAGAAATTATCACTATGTTAGCTAATTTTTCAAAGAAACACCTTGCCATAGAGTACACTAAAAATAGTTTATCGTAAGAAAATAAATTATCATAAGTAATATCACAAGGGGATCTGAGATTGCCGACAATTCACGAACGTAGTGAGTAAATTTAATCTGGAAATCACAGACATTCCAGTGATATTTATTAAGACTATTTCACCAATAAAATAAGAATTTAAATATAATTCCCTAAACTTGGTTTATAATATTATAATAATTGTTTATTTGTATTATGAATACTTAACCCTTTCAAGCCATCTAGCATCAGACGAATGCTGATTGTTAAGGAAGAGCCAAATACGGGTTTGGGATTATTTCATGAATAGAATAAGAATAAAAGTGATATATATATATTTTTTAAATTAGCGCACGGATTATTAACAGTTGTATAAATGTGTATATTTATTTATAAATACCTGCCTATTCAGAAACCGTAAGAATGAAAAAGACGAAAGTCGACTATTACAGTCGCTACCGTTTGATTTACTAATATCAACTGAGAAAAACAAAACAGAAAAAATATTTTCCCGTTCTGAACAAATGTTTTTAAAATATGTTGTTGCTCAGGCAGATATTGTTACTTAATTTATAAAATGATTTCAGATTAAACAGTCTAAATACGCGAAAACAATTGCTTGAGTGAATACACATTAATACTGAAAACACAGAAAAGTGGTCAGTGATGCGTGCAGATGAATTATATAGTGCAGGTATAGAGTTGGCTACATTGATAACAAGACAAATGCATATCACGTGATAAAACGGATTTGATATATAATTCAATAATTTCACTGCGATATTCGGCTGTGACTGGTCAAAATTCAAAAATGTTTTTCGTTTCATTGAGTTCATTTAAAGATGACGTCACATAAGTGAAATAATTATCAACACTATTAACAAACGGACCGAATAGTGTGCTGCTACTAAATTCAAGACAAATACAGCTATAAAATGAATATTTCACGTTCCAGTACCTATATACGTATATAGGTTCTTATTTCTACAAAAGACTGTTATTTGTTTTACTTTTGGATTTAAAAATTCAATGTTCAGAATAACGAACTTTAAAATCCTTCAGAAACCTGTTCTCGAATGTCCTCAGGCAATGTTAATAAAGTTTATAAAGTACACTTCACTAAGTAGATATAAGCATAGCTGGAGGTTATACAAGTACATGATTTCAAAGCGTCTTTTTCTTTTTTCTTGAAGTTCATTTTCTCATCCATTCCGCGCTTCTCTCTTCCGATGCTAATGACACTGCTTTTATTTAAAGTCAGCAGGTCGAATTATGTGACATTTTGAAGTCAATGGTTTGAAACTAACAGAGTAACTCCACTAAGTTATTATTAAATTAAAAAGAAGAAAGTATGATCAAAGCTATTAAGTAAGTAGAGCACAGTATCTACTTAAAATACAGAAAACAAAGGAACATTACTAACAAAAGACAAACTATCGTGCCAACTGCAGTTTGGCAAAGCACGTCACTTGCTGAACAGGGGAGAGACGAAGTTCATTTGCTCTTATCGACTGAAATTTGATGTCTTATTCGTGTATATTCAACAAACTGAACAATGAGACTGGAATTGTACATTTTTGACGGCACCGTTTTCTTTAATACCCCCTTCAATTAGAACAGTATTCAAATTGCTTCATGTCAGTAAAGACCGGTGCATCTAGAAGACATTTTTATTTTACAAAATCGTGTAAAAGTATACAAGTATATAATAGTAGCAGGTTCGGGTAGACACAATTTAATTCAATGAGCTTTACAAACTTAGAACAAAATTATTGTATGCTTTGTAGGAGTGCACAAAACCTGCAATTACTGAAAGTACCGGAAAATATCTACTTTCAAACATGGCTCAAAATCTTACATTTTATAAATATTGAAATAACTCGATTTTTAAAGTAATAAAAACTTAACAGAAAAATATTTAAAGAATGAAATTCAGTTGCCAGAGGAATAAGTCAGAGTAATTTCAAATGCTGTGCAATACATAAAGAGTAACTGGATTCTAATTTTAAGTGAACGAGAATTTGAGATTTTCAAATATTTCAACACCTAATATTCAATAACTTATCATTTCTGGTGATAGTTATCGCTAGTATACTTAGTGATACTTGGAACCTGTGAAAATGTTTCGAAAATTCCCTTTAAGCAAAAAGCTTCCCTGCCTACTATGCTGATACATAAATTAGCTAATCGAACTTTTAATCCACCTTCCTATTACCTTTAGCTTGGAGAATCAAAGCAAAAAATTATAGATTTTGTATTTATTTTTAATTTATGCACAAAAAGGCTTTATTGACAATAATATTTGTAAAACAATGTAGTTCTCAACCCCCCTTGAAGAGGGCATAAAGCCCCGTATTATCCCTAGAAGTTTTAGAATCGCATTAAACAGAGACGGAAAATAAAACAGAAAAAACGCATTCTGGTTATCTTGTATTTACGAATATGTACCGTCATCTAGAAGTTACTATGATGTAGCCGAGATTTCATTAGGGAAGCGAATCAGGTGGCAGCACTGACGCGCCTAGCGTATAGCTATTATGTTCACTTAACCACCAAGGCAAGCACACACTACATAGTTCAAAACATAGTAACGGTGGGCAGATTCCCTGCTAAAAACTGGTTTCTTAGGAAGGCAGAAAATCTGTAGAAACAACTAGCAGATCGTTGACGAAAACTAGTTGGCACTGTTGCATAACAAAACGTACACTTCTTAAAACATAACACCATTTCTTACTAAAAACAACAGGTTTCTACCCAAGAGATCCAATGTGTTTACAGTTCTTGCTCAACGGAAGTTTGTCCTGCTGTTGTTGTACCATACATTCCGAAGAATTATTTTTGTTAGTATATTGTGAAGTATACATTTTCCTGCTAATGACTAAAATATTTAACTAATCATGAGTCAGGGCAATTGTTCTCAAAGAATACAAGCTAATTGCAGCCTGTACATTGAACAAAACAGTTCTAAATGAAAATTATAATTTTTATTAGGTAATAAGCGTCAAAAGTGATACTTTAGAATGATAGTGCAAAATATTATGCTATTCGTAAAAATGCCAGCTCAGGTAAACAAAGATAAGGCAAATCCCGCTTTTTTCCTCTGAGAATGTAATTATATAAAATGTATGATTCAGGTTTTGCAGTTTACAAAGTAATATTTATTTGCACTTCATCGCATTATACTGTTCCTTGTAACAGTGGCCGATTCCATGCTTTGTACGTAAAAATTCGATTGGCTAATTCAGCGAGGGGAAAAAATTGATTTGTTGAATGTCTCTTCAGCACAAAACTTTGCACAGAGTACAAGAACTGACGCTTCAGATTTGCGCAAGACAAAGAAAGTTGGAAGTGTGTTGATTACATGACTTGATAATGAAACGGACCGACCAGAAAGCATAGCATAGAAAGAAGCTCTACAAAAGACAGAAACCAAAAAGGTTGTTTTTCATTAGCAAAAGCTTAATAAAGAGTTGAAGATTTATACATTTTTGTAGAGATTCCTACTCGGAAAAAACCTCCCTAACACAAGAACGCGGTGTTACGGTCTTTCGATACTAAACCGACATAGAAAAAAAAATTAACTAAGGGGATTAGCTAAGGTGGTAACTGTTGTGATTCTATTCCGTTAAGTCCTACATCAAAATTCTCCGATCGACTAATCTAATTGAGATTTTCCTCAGATTATTTTCAGAAAGGGCTAATCGCGAATTATTTCTCTGCCGCAGATTCACCTTCCATTCCACAGTATCCTCATTTCATCTGTGCGCGCGTGTGTCTGCGTCTTTCTGTGTTTGTTAATATCTTCGGGGCGGCGTTGACATAATTGGACTGACCATCCATTCAGGCAATCCTTCAATATGTACGTGTCCTCTATGTGTGGCCAGAGATAATTAACTGTCCTACAGGCGACTGACCCGGGCAATTGGCTTGTTAGTCCCAGGGGATATAAGCCCTAAAACCGCAGGAAGGTAACCAAAGAAGAAAAGTAATTAAATAAATGCCTAGCCTTGTAAACTTCTTGTAAACTTCTTCCTAGATTAAAAAATTTTAATTATAATACTCAATTAGTCGCTTCTCTCAATCTTAGTTATCCGTTGTTGTTTTAAATCTATATAAGAACTCGTAATATGCGCCCTGATATCTCTTAACTCTGGTGACTTCTATGTTTGGGAAATTTCAAAGACAATGTATATATAGAATGATTAAAATGTCATATATAAGATAATGTTCTCTTGTTTCAGGTAAATAAATATCATGGCATTAACAAATGATGAAGGCATGAAGACTATACTGCAGTCAGGGTCTGACAGTTGCAGAAAGTTGGAGGAATATCTTAACACGGAGCGTTAAAGATAATCATTCAAGACTTATCAGGAAATTCAAGTTGATCGAAAGTGTGGCGGTAAGGAGCGGTAGACCGGGCACAGCAACAGATATGGAAACGTCGATAATGGGTTGGCAGCGATGTCTAAGAGTCCACAGAAGTGTATCTGCCGATAATCAACTGAGTCTGGACCAGTTAAGACGGTATCGTTCACTTTTGCAGCACCCTCACAAGTTGCAACTTGCATCATATCATCGAGGATGATGCGGACAGATGTACCGAATTTTGTGAATGGGTACAGAGGTACCTTCATGACAATCCCGACTTCATCGATGGGATTATTTTCATTGACGAGGCCAACTTTTACTGTATAGTCAATTGCCAAAATGTTCGATATTGTACTGATGCGAGTCCTCAGTGTATCAGCCGTTCCAAGAACAATATGGTAACAAAGTGATGATCTGGAGTGGGATTTGGGACATCGAGATCATTAGTTCCAACTTAAACACAAGTTACCTTGCTATGCTCCAAAATACTGTTATGCTCTTGGTTCTGAATGGGAATGGTGCACATCCCACCTCCATACGGCGCGGTCGTACATAATGGTTGGACATTGTCAATGTCCCAAGAGAGCACTTGCTTATTTCCTCGTTTTTCCTACAGCTAACTAAGCAAATGGCTGATCACTAGAGATGCTCCAATCCTAATCCCCATAACTCCTTTACAATCTAACCACAGGGAATTTAGGATAAATCAAATTATACAATGAACTAATACTTTCAACACTACTACAGCCGCTTTTTAATGGTATTACCATCCGAGGACGCCATCGCATCGGGCCTAGAGAACTGAGGCATGCATCCTTCATCTCCCACAACTCTTGGCAAGCTGCGTTGCTTTCCTATGCCAAGTCAAGCATCTTTTCATTGATGCGCAAGCGCAGTGTTTATTTCCTTTTCACATGCAACCAGATACCAACTGTTACCTACATGACTTCGACAGTGTTTAATCAGAGCACACTCCCCCATATGCCACAATATTTGGCAACCGACTGTGCAAAACTTGCACCTTTATGTAAAAATACTAATTTGTTTCCGTTGTTATCAACACCACTCTTCTTCTCATTTTAAAGCACAGATGGCTGTAGAATCTTAAACATACAATTAGCATTAACTTTAAAGTGTAAATTTCAACTATGTGCACCCTACAACCAATTAAAATGTCTAACTTTTAAAATCCGCAAGGAAATAAAATTGACGAAAAAATAAAAATCCAAATAAAAGCATTAAAAGAGATACCTAAAGAACAAAGATAGATGACATAAATATATGATGATGAAAATTTTACTTCTAAGACAAACAAAAGGTATAAATAGTGGTATGTCAATTAAATTAATACATATAAGAATTATTCTAATTATGTTTAAAGTTATTTTAAATAATCATTCACTTTATCTAGTTAAATTGAAAGGACAATGAAATACTGATGACGAAGAATGCACTATTTTTGCCAAAAGCTTAAATTAACCCTCCTTTAAAAAAATGAGGAGTCAAACCTGCACCCTCCATATCAGTAATTGGCGTTATACCAATGCTGTAACTCAACTCTGGTACTAAATTATTTGCAACGTTACTTTGACCACTGCGTTTGTTCATCTGCGAAATCTCAGAAAAAATCGCAGCTGACAAGTATGAAAAGTGGAAAGCTTCTCTGGCGGAAAATATAGGTAAAATGGATTCTGGCCTGTGCTGCTTAATTTAGATCCCACAGCGGAGATCTTTTCAAACTTAAAGAGGGCTCCTCTAACTTGCCGAGTTCAGTATTTTTAGAGAGGCTTATTATTTGGGATGTTAATAAGCGTTCTGCTAGAGAGATCAGCCATTTTGCTTAATGTCGTTCGCAAGAGTTTTGACCTTAAGAAAATAAATGAGACTAGAAAATTGACATTTCATTACCTACTTATACGTACGGCAAAGCTTATAGAATCGGTACAGAAAGATTTAACTAAGGATAAGAAAAGCGGATCTTTTCTCTGGTTGGCAGTAAAGTTCATGCAAATAATGTCCAACTACATAAAATGAAAATACGTCAATGTGTTTGCTCTTGGGAGATTTTTAAACCGCTAATACATTTGCATATAGGACTTTTATTTCAAAACGTTCCAGTCTACCTATTTAAAAAAAATAATTTAAATAAAAAGCATTAATTTAGATATTAGGGGGAATTTAAAATTAAAGCTGATTTAATTTTAGGTTTCATATCCCCATTGCAGTCATCCCTACTTTGAAATTTCAGATGACATCCCTGCTTTATTATATTTTAAATTATAGAGGATGCATTGTTATACTGGATTATTATTGTTTTAATTTGAATAGAATAAAACTATAAACATTAATAAATATTTAATATATGATTTAGTAGTAATTAAAGTTACGATGTAATAGAAGAAAGAACACAACGTAGGCTAATTAGCCAAGTTGCAAAATAAAATACATTACTGTAATATAAATCTTCTCCTGCTTCTTCTGCAATACAATTCTGGCCTCTTCAGCCTATTACGATTCTATCCATGTATTCCCTTTCTTGAACCGCAACGGCGCGGACTTGTGAGTGGGAGGTTTGGGGTTCGAATCCCACTATGACTGTCCTTCCCTGACTGAGGTTTTTCCAGGTTTTTCTCAGTCCTCATAAATGGCAAACGTCGTGGAGGTACCTAAACTTAGGCCTGGAACAATTTCTTCCTTAAAAAAAATCCTTTCCCAATATATCATTTCATCTCATGTGTCATCAGTGTCCACCGCCTGTGGTGCCTCAGTAGTAAAAACGGGCGTTTAACACCATTTATTCATTCATTCATTCCCTTCCTTGAGGTAGGTAAGATTGCTTTGTGTGTCGTTCTGATTAAGTGTTGTCTCCGGTTTGTTCCGTATTTTCAGTTGAAGTGTTCAGTTCTTAAAGATTTAGTTATCTTATTTTTATCCAGTCTAGTATAGCCTGCTATTGCTCTAAGTAATTTCATTTCTGCACTTTGCATTTTAGCTTTATGTATTGAGTAGTCATTGTTCATTTTTCTGAGTCGTATGTATTCATTATTGAGATGTTCTGGCTTTGTTTTCAGAGCTCGTTTACAGCCCTATTAATGGTTAATTTAATACCTGTTTTTATTAAACCAGAGGAAGCCGAACTTTATTGAACTGTTGTGGCTATTGAACTAAGCTAGATTTGTGCCTTTAAATGCCATTACTTTTGTTTTCTTAATGGAAGTGTGCATATTGAACATTTTTGTTAATAGAATTAGTTTATATGCAATTTTTTGGTGTTTACTTCCTCCCACTGTTTTTGTTTCGTTCGTTTTATCATGGTATCTACATATAAATTAAAAAAGGTGACTGACACTGACAATAAAATCTTAAATTTCATATAAAATACAACTAAACCCTCTATAATGTAAGGAAAATGTTTATACTTTTTTTACGGTATGCTCTGTCTAGTTTTAATAGTCAAACTTCAAAAATGTCCGCAGTCATCAAAGATATTTTCATTTGTTCTATACTCTGTTGGTTTTTATTTGACATTTTTAAAATTTCTTGATTTCGCAGATATTCCTACCACGAGCAAAGATAGTTTTTCACTCTCATCGTATTAGCCAAAATTTCTTTACAGTACTTTACACCACTGCAACGTTCAGTTTTATCTGGTGTTGTATTAAAAGAACAAACGTGTTTCGTCAACGTTGGAAACGTCTCTAGCCAGCGTTTCTTCAATCATTTCCGGTTTTTCCAAGAAGTTGCTTCATCTTCGTTAACACTTGCACTTTCACCACACACAGACTTAAAAGAGATGCGATTTCTTTCTTTAAAAACATTTAACAAATTTATGCTAGCCTTGAATTCACTTTTGTCTAAACTTGCAGAAAATTCACCAGCTTTAGCGCGAATAAGGAGAACTTAAAGGAAAATTTTGTTCCGTTTTAACACGTACTCGTCGACATCAAAAGTTTTCGGTATTCTCACTATTTTTCGACCCTTTCAATTTTCACTCGAGGCATTGTTTAAAATATTCTAATTGTTTTTCATATAAGTAACAAAGTGATCGGAGAAATGCCGTACTCTTTCACGATTTTCGATTATTTTTTTTTCACCAAACACTTTGCGACTTCTCGAATGACAGCGATTTTTACTGCTAAAGTTAAAAGTTTTGTGCTGAATACTCGGTTTATAAAGGACATAATGGCACTGATTTGCAACACACTGAACAGCAGGAAGCTGAAGCGATAACTAAATTGCATGTGTGAATGTGAGCAGGGGAAGGCCAGCTGCTGGGGGAAAGTTCACAGGACTGCGTTCCGACAAAACAAACAACCTAGGAGTTATGACCTTGGTTTTTTACTTATGGAAGTTCTTTAACATCAAGGTCATCATTGCCCCATTCAAATTAGAGTGTGAAACGACCGACAAATTTTGCTCAGAGGCCTCTTCTTTCAGGCTTGAGGTTCTTTTTCGTGCCTTAAATGTACGACATGGGGCCCGCGGCTATACTTCCCTTCCCAAGGAAGCCATACTTATGATTTTTACACTCTAAAAAATCCATCGGTTCTGGCTGGGTTTGAACCCGCGATCTTGGGTTTAAAAGGCAAGTATGCTTACCATCCACCATGACCGACGGAGTTATGACTTCTTTTACAGAAACACACACAAAGACGAAGTTTAACATCTTAAATGTCCGTGTTTATACTAATTTTCGACTGCTTCCAATTAAAGAGGTTGAAATTCGAAATATATGTTTTATCTCTCTCTCTCTCTCTCTCTCTCTCTCTCTCTCTCTCTCTATACATTGCTTTAATACAAAATTAAGCGGGTTTAAGATGCAGTTAGCGCTGTTGTAGGTGTCCCATGTGGGCGAGGCAAATTACTTATAGGATGCCTCGGTGTTGTTGCCGACGCTATAGCGGCAACAATGTCTCGGTGTGATTCCGCTATTTCGTTGAGTGGATCTCAAAGGACCGGGAGGGAAAGTAAAAGGTATAAATGAACACTCGAAGCGACATAATATATTTTACAATTTCAGTTTAGACTTGCGTTAGGCAATTTGTGGATGGCATATTCCTACTAAATCACGCCATATAACAAGATCTGCAGATAGAGCGTTACGTGAATTCTACAATATCCCTCAGGGCAATTTTTACGGTTGGTGCACTGGCAAACAACTGCTGGCAGCGCATCAAAACAAGTTTCACGTGACTAGCCCTTAGTGCATAACAGTTTGACAGTGAATAACCACGCTCA
This sequence comes from Metallyticus violacea, assembly GCA_030762175.1. Lineage (NCBI taxonomy): Eukaryota > Metazoa > Arthropoda > Insecta > Mantodea > Metallyticidae > Metallyticus > Metallyticus violacea. The sequence continues at coordinate 15,151,845 of CM060838.1, read as the reverse complement.
AAGCCTCTACTCGCAGTGAAAGGTTTTAAATGTTATGAACATTACACGTATACAAACAATGTATTTAGCGCTGCATCCAAGAAGCTGCCGAGCTAAAGTGTACGCAAATGGTATAAATGAAAACAACAATTGATTCAAACAATGCCATGTCAAATGTGAAATAAATAAATGAATAAATAAATAATCTAATACAACAAGGAGTAAGCATCGCTTATAAGAGAAAAACTAGTACAGCAATTTAGAAAATCGTTTAATATAACTGTAATTGAAATTGCTAAATATGAAATTGAAAATGAATTGAGGCCATTAAATGTTGCATTATGCTAGATCAAGCGTTTAGCCCGTTCTGCCTAAAACTAAACGAACGGCAATAACAATTAAACTCGGTATATAAAGACAAATACAGAATAAAAGGATGGTATTTTTCTCGTGTGAAATGAATAATGAATCCAAAAATTGCATGTCAATGCTGTCTCATAAGCAGTAATTATGTACCACTGTTGTTTGAATTTTTATCTTTTATGATATGTGCAACCTACTTATAAGACACTTACATATTACAAAATATTTGAATCTTTTTGAGAGTATTTCAACCAGTTGTACCAGAGAGAAAAATTATAGGCTATCTTTCAATTAGATCAAGCATACATTAATAAAATGTTACAGCAAGGCTTACCAGTTTTAAAATGCATTCAATTAAGTACAACTGCCGTAGGGCCTTACGGCCATACATGCTAATATCATCCTTGTAACAATCAAAATGACCATGCATACATACATGCATAGTGAATAGTGTTTAACGCCCGTTTTTCTTATGAGGCATCACAGGCGGTAACACTGTAGATACTGAATAAAATGATAAATTGGGGATTTTTTTAAGGAAGGAAACGTCCCAGGCCTAAATTTAGGGTACCTACCCGGCATTTGCTATTTATTAGGAATGGAAAAAACCTCAGTCAGGGAGTACAGTTCTGGTGGAAACCTTCCGCTCACGATTCAGCGCCTTAACGACCTCAGCCACCCGCGGCGACTCATAAATACATACACATAGATCTACATGCATACAAAATATACAAACACATCGATATACTTACGTTTTCTATTAATAATTTTATAAATAAATACATAAACATGATTAAACCGCTTACTGTTGAGCTCCCCTCCATTTACTCATATCACTTGAAGTATGTACCCATTATTTGGCACCCTGTGCATACATCGCGGGTTTTGAAATGTGGTAGCTAATAGCGAATACCGAGATAATTGGCACATTGATTCTGAGTTGTTGTACTACATTTATTGAAGTCTTGAATATTCTTGGTTAGCATCAACATTAAAGGCATGGGTCATGCATGACTAACAGCAAAATAGTTCTTAAGTTTATAATATGCTTTTGGACATTCCATAAAGTTGGATGAAATAGCATGAATACAAAGAGTTGAATAGCAGTAGTCTAATTCCTTGAAATAAAGTTCTCTTGCTAAGATATCCTTCACGATGTAACACAGCATATAACAAAGACATGAGAAATACGCCTGCTGTGAATGACATAAAGCTGCAAGCAACATTCAGTAAGTATTAACATTGCGTTACCAAGAATTCATGGAAAAATTAGCGCTTACATAAGTGATGATTAATGACATAATTATGTGGGATGAGCCAGGTAAACAATTATGATTAATCGCTGCACATGTTCCTTTGATCCACCTTACCTATACAACATGAAGCCTAGCGTGCCGTTGCACCGTCAAGTTGACACCACGTGCCCTAGCAAACATGGTATGGAACGCTCTCAAACATGTTGAGTATTATACATGTGTAGTAGAAAGCAACTTGACTAGATCATCAAGACTAGTATCTGTCAAAAGAAATATTTCCGCGCGTGGTTTTCTGCATTAAAATCGCTCAGTTTGAATATATCTACAATATCTAAAATCGTCACGGATACTGCTTATATATTTGCATGATTTTTGTGAAGGAATTTTTAAATATAAGTTAAATTGCTGATGCTTTCGGATCTTTTCATTGAAATTGTTGTAAAATACTTGCAAATTTATCTATGGTACACTTGAATGCTGTGAAGGAGGAAAAGAAAGGATAAATATAGCAATGTTTACAGATACCGTATCAATTTGAACCAGTACATTTGAATTCAGAGACCAAGAAACCTTATACGTTTACATTATGCTGAAAAGATTGTATATATGAGATTACATGAAGGCGCTTTACGTTTAAGTTCATTAGATTTCTCGTTAAATGCGACAAATTTGTATGAAAGGTATAAAATCGAAAAGGTTCAAAAGAGTTTATATTTTAGCTAACAGCATAATTACTATAAATAGTATATGTTAACGTTAATATAGAATTTCAATAGGAATATAATTTATATTTTAATAACTTTCCCGTGGAAAATATAAAATATTAATAATAATAATAATAATAATAATAATAATAATAATAATAATAATAATAATAATAATAATTTGATTACACACTATATGGCAAATATGTCAATATTATTTTTTTATTTTGATGTTTCATCAAGAAGAATTCTTATAAAATTCACTTGAATTATATTTGGATCCGCGGATCTTGATTATTGCATTCACATATTTGCGGGACCGAGCGAGTAGTTAGCAATAACACTTAAAGACTACCAGTACTAGTTAAGTAATAGCTATCAACGTGCAAGACAGATATAATTACTTTACTTGTAGATGTACAAATACTTTGCTATTCTCCTTTATCTCGGAGCACAAATTCAAAGTATACATTTGTTTTAATTTTAGTTCTCCCATTTTTTTTATATTTTTCTTGCTTTTGTGGGAAACACGTTCAAAAATGTATAAAACAGATTTTATTTCAATATTTAAAATTAATGACTATGTATTACAAATAAGTGTATCCAGCAATATGACTACTTTAAAACTAGCTGCTGTTTAGACTTCTATTAAAAGGGGATCGAGATCTATGTGTCTACAAAAAGAAACTTTTTAATAAACAACGATACATTTGGTGATTTATTGCCTGAATACTATTAGATCTAGGGATATGATATTTTATAAAAACAAAGGTCTTTGTTCCTTCACTGATATAAAAAGTACATTAAAATTTAAAACACGTAAGATCAATTATCCAAATTTTCTGTCTGATTTCATATGAATTGGGCATATATTGAACACTGTAATTACCTAGTAGTATGATTTCATTTTAATTGCCTGTTGTATGCACCACGGAGAATAACTATGCCAATCGGAAGATGTTCTAGGGTATTTACAAACTGCGTTTCTGCGAAGAAAATTACACAGCTTCAATTAACACTTTTGTTTTCGTCACCTTGTATCGAAAACGGATAGAAGGGACTGGCAATGGGGAAAACATGTTCTCTGGAGATTACTGAATCGATATACAAATCCACTCGCTTGCTTAGTGGTTCAAAAGTGGTTATTACCACTACAATCAGCAAAAGTAATTATACAGCCACTTTCCAGAGCATCAAAAAACTAGAAACTTGTAAATTTTACCTAGCCCCCAACTATGAAAGTGTTTGCGCTAAATTCGAAATATATTAAAATGCAGTTGAAATTTGAGCTTTCGTTACTGGAATGAACTGTAGCATTTCCTGCTTGTGTCCATGTTATCTTTACTCTCAGTCCGATAGATAACATAATTTATAATTAGTTTTGTTAGCATTTTAAGTGGTGAATGCTATTAAGATGGAATTAATATGCCCTCAGCTAGCAGTTGCTTCCTTTGTCAACCAGGTTAAGAAAACCAAAGCATCGAGTACTTTGTATTATAGGTTTCCTAAAGATATTTAGTTAAAAATTAAAGTGGCCTGGTTATGTGAGAGGGCGAGCTGTTTGTCTTCTAAAATACTGTATTTGTTGCATGCCCTTTGACAAGGAATATTGCGAACAAAACTTGCAAGCGAAACTACTCCAACTCACTCCTGAAAAGTTTTTAATAAATCTTGCTTTAACATTTCAATTGAAAAACAGTCTTACTAAAAGAAAATAAAAACTGCTTCGAAACAGAGATGCAAAAAATATGACCTTTTTAGAAGAGGCGAGTAAAGTAATGGCCTGAAGTACTGATATCTGTAAATTATGCAAGAAATACCAAAGACTGCTTTGAGTACAAAAATTGATGGTTGTATCAACAGGAGAGAATAAAGAAGTTTAGGAAGATTGAGCAAGCATATGGGGACACTCTTCTAAAAATTGGCAAGTGTTAGAAACGATTGCCGACTATGAAGCACATCAATTTAGATGAGATTTCTTCATTGTAAGGACACATACTAGGGTAGGTTCATAAGCTTCCGGCCTAACCATTTTCTAGTTATGATAAAGACAAACACTATATTTCACTTTTAAATATAGTTACCTTTACTGCAATACACTTCTCACATCTTTGAATTAACATTTTATCCCTCCCCCCAAATAGTCAGAAGCCTTATCTGCAAAATGGGCATAAACAGCATCATCACTTCTTCGTCACACTTAGATTTCCTTCTTGAGTTTTGAGAAGCGGAAATAGTCACTGTAAGCTAGATCTGAACTGTAGGGCGGATGATCGATCTCCTTGAAGCCACGTTTCTTCACAACTTCCTTTGCAACAAGAGAAATCTGCACAGCCGCGTTGTCGTGAAGAAGGCGCACGCTACCACGCAGCTTTCCTCGCCTTTTCTCTTTGGTAGAAACACGTAGTCTGTGAATAGACCAGCATAGTACTCCCCATCTCCTTGAAGTCAATGAAGAGTATTCCTTCACAGTTCCACAAAATTGTGGCTATAAACTTGTTGGTTGACTGAGTGACCTTGGCCTTTAGAGGCGGCGCTTTGCCAGGCTTACACCACACCACTGATTCTCTTTTGAGCAAGGAATCATAGTAGAGGACCATAGTTTAATCTCCCGTAACAATGGTTTGCACAACTTCTCCCTCGTGACCACGGCAGAACTCCAAAAATGCCTGACAACAGATGACTCGTTGCTGCTTTAGGACTGAGAAAAGAAATCTAGGCACCCATCTTGCACTAACCTTATTCATTCATGAATAATTAGAAGGACTGTTGTTTTAGAAAGAACCAACCTTGGTGCTATTTCTGTAACTTTGAGCCGCCGGTCTTCCATAATTTCTCCTTCCACAAGAGCGATGTTTTCAGGAGGGAGCACCTCCACGGGCCGACCTGCCCGCTCTTCGTCTTCAATGCTTTCTCGACCCATTCGAAACCGTCCACCGCTGTTTAATTTCATTTTGGGTAAGTGCTTCTTGTGTGAAGAACTTGAAAACAACTCGATACTCCATTTTGAACATGTCACAATCTTTTACACATATCTTTCTTTATGCAACTATATCTGAATAACTGAAAACAGTTACAGCTGCAATTATTTACTTAACAGATAAGGTATGCCACCAGTTTTGTGAAGGCGAGGCCGGAAGCTTATGTACCTCCCTCTTACAAATCACCTTTCCGCAGGGAAAACTTGATTTTCTTCGCTTTCAATAATATTCATTAGCCCAACAGAATAGTGGTTTCAATGTCATCTGCATAGAGCTTCACCAATTAAACTTTAGTTTAAGAACTTCGTTGATAAATTAAAATGTAAATATCTGGATGCTATTAGAAGTTTTGTTCTAACATGCACATTAATTAGAATGAAGGACATAAACAAGAGAAAATCAGATAAACTGATACAATTCGGACTTCTTAAATGTTCATCTACGCAAGTATTTGCTTTAAAACGCGCCTATTTCGACATTTATTAATGTAATGATGAAAAACTGCTTTCTTTTATAAAATTACATTATCAAATCATAGACCTAAAGGGCAAGGACACTTCAAAAAGCACATAGAAGTTAGCTTGTCTTCCTATATTCCAGTAATCTCGGGTTCAATTGGCTATGCTTCTGGGGGCCATTCCAAAACAGTAGGTATATAACGTAGTCCTTCTAAGCACGTCAGAATGAATGGAGAATCAATTAATCCCAGTCAGTGAACTCTCTCTTGAAAACCTAGTTGCGCTGACCACGTGACATCTAGTGGCGGCAAAGGGTTTGCAGACCTTCGTACTTCGGTTCTTTTTAGTACCCCAAATAAGTAACATATAATTTAATTATTATAAATAAATGCATTTATGACAAAGTACTTATGTTATCGAACACTAATTCACATTCTTGTACACATTTTTGCACCTTGATATTCCATAAACTTCTGACACAATGTATCATTGCTAAAAGCATATCTTTCTCCCTCTCCAGTTACTAAGAGCGCGTTCCCCTTAGCCACTGTGTAGCCGGATGTAACGGACGTTTTTATTTCTATCCCATTGTTCAAAGTTATGTACCTCGAAATGCGTAGGAGTTTTGCTCAACTTTTATACGTTACTGAAGTAAGAATATTGCATTTACAACAAAAATCATGCTTTACAGAAAACTGAACGAATTGTTGGGTAGATAGTACTTTAACTATATCGTCTCACCAAATTTAAAGGAAAAGTCATATGAAAGTAATCTCAATTTGTAGACTGAGAGATTCCATCCTACTTTTTTAATATTATTCCTTCTGACAGAATGTTAACTGCCTGTGAAAAGTTGCTAGTGGTGTTAGTTCCTTTCATAAAATACCATACAATACTGTTCTTATAAAAAAGTTTATTTATTTAATAACTATATCCAGATACCTAGACACTGGATTGCGTGGGTTCAAAATAAAAATGTACAGAATTGCTAGTTCAGTAATCAGTAATCTAACACTAATTTGAACACGGTCTCCTGTTGCAGCTATATTCCCTGTAGTTTAATTTCTAACCTAACTCTAAACCAAAGAAAAAAAGTTGCGTTTTTTCTTGAACCGTTTGTTGGAGACATTCTAAGGGGACGTCAAAAAGAAGGGCACTGGTTTTATTCTGTTCATAAGTAAGCAACGAGGAACCTGAGTCATTGTTTTCTTAGTTGACAAGGTAGCCATTCTTTCAAGGTCTAACATGTAATCATACAGCACGGAAATCAGGTTTTACATTCTGTTCAATAGATCCCAATTGAAACGGGAACATAAATCCTAGAGGTAATAGATACAGTAGTGCATCCGTTCATACAAGGGAAAAAATAACATTTCAGGTAATTTTATATACAATTTTTGGCCTTGTTTATCATTTTACTAATCGTAAGATGAGGGCCGAATACATGGCACCACAAGTAGATTATTTACTAAGATTTTTTTATTTGTTTTATTTAAGGACGCTCTTTAACATCTCAGGCTATCAGCGTCCCATCCTATTCTGGGCGTGAAACGGCGGACAAATTTTGCTCAGAGGCCTCTCTTTCAGGCTTGAGGTCCTTTTTCGTGCCGTAAATGTACGACACGGGACCCACAGTTTTACTTCCCTTTCGAAAGAAACCATACTTAGGAGTTTTACGCCCGAAAAAGATCCATCGATCCTGGGCGGGTTTGAACTCGCGATCTTGGGTTTAGAAGGCAAGTATGGTTACCACTACACCACCAGGACCGACACTAAGACAAATGTGTGGTATTAACCAATTTCAAAATGTTCCACTGGGTGGAAATGCATATTTAAGCGATCATATTGACAAGTGTATAATAATGGAAGGAAATATTTTCATAGGAATGGAATAGTTCAGATGCCAGAGTGCTAAGCACAAGAAGAAATCTCAAATCATGTCCTTTAAAGGAGACTTCTCAAACTGAAAACTTGATTTTTGTGGATTTTAATACTTTCTTTACCTGTCCAAGTTTTCATTTCAGTAGCACTTGATAATAAACAAAAGAGTATTATTACGTAAAAATTTGTAACCGTACTATGACATCAGAATGTTATGTTTGATGTAATCTGCTATCATATCACTTCCTTCTGACGGCAAATTTAGAATGGCATATTAATTTCTCAGTCTACACCGAGGCTGCTCAGGATGTATTACTGCAACTTCGTGCTGAAAAGAGAGTTCAGTACATTCTGAGATAACGAGCGAGGCGAAAACCAAATTTATACGCTCCCCACTGACTAACAAAGAGAAGCGTTGCCTCACCATGTCAGAAAAGCCCCCGGGACACGCGGGATGGAAGTCTTCCCCAATTATATGCGTATACATCCCTGTAGATTTACTGACAGTGTCCAAGTTATCTCTCGGAGGAATCCTTAGTCGACAGTTTCCAGCTCGCCCATGTGGGAGCAAAAGAGAAGTTCGCAATGCTGGACATACACAATACCGCCCCCCCCCCAACCATCATCCTTTTGCTGACTCAATTTTACACAACACCAATGGGCGTGCTGTGGCTCCCATTGCTGGCGTGCAGAACGCAAAGGGCTCAAGAGCCGTGCTAGAAAAACAAAAGTCTAGTTCTGAAATGCAAGCTGCAGTCTACATGAACAATTTTCAGCAAATTTGATCATTCATTTGAAGTGAATTGATACCTTCCTTTATTTAGAATTATTGATTTGATTTGTTTTATTTGCGGACGCTCTTTAACATCTCGGGTCGTCAGCATCCCATTCAATTCAGGGTCTGAAACGGCCGATAAATTTTGCTCAGAGAACTCTCCTTTAAGGCTTGAGGTTCTTTTACATACCGTATATCTATTACATAGGGCCCACGGCTTAACTTCCCTTCCAAAGAAAATCATACTTAGTATTTTAACGCCCGAAAAAATCCATCGACTCTGGCCGGGATTGAACCCGCTTTCTTGGGCCTATGAACCAAGTATGGTTACCACCACACCACCAGGACTGACTTTATTCACGGTATGTCTTATCAGTATCATGTATGGGTTGGGAAGCTTAAAATTTGTGGCATATTAAGTGAAATTCACCATTAAATGTGTTACTGACACTGTTGGTGATACAGCTAAAGAGCTCCCATGCCCATTAGCAACTAACTATACTTTCACATTAACAATATTTCTCTTATTACAGAAACTTAGAAAGAGTTTCATAAGCTAATTGCCACAATTTAACCGTAACGATAAAATATTTTATTCAATCTTCCAAAAGTTTAATACAGCAAACTATGCCATATCCATTTAGTGTGATTTTGGATTGTAAAATTACTTGATACTTCATACTTACTCCTTTCCACTATCATTATGCACAAAACAAAACTTGCGTTAACTCTATGGAGCAATTCCAGTTTCTTTTGAACAACATTCAAAAACATTCGCTGAACAAATCTGTCCAGCTCTAGTTGAAAAGGATAGAGTGGGAAAAAAATAAAATATTTATTTAAATTAATAAGTGAAAATCTTTGAAGTTTCAAGCATATATGTTGCAATTAAAGAAAGTATTAAATTGAAATGTATTGATTCAGTAAAAATACATTAGTGTGTAGTTCCTTAAATTTAAAAATGTTATATTAAATATATTAGGTCTACATTTAAGTGTTTTAGTTTAATTTGGTAAAAATTAATAATATAACACTGTAATCTATATATGTATATATATATATATATATATATATATATATATATATATATATAGATTATTCATTGTGGATTTATTACAAAAAATAACACTTAAGATTTGCACTTAACACTTAAGGAATGCAGAGGAACGAATAACTTTCCGGGGGTTAAAGGTCATGAAAGTAATAAATATTCTGCTACACGCCAATATGAATTAGTAACTACAAATGTTATTTGAATTGAGAATGTTATATAATTTAAAGTGTTAACCGTTTCCTTTGTATTTAATAAGGACCTGGTAATAATAATTAGTGTGTACACTTAAATACTTTCACAATATCATTATAAATCTTAACTAGTCTATGTTTCATGTGACAATAGTAAAAGTATAACGTTAAAATTGCTGCAGCCAGCTAGTCAAAATAGTCTAAAGAATGATAATATTCCTACAAAAATGTTTGTTCAACAGAGACACCAAAATGACTTATATTATCCGTTTTGTATTTCGTATATCTAATAAGAGAAAAATTATGTATTTAATAAATATATGGTAGGTTGATATTAAACAATTTATTTCTTCAAATAAAGCCACTCCTGGAAAAATTAAGAGGATTATTTTGTCTAAATTTAACTCCACCAAAAAACATATCCCAACAAAGTAATTACCCTCAACATAAGCCAGTAGATTTAAATCAAAACCATAGATCTAATACTACAGTACAACACAATTTAGAAATAGTAGAACCATTTTCTGTGCAGGAAATCCAATATACAATTTTACAGTAATAAAAGAAGATTTTTGAATCCACGGTTGCTGTAAATATTGACTTAATGATATGTCACACTCCAAGAAAAAATGACAATTTCAATACAAATGAAAAGTCTACAATTAATGAGACGCCTAAAAATGAAATCAGAATAGTGTAAATAGTCGAAAAAAACTAAAACTAGTGCAGATGGCTTGTTTTCGCCAGTTAGAAAAATCATTGATGAATCGCCTCAAGATTATTCCCTAAACTATTTGAGCTTGTAAGTTTTTAAGAAAAAAAATCTACTAAAAATAAAGATGTTGCCCAATTAATTAAAAATATAACATTATCTTGGAAAATATAGTTGAAATATTAAGGAAAAACCGTCCAAATCTTACTGATCAGAGTATTGAAAACAGAGCAATAAGATTAGGAAAAAAAGTTATTAGCTCTTATCAATACAAGAACCTCGCCAATTTCAGATAAACCTCTTAACATAAACACAAATATTGAAGATGCCAATGTTTATACATTGGATTAATAACCACCTAACGTTGCTGTTTCAGCGGATTCTGAAGGAATGAACCCTGGAAAAAAATATTTATTTTTTAGCTATATTTTAGGGAATTCCGAAGGAATGTAAGCTATTGTGTTGTGTCCGTGGAAATATTTTTTAATAATCTCGAATAATATATTCAAAATATGCTGTAGCAGTCGCATTTTTTTCAACAAAACTCAGCATATAGCTATCAATTAACAAACAAATTGTCGAGTACGTAAACTAGCAAAGTTGGAATTGAGAGTGGGAGTAATATATATATATATATATATATATATATATATATATATATATATATATATCGCTCTATATCGCTCTAGAGGCCGCATTTTTTTATTCTCAACGAAACTCGGTAAATTTCTTTAAAATAAATTTGATAAAAATATTTTTTGAAAATCATGGCGATCGGGTCATTAGAAGTTGGGGTATACCTGAAAAATGAGTGAGGGCTCAAGGAAATTTTAAAATTTCTCTAGCAGCCACAATTTTATTATTATTATTGTTATTTTAAGGTAACTCATCATATGCCATTGAAATAAAATAAGAAAAACAGTTTCCAAAAATCAGTGAAATCGGACTATTTGGAACGGAGTTAACCTGAAACACAAAATTAAAAAATAGCACTACAGGCTCTAATATTTGTTTTTCACAATTAAAATCGACATATACTATTTAAATCAAACAAGAAAAAACAGAATCTGCAAATCAGTAAAATTAAATTATTACGTCAATTAAGATATTTAGGAGGAAATTTAAAACAACGTACATTAGATTTCTGCGTTCACTCCCTCACCACAGATACCCACAATTTGAAATATCAAATGATACGATTACCTTTTGATAACTTCAATTTCAAAGAGGAATTAGTTGTAATCACCTATTTTATGTTCTATCTTTACTACCTACTTGGAGTGTTCTTATTACTGTTTGAATTTGGACAGAATAAAAGATAAAGTCAATTATAGGGAAAATGCATTTTAATTTTTCAGTTTACTGAATTCAATAGATAGCTAGAAGATGTTACGTTCTGTTTTTAACTTCTCGCGGATGTTTCCGGACTAATCCGCCTACATTCTTCAGTTATCCTACTTTTAATTAAATGTTCTTATGCGCAGGAATATAAACAACAGAAACAACAATCTAGAATGCCAGGCTACTGTAAAAAACAGATTATGTGGTAACAATAGCATTATCTTTAAAAGTTAAGTATCATAAATTAGGAATGCTTTTTGAGATTGTAAAAAGGGATTGGCTGAGGGTGAAACCTAAAATAGTTAGTTTTAACCATCCACCTCAGGATCTAAAATGTTGCGATTTTTATTTAAATTAAAATTATTATAAATAGTAAAGTATTCAGACTAGCAAGTTTTGAAATAAGATCTGTTTATTTCTCTTTATGCTTCCTTATGGTTTCCGTAACTACCCTACCAGATCATAACTAAAACTTCAAACACTAGTGTCGGTCCTGGTGGTGTAGTGGTTACCATACTTGCCTCCTAAACCCAAGATCGCGGGTTCGAACCCGGCCAGGACCGATGGATTTTTCCGGGCGTAAAAATCCTAAGTATGGCTTCCTTCGGAAGGGAAGTAAAGGCGTGAGTCCCGTGTCGTACTTTTACGGCAAGAAAAAGAACCTCAAGCCTGAAAGAGAGGCCTATGAGCAAAATTTGTCGGCCGTTTCACGCCCTGAGTTGAATGGGACGCTGATGACCTGAAATGTTAAAGAGCGTCCATAAATAAACCAATCAAACACTAGACGAGTATGGAGATGTCAATACCATAACTTGCGCATTTTCAAGTACATTAATTCACAGTTCTGATTGTTAAGAGCAAGCTTCATGGCTCTTTAGTTACCGCGTATTTAAACCTTATCCTAATTTGAAACTATCATGGAGCATTAGTCTATAATAAAGGTTTGTTTTTTCATGCACTAAAATTTTTTGCATGAAAAAAATGAGGGACCGACCCTACAGTTCCTTTTAATTAGTACCTTTTAGTCTTCCGTTACTTCCTCCTAATTACCAAGAAAGTTATGAACCCCCCCTTTAACTGTTCTGAACTTCAGAGGGGAAGAAACTCCTTAGCGATATGTAAGAAGAGATAAGAGAGTTTCGAAATCTCTGCAACTACATTCGTTAATTCTTCAATTATATTGTACCTAGTTATCGGTAATATGGAACATTTACTTAACAAACACAGCAAACCACATATAATATTAAGCTGAATGCTTTCTCGTATGGAAACAGGTGCTATTTAACGTCGCGTTTTAATCATTTCTGTTTTAAATTTTGTAATTTTCTATTTATTACATGTATTTAATATTTTGAATATTTTATTGTAAAAAGTTTAATAGCAATCGCCCGTTTTTGCTACAGAGGCACCACAGGCAATGGACACTGATGATACAAGAGATGAAATGATATATTAGGAAGGGATTTGTTTTTAAGGAAAGAATCCTTCCAGGCCTAAGTTTAGGGTACCTTCCCCGCATTTGCCATGAGGACTTAGGAAAACCTGGAAAAAACCTCAGTCAGGGAGGACGGTCCTAGTGGGAATCGAACCCAGGACTTCCCGCTCACGAGTCTGCGCCTTAACGACCTCGGCCATCCATGGGGGTGTCTTACAAGGCAATGTACGTGCTAGTCACCAGTCAGAAAGTTATATACAGTACAATTATACACTTAGTGACTCCTTGAATGGATGGTCAATCTAATGTCAGAATCGTTTCAAAGATTCGGGCATACACATACATTAGAAGGAAGATAAATAATAAAATAGAAGTAAATCCTAACACAGAAAAAGAAACCCGGCATTTGCCCTTTATGAAAACGGATAGAGGAAGGTCTTCCACTGGATTTGAATACTAGTGCCAAACATTACTGCCTGAGTCAACTTCTTCATTTGAAAATCATTAATAAAGTAGCACAAAATACGTTATGCTTAACACCTGCAAAGATATTCCAATATTAAAGTGATTTTTCTCACACAAATCGTGAGTTTTGGAATAAGAGTCAGTTAGAAAAAATAGGAAAACGGTCGGGATTCGAACCACGTATTTTGTCTCTTCCACCTAAACTATCATTTTCCTTATGCCCATAACCACATATCTCTCCCATCTGAGCTACACACCCTGGGGGCTTCTTGGGTTGTCTCGTTTCAGAGATTTTATCTCTAAGAAGCCACTATATATTATTTACGCCCCAATGGACAAGGATCTTGCAAATGGTTCTCGGGGTAAAATCCTACAAATACAACTTATTTTTATTTAAATAAAAAATCTGTTAATATACATCATTTAAGATTCAGGGGTTTTGTGCACATAGCTAAACAGGATTCCATCAAATGAGTGAATATTTTCAGAGTGAAAAGAGATTAATTATTTTTCTCAAAAACAAAACAGTAAAATAAACTTAATGCAAGTTTACTCTTTATAAAACTATGTTTGAGAAAATAGAAGTTTTTCGAGTTCACTTTATACATGGTAACTGAATTTTGTAAATAATTCTTACAAGTTATTACAAGATAACACTGCAAGAGAGGAATAAAAACATTTCGTATCTAAGAGCTATTTTCTACTGTTTGTTTATCTCTAACGTCAATCTTGGAAACAAAAGAAAGTAAGTTCATAGATAACAGCGGCACGAATTCATCGAGAACGGCTCACAAACGGAAGAGCATCGCATCCTGGAAGTTTACACAAATTTGTTACGAGTGTACGTTTCGAAGAAGCGGGCGGAAGAAGCATCGGAGAGTAAAAAAGCCTGCATTTAATGGAAAAAGATCCTGGAAGAAATAATAAGTTATAAAAATCAATCTGATGTTCTCTTTCTTTCTTTTCATCATAGTAAATTATGTTTTGTCTCCAACGTAGCAAACATAATTATAAAAGGATTTACTTGCTATCTATTAAATTTTATATCTACGTCAATGCTTATGTTCATTATGTCATTATAATAAAAAAGTTTGTTAATCTAATTAGTTTATGCACATTGTTTCTAATCTTCATGTGAATAATGGCATAAAGTTAGCCTACATATGTCTGGCACCGCCCATATAAACGATCTATCGTTGTTTTGACAGGCGAAGCTAAAGAATTGAGAGCTCAAACGATTGAACTCAATATTATGAAATATTTTTAGAAATCAAATAGCAATAATCGCAAAAAATATATCCAATGAAAATGCAGTTCGTTCTAAAGATAAAATTCAAACACTCTAGAGTGACAGTACAGAACTATTTAAAAGAATTAATTAATGAATTCTCAGTCAAAACATTTACTGAAACAAAATACCCCTTTCTTCCTTAGCAGGAAAATGATGCTGTAACTAATGCAAGGAGACAACCTAACAAAAATATCAGTGAACAGTTACAAGTAGTGAAGAACTACTGTAAGAGTATTTGAAACTGGGCCCTTTCAGTACTTTCCTGGCGTAATGTTGAATAAATTTAATATACGGCGTATATGCTCGTTTTGAAAACTTGTACTAAAAACACATACTCATACATATATCAATAAATGTTAAATTCAAGCTAATGAGATAATTTTTAAGAAACATCCCACAAGTGATTTGCTTTCCGTACTAATATTTCAGCAACGAAATGAAAGACTAATTAATCATCAATGCGAACTTTCTAATTATACATGATACAAACAGATGGTGAGAAGGTAAAGTCAAATAATGTTATAGCTCAGCATATTGCTTCGCTCTTAAATTTAATATCATATAAAGTATCGTTGTGCTTGACAGAATGTACGATAATATTTCTGAGAGCTATCATATTATTAGCCTGGAGAAGTATGTAATGGAAGACATAATTATTGTTTGCTGATGCCCAACTAGTGAGGAAGGTTTGAAGTTAGACTTGAAGGTTTGTGAGGAATATGAATTTGATCAGACAACAGCTATTAAGAACAAATGCGTTGACTTAATTTTATTAGTGAAATTGCTGAAAAGTAAACAAGCAATATTAAATAGAAATGATATAGCCTTATGTCTTGTTTTATAAAATGGTCAGAAAAAATAGTGGAGTTATTCATGATATTTAAGCTTTTTCATATAGGCAGTGACATACAAATAGACAATAGTTGCAAGTTCCTTTTACTCTGAAAATAATAGCCTCGAAAGCAGCAAACTTTACAGTCACATTAAATATTTTATATTCTGGACAAGTTCAACTTCTCCCTTCAACGCCACAGGTCATGCAAAGAGTAAACCGCGCACTACCCACTGCGCTTTGGATTAAAGCCGTTAAAACTCACGCAGAGCATTTTTCTTTGTTTTCATACTGCACAACGTTTTCCCACACTAAATAAAACGTATTAAATGCAACATAAAAATCTGTCTAACAAATGATATTGTTAAGTTAAAGTGATCCACAAATCTAGAGCAATCTCTAAATAATATTTTAAAATCAACCCTTTATTAATTAATGTACATTTAGTCGTTAAAGTTTTTTGTGTATTGTTTCTTATTCTATTTTTAATTAAGTGATCTGTTTCGAAACGTTCATTAATAATGAATGCTTAATACACTAACGTTATTAGCTGATTAGAGTTAATATTTGTAGGTTGTTAATAAATTGACGTGGTTAAAAAACTTATCTACTTTACTCATCTCATTTTCAGTAAAATTCTTATATCTATAACATAAGGACATAATTATGTGCTGACATGTGAATCTCTTATCTTTATTTAAAAAGACCCATATGACATATAGCTAAATATTGAAAGACTGAATTTTGAGGAATATGTTTTATATTTGTAGCACTAATACATCTTAAAAATATATCAAACGTGTGTGTAATTCGTCAACTCCAATTAAAAGCGTTTATCCTTTCAGTTCTTGTGCTAATTATTGTTTAGCATTTATCTGCCTTTTACCCATTGAATATTTAATAATCGCATTTGGGATACTCTCTTTTATGCGTGCTTGTAATTTTTATATCTCTCTCATTTTATCTACTTGAATGAGAAACAGTTTTATTGTACATATAATAATAATAATAATAATAATAATAATAATAATAATAATGGAATAATTTAATTTATTGAAACAATTCTACGAGTCAACCATGATGAATGGATTCACAGAGCATTGTGGTCGTTATGCGCGAAACTTCAGTAGTTATAAAGGCCATGTGGGTGAATTAAAAGAATTAATTAATATTAACAGTACAATGTTTTAATACAAATATTATTTTTCATATCCACTGACATCGTCACGCAGTTGTAAACATTTTTTGGACTGTAGATACTTTTTAGTATTTCTAGTGCATCATTTTGATTCAAACCTTAGACAAAAAGTTCATGAGAAGGCGTCCTGTTTCGAATGATAACAGGCAGAACGGTAAGACAATGGCGTTAATAAACTTTTTGTTTTGGTGTTGCGGCATGAACGCTACCCCTTTAATACAGATTGCATTCCTTATCACACAGAAGTTCATACGTAAGGTAGTGAATGCAGGAACGCCAAATTAACCTGCCATTAAAAAAAGAATATATATTAGTTTTGTAATATGGATTTCCAAAAACCATTCTATATATTAATTATCATCCAGTGTTCACGTTTCTTGTTTCTAAAATATTTCTTATTTAAGATATTATCATTTACATAGTAAGGGAATATATAAAACCATAAAATTAATTTAACTAATAATTATTTACTCTGATACTCAAGATAAAAACCAGCTTTCCTCAACACAGGTTGGTGTATTCAGGTGTTTATTGTAGAATAAGAGGTTAGAATCGTTAATATTTATTATTATAATTATCATTATTATTATAATTGCATTGATTCTCTTTTGTTTTCAAATAATTTATTTTTGAATGGACAAGTAATGAAATACTATTTATCTTTATAATGAAAATATAATATTTATTTAAAATATATCAATTAAGAGTATAGTAACAGTAATACATTTATTAAATTTATAAAATATATTTGAGCTACAGAAATTTTAATTATTAAATTAATTTTGGTGTAAGTATTTTAAGTTAAATATAAAAAGGTATTATTTATATAAATCTACTATAATGCTCAAGATATAGTAAAATAAAAGAAAATTTAAAATGATTTTAATAATTGCAATTGAAGTTAATAATAAATAAGATTATAACATAATGACTTAATTGTTAGTAGGTTGATTATAATTTGTTAATAAAAATCTAATTTTGTTGAGTTTACCTTCTTTTCTAGGAGTTTTTCCTAAATGAATTGCTATTCATTTAATATCAAAAAAAGTCTTACCTATCACTGGCATAATTAAAATATCATGCTCTCTTTGGAGTTAGGATTTTAGAATAATCTAAAATCATCTTCGTCACCACATAATTAATTTTTGTTTGTATGTGTGTGTGTGTGAGATAGTAAGAGCTTCCATTATTATTACTGAATAGTGAATAAGTGAATAACAGCGTTAGCTCAGTAAAAGTATTACATCACGTGACAGTATCTTGCTTCAAGTAAAAATGTCCCGCTTTATTTGCTTAAATGTATACAATAAATATAAGCACATTTACTACAAAGATTGCGGTTATGATAATTATCTTTAATATTCATCTCTAATTTAAAAATAAGTGTATACAAACATAATGGTTAGCTACATACAAACACAAAACGTAAGAAGGAAAAATAAATCCTCCACAGACAAAGTCGGGTTAAGCGGTATAGAGCACTAGAGAGAAAAGTTGAGGAAACTTTCCTGTGTGATTCAGAGTTTCTTGTTTGTTTCTCAGATTCGGCATTACATCTGGGCCCGTAGCAGGCATTTGCACCAGTTACCAACCCTCAGTGTTTATTGTTGTCCCAGGCCTTCTCACAGAAACATCAGAAAGCACTTTGCTCATTTTCCGGTTGAAACAAAAATTGCGTGAGCCAAGAAAGGGATTTTACACGAGGACCAGATTTCGTGGCGCATTTGTTCCACCCGCTGGGTAAGATTCAGCTCTAATATAAACATTTGAACAAGAACTTTAAGCCAGGCGTTTATCTTCCGTAAATCTGGAAGTTGTGCAAGGGAACACCACGGAATGATTTATCATTATCGTTTAGAGAAAATAATATATCGACGCATAGGAAATGTACATCATGAGAAGAGAACAGGAAAAGCAAAAAATAAATTTCATTTGGTACATCAGGGAACTAATGAACTCATTTTAATGAGGTTCTTTCTCTTTAAGCTCCGTTGTAGCTTCTTGTTTTACCCCTCCTGTTTCAATTTTAGCTTCTCATTTACTATGTAAAAACATTTCAAATTCTGAAACTAACAACAGAATAAACATGTAGTAAATTTCAGGAGTCTTGAAACAGCAAATTTTTAAACTTCATCTTTTACTTTCCATCTTTCTCTATGTACATCTTTAGTAAAAGAAGGACTGAAAAAGTGTTGCATTCAATTATTTTGATTGTTTTGCTTCTGACAGCTAGAATCTATCACCATTGCTTAAAGAAATGATGATTAAGGTAACCAGAAAGTGTAAATCTAGCAAATAATGCAGCAGTATACATTTTGCATTGTATCTCAGAAATGTATAAAGCTATCAATATGAACATTCATGAGATATTAAAAATACTTAACTAAATATGCTCTGTAAAGTTTAATTTTCTAATGCAAATAAAACGTTATTCAAACATTTTTAAACAAAATAAATCGTATTTCCTGATAACTTAAAATGTTGACATATATGATCACTTTTCTCATGATTGAATGGATCAATCTTATTGAAAATTTGCTCACACATAATATATACAAATGTAAAGTGTGTCAACTAGAAGTAATTAAATATCATTATAAGTTGATAAAAATCAATACCAATAAGAAACGAAAAAAAATGTTTTTGTTCAAAATTTGGAAATTAATTTATTTTCAAGCAACTAGCATAGATATGTTATCCTAGTTCCCAGGATGGAATGCTGTTTGCAGTTTAAGTAAAAAAAAAAAAAAATTAAAGAGCATCTTAAGTTAAATTTTCTTAATATCTCTAAAAATTTTCCCATTGATAGCTTTAGAACTTTCTGAAATACAATGTAAAATGTAAACTTTGCATTATTTGCCAGATTTAAACTTCCTGGCTACCTTAAGCATCCGGATAGAAAATAAAAATATATGTTACCAATGAAACAAAGAAAAGGAGATGTAGAAGAGAAACAGCTCACTAAAACAAATATTTACTTTAACTGCTCCCCCCTTCGAAAAGCAACGAATTAATTTGATGTGCATGTAACTGTTATTTGCAAATTGTACTTTTGTTATGGTTTATAAAAGTTTTAATTTCATAATTTGCATCGATTGCAATGCGTAGTTACACAAAAGAAACATTAAGGATTGAATTAAATTGGATTGGATTGGATTGAGGAGGAGAATACTTTCGGTACTTCAACCCTACTCATGGCTAGTCCTTTGTGCCTCGGACTCCAATGGGAGCACATCCAGGAGGAAGGGATGTGGTGAGAGAGATGCCCCGTAACAGAACCAAAAGAATGAAATGGAATAAAATGAAAGGCGAAAAAAACCGTTACTTCATCCTCCACAAAGTCACGACTCTCTTTCATGGGTCCAGTGCTTAATTTTATTTAAGCAATTGGGTGCTAAATGATAGAAAACGAAGCGTTTTTATTGTACAATTATTAATACACGCAGTTATTATTACATATTTTTACAGAGTACGTTTCTACATGTTTATATGTATTTGCATATAATTCAATTTAGTTCTATGTTTGACTAAATTTGTACTTTCTAAGTTAGTCCTACTATTACAATATTAGATACACTACACTATAACTAAGTAATAATTCGTGTGGTGTGTTTACCGCCATGAGTGTCCGAGGTGGTTAAGGCGCGGACTTGTGAGCGGGATGTCTGTGGTTCGAATCCCGCCTGGATCGTCCTCCCTGATTGAGGTTTTTTCCAGGTTTCCCTCAGTCCTCATAAATGGCAAATGCCGGAAAGGCACCCTAAACTTAGGCCTGGAACGCTTTCTTCCTTAAAAAAAATCCTTTCTCACTATATCATTTTACCTCGTGTATCATCAGTGCTCATCGTATGTGGTGGTTCAGTAGTAAAAACGGGCGTTAAACACTATTCATTCATTCGTGCGGTGTGCTCGCTGGAAAATCCCGAGAGAAGGTGCCCCACAATTATCGGCAGAAACTCCCGGGATCCTCCTCCAGGACCACATCATCGAAAAAAACAAGTCAAAATCGGAAGTCTATTAATTCTCGCATTGAACTAGCATCGGCTAACTTGTATCATTGCTTCTATTTACGTTTATATCTAATTATTTTGCAATATGAATCATATCTCTCTCCTGTCTATGTGGGAATTCCCACAAGGTATGATCCGGACTGTCTACCACAGTCGCCAACTATTAGTACCTTGTAATTCAAACCTGTAAAGTTATCGACTATAATGGACCATGACCAACGAATTAATCCCCGGAATGGAGCAAATGTTTAATATTTTCAATATACCACTTGTTCTGCCATTCTTCAATTAAGAGTTATTTTATATTAACTCTCTCTAATGGTATTTCCTAATAATTTGCAAGGCCAGATTTTTATTCCCTTTTCTTATCGAGCATCTCTTAGACAAATATTCAAATGTAAGGTTAAAAGTTTCATTACAACTAACAGGGCATCGGTGGCGGTCTTTGAAAACGCCCCGAATATCTTAATAAGTTTTCTTTGAACACTGCAAAGCCTTTCTGCGCTTTGCAAAAACAATCTGTGTGCCCCAAAACTAGCCCCATATCCCACAATTGATGTGAGTATTTCGTTATTGTCCAATTTAATAGGCAGATAAGGAATACTACCATACGTTCGGGATATAAGTGCAATATTATTCATAATTTTGAAAATCTTCGCAGTTTGCCCCTCCAGGTGGGGTCTGAAAGTAAAATGTTCATCTAAGAATATGTCTAAATGTATATTTTTATCATTAAGTAGGACAGGAGTTCCACCTAATTTCAGAATCGTAGACATTTGTAGTTTTCCTTTAAGCATTAAATACTTGGTTTTATGCTTGGATATCTTCAGTTTGAGATTAGCACATGGAAAATGGAAGAGCGGCAAATTCTGGAAAGTAAATATATATCCCGCCGTTCACTTAAGTGGCCACGAAAAGACCTAAGACCTAAGGTCAGGATGGAAAACCTAAAGGGAACTGAACCCGCGATTTCCCGAATCGAGTCTCAACCTTAACGCCTAAGTACCCCGCTCGATAAGTGTTAAGTATAACATTTGAGGTATTGGCTCCTGGACTGTTTGTTTTCCTTTACAGTTAAACGAGGCTCTTTTATAAATATCAGTATTTACTGAGCTTAGAACATTTTTTCTTGAGTAATTACTTACGTCTGAGTTTGGCTGATATATTGCGGGAAACTCCACAAGTAAATCTCCTTCCCCCGGCCTTTGATTAGCGGGAAGGCAATATCTATAATTAGAACATTAGCGTAATAATGCAGTTGTTGATAGTTCACTCTTTTCAACGTCATCTTCATGAGCGACTTACAGTCTTCATGCTTAGTATCCATGAAGCAGAAAAATTATATTTACCTGTTTTATAAGTTCGTGGACAGAAATCAAGGACATAATATTTCTCTTAATAATGGTGGTGGTAGTTGCAGTAGTAAGAGGAAGAGGAGAGAAGAAGGAGGTATGTATTATTACAGTAATACCAATACAATAAAACAGGCAGATGAGTCCAACAGAAAATTAATAATACACAAGGTTTTTTGATTTAATATCAGATATGAGATAATCCACAGTAAAATACAAAAGATATATTTAATAAAAGAAATACAAATAAAAAGCGATAACATTAGGAAAGAGTTAGATCCACTCAATTTATTTATCCCTCCCCTCTTTCAGGTCATCAGCCTTTTAAGACATTAGCTATTTTACATTCATCAGAAATCTACCTAATCTCTCCTCCCCTTGCTTAACCATCTCTCTCTGTTCCATCCCGTAAAGGAACATAGTTTTCCTCCAATCTTCCATACATTTACAGTGAATCAGTATATATGTCCATGATTACCCATCCTCACAGGTGAAAAAAATTCTCCATTCAGTGATTTTAATCATCCAACATGCCTCTAGTCTGCGCCAAGCGAACCCCTGGCTGTTTTGATATACTGCTTTATCCCTCATTCATATTTTAGCTCCGATTTACTTCTAGTTACATTATCTCCCAGCATTCCGCAACTGTTTGCTGCCTATCCATATCCCTTAAACTGTTCTTAACCTTCCTCCATGGGTTCTTTATATTCCCCCGACACGACATGGAGCCCAACCCTAATGTTTCCAATCTCTTTCTTAATTTGGATGTCCATTTCAACTCTAGGTAGTACAACACCCTAATTAGAACATCATAATATTATTACAATACTTTTAAAGCTTCCTCAAATACGAAATCTACTATTCTAAATGAACAAAGCAGGCCTTAGATGTCTATGCCAGATGGGGACTTGACAATCTGATGTTCTCTCTGTTCTATATCACTAGTCATTTTTGCTCCTAACTCCACTAAAAGCTGTCACATGCGCTGAGTGTGCCACTCAACTCCACTCGCATTCCTGGAGCCTTCTTCCCAGCCCCTCGAATTTGTCACATGTATTTAGTGGCTGACAGACCGCAGAACACCATTCACAGTTGTATAACATTGCAGTACCACTACTGCACATTCTTTACATTCTCTTCCTTGTTTTCATCTTCATTTCATATCAGGT
The DNA here is from genome assembly GCA_030762175.1 of Metallyticus violacea. NCBI lineage: Eukaryota > Metazoa > Arthropoda > Insecta > Mantodea > Metallyticidae > Metallyticus > Metallyticus violacea. The sequence goes on along the minus strand of CM060838.1, from coordinate 15,128,398 downwards.
AAACTCAACTGTTTATTCATAACAGTAGCACTTTATTGAAATGTATTTATTAATCTGCTTTTACACAAAGGCTTTTCCTTTATTTACTTGAATTAAAATAATTTTTTGTTCATACAATAATTATCAATACGAATTATATCTTAATTTCTATTAATTTTATACATAATATAAAAGAGGTATAGATAGCGAAAGTATGGTTTTCGGAAAACTACACAGAATCAAAATAAAAGAATAATTAATTGGGCTTTCTGTTCGACATTTCTTTGTATTTGTTCCTTTGTGCAATACTTTAAAAGGTTAAAATGTTGCAACTATCAAATATCTTGTTTTCCAATTAGCAGTATTAATTAAAAGTATAATTAATCTGTTTTGCTAAGTCAAAAAGAATAAAATTTATCAGCTTCATTATTTAGCAATTTTACGAGAAATAATATTTAATTTTCCAAGGGAGATATTTAAGTGTTACACTTTGCATTACTTCATCAGATCAGTTATTCTCAATACTGTAATTCACATATCATTATATTGAAATATAAAAAGGATAAAATAACAGGAGAGGAAAAAACACTTTTATCTAGAATAACGCACTAAATTAATTTGAATGAAAATTAACATATCATAGATGAAAAAAGTTCTCGGTATTTTACACATACCATCACTGCCAATTAAACCCATGCCTAAGGGGTCTTAACGAATTGGATATAACTGAATATTTCACTTATGTGACATCATCTTAAAATCGACCAATGAAACGAAACAAAATTTTGAATTTTGACCAATTTTGAAATTATCTAAAAATTATTAAATTCGTTTTATTACGCGACGTGCATTTGTCTTGCGGTCAGTGTAACTAGCTTTATACCTCTACTATATAATTCCTGAGCAAGCATCATTGGCCACTTTTCTATATTTTTAATAATTGTAAATTTAACTCAATGTGTATTCACTCAAGTAATTGCTTTTGGGTATTCAGCTCAGCCTAAAAGTATGAAATCGTTTTATAAAGTATGTAACAATACTTCCTGAGCAACCATAAATATTAATAAACACGTTGTTCACAATGGTAAAATATTTTCTTCGTTTTGTTTTTCTCAGTTGGTATTAGTAAATCTAACGGTAATGACTGTAATGGTCGATTTCGTCTATTTCATTCTCGCTGTTTCTGAATAAGTAGGTATGCATAAATAAGTATAATATTTTACACGACCGTTAAAATATTTACTTTACTTCTCGGTCCTGGTGTTGTAGTGGTTACCATACTTGCCTCCTACACCCAAGAACGCGGGTTCGAACCCGGCCAAGACCGATGGATTTTTTCGGGCGTAAAAATCCTAAGTATGGCTTCCTTCGGAAGGGAAGTAAAGCCGTGGGTCCCGTGTCGTACATTTACGGCACGAAAAATAACCTCAAGCCTGAAAGAAAGGCCTCTGAGCAAAATTTGTCGGCCGTTTCACGCCCTGAGTTGAATGGGACGCTGAGATGTTAAAGAGCGTCCATAAATAAATGAATCAAAACGATCGTTAATAATCCGTGGACGATTTTCAAATATTTATTACTTTTATTCTTATAGTATTCATGAAATAGTCCCAAACCCGTATTTAGCTCTTCTCTATTGGCATTACTGACAATCGACATTCGTCTCTTACTAGATGGCTTGAAAAGGTTAAGCATTCATGATACAAATGCACAATTATTACAATATTAAATTTATGGGAATTGTATTTAAATTCTTATTTAATCGTGAAACAGTTCTAATAAATATTACTGGAGGGTGTGAGCTTTCCTTCTCAGACTTTCTTGTGATAATTGTGTATGCATGTGAAAACAAAATATGGATTTTATTAATTTTCAAAACACATTACATGAAACTAGAAAGAACACATCAGATATTCCCTCTTTTCTTACAGTTCCTTAGCATTTTTGTAAATAACGTCCTATTTGTTGTTATTCACTTTTCTCTTTCTTTTCAGCTCTTATTTTCTTCCCTTTAATAAGAGAATGAATATTTAATTAGCTAATGTTTAAGAACCGACTATGTTTCTATTTGCTCTGTAAATAAATGAACACAGGGTTTGTTTCTATAACACTTTCTATCATTAAGTTATTGTGGTTGTGTTTACTGCCCTACTGGCAATTTTAAAACGACAGTAAAGCATGCCCAGCTGATTTGCAGAAATGGAATTTAAAATTAAAGGTGTTTCCCACAAAGTCGTTATATGATTTTGAAAATGAGAAGAACTTAACAAACTGAGCATGGTAGAAATGTGTGTAAAAAGGTGAATGTTGGGGTTATATTGAAGTAAATTCTTGCAGAAGACTAATAGCATATAGAAAAGTAAGCACCAAAGTGTCCGCCTGCTCTACTAGGGGAGCTATACAAATATCGACCACCTATGTAGCGGCACTTATTCCCATAGTCAACAGAGACGTGCTCGCTGCAAGGACACTCAGTTATGATAGCAGGCGACTGCGGAAGATTCTACAACTGGGAAGTGTTCAATTTCAAGATGTTCAATGGCTGAGCATATTGTTTCGTTTGCACAATGAGGCTTCTCAATGATTCGTATGTACTGACATAATCGACTTCTCAAATTGAGAATAATTAGAACTACAATTTAAATTAAATATAAATGAAAAACAAAGTCAAATTCGGTTTTATTTATTTTTAATGGAGTTTAACGCCCGTTTTTACTACTGAGACATCACTTATGATACATGAGATGAAATGATAAATTGGGAAAGGATTTTTTTTAAGGAATGAAGCGTTCGAGCCCTAAGTTTAGGGTACCTCCCGGCATTTGCCATTTATGAGGACTGAGGAAAATCTGGAAAACCCTAGTTAGGGAGGACGGTCCTGGTGGGATTCGAACCCCAGACCTCCCACTCACGAGTCCGCGCCTTAACGACTTCGGCCACCAGTGGCGGTACCAAATTCGTTAAACAATATATCCATCAAGACTATTAAAATGTATGTTAATGCCGTTTTGGATTTTATTTATATATGGATTATGAGTAAATACGATTTACTTACGCGTTGCCCAAAAAGCGTGGACAACACATTTAAATGACTATATTTCATAAAGAATTGAAGAAATAGTTCGGCTGAACGGGGCCCAAAAGCCATATCTAGGGACGCATTTGCTCCAAAAAGGATTTGAAAACGGTCAATACTGGAATATCTCTCGGAATTAATCAGCAGTGATTAATGTGCGTTGAAAAATATGTACAAGTTTGCTGTTGTTTATAACATGCAACGTTATCTTGTTTTTAACCCATCAAGATATTTAAAAGTATCCATAACTCGTCTTGAGAGTTATGCAGCATTGGAAACAACGTTTGTGAATTTCTTTCGTTTTTGAGGCCACTAAATTTGAAAAATTAATGCAATAGGTTTTATTAAGGTTTGTCTTTTTATCCATACATGGCGTATGAAACAATTAGTTATTTTTACCATTGTATTCTTGCTTAAGACTTCAAAACTATTCTATTTTATGTTTGGCTTAGAATGGCAACTAAGAATTCTGACACTGGACCTTGTCGCCATTAGTTCTTGCAAATGAAGTTTCCTTCAAATTCTTTTGAAGTAATTCGTCTCCCGTGTCTCATAATGTACCCACATTTCTTTATCTGTAGCAATGTACTTTCTCCTCATGGTACAGAGAATTTCACCTTAGCAAATTTATATGAGCTTCTTCAACCTCCTATACTAACAGTTTTATGTACTTCAAATGCTAAGGAACCAGGGTGATTGAAAGTTAGGTTCATTTGCAGCACCACTAAGTCTATCGTGTTTGTCTGACAGCGAGCTTCTATGCTGGACGTGTCACCCGTTGTAGGCCAGATGACTCCCATCTTATAGGAACCTGTTTTGTCTTTATCAAAGGTAAGACAACAAACCTAAACCTCTTTCCATTACATGACAAAAAGTTGCCAATGAATTTCAGCTCATGATATGTAAATTCTGATCATACTACCCTACTCAATACTAGGCTGTTTCCGCCAGTTCATTTGCAATATGTTCATTGAAAACTGTGATTTTTTTTTTCATATATTTCACTCAATAAAGAAAATCATACATATAATCTATGGCTATGCTATCATCATATTCCAGTTCATGAGATTTTCTTTCTGTACCATGGACCACAAACTTAATCGGATAGTTTACTATACTCCTATACATCTACGTGCATGCTGAACATCTCTTTATTAAAAATATATTCCACATATAAATATTTTGGCTTGTAATACACTAACAGCAAAACTCCAGTCCAACGTATGAAAGGCTTCACTTCACAACCTGCAAGATTGCTCGAACTACTATGAAAATGCTACGGTATGGTTTTGCTAATGAACTCCGATATTGCTATTTTTGAAAATCGGCACAGGCGTGCACACACATACCCATTACCTTGCCTCTTTCCTCCTTAACTGCTTGTGGAGATACATAATAGTAGCGATCGAATATGTACGTGCTGGGAGAGTTGAGTTCCCTAGCTTGGGACACAAAGCAGGTTAAGTGTTTCGGTGTTCAAAAAACGGAACCCAGCTCTTATCCGTAAGCGACTATATCTGTACTTTGATTCTGCTACAAATCCTGAACCATGCATACACCTGCATACAGAGTGACGGTAATAGGTGCTTTCAACCCGAAGAGGTCATGCAGTTTGATTATACAGCCAGTGCGTTTGATATCCATTCTCTGCAGCGGGAGGCAGAAATAAAACCACGCCGATAAAAGTTTTTATTGAAGATTAGAGTAGATCGCTTCGTAAAATCGTGGCATTGCAGTATTAATGCAATTCCCCTATAGCATTTATATCTTTTACTTAATAAACTCTGTTGGAGTTTGTAATCCACCTCCATTTAGAGTATGGAATTTAACGCTGTACTGTTTAATGCTTTATGGAACTATTATACAAGTCAGATCTAATATTTGAACTTATTTGCCTTTAATGACAGTTTTCCACTTAAATCTACAAACTATAGTGACAGTTTTTAGAATAACGGACATCATGCACATATGCGGAGCACTTCGGTTCATATCCAGCTAATTTTTTAAAGTTTGCATTCGTTCTCTTAGATCTAGTTTTAAAATTACGAATGCTTTGAAAAATACAAATGATTTAACTATTTTAAAAGTTTAAATTTTAATATTATAATATGAGTAATAAAATAATACATATAAAAGTATTAAAACGTCTTTTTGTACGTACTTCATTATTTCAAAACACTTTAACCGGACCTAGAGAGCTGAAATGGAAGGCTCTAAAATGTGCAGTAAACACAAGGTATGCTGTTAAATGAAAATGGACAGAAGCTACCCGTATCTCTAACCGTAGCATACAGACATTTTCCTATCACATCCTCTCTTTATATATGTATGGCGGAGACTTGCCTTTATAGGTTACTTATTATCTTCCTGAATAATATTATTAAAATACAATCAAAGAATTACTTAACCTATTGTTTTATTATTATAATTAGATAAAAAGTGTCAAATACTGTCAGAAGATATATGTGTGCGCGTTTTTATTCATCTTCAATCTCAATTATCTACTATGTTCATTAAGTTTTAGCTTTATCTTTATGACTGTGTCGTATTTTGCAGTTAGTTATTGAAGGGAAGATATTTATTTATTAATAAAGTTCAGAACATCCATCACTGGGAACTCCAGTTACTTTCAATTATTCAGCTGAGAACATATAAACAATTATTAAAATATTGTCATAAGTCAACCATTGCATAATATTTTAAATTAAAACTGATCATTTTTTAATTGAGACATCGAGTAAAATATGGACCTATGTAATCAGATTTTAAAACTTTTATAACTGCTATTTTCAATTATCCTTCCCCCATCCCTCCTTTGTGTGCGAGTTCTTCTTATACAGCATGCATTAAATTTCCTGGCCTGTTTCGTCTCCAAAAATTAAAATTGGTCACTCCCACGTTTCCTTGGCCGGCCGACACTCTTTTATCTTTTGTTCCGTATTGAAATATTTGAGGGATATCCGGTCTACGGTAATTTTTAATAAATGTTCTTTCCATTTCATTTACTAATTATATCTATGTATACATACTTTAAGAACGGTTACTTACATTTTAACCTGAATTGAATTGGAGCATCAATATGTAGTCTTATGTTGTGTCTAAAGACACTATTATTGGTTACTATAGCAACCATGTGGCCATGATGAGAATCAACAAAACAACAAACAAACGAAAATGACAAAGGCACGCTTGACCTTCGATCAATGCAAGAACATTCTGATACGGTATTGGACAGTATTGGACCGAGGGATTCTAAACCTACGGCACTTGCATGATGTGCACAAATATCTGCAAGCAGTCACATAGCAACAAATCCTGTTTCTTCGGATGTGGATATGGATTGCAACAAATTACACGATCACTACTAAAACCAGTCAAACAATATGCACGTGAGATAGCAGTTAACTTCTCAGCATATTCTTAAGACACACATTGAAAAGTTTATATCCCGAGACTGTTGTACACCGTGAATGAAGATAGTCCAGATCAAGGAATGCAGAACTGTAAATGATTTCAACGCATGGTACATGAGGATGGGGAGTTTCTGAGTAAAGGTAGTTTGCTTGATGAAGCAGGGTTTAAACTAAACGTAGGAAAGGAGCCACACTAGCCGCACTACAGGTAAAAATTGAAAAGAGCAGAGCAGTCCCCACAATTACCTTTTATTTGGGCCTGTAAATGGATATTTTATCTTATTTTATTTAGATACATTTGTATGATTTACATGTTGATATAAAGAAGCACAGACGGTTCGCCGTAAACATATCTCTTCGGACCCGATGTCAGTACTCTCTAGATCTTAAACACAGTATGTGCTTCCCTACCTCGCCATTTGATATGTTTCATATATCTAATTTAGATTTTGAAGAGATCATGGAACTTTTCAACACATAATGTTCTTGGAAACGTCCTTTCCATTTGGTGCATAGATTGCAAATGGTTTGCTTTTCTTTAGCAGGCACCTCAAGATCAGCGCAATTGGCGCCTATGATCTACCCAAGAGCAGTCAAATGAGGCTGTGCACTGTTGTCATGAAATGCGTACACGTCAAAAGCAGGATCAGTCAATCACAGCGGTGGGGATTTCGCTTTCCAAACTGCGGACCCACGTTCGATTCTCGATTGGGTTAAGTTTTAAGATTCTTTAGATGAATCTCAGACCACAAAGTCTCCTGAACTCATATGACCGGTTATCACCAATCACCCTTCGTCTACCGCCACGGGTGGACGAGGTGATTAAGGCGCGGACTCGTGAGCGGGAGATATGGGGTTCGAATCCCACCAGAACCGTCCTTCCTGATTGAGTTTTTTTTTCAGGTTTTCCTCAAATGCCGGGAGGTACCCTAAACTTAGGCCTGGAACGCTTCCTTCCTTAAAAAAATCCTTTCCCAATTTATCATTTCATCTCATGTATCATCAGTGTCCACCGCCTGTAGTGCCTCAGTAGTAAAAACGGGCGTTAAATACTACTCAGTAATAAATAACCTCATCTGGCACAATAGCTCTTTAGTTCGCGGTGCTACAATCGGGAAAAAAATATTATCAGTCCATTTATGATCCAGTCTGAATTTATTACTGATGTCAAAAAATTGCCACATTATAACTGAATAATCAAAATAAGTGTAAAAGAATAAAATGTAGCGGTTAATAACGTAATATGGAAATACATGAAGCTAATTCCCCCTTCCTCAACCGGTTCAATAGAAGAGCAGCAAATACTGGTGAGCAAGTTTGGTTCATATCTGGCCCGTTTGAGACCCCGGCTTTAACGGATAGGATAGGGCTATGTTGCTACCATATAAAGCAGAACAACATCGACCTTACGACATTGCAATTTTGCATATCTTGAAGAAATATGGAGAGCTTGTGGTACAGCCTGCACAGTTTTTATTTTTTACTTCATGTCTAAATTGTGTCGATTTTTCGAATAAAATTGCGTGACAAAAAAAATTATAGCATGTATTAACCGAGTACAAGTTTGTGATGTTATTCCTTTCCTGTTATAGTTTCTATTCCATCTGTTAAGATATATTTTAAAACAGGGGAAAAAATAGTGCATTTGTAACATTTAAAATATAATAATTTAATCATTAGAGAAATAAGAAGGTACAATATATCAAATTTAAATTGAACTACCTTGCAAATAAGTGCTGCCAATTTAACAACGAGCCATCCTTTTTTAAAAAGTCCAGTTTTTCACTGAAATCAAAGGTTTGTATAAAAAATCTGAAAGACGCCTGCTGCTTTTTACCACAATAAAACATTCTGGTACCACATGGACACGGTTGTATGAACCGTATCGAAGAAGAACCCTGTGCTATCCGAGATCGAACTCCCCACGAACAGATTCTTTATACAGGCTACAAAACCATTATTCCTTAATGTGCGTAGAAGGTTTGTTACTATAGATTGACGTTAGATAAATGTTTCAGACTATTCCATAAGTATGTTATAGTGTTATTGGCATGCTGTTAGTACAAAACTGACAATATCCAATAATAGAGCTTCAGCACGAGATGACCTGTAGTTTTCCGATATCTGGCGAACAGCCATGTTGCACCATGGCTTAAGCAGGGGCTGGTAGGGTTATTAGTTATTAGTTCAAATGGGAAAATGTGACAACGCATTCAGTTTGTTACTTAATCAATAATACAAAAAAAAATGTGCCCTATATGTTCAAATTCTCTTACAAGCGATTGCGGCACGAGCGTAAATTGCATAAAACTAAATCACAGAAGAAATAAGAAAACATGGAAAAGCAAAAAGACATGCAAACAGAAACATTTTCATGTACGAAAAGTTTGCTATACTGTTTTGTCACAAAAACAGACACTTTATGGATTCTGTTGAATAAATGCGGTCAGGGTCTCAAAATCTCAATGGCTTTACTGCCTCCAACTGCTAGATATTATTAGCATCCTCTATTCCATATTTAATGGAAAAACAAGAACCAGTTTTGAAACAATGATGTTACCAAAATAGACATTAAATTATTATTGGACAAGAATAATTCTGAAACCGTAAAATATAGAAAATATTTTAAATAATAGTTTGAAATATGTAAAACACATAAGTTTATCTCAAACATTTAAAAGATATACAAATGTAGAAAATTAAATGTGTTTTAAATCATTTCATATATTTCACAAACACATGACAGCATTTTAATTATAACTAATGAAAAAATATATATTTACGTGTAAATCCTCGCTCTAATCATGACAGTCGGTCCAGGTGGTGTAGTGGTTACCATACTTGCCTCCTAAACCCAAGATCGCGGGTTAGAACCCGGCCAGGACCGATGGATTTTTTCGGGCGTAAAAATTCTAAGTATGGCTTCCTTCGGAACGGAAGTAAAGCCTTGGGTCCCGTAGCGTATATTTCCGGCACGAAAAAGAACCTCAAGCCTGAAAGAGAGGCCTCTGAGCAAAATTTGTCGGCCGTTTCACACCCTGAGTTGAATGGGACGCTGATGACCTGAGATGTTAAAGAGTATCCATAAATGTATCACATAAAAAAAATCTAATCATGACAAATTTTTCAATATTGTCATTTGTCAAACAATTTAATTTTATAAATCATTCAAACATTTTTACTGTCTCTCTCTGTGAATAAATTATTATTTTAGCGTTTATTTGTCAAAAGTTCATGCTTTAAATTGGATAGATTGTAAGATTTATGCAAAGGTCTTTAAAATTATTATTTTTCTATAATATTATCTGTACTGATTTCAATGGCTGTCATATTCTAACATGTGCTAAACTTATCCTTTATTTTCAGCTTGACTAGTAATTACAAAGAGTACATATACGTGTCTATATCAGCTCCTACTCTTTCAGGCTAAGCTTCTTATAAAGCACAAACATGCAGCTTGATGTTTTATAACAGACTAATGCCCCAAGCAAACGAGAGTAGTAGTGTTATATATCTTAGTTGTAAAAAGTTTAAAGGCACATAGACAAAAGAGGGATAATTGGAATTCGCTGAGAAAGGCATTCAAAGTTGAAACTACAAAAATATTCCATTTCCAAAACTAGAGATCCTTTTCACAGCATAGTAAGAAAATGACTCTTGGCGCAATGAGATGATAACATCCTAAAAGCAAGGTGAACAAGTCTTCAGATGTACACAATACGCCCCCACGTCCAGAAACGCTTTCAGCTTCCTTAGGGAGTGTAATCATCGCTAGAGGCACTCAGCGCAGGTCACATGAACCCCAACTTGTTTTCCTGTTTCCGTGCAGAGTGTACTGCCGAGGGAGTTAGGACCTCAACGTCGGTGGAACATTCTGACGTCACGCAATCTGCCTTCAGGATGTGCCAGCATTTCTCGCCTGCAGCGAGAGAAACGATGGGTGGGGTTGTAGTTGTAGGGCAGAGGCAGACAGTGCATATCTCCTACAACGTTGACATCGTTGGTGAACCGTAACTTAAACAGAGAGCTTTGCATTTCTTCAACTACTCTGGTACTCTGTCGTTTGCAAAAAGGAACACATGGTCCATTGGGTGTGGTGTCGGTAATTTCGTTCAAGTATCTTTGTATTTTCTCATACAAAAGATGTAGGAATGAAGTTCAAGCACTTCAGCATTATGAACTTGTGTCGTACTCACCAAAGTTCGCTCAACAGTGAACTGTACTCATCATCCATAACCTTCTAGAGATTGAAATAACGTCTAAGAAGAAAATTACACTGAATCAAATAGGGACTGATAGTTTGTGTGTATATAAAGTTGTGGTCTGTATTAAAATCCCAATATAAAATTTTAAAAACGGTTTATAAAGTCAATTGCGGTGAAGTTACTAGTCTTGAGTATAATCTCATGCCGAATTAGCTGTTAATAGTAGTTATAATCAGCCATTCGGAAAATAATACATTCTAATTTTTTATGCATAGAAATTATAAAGAATAAAACGTGAATCTGTAGAATATGCTATCAAGAACTGAATGTTGCAATCAAATGAAGAGATGCCTCAAAATATACGCAACGCTTATATCGTTCAAGGCGCATCGAATATTGGATCAATAAGGCAAAACACGGTATAGAGGAAGTAGAAACAAATGCTTGTCGCATTTTCTTTTCAAGAAATGAATGCAATAGTCCAACTATCAGCGAAGCAATGGCACGATTAGCCTATTTTAAAACTATGTAATTTTAAAAAAAAAATATGCTAAAAACACATCAGGTTTTCGATATTGTACACAGTGGCACTTGTCAGCAACAGGTTCAATAATTCGAAAACCTCAGCCAGTTTGGAATGGTCTACTAGAGGGTTACTTTCAGAAAAGTTGACTACCACTATACATTTAGACAAGAGGAATGAGAAAACTCGCCTGACTTTGGACGTCACAGTGTGCAGCGTGAAAGCATTGACGACACTTTCTATCATCATAATATTTCCATCAGTGCTTCTATCTATCCTTTCTGTTGTTTCTATGAAACTTACACAGTGAGATTATTTTAGTTACGGGCCGGCAGTGCTTTTTCTGGTTGCACAGGTAAACAACTCAGGCTGCCCGTAAAAATGATCGATGGCTAGATGGTCGGGGGCATAGGAGGATGTTTTCGGTACTTGAGCCCTTTGCGCCTACGTTCTCATTCAATATTTCTCTTCTGTCTACTAGTTCATGCTGCTGGCCTTTATAACAAACAAACTCTAGGATCCCTGCAAGTACTCCCTTATGAATCACATTCTAATTATAGCAAGCACAGTCAAAACTGAGAATCGGACAATGGACAGCAGCTAGGGCGGGGAGAAATGTGTGTCACGATTGGCTGCCTTGCTTTCAGCAGCCTTGCTTAGCAACTCAGAATGATGCGTGAACGGGCAAGCATTATCAGCTTACTAAATATAATTTTTTTAAGACTTAGTTTAGCCACAATAGCTTTTAAAAGTGTACGTTTAATAGTATAGTGATTTAACTAGTTGTTTTATAGAATGGTAAAGTATTACTTTAATTGTCATTGCATTGAGCTTCAGCTATATAGAGACGATTTGTGGTGATGTACTTGTAGCTTCGGTTTTCTATGGAGTCATTTCGCTGAATAAAATGCACTATTACATTTACATAAACTTACGTACAAACGGTTTCTCTTGCGTAAATACGTCAAATATTTTTTAAAGTTAATTTTCTATTACAAACTTTCTGTAGTACCTGTTGTGATGTTTTTTATGATTAAATATAGTATTTTTTACTGTATCAGCTTTCAGTTGTGTAATAGGTCATCTAAAAAAATGAATAGACATTATTGTTTAAAGCATTACATGTTTATATTCAAACTATGAGTGAATACTTAATATTATCATCAAATTAAACACCTTGTTTGAATATAGGGCTGTGCCAAATTTTTATGTCACGAGTTGCGACGTAATCAGTAATAAAACTTATTATCCTAAGCCACTAATAAACCTGCGCACCAGTTAGAATATTCTAGAGAACATAAAATCTCTACCTTCTCTTTCGGAAGCATTCGTGTACAGCTAAAAATAACCCTTTAAGACTTCTCGAAGGAAGAAAACTGCAAATGGAACCAACAAGGACGTAACATACGTACCATTATTTGCTTGCATCAAAGAGAAGCAATTTTAACAAAGTTTACAGTCTACTGAAAGTGCCGTTATAAAGTGTACAACAGTTTACGGTAAGGCGCACCGGCTGGCAACGTTATATGCCATCATGCAGTGCAACACAAAAGCACCAAGTTATATCCACCTGTCTCTATAGAGAAAGTTTACTATCCAAGAAGCTGTGCAAGCAACACAAAGAAAGGAATGCCCGTGGGGCAGGAGGAAAATGCACAAAAAGTTAGCTTCGGAGGGTTATTTTTACAAATGGAGGCTTGGGTATGTTATGAGGATATCAGAAAACGCTTAACCTCAGCAGTTTATAAAAAGAGTGCGGACTCCTGGGGCCGGAAAAGTTAATACGGGGAGGAAAGGCCAATGTCGTGTATTGATGTTTTATAAAATATAAGAGCTCAGATAAACATCAAGCAAAGCACTAGATTTTGGTGTATACTCTTTCCATACCTTAAAACGTATTTATAGTTGGGGTTTTGAGCTTATTGCCTACCATAGGCTTCTAATACTAGTATTTTTATATTTATATAATGCAAATAGTTTCATTTTATAGTGCCTGTATATGCTATTTTGAGAATTGTTGTTTTATTGTGAATAAGGGAATATAATTGCCTATTATCTGGGTTTGTGATACAAAATATTTCAAGGAATTGATTTAGTAATAAATAAAAACTAGTATTTTACAAATATTGCTAGTTATTAAGTTTTATATTATTATCTACTATACTAGTAATTAGATAATTTGTTCTCTGTATCTACCTTTCAAAGATGAGGCAGGTGATTTTGACACATTGGGAATAATTTACTATTCATAAACAAATAAAGCAATAATAGTTTTATCACTAGCTCAACAATGTTGAATACATTTATACTGTATAAATATCTAATTTAATATATTTCTGTATATGCTATTTTCCTGCAGAGAGACAGAGACAGAGAAAGAAAGAGAACGAAATGAATATGGGAACCATCTCTAGCTCACTCCTTGGTCTTCCGGATGGTTCATCGTTTTATCTGCTGTATGTTCTCGTAAGCCCTTACTTCTCCATACTTGGTTCATTCAATGCTATTAGGTCATTCTATTCTCTTTTATTTTTCCTCCAGCCCTTCAATGAAAACAATTTTCAGCATTCAGATATTTTCTATTCTTTTCACAGGTACAAATGAAATAAATCCACAATGGGATATTGTGTACAGCCATAGATTAGGTCTTAAAACAAATTTTTATTTCAGTTCCACCTTTTCCGGGTCTTGTTATTGATTTGGTGAAAGGGGCGATAAATTTTGCTCAGAGGCCTCCTCTTTCAAATTTGAGATTCCTTTACATACCGTAAATCTATGACATGGTATATACGGCTTTACTTCCCTTTCGAAGGAGGCCATAATTAGAACTTTTACGTCCAAAAATCCATCCATCCTGTCAGAAATTGAACCCGCGATCTTGGGTTAAGAGGCAAGTATGGTTACCAGTGCACCATCAGGATTGACTTTTTTTTTCTGGGTCTGCCAACATCTCTTTGGCCTATACGTGGATAAGAATATTGGTTTGAGATATCGGCTTTGATTTGCTCTACTAACGCGGTCTTTTCCAATTTTGTCTGTAAGTATAACTCCCTCCCCCCCCCCAGTACTGAAAATATGTAAATTTTTTCTCTCATAATTTGATTTGGAATTATACAATTTTTTCTGTTGCTATGATTATTTTTAATCCGTATTCAGAGCCGTAGAGAAAAGTGGGTGCCGTTCCCCCCCCCCCCTTTTTGAGGTGCGTAATGCCCGTTTCTACTACTGAGGTATCACAGGAGGTGGGCACATGATACACGAAATGAAATGATAAATTCGGAAAGATTTTTAAGGAAAGAAACATTGCACATCTAAGTTTAGGGTACTTCCCCGACATTTGCCATTTATGAGAACTGAGGAAAACCTGGGAAAAAAAAGTCAGGGAGGACGATCCTGACGGGATTCAAACCCCAGACCTCCGGTCACGAGTTCGCGCCTTAACGACCTCGGCCACCTGTGGCGGTGTGGATAAAACATTATAGAATTTTAATTTTATTTGTTCCGTCGTTTTACTATTTAAAATTATTTTATCGTATGTGCTCATTGATTTTATTATTTAAATCTACATTTTTGAAAAGAAATGTACCTGCCGAGATAGTTAAAATATTTACCTGTTTTGTTAGAGTGCAATTTATTCGTCTTATTATTTGGAATGCCATTACTCCAGCCGTAATTTAAAGGTATATTTTGCACGGATTTAATTGAGTTTAATTTTTTTCAAATGAAAATCTTCTGTTTTTGCGATAATATAGTCGTTTGAATAGAATAATTCTTAAAAATCGCAATTGTATAATCTGTCTAATAACAAAATTGTGAAAGCAAATGTTATTCTTTGGGCAAATTAAAAAATAAGCATTCCCTTTCTCATAGTCTGAGGTAAATAGGAACCAACATAACGTTCTTTTGGTCAGATCATTTCTTGCCATCAAGGAGCACTCTTCTAAGACGGCATTTGTTCTAGAGTGTATGAAAATGGCATGCATCAAGCTTTAAGTTCTCTAAAAGTTAATAATAATAATAATAAAATAAAGGTTTATAGAGGTGATAAAATAGTGCGAGATGAGACAGAAACTACAGCAGAGATGGCAGGTATAACTGTCCTTCGATTTTTACTGACTATCTGACAACCTTTCAAAGATAAATGGGTGGTCTCTACGTTCAAGGTAAAAAATATCAGTTATTAGTAATAGCAAAATAATATAATTAAAATTATGTTTGTGTTTTATCTTGATTTACTTCCTCTTCACGTTCGCGTCAGTTATTGGTAGATTAGCAAATTTTCTGATGTTGCATTTAGTCCCGAAATTTTTCATTTTTCCACTGTTTATTACACTTAGCCAGTGAATTATAAATAATTTAAATATACCAATCGGCAACATTGAACTTAGCAAGCACTTTCTCTTAACTGCCTACACTTATTCTTTGCCATTTTTCTGTAAAATTGCGTCTAAATAATATTCGTGGTTAATAGGGCAAACAAAACAAAACAAACGGTGGAGCTCAACTTATCCATTTAACTGAACAATGCAAAATTCCTGCGAGTAATAAAGTAGGGGAGCCTTGACCCCAAAAGAATTTGAAATATCGAGGGTGCCAAAAATTGTATACACACTTTCACAGAAGATATCTATTTAATATATTTAAAGCTGAACCGAAAAACAACAGTAATGTGTAGTATGATGTTCTGTAAACAGATGTGACTCACATTACGTTATGCTACCGTTTCTATAACAAAATGGAGACAAGATTATCGTTTGAACAGCGGAAAGCAATTTTGAAGTGGTACTGGAAAACCGAGAATGTTGTTGAAGTTCAAAGGCAATGGAGACGTGTGCACAGAACAGAACCACCAACGCAAGTAACAATTGCACACATTCGAGACAAATTTGAGACTCACGGTACCTTATGCGATGTTCACAAGAGCAGATCTGGGAGATCTCGCTCAGCAACAAGCCTCGCGCACTGGATCCAAGACACTACCCTAAGCCTATCCAAGTCACTGGATAGGACGAAGAGGTCCGGTTGAGTTTCCATCGGATCTAATTCTGTTGGACTTCTAGCTATGGCGAACTCTTAAGGATGTTGTATACCGTAGAAAACCAGCTACACTGACAGCACTTCGGGAAGAAATTGAAACGGCATGTGCTGCAATCGCTGGGGACACTTTCCCAAACGTTGCTCAATCAGATACTCAGAAGTGTATCGACGCCGATGGTGGGCATTTTGAGTAACTGTTGTAGCTGTAAAAGTCTAAAATGATTAGTGCTCATCATTTTCTGTTTAAGTGAATTCAGTTTTTTTATGTTAACACAGTTTTTTGTTTGCTTGAAGTGTGTATACATTTTTGGTATCCTCTGTATATCAGCTGAAGTTTCTGGTAGCCATCTCCAATAACCCTCCTAAGATGTCACAATCATCAAGATGGAATAGAGAGAGGCACTTAATGAAGTTAATCTTATATATGAAATGTCATCAAGACAGATTGAAGGTCTCTAACTAACACGGTTGTTGATATCCTATTTTCAAAACTGTTCTATTCAGTTAGGTTGATGCATTAACATGGAGCATCCAATAAGAATAAAGAGCGGAAATGTGACATCGCTAACTCCAGAATATTCATTTACTGTTATGCTTATTTCGTACTTGCGGACACAGTAATTAATATCTTTACTGGACCAGCCTAACTTACCTGTTATGCTTCTTGATAACTGTTCATATTTTTTATAATCAATAAACATTTTCCTTGTGTATTGGTAGCTACAACATGTGAAAGAAATAACATTTTTATTTTTATTTTATTACATAGAAGGTGCTGATGGGAGGTTACAATTAGGAAGTTTAGAGTTGTACAATTTTATTGAGAGGTTATTGAAAGTTCTAGGTGCATATGTATGCAAGTTTAAATGAAAAGTGTAATTGTATACGAATGAGCAATATATTAGAATGAGAATGAGATTATTTGAGTTAAAGGCCGCCTGAGTGCGTTTGCTTGCTGGGGAAGTGCAGCTGTCGCAATTGGAAGAAAGTGAGACATAGTCGCCGCGCATAAAGTTAATATTTTAAATTTAGTATGCATATTTATATCGAAAGCATAAAATTATATTTTGTTTAAAACTGATGACTATAATAAGGCCTAACTTGTGTTATAGGAGATGGTGAAAAAGAAGCCCTGCATTGTATTTTAAGTCATTTTTCTTCTGTAAGAACAGGACGGTTTGGAACACATTTTTGGTCATTGAGAGATACTGTCTCTTACAGCTTTTTAATAAGTTGGCGAACAGTTTCTATGCCTGGAATACATTTTCATAGCCTTACTACTTCCCTGGAAGAATTCGTTTTCACACATGAATGATACATAAAAACTATGGTCTTCAATATTATATTCATGTAGTGGCATAAAAAGTAAAGAACAATTTGAACACAACTGACACACAATGACAGTAATGTCACTTTCTGACAGTCTCCTTCAATGAGGTGCTATCTCCACCTTGACCGATTGCTCTTCTGAATATACAGCAGCACTCTGCTGCCCTTAGCTCAAATAACCACACTGTACATAATTTACCTTTTCAAACATTACAATAACACCAAGATATTTACATTAATTTTTACAAAATAAAGCAATCAATAAAATAGAATCAAATAGCAAAGAAGCTACGAGCTATACTCGTATGCTCTAAATACAAATGTAAATAGCAATAGGCTCAGGTTTTGGAATAATTAGTAGACTAATGATATTGGGCAGGGCAGCCCAATTATTGCGTCCCATTAAATCCAACTGTGAATGTAAAAACTGCCGTTTGTCCGCCTCACATTTCTTTTAAAAAGCGCTTTCCTTAATCTCGGTGCCCGGGAGTAAGTCTTTCCTTCAGGGAGCTTATACAAACCTCGTTCCAAGTCCGTAACTTCAAGTAATTTTCACATGCAAATGAGAAGGTTCGAAAATTAGTTTGAAGAGTTTTTTTTTTTTTTTTTCTTTTCCTCGCAAACTCTCCATGGACCTTTCCCGTTCTCTTAGGTAAGATTCGAAGCCCACTCTTTGCAGTCATCTAGGGGATATATCCCCATCCCTCTTAATCTTTCAACGAGAGGATCGCAACCTACTTCTCTCAACACCCGATCGTTAAACAGATATAAAATAATGAACGTAGCTCAAGGTCTGAGTGAAGATTGCACAAGACTGACGTGAAAGTATATAAAAAGCTTCCGTAATAAACTCATCTCAAAACTTTGCGAGCTCTCTTGCCCCCTGAGCGTAATCTGCCGAAATACTCAAGTTTCACGACGACTTTTGTTTTTGCAAGGAGCATCGTCCCTAATGATGTTAGAATACGAGGGAGTGGAAAAGCTGGGGGGAAACGCTGCTGTAAGGAATTCTACACAGGTGAAATAATGTATTTTAAGAGACGCATTATTTATTTCCATCTTCATGTTCTTCTACGTTTTGATATTTATACTTCAAACATAAGCAATGGTTGGCTAAGCTTGAATATACATCTCTGCCATTCGAAACATTATCTCTAGATAATAAAAATAACTATAGAGGCAACATCATTGCTAACATTTTATGACTGCTGCCTTTCAATAAACCTAAATTGTTTCATTGTTTATATTAATGGTAGATAAGATTAAGGAACAACTACAGCTATTAAAATGCATAAAATGACAGCACATTGCAGAAATCACAACTAGTCCACAATTTTTTTTTTTTTGATTGATTTATTTACGGACGCTCTTTAACATCTCAGGTCATCAGCGTCCCATTCAATTTAAGGCGTGAAACGACCGACAAATTTTACTCAGAGGTCTCTCTTTCAGGCTTGAGGTTCTTTTTCGTGCCACATTTATGGGTCCAAAGGACAGAGATAATATAACCAGCTTTCGGTTAAGTCCTGTTTAAATCGGACATCAA
The DNA here is from genome assembly GCA_030762175.1 of Metallyticus violacea. Classification (NCBI taxonomy): domain Eukaryota; kingdom Metazoa; phylum Arthropoda; class Insecta; order Mantodea; family Metallyticidae; genus Metallyticus; species Metallyticus violacea. The sequence goes on along the minus strand of CM060838.1, from coordinate 15,109,293 downwards.
AACGGGAAGGTGAAGTCGTTTTGGGAAACTGCTGCTCTAACGAGTGCAGGCAAGAAGTTCACCTACCGTCCATAGGCACTTTGCTTCAATAAGGCACTGTGAAGATAAGTGAAGCAACATTTCTTGATGTCCAACATTTCGATAATACTCTTTGAATCGTGAGACAGATTTGAATTTTGAGTAAGCTCTATGATAACCCTTCGAGTTCCAGTTTGTGCTAATCCTCGAAGAATTTAATAAGTCGAAGTTATCCTGATAATAATGACGATAAAATTACCCGAGAGTATTCTGTAAGTGTACAGAAGGCACATGTCAATTATGCATGCTAAAATGCGCTCTATATCTAAAAAATAAACTGAATGAAAATCTTCGTTTAAGTGTTACTCTAGTATTCCAAAATTCACGATAAGTCTAATTAATAAAAAGGTTGCCTTTCAAAGTAATGATGCATTCCCACTCACCTGAAATGCTTCAGGACTATTTCAATAATCTTTCGCACAATTGCCGCATTGGACTCACCTGAAACAGAGGACATAAAAATTCTTAATATAAACACCCAAATACTTCACAAATATTTAAGTCGTAATCTAGAGAAAGACAGTAAACTCAAGGTAATGAACTAGGTATTTTTTTTTCATTTTAATTACGCCAAAAGGGGAGAAAGACTATGGAACTCCACCATCAAGAATCAAATGCACTTCAAGAATAAGAACGGCGCATAAAGTCATCTCTGTCTGCCTCTGATATCCAAGTAAAAAATTCTTCTGGGGCTGTTAAGATGTTTACAATTTAAACTTTTTACATTATTCGCGGGTCATTTGATGGCGGCGTAGGATTAGAGAAGGGCGCATTCTTGAATTCCTATTTGGGTTCAGCATTCTAACAGCCTCTGTGGCCTATGTCTGATCCTTAAATTCTTAAAAATTGACATGGGACATAATGATAGGTACACAATTAAAAACTGTCATTTGGAATATCGTCAATAATGATGTTTCATCATGAAGAATTGTAGCCATGATCTATTATTTACAAAGAGGTATTATTTCCAAGTCATAACCTAATAGCTAAGTACGTTTTAAAAAATCCTTCTTATTTCCATTCAAGAAGTACTACCACTACCACTAACATCTTTGCCACCGCCACCACTACTAACATCATTACTGTCATACATCCTTGTCAATCATCTGCCAGTGGATCAAATGGTGGGACTTGTTCGGTCGAAAGTTACCGGCCAATAGAATGGGATGCATGATATTAATATCACGTTCTTCATCCTCTTACCACGAAGCATTTAATCAAGTGATATATTGTAATGGTGTATTGTTTGCAAAAAAAAAAAAATACTTAATATAGAGTTATGCATTGTTTGAAAGAAACACGCCCGTTCATTTCCTTTCAAATCTTAAGACAAAAAGTATTTAGTTACTGTTTGCTATAGTGCAGTCAAAAAGAAACCGAACAGGTGTAGAAAATTTCATTCCAGAGAAAATGAAACAATTTATACAACCCTACCTTCAAATAAAGCTCCTTGAGTAGTGACACACTTGCGCCACTTTTCGAAAGAGTTCCGTAGTTCATGTTTGGTAACATCCGCATAGCGCGTCTTTACCTCTTCGCTCGAAACAATCCTCCGCCCCTTCAGCAAGCTTTTGACTTTCGGAAAAAGGCAATAATTCGTTGGAGCAAAATCTGCAGAATACAGATGATGAGGAAAGACAGGTATTTTATGCTTTGCGAGGAATTCGCCCACCTGGAGCGACTTGTATGCTATGGTGCTGTTACGATGAAAACCCCAATTAATTTCTTGCCACAAATGAGTCCCGTTTTCGTCGCACTACCTCACGAAGAGGCCTAGGAATGACAATATACGCCTTCTTATTGACAGTTCGACCATTAGGAATAAATTCCAAACGTGCCTGGCTATGTGTTATATATATTAATCACAATCGATCAACACTAATCTCTGCTCAGCCGCAGTCTGTTATAACATCTGGGAACATAATTACTACACTCCATGAAGGCAAGGCAGAGAAGTTGCGTGAATGAAAGGGAGGATTTAAGTAAAGTTCGGTTTCTTTATGACTCTACTAGTATTTATTGCACAAAATTCACTTCATTTCAAAGGAAAAAGCTTTCTCTTTCTCTTCTATTCAAATCTAGTGAGTGTTTCCTCTAAGGCAAAGCTATTCAATATTTATTTATTTCACAAACATTGCATACAGTGTCCTATATATTAATGCTGTATGATATTATATGTATACACACAGTATGAGTTTAGCGTACAGAAATTATAAATTTGATTGGAATAAATTCCCTTCGCTCCAAACCCGACAGTAAAAATAAATCTGGTTGAACTTGCTCACAATTTCTTTTAGTTATTTCTAAAAATAAACTCACGCCGCTAAAACTTACACTTTTCGCGCGAAGTCATCAATAATTCCACAGAGATCGTGGTCTTATTGCTATGATGAAATTGGGACAAAAAAAAAAGATGAGAGAGTTAATATGATGGAAAGAAAACAAAAGTAAAGGATAGAAGAAAACGGAGGAATGGAAGGTAGAGACGCAATCTAATTCTTTGGTAGAGGTTTCTGTAATGGAGAATATGACCGACCTGTTGTTGTAGCTCAGAAAGACCGAGCTTTGGAGAGATGTTTAGCGACGAAACAGGTGCTGATCGATGTGGAACCAAGGTGAGGACGGCAACGCTCCTTGTAAGCTTATTACTGTTGTTGTTGTTGCTGTTGCCGCCTTCATGGGAAAAGAAAACCGATAAGAGGAAGCAAGCGACACCCTTTCGGCTTGATGGTACTCTAGCAATAAACTTGAGGGAAGTGTCGAATAACTTTCTGAATAAATAGGTAACCCTTAAATTAGCTTCTTGTAATTAACTTACCAGTTTTCATCTAGAACGACAATTTAGAAAATAGTCCATAAGGTTTAGACTGATAGCCAATAACTTTCTGTATAAAAAGAATATATCTAACTTCCATCTTCTTCTTTCATTCAAGTTCTGAGTACTACGTTTTTATATGCGTTAATAATATCATTGAACGTATCGGATAATTAGATGTTTATAAATAGTTTTACTCATATGCATAGAATAATTCCATAAAAATCTAACTTTTGTAAAACCAAACTTTAAATACACGACTTTCCTTAAAAGCTGTTGCTATTATTAAGTTTAGGATCAGCGTTCCATTTTTTCAAATGAAATATTGTTTGTATGATCCAAAAAAATTAATAAAGGATCTATATATTTTCATTTCAACATTTTCAATAATAGGTTTAATTAAGGAGCTATACTTTGTAGTCCATCATGTAATATTTTCATTATATTACCTGCCTTTGCTGTCTAATAGTCAATGGCTTTAATATACTTCAAAGAATCAAAACAAAGTATCAGTTAAGTTTAAATTTTAAACCATAACACTATTAAACAAAATGAAAAAAAATGTCTTTGTAACAAGAAATAGATTAACTGGACCTAAATGCAAATTTAATTGGAATTAAAACATATTTTCAGATGTTTTCCTTTAGTCAGAGCTTTGTTGGAAGTTTACAAGAATTAAACACACTAAATAATAGATAGACAACAAATACTGACACACCTAAAAGGTTGTAGGTCATGATTCTCAGGTATATTTTTCTCAAGATATGATGGTACTGTTTTAATTTCTAATCTGCAGATAGAAAAGCTTGAACAGTTGATTAGCCACAGCCTGAATATTTGATGAGAAGTCTAAAAAGTATATTTTTAAAAATATATTACAACCTATAAGTTTATACGATTTCAGAAGATCATTTACAGAACACATTTTCTGATTAATGATTTCCAGATAATACGATAAATTAATTTTCAGGGTGCGTTTTCAAATAAGCATTACAGTTTCTCATACTTATTCATATATTCCTTTAACTTTTGGTCCTGCAACATCTTTAATAGGTCTAGTTTGATGGGTTATGGAGATAGATACACTTTTCAGTATTAATTAAAGAAGTATTTAGTATACGAGTAAGAGATTCATATTTGAACTCTTGCTCCTAAAGAAGTGAGATTTGCTTTCCTTGCTGTCTAATTCATGAAAGAAAAGGTTGAAAAGGAAGTTTTAATCAATAATTTTTAGATTTCCGCTTATTTTCATTTACATGTTTTATATTACAGTATTTCTGGTGGCAATTTCTATTTTCCTGCATCTGCTTCATACCAACGGCATTGACTATAGAGTATGATGACTATTTCACTCATGTGACGTCATTTTAAAATCGACCAATGAAACGAAACAAAATTTTGAATTTTGACCAATCACGGCCGAATTACGGAGTGAAATTATCGAAAAAGAATTATAAATTCAGTTTTATCGCGCAATGTGCATTTGTCTGGTGGCCAGTGTAGCCAACTCTATACTTCCAGTATAATTCCTGAACACGCAGCACTGACCACTTTTGCTATAGGCGATGGGGATGATAGCAACAAAAGCATGGACAATCGACAATCATAACGCAAAATGGAGGATTCTTCGAAACGTTTTGGTGATGCGTCAAATGTGACAATTGATCTTATCATTAGGAATTCCAAACCACAGAATACAAATAAATGTAGAGACACTGTATGTTATCTTTTTATTTTTCTCTCTCTCTCTCTCTCATTTGTTATTAAAAATTGAATGGTAACGATTATAATAGTCAACTTTTGTGCATTTCAATCTCGCGGTTTCTGAATAAAATATTCATAAGTATAAAACTTTATACAAATGGAGGAATTATATTTAAATTCTTATTTTATTCATGAAATAGTCAATAAATATCAATCGAGGGTCTGAGCTTTGCAGATAAATTCAGTCACTATGTTCGCAATCTCAGGTCTTCTCGTGATATTACTTGTGATAATTCATTGACGATATCAGAACAGCCTTCCTTCTCACTTTAGGGTGAGTTTATGAAATCGTCATTCATTCGAATGTGATAAAGTCACAGTCCCGAAAGAGCACTCGCTTATTTACTCATTTTTCCTGCAACTAACTAAGCAAATGGCTGGATACTTCATTCCTAATCTCGACCTGTGTCTACTCTGGGAGAAGTGCGTCGTTCTCTTAATCACATCATTCACATTTTCGTCGATGCGCATGCGTAGAGTTTATTTCCTTTTCACATACAAGCAGATACCAACTGTTACCTACATGACTTCAACAATATTTTATCTGGACACATTATTGCCTCATTATTAGTGACTAATTTTCATTATTGAACTCCCATATGCTACAACGCCATGATATTCCAAGATCCATTCTTTAAAATACTGAATAACTGCACATTCTTGTTTATTTGTAGCCTAAATTATCCTTTCTGCTCGAAATTTTAAATTTTGGTATGGTATTTGGACAATTTATCCCGAAAAAGAGCATTAAGTTCTTTTTCAATTAAAAATTAAATTCTGACTATCAATTTCCTACACACGTTAAATTAATCTTCATATTGTCTGTGTCTTGTTCTACACGGGTTATATTTGACTTTGAATTGTCGTCACTTAAAAATCACATAATTTGATGATTTCTCACTATGTAAAACAGACCTCATTTCAGAGGGAATTTTAGAATATTTCACTGCATCTTTCATTTCTGATGATCTTAGCTTCATGGAAACTGCAAATTCCTTATTACAAGAATCATCTTTTCATTCAGTTAGATATCTAACACTGACAAGCATAATTAGTCCAGTTCAGATTCTATCCAGAACACCGGAAGTAAAGTTTGTAATTTTTTTTTTTTTTTTTTTGAAGTTTAAAAATTAACCCACCACAAACGTAGCACAAATAATTTAACTTGTTTTTGTTATGCGTACCAAAAATATGAATAAATATAATAACAAACCGTTGTAAGCCTAAAAATAGGGGGAAAAATGTACAATGATATGTTAACGGGTTCACCACTGGCTCCCAAACAACAGAACATATTCATACTCAACATGACACTCCAACACCTGCACATTTTAACTTTCTGTATTTCACCGTAACACGAGAAACTCATTACTTGTAGAAAATTTGAATAAGAGCACAAAATACACGCCATGATAAATGGTAAGCACTGAAATTGCAATGTATTAGAGCCATAATACTTTTCTGATGACAATAAGCATGCCTTCAAAATAATTAGGAAAATGTGTTATTTGTTTTCTTTTTAATTCAGTTTTATATTATAGAATTTATGTATTTTCAGGGATGGCGAATTATTGTTAGTACTCCTTTTATCTAATTTTTTAAAGATTTAGAGCATTTTCAGATTTCGTTCCAAGAATTTTTGGAAAGTTAAACTATATTTGCGCTGTTTCATGAAAGACGAGCATTGTTCTTAAACAGGCCAATTATTACACAACCCTTGAATTTTAATTAGTGTTAGAATATAAATAATAAGTTATTTAGCCAGCTTTAACGGATGATGTCATCTAAGAAACATGTGTTAGAACACTACTATGAATTCACATTACATTTCTTTTATGTTTCAACTGACTTGAAGAGCTCTACTGCTAAGTTTTTTGAGATTATTGAACTAAATAGCCATAACATATAAAACATTTATATTGCCTTCTCGCAACACAATATGACTAGTTTACTTTTGAAGTTATCTGTACCATTTAATGTTCACTGGATGTCTTTCGTTTGAAAATAATGGAATCGTCTTTCTGTGCCATTCTTGCACGCATCCCTTCCTTTCCGATTGAAATACCAGTCTTTTTTTCTTTCTCGTTTCTTATGTAGCCGCCTCAGCATGTTGTGATGAGCAGGCTAGTTTCCCATTGGCTCAGTCGGTCCTGGTGGTGTAGTGGTTACCATACTTGCCCATTGGCTCAAGCAATTCGCATGTTAATGAAATCAAAGGTTCTACCTATCAAGATAGCGACTTGACTATTCGCTTCTTTTCCTCAGACACTTAATATGGAAACATCAGTTCGGGTGAAATGCATATACTCTCGGCTCTTTAATACTAAATGTTAAGTCTGGGGCTTACCTTCGTAACCCAAAACTAGTGACTTATGTAGAATATATCTTTAAAATATTTCATTGTACATTTTACTGGCTTAAGTTTCCGTTGTTATAAATTTGTTAGACACGGAACGTACAATTGTAAGCCAATGTATTAATTATGATAATTCAGACATAGTATAAAAGTATTTTATTTTTTGTTAAATTCAAATATAGATATAATCCTATGCTTGTACTTAATATTTGTTTGCAGGTAATTTTTCTAATCTTTAAAGACAAGCATTTGAAAAGTTAAAGCTTAAAAACTATAGATTCAAGGATTCTACTTTGATATTTTAATTGTTTTATAAAAGTTTCAATGGTGCATTGCTGACATATGTTTACATCATTTGCATGTTACAGTTATTTGTTGTTTTAAATAAGTTGTAATTTAATTCTTTTACATTTATTGGTTAGCAAGTAATATTGATTTTTGTATTGTTAGAATTTAAAAAGTATTTGTCTTCTCAGTACTGTAGTTATCTTTTCATGGCCATATCCTGAGGGGTTTTTTTTCCAGCAAAGTCCTAAAGCAAATTTGTACGGACATTAAATGGAAAGTATCGAATCAGGTTGTTAAACTATTTTACTAGAGACATGGCACATTTAACAAAAAAGTTCTTTCTGATAATTATATAGTCTGGACCTAACACTTCAAGTGTTGACTGCAGCTTGTCAGTAGGGTCTTCAAATACCATAGAAAGTTGGAACTTGGTTCAGCTACTTATTTTCAATAAAACTCGATTTATAAACTAATTCTTATTCATTAAGTCTTTATTTACTTAAATGTCTATTATTTCAATATTTTGTCGATTTGAAAAAAAATATTTTGGATTAATGACTAATAAATCATTAGATAGTATTTTAATGTTCTTTATGAAAGTTTTACTACAAATGTTGTTAGTAAGAAAACGCAGTCTTTAGTGTTTACAAATATTGCCGGTTGTGTTAGATACGAGAGTATAATAAAATATATGCCTTCAGGTGAAATGGGCTGATGTTTAAAGGATATATTTAAGGTACGGTGTAGAGAGGATAGAGTGTTATGAAATAAGTTAGACTCAATAAAAGTTTGTAGTAGCGAAAACTGCTTCATTAACTGGGAATAAGGTTAGCATACCTACAAACAACACAAGACATGATAAAATTTAAATTACAAGAGTTTCCAATCAAGGTACGAAATAGTTACGCATTATTTCTCAAGGGTTGTTCAAACTGCGAAGAGAGAGAAAAACTATTCTTCTTAATCAAGTTCTATGAGATGTAGGACGACCAACAGAAAAGCAACTCAGTTAATTACTTATAAGGAATCCTCTTGCCGTTTCGTATATGACGGGGAAACTGCACACAATTACATTATTTCATCCCATGTGAAATGAAAATACAGTGTGGAAAACACACAAACAGACTCCAAACATAAATAACAAACTTAAATTAAAACCGACTACAGTGATTCGGGTAAAAATGAGATGTTCAACCCTTGCCTACTGAAACTTTCAGAAAAAGTTGCGATTATTGCTAGCTATCGTATTTTTCTTCCTAATGCATGTTAGTGTATTGCATTGATCAGTGACTTTCACCTCGTAAGTTTATTTTTAAATGTATTCTATACCTGCACTCCCGAATTGTAATATAAATAAACGAAATTAATACATATTTGAATTTGCCTCAAGATATGAACATCTGGATAGAGTATTATTACAGAACTGTTACCAGAGAGTTTTCTTAGGTATCACTCATAAGGCATTCAAATAAAAACACCCCATTTTTCCTGTTGCTTCAAATTTATATTAACCACTGTTGCATTCCACGATACTACCAACTATAGTGTAATCACTTCAATTCAGTTTGGATTTTTGCATAACAAACAGTGTCTTTTTTTTTTTTTTTTTTTGATTGATTTATTTATGGACGCTCTTTAACATCTCAGGTCATCAGCGTCCCATTCAACTCAAGGCGTGAAACGGCCGACAAATTTTGCTCAGAGGCCTCTCTTTCAGGCTTGAGGTTTTTTTTTCGTGCCGTAAATGTACGACACGGGACCCACGGCTTTACTTCCCTTCCGAAGGAAGGCATACTTAGGATTTTTACGCCCGAAAATATCCATCGGTCCTGGCCGGGTTCGAACCCGCGATCTTGGGTATAGGAGGCAAGTATGGTAACCACTACACCACCAGGACCGACATAAACAGTGTCCCCGTCTACGGGCATGACTTGCTACGTTACAAATTCCTTGTCGTCTATTAATTGACGTTCTACTCTTACATTGGGACGTACCAATGTCCTGGAGGTACAGCACTCTTTTACGTGATGCAGTTTCCATAAAGTTACCCCGTATCTTTTGTCGTCTTAAAATGACTTTAATGAAGCTGAAAAATGAAGAGATGTTATAAAATGGAATTAATAGACTAACTCTAATTATTCAAGCCCCAATATATACATATATATGTTAACAAAATCAAATGGCGATATTCGACCGCAGTAGATTATCCGGTATTAAATTCAAATACATTAATTGATTTGATACTTTTACCCAATGTTCATTAATGTTTCCACTGATTTGAGCGAGCTAAATATATTACCATATTGAATTTGAATAGAGCGGATTACCAAATACACTTGCATGAGAATTTGAAAAGATACACAGCTTTTGCCACAGTTTGGGACATGTATGCGTTCAGGCTGTAGATGTGCAATTTTAGACGCGACTCTTACGTAAGATTTTTTAGATATATTACATTCAAAATATTTGTATAATTATTTAGATTATTTGTGTATTTATTTGGAATATTTTGAACAGCATTCTCACTGTTTAAAAGAAGTTTTCAGGCGAGTGAGAAGGACTAGTTTGAAAATTAACCCTGAAAAGTTACTTTTTCTACTCCCCAATTGAAGTTTCTGGGCCATGTTGTTACTCTAGCTGGTATGGCTGTGTCTCCCGAGTGTATTCAAAATATTTGTGACTCCTCCCCCAAGTCCCCTAAGAAAGTTTCGAATTTTTTTTTTTTTTTTTTTGATATAGTGAATTATTTTACTAATTTTATAGCATCTTACGCCTTTTATGCAGGTAAATTTATTGCGTAAAGTTTAAGTGGGTCTTAGACTAGCGAGAAGCGTTCGAGTATTTGGAACAAGCGTTAATTTCACCATTCACGTTGTCAGTTTCACATTTTTTACTTCCATGCGCGTAGTACTGCAGCCTAATCTTCTTGAATTATTGCAAAAACCTACTGAATGTAGGAAATTTGTTGCATATGCTTCGCGATTATTGTCATATTAGAAAATAAGTATTTTAATGAGTAATTTTTCCTTTGCAGAACCACTTCACGCGTAATTGTCGTTCGGTCTTCCAAGCTGGTACCGCGGCGAATGGGAGATTAGATAGTTCGCAGCTATGATTACTGCATTGTCATTGAAAATTAATGAATACTAGTTTCATGTTGTGCACATAAAAGGGATAAATAATTGTGAGGGGATTCTTTGTCGCGCACATTTGCGGGAGCGCCTAATTTACCCGATATTTCTCTATCTTTTGCAACTTTTACGAACATCAATGTAACAATTCCGATTTGTTGTTTATGAACGACAGAAGAAGCCTTACAGATTAAAAGGTGATGTTCTGATTGGACTAACATGTTCAATTAATTTAGGATAGTGGTGCAAAAGAGTCCAGTTACATCTTTGCTTCACTATTATCATGTATAATTCATGAAGCTCACTTGGGTATGTACAAAACTACACATAAAATTCGAAATATTTTATCTGAAAGGGAATTGATAAGATGTAAGGGCATTTATTGTGGTACTACAGTAAAAAAATAAGTAAATCAAATAGATAAAAAATTGAGAATTGAAGAACACTAGTGGATTACTATGTATGGTATCCGTTTTGCTATAACAACATATTACGTTGAAAACAAATTTTCCCCATATGGGTATAAAAAACTAAGTTAGGTCTTTATCCTCAAAGGAACCGCCGAGGTCGTCAAGGCGAAGGCTCTGAACGGAAAGTCCGAGGTTCGAATCTCGCCAGGACTGTCCTCCTTGACTGCTTTTTATCCAAGTTTTCCTAAGTCCTCATAAATGACAAATGCCGGGAAGGTACCCTAAACTTAGACCTGGAACGTTTCCTTCCTTAAAAATCCTTTCCCAATATATCATTTCATTTCATTTATCATCGGCGCCCATTGCCTGTAGTGCCTCAGTAGTAAAAACGGGCGTGACACATCATTAAAAAAATCCCTAATGCTCACACGCTACAAAAATATTGAAATGTGTATTTCAGTTAAGTATCTCCTCCTAGAAAATAGGAAATATATATTAACCTTTCAGACCGAAACCATTTAAAAAGTCCATACTTTAACAATGAAAACAGTTTTAAATCTTAAAAATATGTGAATTTTTTGCAATAGGGCATCAAGCCTGCACAAAGGGCTCATTGCTTACGTTGGACGTTAACTGAACTATTTTGTTTTCTGTGGTAAAACTGTGCAATGACTAATGTGCGACAAAAACAGATGTCATTACAAATTGCTTGTCTGTTTCACAAATAAAAGTAAATTCCCTGCTTCAGTTTTAAATGACACGACGGACTTTGGGTAAAACTAACCCCTGATGGATATACTACGGACAACACAATTTGTCTATCTCGCTAAGCGATGTCAAATGCGTTGTTTTAATGAACGACAAGTTACTGAACTGATGACAGTAACGTGGTTAAGCAATTTGTGAAACGGTCTATGGCACGTATCTCCTACTTGATCCCATGGCGTACTTTCGTTTCACATTTCCGGTGGGAAGAACGTGTTTACTTACTATCTGTCTATGCCCAATGACGAGGAGCAGTTTAGCACAAGGCTACAAGTCCCAATGACGGAGGAGCAGTTTAGCACAAGGCTACAAGTTTAACCATCAGAACAACGATACGCCTTTCAAAATGTCGATAATATATAGAGGATGTCAAAAAATGTATACGCACTTTCACAGTAGATATCTATTTAATATATTTCAAAGTTGGACAGAAAAAACAACAATAATGTATAGTATGATGTTCTGTAAACAGATGTGACTCGCATACATTATGATAGCGTTACTACGTGATAGGTAAATCAACAATGAACAAATGAAGCCAAGATTATCGTATGATATTTTGTAAACAGATGTGACTCACATACATTATGATAGCGTTGCTACGTGACAGGTATATCAACAATGAACAAATGAAGTCAAGATTATCGTAAATCAACAATGAACAAATGAAACCAAGATTATCGTATGATGTTCTGTAAACAGATGTTAGCATAAACATTACGTTATTCGCTATAACAAAATGGACCAAGATTATCGTTTGAACATCGGAAAGTTATTTTAAAGTGCTATTGGAAAACTGAGAATATTACTGAAGTTCAAAGGCAATGGAGACGTGTATACAGAACTGAACCGTCAACGCGAGGAACAATGCACGCACTCGAGACAAATTTGAGACTCATGGTACCGTATACCGTAGAAAACCAGCTACACTGACAGTACTTCGGGAAGAAATTGAAACGACATGTGCTGCAATCGCTGAGGATTCTTTCGCAAACGTTGCTCAATCAGTAGTTCAACGTACTCACAAGTGTATCGACGCCGATGTTGGGCATTTTGAGCAATTGTTGTAACTGTAAAAGTCTAAGATGATTAGTGCTTATCATTTTTGTTTGTGTAAATTCAGTTTTGTTATGTTATCACAGTTTTTTTCTTTGCTTGAAGTGTGCATACATTTTTTGCACCCTCTGTATTTACCGACAATATAAACTACTGTATTATATGATTCTTACCGCCATGGGTGGCCCAGATCGTTAAGGCGTGGACTCGTGAGAGGAAGGTCTGGGGTTCGAATCTAGCCAGATCGTCCTCTCTGACTGAGATTTTTTTCCAGGTTTTCCTCTGTCTTCATAAATGGCAAATGCCGGGGAGACCCTAACTTAAGCCTGGAACGTTTCCTTCCTTAAAAAAAACAATCCTTTCCCATTATATAATTTCATCTCATGTATCATCTAGTGCTCATCGCTTGTGGTGCATCAGTAGTAAAAACGGGCGTTAAACATCATTAAAAAATACGATTCTTATCTAAAAAAATCCGATGATTTAGTAACACAATAGAAATAACAACAGGTATTCGTTTCAGTTCCTTATAACCTAATATAATGTAAGGTTATATATAGCAATGTATGGCGTACCGGATTGAAGAACTTCACTGTGCATATTAAATACGTACAGAATCTGTCAACGACAATTATCCAAAACGAAACTTAGAGGCGACAAGTCCACGATGTATGATATGATTTGGACAGGATTCTTCTGAGTGCAAGCGCGAAACACCGACTACCGATGCCAAAGTACATTAAACGCGATGTACATGGTATTCTGGAAATGTTACCTAAGAAGTCTTAAAGTCCATTTTCCCAGGAAACAAAATACTATACGTCAAAGGACTGCGAAGACGTAAAAACTTTCAACACTTCATTCAGAACTAACAGAGAGAGAAATGAACATCGCGGTTGAGGCGTATTTTTTGCTGTCAGAATAGTGTGTGTCTTATTTACTCAAATGATAAAATTATTGGATTTTTCCCTAAATATCATTAAGCCAATTGTTTGCATTAAAAATAATTACACAGTTTATAAGGCAACTGAATCAATTAAGTTGACACAAGGCTATTTCCAGCAAGATAGAGCGACCTGACATTCTTCAACTGCGCCAATGAAAATAATAATTATTAGTTATTTTGACATATGTGTTATTTCTTTGTGTGTGTAGCCAGAAATTGCACTCCTAACTTTTTATTGTAAAGATATCTTTACCTTACAAGCTCCAAAACCTGCGATAGCTGATGGATAATATCTCTGAAGAAATCAGAAAGAATTGTGATGTGATATTGCCACGCATTAAGGAAAACACGAAACGCCGCCTTGAAACGTTCAGTTGCGGATGGCGGCCACTTTCAGTATCTAATATGAGTTACATGTGCTTCATATTAAATCAGCTACCATTTCATGAAACTTTTATCATGTTCTCTACGTTTATTCCTGAATTACATGCAAAATATTTGGTTCAGTTCTACAACAATCGTCTGAACTTAAGTCTAACATTTTGCTAAGAGAACTAATGAAAAGGCGAAATATGGAAAGCTAAAATTACTATTTAAAAACGAAGTATTGTCGAAATGTAATTAATAATGGGCAGGAAGATCTATATTTTGTGTTTAATATTCCGCAATCCATAAAATTAAACGTTTTGAACCATACACATGTTTATTAATATATTAAAATTCACAAGTTTTCTTAAATGTAAAAGTTATAAGTAAACAGCTCGATAGCATTTTGGGAATGAATATATCGTGCCATCCATTTGTTTGGCACTGAGCTCGGCCGCAAAGTGCTGAGGCCATTACAGAGCTCAGCAGTCCTACGTTCTACTATTGGCGCGCGATGTTCTTGCATTCTGTAAATTTGTACTTAGACATTTCAGAAATTTTGTAGCCTGTCGTGCTGATTTACATGTTGCTATAGCTAACACCCATTGTTAAGTTACCTGGTATTTCAGTATACAAATCACCATTTTCCTAAGATGCCTTCGATTTATTCTCTTGCCTATTATTGATGCAGTAATTGTAATGGTTGTTTATAAACTACTGACTAGGATCCTTGCGGGTCATGTGACTATTACCGACTTTGAGAGCGATCTGCTTTACATGCAGCTGCAACTATACGAGTAGATTGCCGATATAATTGCTAGTGCTAGTGCTATCAAACAAATGAATGACAAGAATACAGGTGTTTTGGAAAGACGCCGTGCACTTAGAAAAAATATAAAAATGCTGTCACACTGATCTTAATTATCTTAACTACTATATTTAGTATTATCAATTTTAAATATAGTATCATTTTATGTCTTCAGTAAAAATATAACTACTAAAATAAAAATACTAATTATACAGGCGTCAAGCTAAATCCCATTTACGGTCGCGGGGGCTGCAATTTCCCAGAAGGCATCTGCATTCAGGCGGCCCATCATTCAAATAACCTCAATGTAATATAATGCTTGCAATACATTTTGCAGCATGCGATAAATATTTTATGGTGCTGCAAGCAATTAGCATGCCAATGTATCGTCAAAAACTATTATTATTATTATTATTATTATTATTATTATTATTATTTCTTACATTTTGTACACCTCATTTACTTTATATTAAAACGTTATATGTGTGTGTGCGCGCGCGCGTAAGCACGTTATTGTTTTTACTAGTTCGTACACTAAATCTCTACTTATGGTATACATGTGAAAGCTTATTACCAGTTCCATGAATATAATTCTAGTTTTGTATTGGTAATCCCATTCCTATATTTTGAAAACATAGAGAATCGCAGAGCGAGGCTGTTAGAGAAAGGGCTTTTGATAAAGATTTTACAGCGATTATCCCTCTCTCGTTCGTGAATGCGACGTATTTACGGAAATACAGTTCTACATCTGCAGGCACAGAATAAAGGAAATATTATTTTGTGTCATGCGCGAATCGTTACAGTACGATTGACTCCATTGAATGATACACATATCAGTATTTTGATGCTGCCATTGTTAGTTTTCAGTCACCCTTTGAGCCTTTATGAACAGCTACATAACAATAATATTTCCGTCTTGCTTAAGAGCTGTATTTGCTCTGCATGCAGATACAGATCCCAATTACAGAAAAAGTGTAACATCGATAAGAGCTCATAATTATATAACGGTGTATCTGACAGCATTTAACACAAGCTGCATCAAAGTAGATAAGGGTGTATGATAAAGACAAAAGCCATATTTCACCTTTCAACATAGCTACCCTTTATTGCAATACACTTCTTATACCTTCAATTAAAATTTAAACCCCCCCCCCCAATAGTCAGAAGTTTTGTCTGCAAAATGGGCTTAAACAGCATCCATCACTTCTTCGTTACACTTAAATTTCTTCCTCGAAGGTCCTTCTTGAGTTTTGAGAAGAGGAAATAGTCACTAAAAATCTTGGCTGTAGGGTGAATGGTCGATCTCCTTGAAGCCACATTTCTTCACAGCTTCATTTGCGGTAAGAGCTGGTGCACAGGTGCGTTGTCGTGAAGAAGATGCACACCACCACCCAGTTTTCCTTGCCTTTTCGCTTTGGTATTCTTCTCCTTGAAGTCAATGAAGAGCATTCCTTAACAGCTCCAAAAGATTGGGGCCATGATGTTCTTGGTTGACTGAGTGACCTTGGCCTTTAGAGGCGGTGCTTCGCTAGGTTTATACCACTCCATTGATTCATTTTTGGACAGGGAGCATAGTAGAGGACCATAGTTTCATCTCCTGTAACAATGATTTGCAGAATTTATCTCTCGTTGCCACGGCAGAGCTCCCAAATGCCTGACAACAGATGACTCTTGCTGCTTTTTGACTGAGGGAAGAAGTCTAGGCACCCATCTTGCACTAACCTTATTCATGTTTAAATGTTCATGAATAATTCGAAGTACTGTTGTTTTAGAAAGGTCCAACCTTGCTACTATTTCTGTAACTTTGAGCCGCCGGTCTTCCATAATTTCTCCTTCCACAAGAGCGATGTTTTCAGGAGTGAGCACGCCCAAGGGCCGACCAGCACATTCTTCAACTTCAATGATTTCTCGACCCATTCGAAAAAGTTCGGCTCATTGTTCCACAGCAGAATATGAGGAGAATGCTTCCCCATATACACCTTCCAATTCCTGTTTCTTAATTTCATTTGGCGTAAGTCCTTCTTTTGTGAAGAACTTAATAATAGCTCGATACTCCATTTTGAACATATCATAATTTTCTGCACATAGCCTTCTTTATACAACTATGTCTGAACTAAACACAGCGTATTGGGAGTTACAGCTGCAATTATTTACTTAGCAGATAAGGTATGACACCAGATAATATTTTGTAAAGGCGAGCATGCTTATCGGCGAGGGCAGAAACGTATGGATCTACCCTCGTATGCCATGCACTAGTACCTTCAAAGACTATCTACCATTCCTCAGTCAATTAGCCTAGCGATTAATGAGGAGAGCTTAGGGGTGCTTAAAATGTAAGGTTCGAATCCTGGCTTAATTGTTGTCTAATCTGCATTATTTTATTTAAAAATAATAGTGAATATACCATTATATTAACAGAAGGTAATCTCTCTCATTGTAAGATTTTATTTGCGTTTTAAGCATTCAGCTCCCATATAGGTTAACGTAAATCCAGCTTACTTGACGTAAACGGCCCATAGTTTTCGTATGCAAATATGGCGCTCTGACGAAGCTGACCTAAGAAATATTCATTCTTCAAGAGTTGGGCGTTTTTCTTTTTAAGGCGAATATTCCATGAGAAATAGACCAAAATGTATTTTCCCTCAAAGTTTCAGCTCCAACTCCTTTGTTACCTGTATGAATTCACAAAATAATTGTAATATTTCTCTATAAGCCTAAATCTTGAGGATGAAGTTGGTTTAAGGCTTGTTTGTAGAAATATTCGAAAGGGAAAGCAATTTTGCATTTTAACAAGACTCTGCTACAGTCGATATTTCCATGAACGGAATTGAGAGAGCGTAAGATGTTGGGGCCTCCTGTCTACCCCAATCTGGTTCCCTATAATTTTTATCGTTGAGTAAGTTTAAAATGTAAGCAAACTCTCAGATTCTGAAAGAAAAGAGAAAATCACAAAATTATTGCCTTTTTACAATGGGATCCATGGAAGTAGGGGAGGACGATTTTTATAGAAGTTCCAAAAACGTATGGACAATGAAAAAATGTAGTTTCTGAGACTTTTTTCTTTAAGTAGAAAACGTAATTCCTATTCTTTTTAAAATAGGGGTACAGCCTTTATTCTTGCATATTCTTCCTCGTGAATCATGTCTTTCTATTGGATCTTTGCTTGAGGCAATTGGAAGATGTGAAGATATGGCATTTAACTATTTTCTCTTATAGTAATTAGTCTATAAGTAATTACTGGGATGCAAAAAGAACTGATAACACCCTTCTGCATTGGTATGGTGCAACACGGTCGTTTACCGTTTTCCTGTGGTTCATCTGTCCACGAAAGATTCAGAATAGTTTTGGACCTACCGGAAATCTTTTGTGGACCTAGTCGATTATTATTTCTGATTTTTAAATGCTACAATTCTAAAATAAAAGATGTCTGCAACATTGGTGATAAATATTTTGGGAGGATTGGATGAGGCGGCGAATAATATGCATTGCTTCAGAAGCGGAATTTCTCGAGCGGACGACATTAAGGATCCCGTGTGCCCTTCCTGACAGAATCCATCGTGCTCTACGATGTGACGAGAGTCGATTCGCTAATAATGGCAAGATCAATAGACATTGTATGCATTATTGGTCTAATGCAAATTCTCAGTGGCTCTGAGCGGATTAGGGTAAAATCGCTGGGGTGTCAACGTGTGATGTGACATTTTCGGAGATCACATTACTTGGTTCCATTTCATCAACAATCCGACTGTTTCAAGTTTATTCGAAGAGGCCTCGCCTCCCTGGCGCTGATAATAACTACTGGTTTCAGCCTCGTTTGTACTTCCCCTAAGTAGGTCACAAAGCCTGCATGATCTCTAGATTGAACCCTTTATTTCTTTATATGAAGTATGTTTAGGTTAGGGATTGTAAAATGAAAACACAAAACTCAGTAGATCTCAGACACATAAAATGTGCACGAGACTTGAAATTTTGCGCTACGCCCCATCTCCTAGCGCGAGGAAAGCACTTCAAACAAGCAGCGACAATAGCCAGAGTTATTATCGTAAACTATATCTTTCCTTTATTTTACTGTTTATTGAAGCTGATATTAGATACTGCACAATGGGGCTTTCAAAATACAACATTTGTGTTTTTATTTTATTTATATTATTTATGTTTATGTTATTTATGTTATTTTATTTATGTTAAAAATCTTTTAAAGCTTTAAGCTTAGATTCCGACGCTTGATGTGCTAGCATATAGAAGCTAAAATGAAATTAAAATTTACTTCAGAAGAGAATGGACTTGACAAAGTCATGCTTGAGAACTTCATTTGCAGTCCCGTTTATGTGGTTAGAAATAGCAATTAGAAATATTTTGAGTAACAATTGGACTAATTACAGGGAAAATAGGTAACAATAGCTCAAAAATACCGACTGGAAAAAAAATTAGAGACTTCACGAATCGAAGAAAAATAAAATTAGAGCTTCCATTAAACACTTTCTCGTTTCCCAGATCTTACGATGTCTCTGAGAGACTTAAAAAAAATAAAAGTAAATTCAATTAATTCTCAAACACCGGAGGAACTTAAAACAAACGAAGTTAGGTTCGTCAAGTGTGTGTCAGGTAAATATTCCCAGCACCTAATGTAAGGAAGTTGTGTTGCAAATTCTGTTATATATTGTAGCTAAGATAGTGAACAGCTTGAGTGTCATGAGTCTACGCAGGAAATGAACTATATATCGGGACTTTAAAACTGTTCTGAATGTATTTCTATGCTCCTTTCATATTTATTGTAAATGTGCACTTCTTTTGTGTAGTAGTTCGGTTAACTATACTCAAGAATGCATCGTTGTTAAAATAGTAAATGTCTTAATTGCGTGATACGACTCATGGCTAAATCTTGGGGATTCATAACACCAGATAAAAGTTTAAACTGGGCAATGTTAACGGGAGAATTCTCTACTCAATGCAGTCCACATATCATTAAAATATTCCTTTTCACTCCTTCAGGCCACCACGTTAAGGCGCGGACTCGTAAGTGGGAGGTCTGGGGTTTGAATCTCGCCAGGACCGTCCTCCCCGAATGAGATTTTTTTCAGGTTTTCCTCAGTCCTCATAAATGGCAAATGCCGGGGAGGTACCCTAAGCTTAGGCCTGGAACGATTCCTTTCTTAAAAAAAATCCTTTCCCAATTTATCATTTCATCTCATGTATCATCAGTGTCCATCGCCTGTGGTGCATCTGTAGCAAAAACGGGCGTTAAACACTATTCATTCATTTTTTCACTCCTTCAGCATTTATAAATGCTATAACTCTCCTTCAATATTAGTAGCAACCCACAGTATTCCTTTCAGTGACCTCATGATTTGAACAAACAAATAAAAGAAACTATTATAGTAGACATGTTTGAATGACACATAAGAGCTTAAGAGCTTTTAGAAAGTAGTAATGTATTAAATATATTTTTCTTTCCTTTTTAAAAACTATCAGCAAAATAGCTGTGTTTTATGGGAGATTTGTAAACTAGGCTTTCATCTTCATCCTTGCAGTGTTTTCTAAACGCAAGAATTTAAAACAAACTTGCGCATTTGATTATGCTAATCTTGCTTTCATTCGGGAGAATAAATGCGCTGCCTTAATGCAGTAGCCTATCTCCCTTTCTTGCCGTTTTTCCGCATATTTGGCCTCAAAGTAGATGAAGATATACATTATAGCGTACAGAGAAAATAGTCTCGCTTGTTCAAAGACTCTGCGATAGGAAAATGCTGACACTGAAAATAAATGCGAGCCGGTAGGCACACAGACACTCACTCTTGTGTGCAGCCAAGCGTTTGAAGAGCCAGATATCCAAGTAAATTATTCAGGCCTGGTGTTCAGCTCATAGCTAGCCGCTGGAGTAGGAATCGTATACTATTCGCATACCCGGCAATTTGATTCTGTAATGAGAAGGGAATTAATGTTTGTTTTGCTGTAAGTTTTGTAATTAAATGCTTGCACAATATTTATACACTTCCCATCCGCATAAAGGCGCATTCTCATTGTGTTGTTCCCAGTGTTTTTAGCACTTGTGCTTTTGTTACTTCAAATAATGTTATTGCAATGAATCATGTGGTGTGTATTAGTTACATTGTTTCATAACAGCTTGCACTTTATGAAAACACGTTAAAAGTATTTACATTTGCTAAAATTGGTTTTACTCGGTTCTTAAATCAACTAGCTGGCGATAGCAAACAGGTACCAGAGTTATGCAAGGTGCAATGGGTGCTAGTTTAACCATTTTTAAAATAAATATTTACTTTTAACTGAGAAGATTCATACAAGTTGAAAATAATAATCATTGAACCATTATAAATCTTAAGAAAAGGGCATTGTTATACGTCCAAATCAGAGAGAGAGAGAGAAAAGGAAACAACAAATACACTCAAGGGAAGGAGAAGAACACGAAAACGTTATGTGCACCCTCAGAGTACTCTCTCACATCAGCTATCAATCACCATTTGTAATATTGACTTTTTTTTCTTCTAAATTGTTTCTTTCTACTACTGAAACAACATTTATAGATACTCATATGATCATAGATAGTATTTTAGGTCATATTCATAGACGTTCTACAACTAAGCACTAGTTAAAGATAATACGGGGGAATAAAGCCCTTCTTCGAGCAGTTTGTCTAAAGGAGCAAATAAGGGAACAGTGGGATTTGGGATAGCCATAAAAAATGCTTAGAAAAAATTGGATTGAGGTATATTTGTTAAGGGAAAAGGACATTACAGGAAATAGTTAGAAAATAGTTTGCGAGATATTAATAGGCAAAATATGTTGTCTCAATGCGCAGTAAAAGTGTCGCCTAACCTGCAGGCTCAAATACATCCGGTGTGGGGGAGGGGACATTATTTAAATATCTGTGACAGAGAAGAAAGAAGTGGTTTTGCATGGTTCAGATTAGGGGCTTGGAAAGGAAACAAAATATTAATGTTCTCGGGGAAAGGATTTGCCCATTGTGCGGAGAGAGCGATATCTGGAGACATATTTAGGCAGAATGCAGGGAAACTGGGATTTTAAGAAATCAGCATTTATCACCCCAATTTTGTAATGCTAATAGAAATTTGAACATATGCCGGGAAGCATTGGCGCATGTGAGATACTCACACAATTTGGGAATATTTCTAGAGAAGACACGACAAAGAAAGTTAATGACTATAGTGAAGAGGGGGGACTTGGAGAGGGGGTGTGAGTAAATGGAAGGAAGCTCAAGAGTAAGGGTTGCATGCATGTTTACGTATTTGTATATAAAATGATTAATAGATATGTATGTATGTATGTATGTATGTATGTATGTATGTATAAGGCCCTTTTGGTTGTTATAAGGACGACAATAGAATGTACGGCCATAAGGCCCATAAGACAGATGTATTTATTTGAATGTATTCTAAAACCACCACCACTACGACAAAGAAGGGCTTCGGATTTGGATTGATTGATTTATTTATGGACGATCTTTAACATCTGAGGTTAGCAGCGTCCCATTCAACTCAGGGCGTGTAATCGAAACAAAACAAAAAAGAGTGTACACATGCGCAGAAGCAAGTTTGAACAATGTGTCATATTTATAATATGATACGTAGCTGAACTTAGTTTTTGATTATATAGCGTCTATGAAAACCATTTTGACCACTTTAGTTCATTTTGACTTACAACTTTCATTAATTATTGCGGCTATCTAAATTATTGTTACACTGGTGGACTAATGCAATATGCACACCTAAATGAGCAACACTATATCAAAAACAAAGCTAGCTTACTTTAATAACTTGGTCGCGTGATCGTTAAAAGTCTGTAAAGAGGTGAAATGTTTTATAAATGGCCGGAGAGTGGAATTTTCTATCCTACTCTCTTTTCCCTATAATCGCTCTCGGTCCCGTGCGGGCAAGGCCTGCCAATGTTTGAATCCTATGTCTACTTAGATACGGTTCAGATAGCCACCGGGTGCAGTGGCGCGTTTAAACGAGAGATATATCCCCAGTGAATTATTTAAGCGAGCTCTTCAAGAGCCTTCGCTGTTGTTTTCCCTGTTGGAATACCACTCCAGACTATTAAGAGGCGCAAATGAAAAATGGCACTAGGCGTTTCGGTGTAGGCGTAAAAAAAGTAATACAATAGTATTCTTTGCACATTATAAACATTCAGAAATTACGGTTTTGAGAAAAAAAATTAATTTGAATTTACAGGTTATGAATGATGTCTGTGTGTGCTAACAAGATAAACTGCTTTGTTACACAAGATGAATCTATGTTGCTAATGTAGATAAACTGCTTTGTTACACAAGATGAATCTATGTTGCTAATGTAGATAGATATAGTAGAACGTTAATTTTTAACACTTCCTATTTTAAGCAATTAATTTTTAGTGTTTTACATTACCACTAAGCATAAAAAACGCTAAAATAAATACATGTAAACCCACTGATTGTTCATAATGTTCTTGCAAAATTCATTGCTTATTACAGCATCGCATAATTCACAAGTTAGAGGCATTGTAAAGAGTTTCCTTTAGCCTGCATTCTTTAAAAGCATTGAGAATTTTTCATCACGCGTAACTTTAAGAAATCCTAATTCAGACTCTAGTGATGCTCTTCTATTATTGCTACATTTTCTAGAGCGATCTAAGCGCTGAGCTTAAACAGAAACAATATATGTCTTTGCTTTATTTTATAATATCCGCCGTCATGATATGTCTGAATGCTTGGCTTCGTTTAAAGGACGGGCGATTGCCCCAGGCTCTATGTCTGCTGTGAATCACATTGTGAATAACTTCATACTTGAGCACCATTTTTTTTCAATTTTATTCAACAACATTATTGTGCAACACTATGTGTTTTAGTTCTCTTTTGGTACTATATATTTAAAGTTAAATTATGCATAGTTGAATTATTTGAATGACCAAAACTGTTTTAATAATAATTTTATATTATTCGACTGTGGTTAGACCATGTTCTATCGCTAAGGATGCAACAATTTCATTGGAAACAAGATAGTAATGCTTGAAGTGAGTTAGGATGCATGACGTCAGAGGAAAGGGTTTAAAGTTTGTGGCTGCGTGCCAGAAACCTGTCGCTGTTTTCATCGAAATGCTAGGCAGGGTTAGTTACACTGTATGGTTATGCTAAGGCAACTTCGCGTCCATGGTATAAACTATTCTATAGCTATTTATTATATACAATAGGGAGTAAATTTTAATTAAAAGTTAACTAAAACATTGATATTATCATTGTCTCTCGCCTGACTTCTCAATATAATCATAAATTACTTCATTATATCATTACCAATCATCGGACATTTCGATGCTCAGCCATTTCCTCGGTGGCCACTGCGAGGCTTTGAAATTTATTTTCACAATATAGTAGAAATCTAACCTCTAAATATATATTATTCTAATATTTATTTTGTAAGCAGAACTAGGCCCTTCAGTTTAATATTGTTCATGTTAATTATGATTTTATGTCCATGCTTATAATATTAATTCTGCTAATATCTCTTGTCTTTTAACGCAGTACTTAATATATTACTGGATTATTTTATTGTATATAATTTATTTGTTGTTAATACTCGTATTAAAATTTTGTCTGTATTTCTCATCATCTAATGTTGCTTAGTGCTGTCTTTATTATCTCCCTTATCAATTTATGTATTATCATATTGTCTTCTACCTATGCATATGTCCATTCATTTATTTTATGTATTCAATTTTAACCTGGATATTGTAAGAGTATTTAGCACAGACACGTGTGGCCGAGGTCACAAATGCACAAACTCGTGAGCTGGAGGTTTAGTTCTATTTTCGCCATTTTCGTTCTATTTTATATTTTACTGTCCTCATATATTTTTATATAAAATATAAATTTTATAAAACACAGATTTTGTATCAAATCTATAAAATAATGTAGTAAGATATTATTGAATTGTATAGTTATAATAATAAATGGAAAATTTGATATACACGCTCTGGTTTTGGAAACCAGGTACCAGAGGGGCGTATACAGATTTTATTTATTTATTTATTTGTCCTGATATATGGCATATGCCGGGAAGGTACCCTAAACTAAGGTCTGGAACGCTTTCTTAGCCCAAAAAATTATTTCCCAATTAAATCATTCCATTTCATGTATCATCAATATCTACAGCCTGTAATGTCTTATCAGTTTAACGCCATTCAAAATGAAAATTTAAAAAATGTATGGCCTTTACTCTGCGCGGCAAAATAAAATATTAATAAACTGCAACATTGGTTTGTTTTTTTAAATATACAAAATAAATCCCTCTAAAGAGACTATGAGTACTATAAAAAATGTAGAAACCGACAAAATGGATCCAGAGGAAGGAATATGAAAGAAATGTTTTACCTTTATAGGTATTAAAGTAAGTTTTGCATTTTAATTAAATTTCCTCTCGTAAAAAAAGCTGTTGCTATTAATTTAACTCCGTTCGTCTTTACAATTTCAAATTTACAGTTTGTTTAAAAGACACGTCAGACTGTGCTATGTGAACGAAATTGGGAGAAAATAAACCAAGAGAAAGCAAAATGTTGCAGGGGAAACGAATTTTATTTTCTTCCTTTTCTCTCCCTCTCTCTTCAGTTGCCAAACAGCACAGAAAATGTAGTACAAAAATAAAAATTCAAAAATACTTAGGTTAATTGCTTTTTCTAACTTTACCTTCCAAAAGAGTAGCTCCGATATTAAGCACAACACATAAGACATAATCCTCAGGAAATTACATTTGTTACATTATCTAGTTTTTAATGAACCTAATTGCATTTCCAGGAAAATTCAGATTGATTTGTATGCTGTGGTCATCTTGCAACTAGTCTATACCGACTAGTTTTAAAACTCCAAAAATATTCAGTCTAGATTCATATGCTGTCGTAATATTCAAATTATGTCAACTTAATTTATTCCAGCTGTTTGTTCATTACTGACGTGTTTAGTGTTTTTCATGTTTTATAGGATAGTTTCGATTGAAAATGAATTTAATTTCAAATAGAGAAATCAGAGAGATAGGTAACAACTTTATTATACCAAAAACCAAAGTACTATTGGCAATAGAATAGTACACTGAATTATCGTGTGAAATCATCACCCATAAGTCGGAGCTAAATGCCAGTGTGTATGTAGTGATATTTATAGATTCTTTCATCGCTATTTTCTTAAGTCCACAGCATATATTAACAATTTTATGTAGTATAGAAGTAAATGAGAATGACATAAATCTGATATTTCCCATGTTTCACCTTTCCATTTACAGCATGCAGACTTCGTAACTCGCAAAGCTTTGCAGGCCAAAAGTTATCTAATTCATTTTTTTAGCAATTCAAACTAGAAGTATTGAAAAACTTAAAAATTACATTTGGAAAACAAAATCTTATATATACTGCAAATGCTATCTTGTCTACAAGTCATATTACATTTCCTCTAGAGCAGAACCGTGCATCGGCCCTCGGGCTTAACTCTAGTCCCGAAGGTAATGCGAGCATTCGGTGATGGGACAATAGAGTAGCTTGTCAGGAAAAGTTTAAATTGTGTTATGGAATTCATATATTTTCCAGAACCTACTTTTCAACGATCTGAAATCGACCTTAATACAGGAATTTTTAAAGTTAAATTGTTTTCAGAATATTCACATTAGTTCACATACTACAAGCCACAAAATTATTTTTCAGTAAAAAATGAGGACATCTCATTGAACTTCTATCGTTGCTTTACGTTTTTTTAAGGACCAAGTTCTCTATTAAAATTAAATCAGATAAACTGCTGCTCTGGGCAATGCTAACGCAGTTCCATTATTGAAAATAATTGTTGGCACAAATTTGCTGATACATACATACTTAAAATTATCGCTGCATGATTATGTATTTGGGGAAACCTTGAGCGCGGGAACTTTTTATAGAATCCTGGCCGATATGACTTATTATTAAATATATTTTTCATTTCACATCAACAAGTTTCTTCTGTAATTATGGAAGAACAGAATCAATGTTCAACGAATATAGCATGATAAATGTTTCACATTCCTACTTAAGGGTTTCTATATCCTGGGACCTTGACAATCGAACTCTTCGTGCAATATATTCAATTGTAACGCTTTACACTTGTGACATGTATTCGGGACAAATTTCAGTGTTGCTAATCGCTACAAAACATATTTTAACTAGTATTTGTAACATTTACGAGATCATCCCGTTGATGTTTCTAGTTGTCACTACAAAAAAAAAAGTGTAAAAATGTAACAATCCCTACAGATACCCTAGAAAGGTAACTTAATAATAAGAAAGAAAAAAGTATCGATACAATTCATGAGTACTTTTTAAATGCAATTTATTATTTATAATTATTTGAAATACCCAAAGCAACGAATATAAAATTCATCATACTTAAAATAGTAAGAATTAAACTAAATGCACAAGAGCAATAAAAGTTGTAAATTATGAAAGATTAACATTAATAGATGTAAACATAGTCCTCATGAGTATCAATAACAAAATGTGGCCCATTTGACTACCAGATAGTATTATATCTCGGGTGCAATGCTAATATTAACTGGGCTATAACGATTTGCTATCATACCTCGAAGAAGAAACAATCAAAAAATTTGAAAAAGTATCACTAGACAATAACTTGCTAAGGCTAGGGCAATCCAATGCTTTATAAATCAGCTGAGATAAATTTTTTTTTAAAATAGTAGAAAGAAAACCTTCGCTTTACAAACTACCAACATCTAAAATATTTTAAACCTGATGTTTTACAGTTTAAATACCTGGGTCACTGGTTACGCAGCCAAGAGGTTCCTACATTTAATAATTATTACACCCTCAGATTAGCCCGTCCTGGAGTAACTTGACTGTGTTTGCTCGGTAAGAAAGCTAGAAGTTGTCACTCTAGTGGATACGCAGTAAGGCCCGCTCTCTTGGATGCTCGTTAACAGAGAGGCTTATTAGGCAATATGGGAAAGCTTTCGCCATGAAGTAATTCTTTCGTCATCATTCGAGAAGGTTGCCAGAATAAATAAAAGGCTGAAGTGAAAGTATTAATTTAGGATGGCCAATTAATTTAAAACCGGCACAAAATATATTCTAAAAAGTTTCACAATCCGTTTGTTCAACTTACTGTAATACAGAATCCGAGCGCAAGGCAGCAATAAAAGTTCAATTGTTGATGTGTATGATATATTGATTGTTTTTGACTATGATGCAAATAATCATTTTCGCACTATGTGTTTTACTTATAGAGAAAGGAACTGAAGGACTTAGTGAAACAAAGAGAATCATCTTAACATTTACTTGCAGTAAGTTCCTAAAATCCTGCACGAACCTTTTGAGTGAGGAAGCATTGTTGCTTTGGGTGCACCGCGATATTAAAGCAGAACAAAAGGGTGGAAAGGTGACAAGAAATGGACCATCTTCCAATGTATGGGAATGCGTACACACATCATAAGTGACAAAAAGTGGATATGACCGGACCGAGTCTTCTCAAGAAAGCCACTCTCTGTGGAGGCTTAACAATGCCGGAATGAAGATAGATAGATGGATGCCAGTTGCTTCTTTGCAAGAAGACTTGTTGAAATTATTTCACTTGAACAAACAAAAAATAACCATTGCTTCTCTAGAATCCTCTGAGTGCTTGAAGAAGGACCGAAAGTTTTAATGAAGAGGGTTTTAGCTTCAGCAATGCATTAAAAATAAAAATCAAGAGTACAACTATTCGCTGTATGGTAATGGTTTGGTTGTTCATGACCTTTCTCTGTCAAGGTTAAGGTAAAGCAGAGGGATCATTCTTAAGGAGTTTGAAGAGTCCCTTGCGAGAGGAGATTGGTACCATCTGTAAACAAACAAGATGTGGATGAACTACTTTGAAAAGAAATAGGCAACCTTTCACTTACAGAACCCTTAAAATTAAGCAGGAATCTTTGTATTTTATCAATTTCTTACTAGGGACGAAAATCTACATCAAATGTCGTTCTGTACCAAGCTTCGCTTAATATATGAATAATATTCAAATTCTTAAGTCTAAAATTAGTTATATTTGACATTACATTTAGTGATTGAATATATCTGGAGCATTTTATTGTATGTTAAAAATAAAGCAAAAACAGCTCCTAAGAATAAAAATTATGTTGAATGCTCTGTTAATTTCTAACTAACTAATAAAATTTAGCTAATGTTTCAATCATGCTAATGGGTGCAGATATAAGTAGTCTTCATATCCCAAATATCTTTAAGCAGAGCACGTTAACTTGAAAGTGAATAGGCAAATCCTCATTTAAAGCCTAAGTATTAGAGTTTGATAGGTGACGGAGCGACTGTGACCTGTGCGTTTTACCAATGGAAGTAGTCATCCTTTATTCAACATCCTACCTCCACGGGTGGCCAAGATCGTTAAGGCGCGGACTCGTGAGCGGAAGGTCTGGAGTATGAATCCCGCCAGGACCCCTGACTGAGGTTTTTTCCAAGTTTTCCTCAGTCCTCATAAATGGCAAATGCCGGGGAGGCACCCTGGAGCGTTTCCTTCCTCAAAAATTCTTTCCCAATATACCATTTCATCGCATGTATCATCAGTGCCCAACACCTGTGGTGTATCAGTAGTAAAAACGGCCGTTAAACACTATTTAAAAAATTCGACATCCTGCAAAAAGACCTATTAAGTTATTGCAACTCTCATTCCAGTCTATCTGTACTTCCCAGCAAAGTACAAGTGATAAAGTCGATAGTTTTCAAAGATATTTCTTTTGTCAATATCGGATATAGTTGACACTTGTTTTTAAACGATTTGCTGATCGAAAAATCCGTGAAAATGCAGAAGAAATAACCTTTTTGAAAAGAAAAAAATGGTTTCATTTCTCAACATAGTTTTCTTTTAATTCTATACACTTACCGTAGACATTTTCTTTACCCCATCAATAAAATACCTCAACAAAATACACCATAATATTTTCATTTAATGAGAATTTCTTTCTTCTACTCATTTCTGCATGTTAAAGCACAGGAAGTAGTCCGAAGGAGCCATATTCGGAGAGTTCGGGTAATGTAAAAAAATTTCATACCTTAAGTTCATTAGTGTTGAGGTAGTTTCTTCTTGATTGAGTCATTTAATTCCTTTAGTAGCGTAATGATGGTGCCCTTTTCCAAAAGAATAATTAAAATTACAGTCACCATCACCTTTCCTGCCGAGGAGATCGTTTTACCTTCTTCGGAGCGCTTTCTCCAGTTGCAACCCACTAGTGGTGAATTCATGGTTCATCAACTTCCCATGCCGTCTCCGAAGTTCACTTACATTCCTATTAAAGATCTCAAATTCTGTGCCGAAGTGATAACTCGCTCTCTTTTCTGGTAAATATCAAACGTGTACCCACATCGCCGATACCTTTTTCATTTTGCAAATGCTTGTGCAAAATAATATGCATCCGATCTCCAGAAATGTCCACAGCTTCGGCAATGGCCAGCCCTTCGAGTTCCCGATCGCTCATCACCATATCATGAATTTTTAAATGATTTCGGAAATCGCTGTCTTTACAGGACGTCCGGAATTTTCCGCATCGCTTGTGCTCTTTCGGCCACATCTAAACTCACTAAACCATTTATACACCATGCTAAGAAAGGCGCAGATTTACCGTATCGTTTGTTCCACTTTGCCTTAGTTTCTGCTGGTGTTGACCCTTTTAATAGTTGTGTTGCATTAATAGTGTCTCCGTTTTGAACACTTGTTTACAAATGTAAGCACGAAAATGGCACTCAAACACAAATTAAGCTTCGTGACTGTTTATAACTTGTGCATCATCCCTCCAGTAGTACTCATCACCCTGAAAACAATTTTATGCCTTCATCAGTTTGCACGAACTTGACTTGTGGATAGTCCTCGTAACAATGAAACATTTTTATAGTTATTTTTGATTTTCGTGGTTTTATAAATGTGCTTATTTTCCTTTCTTTGTGCTAATTATTTTTAAAATTCATAGTGTTATTACGTTTATATGCAAAAAAGTACCTTTCCATTTATATGAATATTAAAGAGATTGCAATTAATATCAAGAATCTTTCAATTACGACATAAAATATTTTATTTATTATTATTAAGAAAATATAACAATAGAAAACATAAGAGAAGACGTTCTTAATTCTAATCGAAAGGAAACGCACTGTGTAATGACCCTATAGGAAAGCACAAGTTTACTGCGGAGTATAAATCTCATGCATTTGACTGTTTCTGGAGGGGCATGTTTGATTAACAACCAATGGGCTCTCGCTTCATGGCACTTGTAATAAAATTTTATTTCCTCTCACCTGAACAGAAAATCCGCGTTTCCCAGAATTCGTCGCTTTTAATACCGATTCCAGAAAGACGCACACACTATTTCTCTCTCTTTTTCTGTGTTATCCCCTCGCTCTCTTTTTGTCCCTCCCAGGCCAAAATAAAATAAAAATTATAGGAAAGATATGAACACGTTTTTCAAGCTATGATAACCCAATAAAAGATACCTCTTGTTGGTTCATTGATATGCTTTCGTTTTATATACCTTGCCATTTTAAGTGCTATTGGGAATTGGCTAAAAGTTTGCTCATAAGCGCTTTTAATATACCTAAAAATTTCCCTGTGGATTAGCTACTTCTAAATTTCGTTAGTATTAAATTTGGTTATACTCGGTTATAAAAGATTTTAAGAAAGTTATTTTTTAGTTTATTCTTTCCTTAAGTCATCCTCGAAGCGTTGTAAAATTTTGAGGTTTCTGATCCACATCAAGTCAAAAAGATGTGTTGGTTACTTCCCCGCATACTGAAATCGACGAAATCGGCTCTAAAATGCATATAGCTCAATTACGTCGCCTGCGTAATCTTGTAGTACTAAGTTGGTGTGTACATTGCTCAAACATTTTCATAACCAGTAAGTTTCAAAAACGTGAATTGCAATTACCTTTACAGTTTATTAATTATTCTCCTGAAAAATACAGAAACAGTTTACTAACGGGTAAGTATTTAATTTTAAAATAATAATTAGCATATATGCACTTAATATTTGCTCTTATAGAGTCGGGATTTTTTTCTCGATTCCTTTTTACACGAACATTAAAAAATCTAACAGGCCGAATTGCTGTCCGCATTGGCGGAGAGAGTGAATGAGTTTAATGTGTAAGTGGCTACTAAGGAATTCGGCACAGACTCTAAATTAATGTTTTTTTTTTTTTTTTCAATATGAAACAGGGTTTCAGTGGAAAAATAGAGAAATTTACACTGCAGTAGTTACAATTATACTTGTCAACCTAAATCAAAACATTTCAATCTAATTGAATACTTACCAGTCTAATTATATATACACATTTTAACAATTAATCCATCTCAAACCTAATTAAATGCATATCAAACTAATTAAATACATTTCATAAATGAATTATATGCATATCAGCCTAATTAAATACATGTACACCTAATTAAATATATGTTAACATAATTAAATGCATGTCAACATAAATTAATAAATGTAAAACTAATTATACACATGTCAAGATAATTAAACACATGTCAGTATGATTTAATACATTACATTTTATTTGACATAATAAGATGAGATATAGGAGTGGAAGCATAATTATGTATTTTTTAGATAAACACTTCAGCTCCAGCGAGTAAAATAAATTCTTTCATTTTAGAAAAAAAAAAGTTACTGAAAATAATCTTGTAATTTGCTGTCCCTGCTAATTTCAACAAAGTTTAAATATAGTTATTTTCCATATACTTCACGAGAAAGAAAACATTTTAATATTTAACCGACTTGTTTATTAAAGGAAAAACAGAAAATCCCTCTAGTTGAAGTTGCTAAAGTAAAAAGCACTTTACGTACATTATCCACCTCTGTACGTTCGTTCGAGTACGTGTTCACCAGCCGTTTATATTCATAACCTCACAAATGTTCTTGGAACAGATGCGCTGAGAGATGCATCCATATTAGGTCATTTCAGGATGTTCACTCATTTACTCACATCTATAGAATATAATCCTCCAGTCTTTCAGAATTTCTCTCTGCTCCACAGTTTCATTCGTTAACTATATCAACTCAAGTTGACTAAATATACACTCGGCCAAAATGTGTATGTTAATCAGTTATCAACACCACTACAAAAAGGTCATATTCTCTTCCCAAAAACAAGTTAGGTTTATACAACTATATACCGCTGTTCCCTTAATGAAGTTTTCTTCAGGCATTCTGTTTCAACTTTTTTCCTCCATTGATGAGATATTTTAAAAATAATTATCTAAATATTTTTGTCATTTTTATTTCTCCATTGCATATTGAATTGCTGTTATTACATGTTGTTTACATTTTAAATTATTAAATGTATACGCAAATATCGCCCCAAGTTATACATTTTTCGGTTCAGTTATATTTCACTTGCAACTATGACGATGATATTTAAAAAGTAGAATAAAAATTGTCTATTATATTAATATCAGACTTATTATTCACATACAGGGTGTTAAAAGTAATACACCGCAATGATTTCTTAGGTAGTTTGAGATACAAAATATATACCACCTTTTATGATGAAAAAAAGTTGAAATTATAGGCTGATAAATCAATGTTGAAGCAAATTTGGGCAAAAAGTTTGCATAGAATATCTTTGAAAATGCTTTTTAAGTAGGAAAGCTCTAATCGTCGTTTTCAAGAAATAGTACTATAACATTTTCTAAATTCTCGAATTAATCATGTCGGTCCTGGTGGTGTAGTGGTAACCATACTTGTCTTCTAAACCCAAGATCGCGGGTTCAAACCCGGCCAGGATCGATGAATTTTTTCGGGCGTAAAAATCCAAAGTATAACTTCCTTCGGAAGAGAAATAAAACCGTGGGTCCCGTGTCGTACATTTACGGCACGAAAAAGAACCTCAAGCCTGAAAAAAGAGGCCTCTGAGCAAAATTTGTCGGCCGTTTCACGCTCGCAATTGAATGGGACGCTGATGACCTGAGATGTTAAAGAGCGTTCGTAAATAAACCAAATCAACAATCGAATTAATATATGACAATATGGCACTAGCAACGGTTAACTGATATATCGTTCATGCAGTTTAGTCTAGAGAGAGCTATCCACTTAACTGTGTGGTTTAATGGACAAGCCGACAGAATAGGGTTTTGTAGATTGTTGGATTCGGTACTACAGAGTCCGTTATTTATTTTTATGCAGAAGTATGTTAATATATAGGGTGTGCCAGTAACAAAAGCATCAACGAAATTCGGATTCGGTAACAATAATCCGCTTTTACTTGTCACCAGTATCATATCCCTGCACCAGAGACCTGCTTCAGAATGTTTCAGAAAGGAAGGTAAAATGATTCGCTGTTTTCATTAAAATTAAATGCAGGCAACCGTGCACCAATGTAGCATATATTATGATTCCAAATTGAGGCGTAGAAAGCGATAGTAATCTGTGCCATAATAACAAGAAACAGAAATATTTTGGGTTTTGTGTTTGGCTTTATAGAGATGAAAATAACTGACTAATACACATTTTATTAATTTATTATATATAAAACCTAGCTCAAAATTTTCAAGATCAAAATTATCCTTCCTCTCTTTTAAAATCCCGTACAATCCCAGCGCACAAAACTTTCCAATGCAAACCTAAAACTTCTAACAAGAACTTCATCAACCTTGTTACTACTTACGTGCCTGGAATTGAAAGCATCAGACGTATTTTGAAAGACTGTTACGATACTTTGTTAATGCACTCATCTTTAAATGATTTTTTCTAAATTGTACCCCGCCTTACTTTTAGAACACTCCTAACCTTAAAAGTATATTTCGCCGAAACCTATCTCCTCCGAATTTACCACGTCCCTTTGCTGGCTCATATCCTTGCCAACGCCCTAAATGTAAAACCTGTGCGCTAATTATGTCTTGCCATTCATTCCACAGCCCCAATTTATCCAGAGAATTTAACATTTCTTCATTTGCTACTTGTTCTTCTAAGAACGTCGTATATATGTTATCTTGTAAGCTTTGCAAAGCGTTTTATATTGGTTTAACTTCTACTGTTGTTTCGCTACGTATGAACAATCATAGACGTTCTGTTAAAACGAAGTCTCCCTTGCCGGTTGCCCAACATGCCTTATCTCACTGTAAGGATTTTGATGATGCTTTTAATCTAACACTTATTGATGCGTAACCTACACAATGCTCTGAAAGTTTACTCAGAAATAGAGAAATGGCAGTTATATTTTTACATAAAGCGCATATACCACCTGGTTTAAATCTTACGTATTAATTTTTCCCCCCTCCACACTCTCATTTCTAGTTTCATCTGTTTCCATGCATAACGTTACCTTCGACACTCAATATTTACTTTTATCACCGTCACTTGTCTTCTTGCCATAGAAGGATTTCACGAGTCCGAAATATAGCGATCTCAAGTGTGACTTTTTCTTAGTGTTTTATCCTTTACTACTATTATAATTACTGTTAATTTGTTACATTGTTAATAGTGTTACTTTATTTTTATTTTTATTTTATATTATATACATATATATACAGAAATAGCGATATATAGTACATTTTCAAAATATATCTTATATATATATATATATATATATATATATATATATATAAAATAAAAATAAAAATAAAGTAACCCTATTAGCAATGCAACAAATTAACAGTAATTATAGAAGCTGTAAAAAAATAAAACACTAAGATAATTTAAATCGCTATATTTCGAACTCGTTGAGACCTAGAAGAACTCAACAGAGTTCGGAATATAGCGATTTCAAGTGTGACTTTATCTTAGTGTTTTATCTTTTTAAAGCTTCTATAATTACTGTTAATTTATATGTGTGTATATATATACATATAAATTACCAATTTAATGCACCCTTCATGTATACATACTGTCACATGTACGGCCGAGGAGTGCCTCATATTGGAAATTGGTTCAAATTATCATACAAAGAGTTACTTTAATTTGCTTGAATAGTTAATATTCTTACATTGCCTAGTCGCATCAGAAAGGGCGAACTTAGTTATATTCATTTGGGTTACCACTTCCGAGATGACTTAAAGGAATTAACCATGACGAAATCGTTTGCTTAGCAACCAGCAGAATTATGCCGGACTTCAGATTCTTTCGTTACCCACATAACATATTTTCATTGGTTACTATAAATCAAACTTAGGGCACACTTTAGCACACTTTACAACATTATGTAAGGATCCCTCTAGGCCATTGCAAAGCTATATTAGGAGATAGCAGAGCCTCAAGAAGTGTCTGTCTGTCTGTCTGTCTGTCTGTTCCACGCCTGTTTCTTCTCGGCGCCTGGCCCGCCCTGTGGCCGCCCTGCACACTCGGCTCTGCGAGACACCGCCCCTAAGGTAAAACGGCCCGTTCTCATCTAAAGATTTATTTTTTATGTATTAACGTAAGCCTTCAGCATTAGAGGAGATCTAATGTGTGCATTTTATAACCAGTGTTCAATAAAATCAGTAGCAATGGCAGTGACATTCTTTTTATTATACGTGTGAGTGCTGTACGCTTCAGTACGCCTATAACTGAGTACTTAGATCACACAAATTCTTTCTAATGTTTCTGAGAACTTAAGTGCAAGCACGTAGCAGGAGGGAGCGTTCGAAATGGACAGAAAACGCGTATTGAAAGTAAATTGTTGTTGACAGTGTATGGATGCACGCGAGATGACGTTTGAGTGTGATAGGGTGTGATGTGATTGTAAACATTACCGCAGATTTATTTACTTAAAGCACTGAACACGATGTATGCATTAGATATCGACCACGTTCCTACTGCCTCTCCCTTCTGCATCAGCAGAGCAGTTTCTACATCGTTAATTCCCAAGATAAGTCCATAATATAAAGAGCAGACTTTCGCATCTACTGTCGTATTTTCGACCTTCAATAAATTCAAAGTCAGGCTCCAAGAAGTAGATCAGAGAGAGGGTGGGGCAGTAGAAGGGGTACACTGCGGGGATGTTCTCTGAAGAATTCAATGATATTTCTCCCTTTCTGCTGCATCGGAAGCGGAAACGATCGATTTTATTGCCGTTTGAAAAGAAGCCCCCACCCCCTATTGCTGAGGGACACAATGGAATTGCAGTCCCGTTTTCGCAGGCGAGAGGAAAAAAGAAAGAAAGTGACGGCAAAATGATGCACATCGATAAGGAGAAAGTAAACACACGTACCAACTGCTGTGGACAAGGCGGTCATTCTGTGAAGAGGGTGCTCCTTGTTCAGCGATGGTATGCCCATTAGGGCTCCTCTTTTCCATTCCCTCGCAAGAATCATATTTCTGATTCCCTCCACACCACTGCAGCTACATCAATAACCCTAATGTAAGGTTAGTTCCCGGCAGATATCTCTAAAACGATAGGGCAGTGCAGAGAGTAATGTGATTGATAGTCTCTCCGTGTGGCCTTTTTCTTCAGGCCAACCACTCTACGGAGCAGAGTTGGTGATGCAGCCTACAGCAGCACTCGGCAATATTTGAGTAATTTTCATATTTATCAAAGGACAAAAGAGATTTTCTATTCCTGTTCTTATTCATACGTTTCGCATGCTGATTTATCAATATTAATTATGAATCTTGAAAAAGTATTCAAACACGTAGAATTTTATACCAACTTATTGTATGTACACTATTCATTCTAAAATAGTTTACAGTATTTCCAACTACCCAGCGTTAAATGTATTTACATTCGTCCTTTTGGAAGGCATTGAGAGCAAACTGTAAACTAAAGCTAAACTAACAAACAATTTCAACCTGTACTCTCCATATACCAAATGTGACCGACACATTTCACAACTTTGGCTTGTAGGTGTCCTAACCAGGCTTCGATACGATGAGACTTGTTGTTCATCGATGTAAATGAACATTATTCATAATCGCTGTCACGTCGCTCATATCTGTAATTATAATGACGATTTTAGTAACTTACTTGCACATGAAACAAGAGCAAAAATTCGCTTTACGTACAAATAGAGAATAAATTCAAAAGCAATGTTTCGTTTACGCCAGTGTTAAAACTGTTTGTAATTTTATAACCCTCTCATTTTAAGGTACTCCAATACAAGAGCCTCTTGTATACCTGAGTGATTTGTTATTATTAGGTACATAATCAAACTTCCGAAAAGATTAATTCCAGAAATTTAGGTAAAAGAAAAGTCAAAAAATAATCCACTAAAAACGCAATAATAGAGAATACACTACCATAGAATACTTCAGAACAAACGGTTTGAAAGTAAAACATGTTCCTTGATACAGATCTTAAGGTCTCTCTGAAATATTTTTAGAAGTAAAATAACTAGCTTCGTTCAAATGAAACATCTCCGTTATATATATTATAAAAGAAAAATAAAGTAACATTATTAATAATGTAACAATTAACAGTGATATATTTCGAACTACTGGAGTTCTTCAATGGCAAGAAGCTAGACCAAGCATCTTTATCGTTAACACCGCTACCTATACAGTGACCAAATAGCAGATAAAATATATTTTGTAAGGTATAAGTAAGTTATTAATAAAATATTTTCTATTCATAAAATTAGTCTATGTTTCATGTGAACAAATTGTACAAGTATGAACAATTCTATTATACTAGTATTAGACATAAATCTTTGTTGTGTTATCGTTACTAGAACAAATGAAATATAAGGCCAACCAGAGTTAAAATTGGAGGAAGGACTCATAAGAAGACTACCACGTAGGAAGTGGCGAAAATTGGGAGTCACAAAGCCTCTGTAACAGAACAAGTTTAGGAGAAAAAGAACGAAACAAAAAACCGTAGAAAGGGGGGATAGAAATGAAGATATAAGAGCTCGTATAAGGAAACCCAGTGCTTGCTAAATAGAAGTTCTTTCTTTCTTGTCCTACCTGCTATTTATTTTTCCGGATGTTTGGTTAAATTTATTCATCATTACTAAAACTCTAATAGTCAACAATGAAATAATTGTACTCCAAACATTAATAAAACTACTATCATTTATTCTTACATGTTAAATTATCTGAACACAGGTAGTAATTGCAAACCTAATGCCTTAGTTGTAAAAGTAACTGCTTTATTTATTTCACTAATACGCTATTCAGTTCTAAGAATGTTTCTAGCTATTCTTGTAGGTGTGTTGTATGACGCCTAACTTGAATGATTGACTAAGGGATTGAGAAGCATCACAAGGTAACATCAAGAGATGAAGGAACTGCAGCCAAGCGTGATAATGACGTTATGCTGGTAGGAAGGTTCTAATCGTGTTAATTGAATATTCTGTGAGACTTGATGGCAGCAGTTGCGGGAGATGGGAAACCGGAGGGGGGTTACCACGTTAATGAGCTAAAAATAGGAATGGAACAGGAGCGGATTTTGAGGGGGGGGGCCCATAAGGCCCTACCCCTCCTCCTCTAGCAGACTAAAATTTGTATTTTTCTGTATTAAGACAATTCTGTAACTAGTTCGGCAGAGGCTTTTCAACGCACCAGCAATAAACAAAACGATATTCATCAGAGTGCAGGTATTGTGAAGTGTTTCATGTTTGGTTCTGAGAATGCCGAAATTAAATTCTAGTAAAAAAATAAATTAAGCAACTATGTAACTCTGCATCCGTTTTTTCACAGCGCTAGTTAGAAACAGAACAGTGACAGCATTAGTGCAAGTAGTGTTAATGATCAAAATGGTGTTGATCTAAAAGTGCAGGGTGTGATCAAATGTCGGCCTACAGGTATCAGATTTGAAAATTAATGTGGAACACGTTAATGTTAATATTAATGTTCTATAACGAACTAGATATTGGTTGTTACATTAACGACCAGGAAATTTCTGATAGGCTGAAATATCACTTGTGTAACCCTTGGGCACCAAATTCAAAGTATAAATTCCCTATGAAACATAGCAATGGGCATAATAGAAAGTTTCAATTAAAATGGATGGAGGATTTTGCTAGGGTAGCTTTAAGTGTTAAAGAAAATGGTGCTTATTGTCGATTTTGTGTATTCTTCATCAAAGAGGCGGTAGGAATGAATGGTGTTTAACGCCAATTTTTGCTACAGAGGCACCACAGGCGATGGACACTGATGATACATGAAATAATATATTGGGAAAGGAGTATTTCTAAGGAGGAAACGTTCCAGGTCTAAGTTTAGGGTACCTTCCAGGCGTTTACCATTAATGAGGACTGAGGAAAACCTGGAAAAAACCTCAGTCAGGGAGAAGGGTCCTGGCGGGATTCGAACCCCAGACCTCCCGCTCACGAGTCCGCGCCTTAACGACCTCGACCACCCGTGGCGGTACAAAGAGGGGTTGGAGGGTAGGAGTGACCAAAATATTGAAGCTCTTTCAGTAACCATTCAATTGGTATAAAATACAACACAGGAGTTAAACAATCATTCTGCATGTCAGTATCACAAAATGAATTTCCTTATAGGGTTTTAAGGAATTAATGAAAGGAAAGTGTCAAAATGTATTCATTCATTCAATTTGACGTACTGCTCTAACACTATAAGAAAGGATGCAGTTTTGCAGGCTTTGATATCTTGTGATTCAAATCACTTCATAAAACCCATGCGAACTTCACGAGACAATGAGAACACAAAGAAGAAATTTCATTTTGACAATGAGTCAGTGAAATAATGAGGCACAGCTGGGCATTTCTGCTTCAGCTTGGAAATTAAGTACTCTTACTGCTATCTTAAGTACTGCTAAAAGTACTCTTTTGCTATCAGCGGTATTGCTACCGAAACTTGCAGCTATCTTTTGTGTATCTCTAGCATTTAGATTCTGTTTATTCAAGTTGAGTTATGTCCGCTACCCCTTGAAGCTCGTATGCAGTGAAGGACGTGCTCTCGAGCACTGTAAATGCTTTATTGAAATTGATTAAATTATAAATGTTCTCTGATTTAGAGATTAGGACCTTGTCATCTGCAATACACAAGATTTTTCAGTAGAAAACTGGCATTGCACATATTTCGTTCATGAGAACTTCACGGCCAGCTGTACTCGAAGATTCCGTAAATCCAGCGGTCGTGCCCAAAGAGTTTGAGAAATGCTTAGGTGACACCTTAATTCTTGAGCCTCGAATTTACGAACTGTACAGCATTTTACAAGGGAAGATGGGCACTAAACTACTCCAGAATTCGCAACATATTGCAGAATATCTCATTTGTCAGTGAAATGGTATGGTGTCTCCGTATTGGTCAGCGTCACTGGCTCTGTTAAAGCAGGTTCATATATGTTGTGACGACACAGCTGCCATATTGGGGTGACATTTACACACTAACTTGGGGCTGCTTCTTTATTTTCAGCAGCACAAAGTGCAATTCTCTTTAAATCTTTCTGTCTCAGAGAAATACTCGTACATTGTGAGCGACTATTCAGATATTCAAAATATGAACCAACTTGTAGGGTGTGAAAGTTTGAACAACCATATGCATGTGTTTAAAGCTACATGG
This sequence comes from Metallyticus violacea, assembly GCA_030762175.1. Classification (NCBI taxonomy): domain Eukaryota; kingdom Metazoa; phylum Arthropoda; class Insecta; order Mantodea; family Metallyticidae; genus Metallyticus; species Metallyticus violacea. The sequence continues at coordinate 15,068,052 of CM060838.1, read as the reverse complement.
TTTCTAGGACTTTTCGATCACACGTGGACAAAGCCTCCTTCCACTTGATTGTTGCATTAAGTACAAGACGAACACCCATAAAAATGTTGCATTTCGTTCATATTGAACATATTTAGCGAAAGGTTTTAATTTACCTTTTGAGGTCCTTGTACTCAATCTATGCAGTACTTTGCATTGCTCTATGAAACGAAATGCAAAATTATTATTTTTTTTTTACGGTCCTTAATATAGGCAATGTTTCTATTTTAAATTGTTTATACATTGTGGTTTTCTTTAATGTACTACGGTTTATTTCTTTTAAAATAATTATTTTAGTCTCTAGATCTGAGGCTGACAGTTGCTTTTAACCATGTTATGGATTTCGCTGCTTGCAGGTTTTTATGTTCTGGTTCTGTTCAATACTATTTCATATTTTTCTGAAAGACAATTAAAAGTAAATAACGATCTAATTTTAACTAAACTTTTATATATCTGCGGAGATCAAAAATAAAAAGAATAAGAGATTCCGTGTCAGTTGAAACATAATGATGTAAGAGATTCAAGGGTAATTTTTGATTCTGCTAACCGAAATATGAGTTTAGTTAGAACTATCTGTAGTTACTCTGCTGGAATAATTGCTTGTATTAACACAGTGTTCGTCTTAAGAGAGTTCATTTTAATGAAGTTTCACTCTCCACAATATGCCTTTCGAATTCGATTTACCTCTAAGTTGCCAAACGCTTAACATACTTTTCCTTTCAGCCACAGCTCATGTTTATACAAAATCTCTTCCATAAAGCACACATTATTATTGCCCATATGTTAATATGTAAACAAAAGACATGAATAATAAATGCAAGCAAATTGTATCTTTTTATTATTAAACATAAAATATAACCATTATTTTTCCACTGCAAAACTTATACTCAAGGTAATAATTACCAATAAATATAAGATTATTAGCATAAATATGATTTCAATATTATTACCAGGGCTTTGTATTTGTTATATAGACACTGTTGCAAAAATAATATAGCTAAGCGATGAATTGCCACATTGAGGCGAAAATACTGATTAGACTGTTTCCAACTGAGAGACAGAAAGCTAAAATGCATATCTAAAGAGTTGAAACATTCCTGGCCTGCTGTTAAATTCATTACCGAGAAATAATTTTAGTCAAGTACATACCTTGGGATTAGTTTGTGAGAGCAAAACTTAAGACTTTCCTCTTGGTTTGCGGAAGCTAAACTCAATGCTCATTTACAATTCCAACACGTGTATGCAAATGCCATCTTTCCCACATAGTCCCACTGCACTTTAGTGCAAAATATTTCGGATCTACAATTAATTTTACTCCACTAAACCATCAAATTAATTTGCTTTTCCATTGAGTTACACGTTTCCTCTATACTATTGTGAAAGGTTTCTAGATTTATAGAAGAATGCAATGTTGTATCTTATGAATATGATCTAATATAAAATTTATAAGTCTTTCATTGCATTTTGTATACTCATACTCAGAATGCAGAATTTGAAGCAATTCGATTAATAGTTGTGGATTGCAATTAATGGTATTTGCTAAAGTAATGTCTTATGACAACGTAAATACCTAAACAAAGCTCTTGCAAGAAATAAATGCTGGATAATAATACTCGGAATAATTTAACTGTGTGATTCACCGTAATGCAAGATAAAAATTAGCCAAGAAGTTGCAGCTAACTTTTAAATTCCTGGCATATTGCGTATTACCTGACAGCTTGCAATTGCGCAGCTTTCCATATCAGTCATTAGAGACGAAGTGAGTTTAAATATAATGAGTTCAGTCAGAAAATTGTCCATTTCTACCTAATCAATGTTCAAAAAGTTTCAACTGAATTAACTGCGTGTATTAGCACTTAATGTACAGGAATGTCCCCATGTATGTAATGCATGGTGGACATCTTCAGTGGTGTGCTCGAGTGGATCTTCGTGACTGACTCGTTGCGAGATTTAAGATCAAGATTTTTTTATTCATAAAGTATTTCATGTGACCTTATAGGATACAATTTGCGTTTTTGGCCTGGTTTTGTTTTAAAGCTATTTGTGTGTTAATAACCCAGACATTGCCGTTATCTTGAGACATGAGGAACAGTTTTATTATGATATTGTGTTCGTTGCTTGAGTTATATTATATATAAATACTTGTAATTTTTAACAAGTATTTAGAATTAAAGCCGAAAGAGATGAGAAGGTGAAGAGAGGGAAAGGGGCGATTCGCCTTTATTTACAGAAGAGGAGAAAGGAAAGCTTATTTAATAATTACATCATCTTTGTCCGCCTATACTTGCGATGTAAGGGTGTTTCTGTGCGTAAGTTTTGTATTGATATATTCGGGTGAACCCGGATTTTTGCCCACAGTTTTGGTAATCTGCTATTAAGTCCTCTATGGACTTGATCCCTGTCTCCCGATGTATGTTTTTGTTCGTGGTTATGATTGGTACTCGGTAAAGTTTCCTAGGAATGGCGACAAATATGATGGGGGGGGGGCACCTGTGGAACTGAGCTCTGATTGGTTCGCGTGGTTAAGGGGGTTGGATCTAACCTGGAGCTCCTGGGCTTTTCAGCGGGGTATTGCTGATTCGTTCGCTTGGTTTCTTTACCTTGGTATCTTGTCAGTCCGGATTCATGCTGAAAGCTACCATCACGGATGGCCGAGGTCGTTAAGGCGCGGACTCGTGAGCGGGAGGTCTGGGGTTCGAATTCCGCCAGGACTGACTTCCCTGACTGAGGTTTTTTCCAGGTTTTCCTCGGTCCTCATAAATGGCAAATGCCAGAGAGGTAGTCTAAACTTAAGCCTGGAACGCTTCCTTCCTTAAAAAATATCCTTTCCCAATATATCATTTCATTTCATGTATCATCAGTGTCCACCGCCTGTGGTGTTTCAGTAGTAAAACCGAGCGTTAAACGCTACTTAAAAAAAATCACCTTGTTCAGTGATGAGGTCTGCTTTACATCTACATTCAATTATCACAATAATATCTGGTGCTACAAAAACCCGAATGAAGAACCACAGAGCAAATAACAAAAGATATTCAATCTAAACTTTTGTTCATAATAATATTCCAGCTCGATTTCTTTCCTCCGCAGCCGAAAAGAGAAACTTATCTGCATTTTCTCAGAAATGAATTGCAGCATTTAATTGACGATGTACCTCTAGGCGTAATTCAAAAAAATGTGGTTTATTTGTGAAGGCATTGTAGAACAGTTTATTTTGGATAGTTCATTATTTAATAACCGCTTTGTGCAACGATGGATCGATCGAGAGGGATTGGCCTGTTCAATTACTAATTTTAAATCTATAAGTCTATAAATGGGGACATTTAAAGTCCTTAGGCTAATGAACTTCCGAACTGTTTGTTCTTACTCAGAACGAATTTCAATAAATACGAAAAATCACAGGAACTTTCAACACCATACGACAAAGCATTGAATGCAGGCTCCGAAGATAAATCAAAGTGAAAGGAGACCATTTTGAGAACTTTTTAACGTATACTATTTAACTTACTATTATCTGATTTGTTAGCAATAAAGTTATATTGAAATAAAGTATTTCAGGTCCATGATTGTTTATATATGCTTATTAATGTTTATGCTAGAAACATGTCCCTAAAATACTTTATACCAATTTATTTGCACTCTGTATAAATTTAACAAGAAAAAATAATATCAAAAAATACGTTAAGTCAGTAAAGGTCTGTGAAACAGTCTGTTAAGTGAAAGAACCAAATTCTTCGATATTTGTTTTACAATCGTTGGATAGGTATTTAACATCTACCTTTCTAATTCGTTTAAAAAAACCTATATGTACTTCGAAATAAGAGGCGATGAATTTCCGATCAGAAATGGTAATAGAATAAAAATCGAATTTTATATCATTGTATAAAATAAAGCATAATACATATGCTATAAGCCTGTAAATTTTTGAAACATGACACATTTTAGGATGTTTTATATCAGTTTAAAGCAAAATACTCATAGAGTTTATACCTTCAAGTATCGCTCTATTCAATGATATTCTCATTCGATACTTTATGCCATATCTTTATGATGAAAAGTAATAAAAACGAAAATAATCAAATGCAATAATTTATTATAGCAGACATGGTGGAATAATTTTGCACATAATTGCTACCAAGCATCATCGCGTAGCATTTGTTATGGTTGATAAAACTTCATAAACTGAAATACATGAGAGTAAATGACGTGCCAGCAGCAGATTCTAAAATTATATTCTTTCTGCCGGCAGATAAGGCTTGTTTAACACACTGCCTTTTTTCCAATTATAAATATCATTTTATTTTTTAATTATGGAGGCTAGCAGCGACAGTTTCTCCGGGCTACGCCTTCTCTAAAGATTGGAGTGGCTTAATTAGAACAATGTCAGTCCTGCGGGGCGTCTGTCGCAGTGCCCCGATGTGTGTTCACGGCACATCTGTCAGCACCAGCTCCAGCCCATAATGTCGCCTGTCTTGCGTCCTTTGCCTTACCACCAGAGGCAAGATTTCGACCCCTGCTTCGGTTCTGATTTTTCGGCAATGTGTTGGGTTCCCTACTTTATTACCTCACCATTAGCTTCTCGAAGGAAAAGTAGGATTAACTTAAGTGAAGTCAAACCACAAATCTAGATGTAGCTTTTTGTGTTTTATAGGCATTTTACTTGTGGTATACAGTTCTCCTTCTAGATATTGGATTGATTAAACCTACTTCCTCTATCCAAAACAGGAATGCTTGTTCATGCACTTTGTCAGACAACTTATAAAGTATTGCCCTAAAAGATGTATGCAATTTTTATTTGTTATCATAAAACACAGGGGGAACCAATTGAGCCAACTGGGGTGTTTTGCCTATAGACGAGAGCGAAGCTAATTGCCATTTGAAGTCACCACAGAGTGGCGCTGACATAACCAGGCCCCTTTACCCTAACTATTCCAAAAAGTTAGTTTCCAAACGTTATAAAGGCAGGGGCTGAATTTGCCTCCGTTGGCATCTGTACATTTGGCACCTGCAGCGGTATTAACGAGATGTGTGTGGTGGGAATGGATAATGGAAAGAGAATTAATTTAATTGTTTGATTTTATGGGATAATGTTGTTCCTTTCCCAACGATATTATTACCACTGACTTATAGTTTTGCCTCGGTTGAGACTCTTCTGCTGAAAAAATGTATGGTCTTCTTGATACCAGAGGGGAAGGAGTGAGGAAATGAACTAGATGGTTAACAAGATGTGCAGTGACATGATATATAGTACGATTTATCTTCTAAGTTTTTTCCACTTAATGAGACACCGTTACTCCTTGGAGAATTTCTTGAGCAATATGTGCCACTTTAGCACTAACTATGGCGGTCACTATGACGTCCTGACGCACTTCAATAGCTCTAAAACTTCCTACTGTTAACTCAATAAAACTGATCCAGCTGTTAAGTAACTTGACACAGCTATAATGCCCAACTTGATAAAGACTGGTCCTGAACTCAACTAGCTCCGAGATGCAACTGACTGCTCCTCAACTGATAAAGTCTTTCTACTGACGATGCCTTTCCACTGAACTGAACCGAACTGAACTAATGACGCTCTTCCACAGCCCATGGGCCGCAAAATTAAAGTCTACATAAACAAGGCAGTTTCTCGGTCTCCCCAAGCTATCTTTATTCTTTCAAAATATAATTTTAGAAAACTCCAGAATATTCGTCTTCAATGCTTTCTCCATCCTTTCCAAAAAGTTTAGCCCATTATTTTGCGGCAGAATATGAGCGGGATACTTCCCATATGCACCGTCCAATCGCTGTTTAATTCATTTGGAGTAAGTGTTTCTTTTGTGAATAACTTAATAACAGCTCGTTTGCACATGTCACAATCTTCCACATATAGCCTTCTTTATGCAAATATATCTAAACAACTGAATACAGAGGAGCTGAAGTTACAGCTGCAATTATTTACTAAACAGATAAAAGTGTGACACCAGATAAGGGTTTAGTGTAGGCGATAATCGTTATCCGCGAGGCTGGAAACTTATGGACCTACCCTCATACATGGAGCGAGATCGAAGAATTGCAGAACTTCAATAGGTTCCGCAACTTTCGGAATTTGCAAATACTGCTGTGAAATTAAGGAGCCGTTCCATCTTTTAATAGTAGTTCAGGAATTGCAAGACGCGATAATGTGAGTAGAGTTAATTTCTACAACTGGGTGTTAGATAATGTTTATGTTCGCTCTATTGATCCGGGTTTATATTTTATTTATTTATTAATTTTTCTGGACGAAACATGGTTTTATTTACTTGACCAGGTAGCCACACAAAACAATAGATACTGGTGTGCAGAAAAACCCGAAATGCCATTGTATGACTAAAAAATTAGTATTTTGTGCACTATGAATGCATACAAAAATCTATGGATGAATTTGAGGAGCTATGAATATCTGACTCAGCCGGCAAACGCGTGCTTCCCGGCGGCAAGCAAATCGCTGGCCACGCGTCCAAAAGAAGGCTATTTAGTTGAATGGAATGTGACAGCATCAGTTTTATTAATTTACAATAAATTAATGGTAGCGTACGTACTTGGAATTAATATCTAACTCTTCTTTGCATGTTACCCGAAAATTTAAGAAGGGAGAGTGTCTGTTTAGCTATAGTTTTTGTTTTCTGATTCAAATATGAAAGAGAAAAATAACTGGAGTTCACTATCTAAGCAACACTTTTTTAATTTGTATATTTTTTAATAAAAAATCTATTTTATAATGCTAGCAGTCATTTGCAGAAACAGAAAATCTCTCTGATGGAGAATAAGCGACATGAAAATGAAAGGATCCCTACAGGCCATAACACCGGCTTGTCAAACAGGAACAACAGCTTTTGATGTTTGTTTGCGAAGGGGAAATAGTTTCCCGATAAGAGATGTCGGACACTGCAAAACATCGTCGCCACTTGATTACAGAAACTCCACCGCAACGTCACGTGGTTTATCATGCGGGGTGTCCAACTACAAAGCTCTCCAGGTATAACTTGCTTGATTAACATTTTGCCAAACCGCTAAAATAAATAACTTTACCTTTCGATGTTGCCAAATTAAAAATAAAGTGAAAATTTTTGTGTATTTCATTGCAGTCCCAGCGAGAAAGAAAACATTCCTATTTACAGTTTATTTGGCATTGTTTTTAGTACAACTAATACTGTTCAACAGATATTTTCAACAACAATTCTCTTTTTTCTGTTATATGTGCTGATAACTGTTTTAAAAAAAAAGCTCATACACGCCCTATGAAAAGCAAGAACTCGGTTTTAAATAGTTGCCTAATGAGAAACGTATCTATTGGTAACAATGTTAACTATTTAGAAAACCCCTCAATGTCTGCTAACTTCAGTACAATATACTTGGGAGGCAAGCTGCAGAGAGGGTGTTTAAATGCACAGCCCCTTTAAAGATGGCTATTAAAACAGCTGACTTACAAGACGCACACTAGAAATGTGATTCAGAACTTCATTATATATACACGAATTTAACCAAAATCACCCTGCATTCCTCTCAGTGTCCTCAATAAATTTCATATTACTTCTTATTTTAATATAAAAATATAAAACCAGCTAAAAACCCTAAGCTTAAATATTCATGCTAATGAATATAGCTATCATTATGCCAAGAATTGAGAAGAACGGTATTATATTAAAGTTCTACAAGCTTCTTGATGCAAAAAATGATTTTAAAGTTAAACTCTCGGCTTACATTTGCTAGTAAGGCTGTTTAGGAGTTTCTCTTAGTTTCGTTTATACACATTAAACTTTCTAAATGTGAAGACATTCGCTTTACCTTAACTGTAAATATTATGCATATATCTGCAGCATAATGTAACAAACCGTGCACGTTTATTTAACGATAAACTTCAGTCAAGCATATATCCATTATCCCTACTTGAACGCAAGCAATTAAGCGACATCCTGGAACCGTTAAGAGTGCTTCTACCCTCTAACTTGTGACCACTCTTAATTTTCACTAGCAACTACTGAATGAAATATAACAATATAAATTAATGCAAACATACAGAACTGCACTATTAATTTTCGAAACCCACTCGAGGCCCACCCCCCATTTTAAGTAGAGCCGTGCGTATAAATTGTTGGCACAAACCTAGTCGCGTGTAATTCTGCACCAGCAGACTCCACATCGAGCAGATAATTGCATTCGGTCCAACTGTTCTTGCTTATTTCTTGTTCAGCTGCGCGTCGTTACTTCAAAGAATATTGCGTTAAAACCTTCCAACGATTTCTGAAGGGAAAGGGAAAAAAATTCAAACAAACGGTTGTAACTCAGTAGATACCCTTACAACAGGCAGACCTTAAGCATTCTCAATGAATATCGAAGCATGTGACAATGAATTTAATTCTTAGGCTTCAATTTCTGAACAGTGTTTAACGCCAGTTTTTACTACTGAGACACCACAGGCGGCGGACACTGATGATACATGAGATGAAATGATATATTGGGAAATATTTTTTAAGGAAGAAAACATTCCAGGCCTAAGTTTAGGGTACCTCCTGCCATTTGCTATTTATGAGGACTGAGGAAAACCTTGGAAAAAACCTCAGTCAGGGAGGATGGTCCTGGCGGGATTCGAACTACAGAACTCCCGCTTACGAGTTCGCGCCTTAACGACGTCAGCCACCCGTGGCGATACGTGCTTAAATGCTCTCCCGTCTTGGAGTATTTTGAAACAATTAATTACCAAAATACAGCTATTACATTATATACTCAATTTTATTTATTCGCTTATTTGTGTTTTTATTCTCTCTAAATTTAAATAGCAGTGCAAGTTTCCAGGCAAAGATATAAATTGAAAAATATGATAACAATTTACCCCTGTTTAAAATGTATCATAGGGTAAGAGTAATTTTAATTTCTAATTAAGTGAATGGCATGATAAGAAAAAACCTAAAATATTAATACTGGGTTTAAACTTGCTCCTCTATACATATAAACCGCCTGTGCTGCCTCAGTAGTAAAAACGGACGTTAAACACTAATCCAAAACACTGAGGATGCCAAAAAATGTATACACACTTTCAAATTAGATATCTATTTAATATATTTCAAAGCTGGACCGAAAAACAACAGTAATGTGTAGTATCATGTTCTGTAAACAGATGTGACTCACATTATGATAGCGTTGCTATGTGACAGATAAATCAACAATGAAAAAATGAAGCCAACATTATCGTATGATGTTCTGTAAATAGATGTGACCCATTACGTATGCTAGCGTTGCTACAACAAAATGGAACCAAGATTGTCGTTCGAACAGCGGAAAGTCATTTTGAAGTGTTATTAGAAAAACGAGTATGTTATTGAAGTTCAAAGACAATGGAGATGTGTACAGAACAGAACCGCCCGTGTCCTCGGCTATGGTTTTGGAGCGTTTTGAGCACTCACCGCAGAAATCTACAAAGTAATGTGCACGTGAGACTGGGATTAGCAGAACCAGCGTACGTCGTATTATTAAAACAGCAAAGTTGAAAGTTTTGGTCTTCATAGGGAAAGTTGTTTGGTCCGATGAGGCACAATTTAAGTCGAACGGAAATGTTAACCCGCATAACTGTGTCTACTGGTGTGCAAACAATCCACATGTAGTTTTGGAAAAGGCTGTTAATTTACCAGGAATTATTGTTTGGTGTGGGTTGTCATCTAGAGGTATAATTGGGCCATTGTTTTTAGAAGGAGATGTAAGTGGCTCAGTGTACTTGAACATGATAGGCACATCCGTCTTATCCGCCATTCATACACTCTATGGAAACGAGATATTTTACTTCCAAGAGGATGGTGCACCACCACATTACCACCGAGATGTACGTGCGTACCTTGATAACAATCTTCTAAGTCACTGGATAGGACGAAGAGGTTCGATTGAGTTTCAACCGCGTTCTCCGAATCTAACTCCGTTGGACTTCTACCTATGGGGAACTCTTAAGGATGTTGTATACCGTAGAAAACCAGCTACACTGACAGCACTTCGGGAAGAAATTGAAACTGTATGTGCTGCAATCGCTGAGGACACTTTCGCAAACGTTACCCAATCAGTACTTCAACGTACTCAGAAGTGTATCGACGCCGATGGGGGGCATTTTGAGCAACTGTTGTAACTGTAAAAGTCTAAGAAGATTATTGTTCATCATTTTCTGTATGTGTGAATTCAATTTTGTTATGTTAACGCAGTTTTTTCTTTGCTTGAATGTATACATTTTTGACACCCTTTTAGTGAAATTTATATTAAATAGGTAAATATTCAGACTGGCAAGATTTGAAATGAAGGCAGCTTTAACTCATATAATTTGAAATGTTCTTTATAATGGCCTCCACAGCATTCATTTCTTCTTCTCATTTGGCACTACAGCCTGGGCCTGCCATGGCGATCTCTGCTCCCTCTACCTTCGTCATATGACTTCATTGACAGAGGGCAGTGTTGCAGGGGGGCCATGTGATCAGAATGCCGGTCGCCTATCACGCGGCCTTCGTGATCGAAGCATAATCATTTACAAAGATAAATAATGTTCGATCTATATCTGCAATCCATTATATTTCTACAAATATCTGAAATTGGTGCACATATTTAAATATATCTGAAGTAACATTCTCCAGTTTTATTTTCTTATATTCGGCTTTAGTTGACAAAATATGTCCACACAAACGCTTTAAAATTAGTGAAATAGCAGCTTCTATACATTCAGTAATTCAGTTTAATGTTTTTCCTAAATTATACTCAAACTCGGCTGCAGTCTATTTCCGTTGATTATTATTCCTCTTCTTTTTAATGTAACTTCTACCGAGATTTTAGATTCCTTTGTTCTTTGTTTGTTCTTCCATTTCCTTGGGATATGATTAAATACCACGCTTTTGTTCCTAAAAGGCGGTACACTGGCTCTCTCTATGACATTTATTTGGAGTCTACGTAATTTTTAATATTAATTAAAAAGCTTACCGTGTCCTAAACCCATTGGCTATTATGAAACTAAAACCATCCTTCAACTTTTTTTTTATTCCTTTATTCTTGTATCTTTCCTTTATTGATAACAAATTCAAATCTCTACGATAAAATATAAGAATGGACAAGATTTACATGTAAAAACAAAACAAGATATTAAATACCTGAGTCTGAAAATAAAAGAATCAAAGTAACTAAACCGAGAAAATGTAATAATAATATTCTTTTTGATAATAGAATATCTATGTACATTTAGAATGGAAGAGAAGGCAATATCTACATGCCAACCGAAAGAAGACTATCTCCGGGAACAGGATTCACCATAATCTTTTGAACATGAAAGATTTAAAATGCCTAATTCATACAGTTGATATTCCCTCTCTTTCTTTTCCCAATGTCAACTATGGAAGCAACTAGCGCTCTACCGCCACGGTGGCCGAGGTCGTTAAGGCGCGGACTCATGAGCGGGAGGCCATGAATCCCACCAGGACCGTCCTCCCTGACTGAGTTTTATTCCAGGTTTTCCTCAGTCCTCATAAATGGTAAATGCCGGGGAGGTACCAACTTAGGCCTGGGAAGTTTCCTTCCTTTAAAAAAAATAATTTTATTTATCACCCGTGTTCACCGCCTGTGCTACCTCAGTAGGAAAAAAGGGCGCTAAACACCATTCAAAAAAAAAAATAGTTACATCTGCGCACTAATTTAAAATGAGTTAACAGAATCAACCGCAATGAAACGCGTGGTCTGCTTGGTCTGCTTTAAAGAATGAATGCTATCTGGTTCTTTTAAGTCAGTAACATGCAGTGTTTTATGACGTAATGAAAAATGGCGGGAAAAAGCATGCACTAAGTTCAAATAAGATTTAAGAAGTACTATTCAAGGACATATACTGCATTATATCGCAAATAGACGGAACTTTCGAGTGACATTGTTTAATGCATACGTTTTCTTAGTACATTTTAATTGTTTCTGAATAGTTGCAAGTTTCTGTTTTATTGAAACATATGAACATCATCTTAAATACACAATATAAGTAGAAACTTTCTGTTAAATCTCTCGCGTGTCATGTAAAGATGATATCAAGAGTTATGTTCATAATATGGTAATATTTAAATTTTTTAAAAAAATATCCACACAGTATAGTTTGCTTATCAGTAGTCAAATATTTCATTTAATTAATAGCATACCATAAATGTATGTGGTTTAATTTCAATAATAATGATAATTCTAAAACTGGGGTTCTCTTTTGCAATACGTATAGATTGCAAAATTTCTAATTTGTTCCCCTAATACCATACAGTAATTCATAACTTATTTCATTTAATTAATTAATAAGGTATAGTTTGCATTAATTTTTAAAGATATTCAACTTTCTGGGGAATTCGCTTAGGTTACGCAGCTCCTGCATAGCGAATGTTTTTACTGTTCGTCACACACCCCTTTTTAGCATTTTGTACGATTTCATAGTCTTAATAATATACAACAGCTTTCATTAGTTACCGTCCCTGCTATCATCTGATCTTATAATAACCATGTAGAAAAAGGATGTGCGGATAATAATTTATATTAACTAATGTTAATGAAAAAGTATAATATTAATAATAATAATAATAATAATAATAATAATAATAATATAATGTGTATAGAAAACAGTAATATCGTATAAAGTTAAAACTGCTTGGACAGTAGATGTTATATGAAAAGTGAAATGTTGAGGAAAAATGTAAAATGCTTAAATACTGATATTGAATATTATGTATGATAACTAGGACATTTCAGACGGTCAGAAATCTTATAACCCATCATAAGTAGCTCATAAGTACTCTGGATATAATCAAATAACCACATTTTTTTTTTCACGAAAACCCGACCTCCACCGCGAATATATTAGCGCAGCATCCTAAATTGTATTGCACTTTTGACACCCATGCTGCAGAGAAATTCTCAGGTGTTTGCGCCCACCTCGGAGAGCCCAGGGAGCAGAGCTTTTGAGATCAATACGCACAACGAGAGGTATATTTCAAGAGACGGCGTCAGAGAGTGGAGAAAGGGATGGCTTTGAACCTCCAAGTGCGATTAAAACTTTTTGTTTCCTCAAACACGTTGACAACAAAATGGAACAATGTGAAGTACCTGTTTCAAATGAAGATTTTCACCGTCGCTTGACAGAAAGAGCCCTTCCGAGTTGTCCAAACAAAATGCGGAAAATGCCTTCAACACTCTGAAAACCACAAAAAAGAGTTAATGAATTTTCATGACAACCATATAACCTAACCGAAATAATCATTATTCTATAATGTGATAATATAAATTTCCAAATTGCTAAAACCGCATAGACTCCACTTTAGACACGTTTATGAATATAAAAATGCAGCATTTCTTTCGTCCCATTTTTCATAATGAGAAGATCAGGAATTGCTATAAATTAGTTTGGATTGCTTTAAAATGTGAAAAATAATTAAAACGAGCAGCATATAATGCATGAAGTAATAATAATCGTTTTGAAATAAAAAGTATTATGATTTTATATTTTTAACCAAAGGTAAAATACTAGTACATTTTAATAAAATCGTTTGCAGCGGAAATGAATGATAGTGGTCCATTACTGGATTAATAATTTTTATTTGTGTTCAATTAATTATTAATTGGCGGAAGAGCAGATTTTGAATGATTAGATACTTAGGATTGATTGCTTGATTGGTGGTACTTAACTCAGGGATATATCATTCTTTTGCTGGAATTTTTGTTATCCGTAGATAACATGGAAAGATATATTGGCAGAATGTAAACAATGGAATAGATTAGTTGGGTTTCGTGATGCTCTGCACTTTATTGTTCATTGTCTAATGTGTTGGGTTATGCCTGCAGAATTGGAAAGTGTTTCGCATAGCGATTACAATTCCATTATGACGTCATCACCAATGTTTCGGTTGTGGAACTTTTTCCTGATGCACTGTTCCTTTCCCGTCAACACAAAAGTTCAAGTCCAAAAGTTTTAAACTTCACAGACTTAAACTCGAATTACTGGCATGAGATGCCTGATTATGTATTTAACTCACTAATACTAAAAACTGATGCTGCTAAAAACTAACGCGAGACGCTCACGCGGGAAAGTTAACGGAGTTAAATACTGAATACTCTCCCGACGAACTGATGAACTTTCCCTAAAAAAAATCCAAAAACTGATCTCGGGCCGCAAAGTCACGAGCTTAAATAAAATATGTCTTCCTTCGGTTGGCCCACGCTTCTTTTAAACCTAAACTTCCAGGAGCATCTCATATAGCTTTCCCAATATACGGGCTTCTATTATAATTTTATAAGATATTTCTAGATTCCTTATTAGATCAAGTGTCTACGTGACTTTGTGAGCGTCCTCATACAACTTCTGCCATTACCTTCTCTTTGAAAGTTACCGGCCTATCTCATCAATTTCATATCGGCATACCGTTGTTATTGCGTCAAGCAAATTCTGTAGCATACAAAAGGAACCTCACTTGTCAAGGACATAGCCTTCGCCCCTCCAGGAAGTATCCGAGGGTGAATTTGTTTACAAAACACAAAACAAGTTTTAGTTCTCAGTTCATGTAAACTTACCACTCCGTTGGTTCTGGACTCTGGTTGTAGGTTTTCAAGAGGGAAATTGTACGCCATATAAAATTGAGACCATTTTCCTAGAACCAATATTATACGCAACCATTTTATAGGGAACACTTATAAACTGGCAAGTATAATATCAGGAATAACAATAACCTTACAATTATTATGCATGAGATACTTTATCCTTACAGCTATTATGGGTATATACATATTCTTGGAAATTATTAATTTATTCTTTATCATTTATAACGGGGATGTCTAAACTAATCATTTCAGTTTCATGTTATTAATGAGATATTCAAGATTACCAACAAAGAAACCCCAAAAGACACAGTTCGGTTGTTGTATTTAAATACTTAACCCCATTTTTACTGCATCACAAGGCGGTGAACACTGATGATACGTGAGCTGAAATGATAAACTGGGAAAGAATGTTTTTTAAGAAAGGGAATACTCTAAGCCTACTTTAAGGTATCTCCAGTTGTAAGTGCAGAGAACAATCTGTAAAAAGTCTCAGGTACAGAGAATTGTCCCGGCTGGAATCGAAAAACAGACTTTTCGCTCACGAATCCGTACCTTAACGACCTCGGCCACCCGTGGCAGTCCCGTTCCGTTGTGGTTTAGAAAATGCAAAGTTTAGACACTAACTAAAACTAATTACTTAAATTCTTTCTGAATTTTTCTCTCGTATTTGAATGGAAAATTTAGAGTTTGCTGTAGGCTCCTGTGAACATTGATGTTGTTAACTTCATTCATCGTCCTTTATGGAACACAGTTAAAGACGTAAAAAAAGTTTAATAAGAGATGAAATTTTAATTTATTTCATCAACTTCAGATTTTTATCCGCATAATATCAAAAACAGAGCCTACAAATTTAGAAATGGGAACAAAAAATCGCACAGTGCACATGTTTCAATCTGAATTCAATTCGCTGCAGATGTTTTATTTGGAATTCAGAACAGCTTTTCCTGTACCCATTCAGAATTGTTGTTATTTTCTTTTTACCATTAGGAACGACGCACGAACCAACGTTTTTGTGAAATTGTTATTCAGCATTCCTAAGCCATGAACACAATATCCGAGCACAAGTACGAACCGGCATTCCTCTGCATCAGGAAAGTTACAGTGTAAAGTTCTAGCCTACATACGACCGGCACATCTTTGAACATTTAGTAGCCCAGCAGAATTTAGTCTTAAAGAGCTACTTCGAACTTTAAATTTGTATAAATATTATAATAACTGAGGTAGGAAAAAATTAAAACAATGTAGTGGGGTTTTTTACAAAATAATAGGAATATGTCTGCCGTTCTCTTGTTCAACATACGCAATTCTTTCTGCTGCTAGCTGTGCCATGAAAACTAGTTATTTTAGTAACCCCATAATTAATTTTTAGCAGGGTTTTTGATGTGGGGTGGCATGTTATCTTGCATTATGTTCTCAAGGTCTTCAAAGTTCCTGTTCTTTCTGTTGATGCTGAATTAGATTGGATCGGATTGTTAGGGATGGAGCAGGATATTTTTGTACCTAGCCTCATTCAGCGGCTAGCCGTTTGCACCCGAGAGGAAGGGATGAATGAAGGGACATCGGGCGGCCAGGATCTACGGGCGAGAGACACGGATATACATCAAGTCTCTGACATTGATACTAGATAAAACACTCCAACTCCGACTGAGGGCGTTTGAGCCCCTCAGAAGGGCTGCTTCCATACCAGACGCTGGAGCAGCAAGGCATCGTCACACCGCAACATCCCGCCACATAGCGCATTTGACCCTACAACAGAACCAATGGAGAAAAATGAATGATGTGAATAGGGAGTGGAAAATTCATCATCCCAGTATTCGCCTAAGCGCCCAAAGAAACCACGGAAAAAACCCAACGTCAGGATGGCTGGCCCCAGGGACCTCCCGAATGTGACTCCCAAACATTACAGCCTGAGTCATGTCCCTGGGTTCCTGTTGTACCATCCCGGAAAATGACGCTTTCCTTGAGGTGGTTTTCAAGTCATCAAGAAGTTTCAGCTACATTTACAGAGAGCAGAGGGACTCCGTCGTCTCTAGCGGCACTTGACAGGGTATCAAGGTATTGCTTTCCCTCCTGGAGGGCCTGCAAACTATAAGTGCTCTAAACCCTAGAAGGAGGCAGCCTGTTCTTCCTGTAGGAATGAACAAAAAGCAAAATCTCATTTTTTGAACAATATATTGATATATTTTTTCTAATGCAGTTTTAATATTTATAATGGTTTAAAGTTTTGAAGTAGCTTTTTAAAGAGTTTTTACGTAACAAAGTTCTTGCAAACTAAACCATGCTGCTTTGACCGGTGTTTTCCCCTTATGGAAAGATTACTTGTAACGCGTTTCCGTTGTTATTGACTCGCATGTCTCGCCCTGTGCTTCTAACCATAATCAGAAATAGAGAGACAGTAAAAAGGTTTAATTTTACATATCAACTAAATATGTGAAATTGTTCCAACTTAACTGACACCGTCGGTGTTTGTTTAATGACAACCGATTTTGGTCGACCTTCACGAAAGAAGATCGGTATGTGACTTACATTGAAATAGAGGCATCCTTAAGCATGTCGAACACTGCTGTACGTTCTATTTTTCATGAACATTTAGCTGTGCTCCCGATGATTCCGCATAATATGACCGAAGATAAAAAAACGCCTCGTGTTAATTGGTGTAATAAGATACTAAAAATACCACAAAGGAACTGCCAAATTTGTACACAACACCGTAACAAGTGACAAAACTTAACCGGAAACTAAGCAACAATTCACTGTTTGGGTGTTTCAAGATGAATCGAATTTCACACTTGTTCACTTCCAAGTAAATTATCATTTGTTTCTTTGGTTATACTGGACATGTAGCAACCATTCCTTTAGAGAATCGAAGAACAGTTAATGCTGAATGGTATACAACAATTTGTTTGGCAGAAGTCATCGATGAAACCAGGAAAAACAATCGAAAATATCGCATCATTCTTCATCATGACAATCTCACACAGCACGTCAAATAATTGATTATTTAAAGGAGAAAAACGTCGAAATAATGTCTCATTGCATTATTCACCTAATTTACCGCCTAACTACTTCTTTTTGTTCCTGGATGTCAAACAAAAAATGCGTAGACATTTTCATCACCTCAAGAAATTGTTGAAATCCTTCAAATCCATGTTTTTGAGATACCAACTTCAGAATGGAAAAAAATGTTACTAGAATTTATTTAAGCGCATGAAAAAGTGTATAAATCTGGAATACTTTGAAAAGTATTAATACAGTTTTTTTTTCCAAAAAATGCTTTTTTTCTAATTTTAGTAAAAACTTCAAAAGTAATCCTCGTATACGATACATATGAGAAAACTTGTTTTTGTGTACTCGTGGTAAGGCAATTCGCAAGAAAACATCCTGGAAATCGTTTTCCAGGTTGAGAAACTGTTTGCAAACTTGTTAAAAAGTTACGAGACAGATCTTTCAATGGCAAGAAAAGTAGTCCCAACCGCCCTGTTCTTACTTAAGAAAATTTAGATAAAATACAAGAATTTCCTTCGCAAATGCCATTGAGAGGTATCAATTTCAACAATCTTGTAACAAAGATTCTTGTTTATTATTGTCGGTTTTAAACACAGTATAATTTTATATTTTCAGTAAAAAATGTTAAGACTAAAATAAAAATACTAGTTTTACGCTCGGCGACCCTCTCTCTTTCTCTCTCTTATCTATTTTTCCGGTTGCAGCAGCTACAGTAATTAATAAGCAACTGCGCGCAGGCGGCCCGTATTTCAAATAACCTCACTGTTAATACAGAGCTGTGTATAACTTAGTTTTAGCATATTACGGGAATATTTCCTTTCAGCAGCTAGCAACTAGTTCAGTGGAATATATCTTCTTTGCTAATAAGTCAAATGTTTACTTTAAGTAACAAGGATAATATGCACTTTAGATGTAGATATTGAAATCTTCAGAAGCTTTCCCATCATTGTTTGTTTTTCTTTTATAACGTGATAACATCATCTATTTTAATAAGAACAAACACATTAACATAAAGGAGAAGCCTAATGCATATTCAATTTCACTTTCTCTGTTCGTATTTCTACTCGTTTGTTTGTTTGTTCTGTAATAACTCCTTTAAGGAACAAATAATAAAGAATTTGTTTTGTAAGCAACATGTTTAGGAAGGAAGAACATATACCCTCTTCAGTAGATATGTACCATGTACATTAAAAAACAATATTACTACGCAATAAGCTCCCGGCAACGACCTAATGCGCTGTGTTCATCGGTAATCCGCTTAAGAAATATTAATCACTTAACAGGACCCAAAGTTAACATAACGTAGCGAATGTACAAGGGATTACGAAACAGTTGTTAACAAAATGCAGCCATACAGGCTCTTATTGTGGATTATTTGAACAATCCAATGTACACAGTGTGTGAGGTTGTTCGCTTTCGTTCAAGCTCTACTGTAACTTAAGCACCCAGATATTCTCTCTCTCTTGATGGTTCGTATTCCCACTTTACACCACTTGCATGTTTCCAAAACGTTTAAAGCAACATTTCTTCTTAAGCTTAGCCACCAGTTAGTGATGGGATTCGATGACTGTTACAGTATTTCATAAACATCAATAAGGTGTTTAACCTTCTTTTCTTTATTAGTTTTCTTTCAAACTGGTTATTTATCACCAGTGGGAGAAAAAATCTTTTGGTTTTATTCTCTTTTTCACACTCTTTGTTCGTATGCTTTACTTGTTTGAACCATAGTTGCATAAGATAAAAAAACCTACTTTTCATACTTTCATACTCTACTGATGTTGAGTAGATATATATGAAAGTAGAGATGTATAAGTTTAAAAAAGTTTTGGTCTGCGTTTTAACAAGTTTCCAAGTCTGCTATGCTCATAAATTAGAAATTTGCTGCATCTTCTAGCGTTATATATGAAGGTTTTTACAGATCGGGTTTCAATATTGAGAAAATAACAGTTTTTATATAAAATAAAGACTTAAACAACGTGAGTAAATACTTTCTCTGAAAGTATTGTATTTCTATCCAAGTGGTTTCCTTGAGTGTCCCAATAAAAAACAACGGAGAATAAAACAAAAATATTCCGATTATCTCGAATAACATTCAAGACCAATCCTTCCTCCAAACTGCTATGGTATTCTCGTTAACTACCGGCAGATCAAAGAAAGACCCAACAGTAACACTGATAAGCTCTCCCACAGGTGTAGATAAGCTGCCATTCGACACTACTCCTTGTCTATGGTCAAATCCTGGACTGCTATTGGCTGAAGCTAAAATATTATTGGTTCAGTTCGATCTGCTCCAAGATAAGTAAACATTTTTTAGCACTCAAGTCTTGCAAGGTAAGTTTGTTCCCATAAGGTTGGAGCTGAGTTTAATCCAAGCTGCTACAACTGTAGCAATGATAAAAATCGGAGCCTTTTTTTTTTCCATTTTATAAATGAAACAATA
The DNA here is from genome assembly GCA_030762175.1 of Metallyticus violacea. Classification (NCBI taxonomy): domain Eukaryota; kingdom Metazoa; phylum Arthropoda; class Insecta; order Mantodea; family Metallyticidae; genus Metallyticus; species Metallyticus violacea. The sequence continues at coordinate 15,048,002 of CM060838.1, read as the reverse complement.
TTGTGTAATCTTATTTTGGCCAATGGCGTGCTTTTAAGCGAAAAATAATAATTTATGCGTTATATTTCATTTACTGTAATATGTTAAGTGTCTAAATTCATTTTACAATGACGAATAGACAAACAAATATAAAAAATAATGTCTTTGCTGTTTTTTAATTACTTATGCTTTTCCATGGCTTGAAGTGTTTCGACGTAAATTCATCTTAAATGCTTATGTTAATAGACAACATTGTGCTTGGTAATGCTATTATATCATTTACAATGCAATAGCAGTAGATCGCTTGTACAAGCAGACATCCAAATCTCGAACAGGCCAACAATTGCTGATACAGCAAGTGTTACTTATGTCCGTTGGGAAGGAAGTAGACAATAGACACAATGTAGAGCATTAACACAATGTAGAGCATTAAGCGGGGGTTCCAACATATTATAAGATAAAATATTTATTAAACTCTACACTAGCTTTATTCATGATATTGCATTTTCTTCCACCTATACAGTTAGTATACCGTTATCCTGATTACGAAGTTATACAACCCCGGCCTTTTACCGACTATTCAGCGTAACACTGTCTGGGCGTCCTATCGATTCCGGCCGAATTGGCTGCTATGTATCTCTCGGCGCGTTCTGACTAGTGTTGCCCTGTGCGAGCGTTGGGCTTTAACGGTGAATATTTGGGTTTTAAATACTGGCTCGAGAAAGTTTTTTTTTTTTCAGCACGAAGAGAAAAACAATGACTATCCTGGGAAATATATGAGGGTCGTTCGGAAACTAATGCCTCCTAATTTTTTTTTTTTTTTTTTTTTTTTTTGTGTTGACTTTGGATGTCCGAGCCAGATGTCGTTGGTGTAGTGCTTAAGCCTGAACCTTCCTCTTTCATTTACAGGTGGTTTCGTTGTTCTGCGGTAGTAGTTGGCCCAAACAGAAGTGTTCCAAAATGGAGTCTGATATGGACGCACGTATAAAACAGAGACGTGTGATTGAATTCCTCACTGCTGAAGAAATTGCGCCGATTGAAATCCATCGACGCTTGCTAAAGGTACAGCTGCCATTCAGGTTTGCACACAGTTCTTTGGTGGTTATCCGCCGATCAGCACGGATGAGTTGATCAAGACGCTCTTCATTGTGAGGTGTGTGACAGTTGTGCAGGGTCGACCGGGTCATGGCTTGTTATGCACATCCTTTTTCACCGCCGTTAAAATGCCATACCCATCGCCTCATATTGCTCACGTCTAGTGTGTCGTCTTTATACACCTTTAGCAAGCGTCGATGGATTTCAATCGGCGCAATTACTTCAGCAGTAAGGAATTCAATCACACATCTCTATTTTATACGCGCGTCCATATCATTTTGTAACACTCCTCTGCTGGCGCCAACTACCGCAGAATAACGAAACCATCAGCAAATGAAAGAGGAAGGTTCAAGTATTGGCACTACACCAACGACATCTGGCTCGGACATCCAAAGACAACACAAAAACTAGGAGGCATTAATTTCGACCATCGTATATGTAAAACATTAATTATGTAAATTTCAATCAAATCGCAACGTATTATAAGAATCTGCTTTATTGAACATAATAAGTAAATACGAATAACTTTACATTAATGTGAAACGACAAGGCGAAAGGGCGTTGAAAAAATATTTTCTCTTTGTAGATATTCTTACATACAAATGAAATACCAGAAATAGGAATAGTTCTGAAGTAATATATACACATATAAAGGTAGCTCCCTTATAAGACGGTCTGATAAATGGGGCGGGTAACTTGGAAACACCTACATCCCATCAACTTTACCTGGTTACCAATCCGCAGAATGAGAATATTCACCTGGTATATGTATAGATGTTTTGAATTTTCATTTAGTTAGGTAGCATTTTTAATCATATGATTTTACTTTACGTTATATTTTTTTGTAAATAATAAGAAATTTTATATGAATATCAGAATTATTGTATATGTATTTGTTTCGTGTGTGTGTGTGTGTGTGATTGGAGTTTTAAAAAATAGAATGTAGATTAGGATAAGCAATATTCCGAGATTTCTTGTACATATTATATTTTGTATCAACAGAATTGAAGAATTTGACGATCTTATTAATGTTGTTGTTGGTTTCTTTAGTTGTCATTAATTTCATAAATTAAGTATTTTATAAGAGCATGAACGGTCTTGCGACCCATGCGACTGTGATGTGCAATATGTGTTACCTAGTTTAACTGTAATAATAAATAACACCAACACCATCACTACCTCTATCACAACCACAACCACTACCACCACGACTGCCACAACCACCAGCAATACCACCATCAACATCACCACTACCATCACCAACACTACCACTACCTTAACCACTACCACCAACAAAACCACGACCATCACCACAACCACTACCACCAGCGCCTTATTTTTTCGTTCGCTATGAGTCTTATCGGAATTCTGGGAACATAATGCAACAAAGTCAAGCAACTAGTGGAAGTATGATAGATGACAAAACAGATGGATTAATAATTTCCTATAGTGCTGAAATCATATTTCAGTCATGGACGAGGAAAGGTGAGTAAAGTAGGTACATACAAATAAATCAGCAAACAATGTTTAAAAGGATCAGTGCAAACGATGACGAACCATATGACGTCTATTTTAGTAGCCCTCCTGTGCTTTGATACAGTTTGCCTCTTGAATATATGATCAGAATGTTTAGTGTGTTTCCAATTAAGCGCAAGGGGGTCAATTAATTGAGTATTACTAACCTTTACTCTCACTAATTCACCACATTCGTGGCTCAGTTGGCTAGAATGGGTTCAGAACAGCCGCAAAATATGAGGCCGCAGGTTAATTCCTGCTTGTGTTAATTGATTTGAATATAATTTTTTCAGTTGTCCTGGTTTTGAAAAACCAATTATCGAATAACTCCAAGCGTATAGGTGTAGACCGTAGGCTCGTTTTCGCAATCATTCATTCATTCACCTGGAAGAGCTCAAGAATTGGAAAGATATTATCAACTGAAATGGAATTTTAGGCACTTAAAAAGTATAAACATTACCGTTCAAAAATAGGCTTTAGAGTTGTAAATCTGCTTATCTTCAAATTATTAAAATGTTATATTGTGTGGATCACCAGAGCTATTTCGCATACTTCAGAAACAGAATGAAGAGCGTGCTAGCCAATTGTCTCTCATTTCCATTCTTAATCCCTCAATTTTCCTTTCGGAAATGTTTAGAATATATTTGTTACTAGTTATAAACAATGCTTTCCAATCTATCATCTGCTATTCTTGCGCGCAACAGCCGGCCGATGGCCGCAAAAATGAAAAAATTCCGCCGTTACCATCGAGTGGCAGAGAGTTGAATGGGACGCATAATACAACATTATATCAATAAGGGTGTTATAAAATATGAGCTATAATTATGGTTCAAAACGCTGTTTGACAACTTCTTAAAGACATTTTTACAAGTTTGTGTGCAAGTTTCGTAGACGTTTTCCGGAGTTTACATTACCGCTTATCTACGATTTGTTTAAAAAGTGTTTTTTTTAATGTGACGAGAAATAAGTTTCATGTTGAACAAAAGAGACGAACTGGAACAAAAGCGTACTGGAATTTAAGTAATGGCATTGAGGCTCCCGAATACTACAGTAACAATGCTCGTGGATCTCTGAATTGAAAGTTTATTGGTCAGCTAATGGGTAGAGGTGAACTAATATTAAAATTACTGAACTGCAAAACTGTTTAAAATCACTTATGGATAATGTGAAAAATCACCGCAATGAATTATGACATTTCGCAACAATCCAAGAATTGGAATCCTCTTCTGGTCTAGATGTCGAAGTGAATAATTTATTCAATAAAGAGATGGACATTGTGCACGTATATTTTATTCTAAATGAAGAGGTGAATGCCATAGACAAATCCTAAAGACTGATGAAACAAACTTATCCGGAATTATAATTGTATGAACTACGAGATTATTATTGCCTACATACGAGGGTAAGTCCATAAGTTTCCGGCCTCGCCGATAAGGATTATAGACTTCACAAAAGCGTGGTGTCATACTTTATCTGTTAAGTAAATAATTGTAGCTGTAACTTCAGCACCGCTGTGTTCAGTTGTTCAGATATAGTTGCATAAAGAAGGCTATGTGCAGAAGATTGTGACACGTTCAAAATGGAGTTTCGAGCTGTTATTAAGTTCTTCACAAAAGAAGGACTTACTCCACATGAAATTAAACAGCGATTGGACGTAGTATATGGGGAATCATCCCCCTCACATTCTGCTGCAAAAGAATGGGCCAAATTTTTTTCGAATGGGACCAGAAAGTATTGAAGGCGAAGAGCGTGCAGGTCGGCCCTTGGAGTTGCTCACTCCTGAAAACATCGCTCTTGTGGAAGGAGAAATTATGGAAGACCGAAGGCTCAAAGTTACAGAAATAGCAGAAAGGTTGGGCTTTTCTAAAACACCAATTCTTCGAATTATTCGCGAACATTTAAACCTGAATAAGGTTGGTGCAACATGGATGCCTAGACTTCTTTCCTCAGTCCAAAAGAGGCAAAGAGTCATCTGTTATGAGGCAATTTTGGAGCTCTGCCGTGGCAACAAGAGAGAAAGTTTGCATACCATTGATACAGGAGATGAAACTATAGTCTTCTACTATGATCCCTTGTCCAAAAGAGAATTAATGAAGTGGCAGGCATAAACCTGGCGAAGCACCGCCTCTAGAGGCCAAAGTCCCTCAGTCAACCTAAAAGATCATGGCCACAATCTTTTGAGACTGTAAAGGAATACGCTTCATTGATTTCAAGGAGAGGAACACCTCAGTACTATACTGGCCTACAGCACAGACTACATGCTTCCATCAAGGAGAAAAGGAGAAAAAAGGAGGAGAGAAAAGTGTGACGAAGAAGTGAAGGATGCTGTTTATGCCCATTTTGCAGACAAGATTTCAGATTATTTTTGGAGTGGAGGGATTGAAATGTTAATTCAAAAATGCGAGAAGTGTATTGCAATAAAGGGTAATTATATTGAAAAGTGAAATATAGTTTTTGTCTTTATCATACCTAGAAAATGGTTAGACCGGAAACTTATGGATCTCCCTCGTAATTATGATAAAAGTATTGCTGAAGCTATTTGCGTATTTTTTAAACATCCTCGAGCTGAACAATAATTTTATACATAGACTGCGTTTATATCCAATAATAATGAACATTTCATGTGCTTTATATCTCTATAAAATTACATTTAAAATGCTGTTTTTTTCACATTCTTAAAGTAATTTCTTTGAATTACAATTTATGTACATTTTCATTAAAGTAGCTTGCATTAAAAAGCGTTGTTGACTTTGCTTGCACTAACACTCAACTCTTCTACAATAAGATTAATGGTAGTGATTATAAGTGCAACAAATTGTTCTTTCAAAATGAACATTTGATGAATAGACACAAATTGTATAATCTACTGTGAAAGCACGCACCTTTCGACAATCTACATTCAGCTAGAATAACTATAATATCGGAACCGATGTTATCACAGGAAATATGATCAAACGAGATTCTGCCGCTAGAATTGAAACTGGTTTGTCTACGCACTGTAGATGAGTGTTTGATTATTCAGGAGCGTGACGCCGCAAAGCAGATTACGTAAAGAACAGATGAAATAGCCGAAAGTATTAACTTTCGACTAAGAATCTTTGCACAACATGTATGTCGTTTGAAAAATAGAAATCCATATTTAACAACTCCATTCAACTCTGCTGAGTCCATACGAAATGACGCTAATAGGAGCGGAGTTTACGCCGGCGTATCGATTTAGACATTTCCGCAGCAGCTTCAAACCGTTTGCCGAAATAATTGAGCCGCACAGAAAATACCCCTGTGCAGGGATTTCAGCGTTCGTCACTCATGATAAAAGCATATAATCTCTTATCTACACCTTATCATCATCAACATTTCCAGGTTTAAGCCAATGAGACTTTCACCGGTTTATTCCTTTGTTAAAAAAAGTGTAACCAAAGTATGCCAACACACATCTTACCTAAATTTGTAAGTTTGTAATCTAAAATTATTTTTGGTATTTCGTATTTTTTCATTCTTTCAAAAGATCCTTTCAGTTGTTCCAATTAAATTCTACTTTACATTTAATCTATAAACATTAATATGTTTAATTCTTTTGGAATTAACATTTTTTCAATATAAAAATAATTATATTATTGTACTTCTCCATAATTTTATTTCGGCCTACTTCTAACATATTTCCTCCTCACAATGGCCATAAGCTTATAAATTTCTTTGTGGTTTTCCTTCTTGTATTTTTAAATTATTTCTTTATTACGCCACAAATATTTCAATTAAAATTTTAAAGTTTTTAAATAAATATCTTCATTTTAAAATAAGACACTACTACAACCAAGGTAGTTAAAACAGTTAATTTGTTTAATAATCTTACCCTCAAATATAATTAATTGGTTGTTATAGTGTTTTGTACTTTAGAGACTAAGATTTTGGTTTTTTTTTTCAGCAGACATAGTCAAACTATATTGTTAAACATTATTTTTAGTTTTAACAAAGTTTTTCGTAATTTGTCTTCTGAGGTAGGTATAAGAACTTCATTATCTACATTTCTATTTTTAATTTTAAATGTTAATCTAAATTCTTTTGTTAATTATAACGTCTTCTATATATACACATATATAGACAGAAAAAAATAGCAGAGAAAAATAAAATAAACTTCATTAAAGCAGTGTATCAATATTGTTTTTAATGATCTTTAAGGGGTTTGACCCTAAATATAGAATATTTTAGTGGGGTTTGTGTTTGTATATGCTTTTTAACAGTGTTGAACAATTTGTTTAGCGTTCAATGTGTATATATATACACACATACATACATACACTCAAACATACATAACAATGACGGCTACACTCTTGTCTTACTAATCCATTTCCAATTGCTATTACATATAATTTATTTCTCATTCCACATTCTACTATTTTCATTTTCTGCTTTTAAATTTCTTATACATTTTGGTGATATCTTACTCTTTCCATAGCATATTTCTGTTAATCATTTGAAGGCTTTTTCAAAGTCTTTAAATGTCATACTAGTAGGTTTTACATACCCATAGGCTTAAGGACTCTTTATTTCCTATGACACCATAATCATATCATCTTTATCGCCATCTCAGTGGGACAATGCAGCGGATTCCTATTGACGTCCCGACCTCAGACATGGGCTGTACAATTACAATATCGCTGTAATCGGTTGGTTAGGATTGAATCAAAATAATAATAATAATAATAATAATAATAATAATATCATCATCATCATTATTACCACAGTAGCTCTGCTCAAGAACATTTAAAAGTTTTACTCAACGTTTAATCGGTTTGAAATGTTCAAAAGATACATTTAGAATATTTTTTAACCTCTTAAGCCCATTATTCTTTAATCAACCTCCGTTTTAAGAAGCCATATGCTGAGATTCGAAAGCAGTGGAGTCAGGTATTATTTTATAAAAATTTTATTTGTGACTTAACAGTTCTTTTAAATTTTCAACATTTATTAACAGACTTATTAATATTAATATTTAAAAGAGGCATTTTACCTTGAAATTAATAAATATCACTCAGGCCTACCTGCGATGGAAACATTTTTTTTTTTTATTGATTTATTTATGGACGCTCTTTAACAGTTCAGGCCATCAGCGTCCCATTCAACTCAGGGCTTCAAACGGCCGACAAATTTTGCTCAGAGGCCTCTCTTTCAGGCTTGAGGTTCTTTTTCGTGCCGTAAATGTACGACACGGGACCCACGACTTTACTTCCCTTCCGAAGGAAGCCATACTTAGGATTTTTACGCCCGAAAAAATCCATTGATCCTGGACGGGTTGGAACTCGCGATCTTGGGTTTAGGAGGCAAGTATGGTACCCACTACGATGGAAACAGCTGAAATATTTGGTAAGTTTTGAGTGTCTATTTTCTATTATATTTAATATTCTTGTCTTTAGAATTTAGTTGTGTGAGTCTATAACAATGATACTTCAATATAGACTCCAAATGTGTATAAATAACAGTTTTCAAACAGTGATTCACGCTAACATCAATGGCTTTCAACTCTTACAACAGTTTCGCTTTTATGACCATGGTCATAACGTTAATTCATCTCGAATCTTTGTTCGCACGGAACCAGTAGGTGACAGTGAAACTTGACAATGACAGATAGCGAAGGGAGGCTTTGATGAGCTTCCAAGCTGAAACGTTGAAATAACAGCGCGTAATTGTAAGCTTCTAAGCGCACGTAGGGGGTACTAAGCGTCTGTCACTAGTTTGCAATGCACACTAATGTATATGATAATATGTGCTGTTAAATTAATTGACGCATAGTTTCAATTGAAAGTTTTAGGTTACTTTTACTTTAGGGTTGTTCGTGAGGTTAACACTTCTTAGAGTGGCTGTAGAGAAAAGATATAACAATTAAAAGAAAATTTAATTATATGGTAGGATAACAGTGCTGAAGTGTGGGTATAGGATAAAAAATAGATGTCCAGAACGCTTTATTAGATAATTATTAACTGTGCAAAAGGTTATAAGAAAGTTTAATTACATGGTAGGATAATAGTGTTGAAGTGAGAATATAGAATTAAAAAACTAAATGTCCAGAACTCTTTGTTAGATGTTGGTTAACTATAAAAAAACAACAAATAAAGAGAAGGAACCTGGATTTTGATTACTTATAGTAAGTATTCAGAAATATTTAAAAGTAAGAATAAGCGAGGTTTGGTGGGAGAGCGAGCGAATAGGTAAGGTTAACTGTCAAGATGCAAACCTCAGAAATGATGATACAGAAACCAAGAAATATGTAGAGTTTTTGGAAATAATAATTTCCCGAGATTATAAGATTAACTGATAACTGAGAAAGCTAAAGAAACATATTTTGAAATGTGTGACGAATTGTGGAGGGAAGCGTTTGCATGTATTAAAACAGAAGTGGAAAAATATATTAGTGACAGTGAAAAAATAATGCTTTGCACTTATATTAGTAAAAGAAAATTTAAGGAATCATTCATAGTTAAAGGAGTGGACAATTTACTATTAGAAATACCAGAAGAAAAACATTTTTGAAAAAATAATGAAGAACCTTAAGATGATGTGAAAACAAATGGATAAAGTATGGGGAAAATAGATGAAATAGGTTAATGAATAGAAAGAGAATGACAATCTTCTGCAGTCAGATAATAAGCGATATTAGCTTAAATGAGATAAAGAGAGAAAGTTTACAAAATGTATGTGGAAAATTATATTAAAAATGTTTACAGCTATTAACTGCATTCCGGGGCTATAAAATTCAAGAAACTCAAAGAAGATAAATTTCATTGATATGTTTAAAGAAATTTAGTGAAATCTAAATTGACTTCTGTTACCCAAAATAACCATTTGCGGCTATAAGTCTAAGAGATGTTAAAAATGTAATCTATTAAATTAATCGCACGTTTTAAAGGATAACTGCTAAAAGATGTGTATAATTTCTTAATTCAGTGTCAGCACGTTTGGAACAAAAGAACAAAAAAGTGTGTTTATCTACGATGGTAAAATTATTTATTTTTAATACGATTTTAATTAGTAATATAAAACTTGTACCCCATGTTCTACTACCGTTACCGGTGTGTGGTAGCATGTTCATTAATTATTAAAATACAGTTTCCGCGGTGGGAATATGATTGGATCTGTCGGTAGGGAGAATAGGACTTAGAAACAGCTTCTGTTAATTTATTTGGCTAATATTACTATATTATGAAAGTTATTGATTTATTTAGCTGAATTGGCTATAGTTTACATTCGTTAGACATAATTTTATAAAATGTTTAAGAGTATTGAAATAGTTTGTGTATCAAATACATTTCTGAATTGTGTTATCCTTATCAACATTTAAAGCCTTCACAAAACGGGCTGCCTTCTTCCAAGCATCTCTGTTTGGCAACCATCCATCTAGTCTTGGCTCTCATTTCCTGAACGTCTTCTAATCCATAATACCCTACTTTCACATTTACACGATTCTTTAGAATATCTCATTAAATCTCGCGGAATATTTGCACTCAATGAACACAAATAATATGTAACTTGATAAGGAATGCTATCAACATTTTCATCAATAGCTTAAGTTATCGAAGATACCTATTGAAATATAAAATTACATTCAAATTAACACATCCTATAAACAGCAATTAAATATCTTAACCTGAATGCCACTGATGTACTAGATAACATAAATTAGAAGTATAGCCACATATTACACAAATCTTAACAAATAAAACAATAGAATTCTGTTTTCCATGCAAGCTAATACAAAGCGTAAATATCAAGACATAATAAATTTCAGCTCATGCAAATGAACATATAGTAAATAAGGCTTTGAAATATCTTAATTGCTTACGAAGTGAGATTTGCGGCCAAACGTAAACTATATTAATATTATTTCAGTGTTTAATGTGGTATAAAATTAATTTAATTGGATGAAATACAACAAAATGTTATAATATTCCAGCAATACGTCAAAATAAAACATAACAGTTTACCACAATATAGTAGGAAAACGAGTTTTGAACAATTTCATCCAATATCGCCAACACAGGTAAATGTTTTACGAAAATTCACAGAGTATGACAGACTTGTAAACGCCATCATTATAATACAGTAGTATTGGATCTAATAGAATGGTGCGACTTTAACTTAAGCTAACCAATTTATGCATGGCCAACTTTGACAGATATTTAAAAGTCGTCGACATCCATGGCAGGCTTTGCATCTATAATTCCCTAGATATGCAAGCAAATACTTACCTTTAAGGCGTATGGCTAACGTTGATCATAAAAGTATTAACGAAAATAAAAGCTTAAAAAATTAATTCCTAACTGATTTATTAATACTAAAGATATTTCGCCATTCAAATTTATTCCCAGGATCTTGCGTTGCATTTTTCTTTGGCATATTTGAATTCTGTTCTTTTGTTTTTCTGTTAATGACCATGCTTGGCACCCATATAGTAATACAGGGTATACACAGGTTTCGAGCGTCTGGAATCTGATTTTCTTAGTTAGTGTTTGTCTAACAATATAAACTTTAGGGCCCAAAATGGTATTCAGGTTAATCAGTTCCTTCTTTGTATTTCTTTTTCCATTTTATCTGGAAGGATGTCTGTTGTCCTATTCGCTCACATGCGTTGCCTTAAATATTATTATTATTATTATTATTATTATTATTATTGATGTTGTTATTATTATTATTATTATTATTATTATTTAAGGTCCAAGTATTAGGTCCATTATAAATGATGAAAGGATCAGATGCACCATATTAAACAGTCACATTGTGTAGGGACCAGCATATCAAATGCATTAGATAATACAAGACATCGAACAAACACATTAAAATACAACTGTAATCTAGGCGGGACTTGAACGCGTAACCCTCATGACACCAAGTACCTGTCGCAACGAACATGGTCACCAGAGCCGGTTCATTCTCTTTAATAATTAAAAAATCACCAGTAAATCCTAAACAGCATTTCATAATTTAATTCCGTTATGCAATTTTAATTTCATGATTCTAATTGCATCATTCAGATGCAGATTAAAATTTTGGGAAATGGAAGTACATTGTTACTATATTAATGGCTTTTTGGACAGTTTATTTGAATTTTTTTTATTTGTGTTCATTCCTCTTATTGCGATTATAAAGTGAATTGGTTGTCTTGTTTTATTCTTTATTCTAATTTTGCCCAGTTTATTACGGTGTATTCAGTCAAGGCCTTTCTATGTGAACGAAGACAATAAATGATTCTTCATTATATCACAGTTTTTCTTAATTATGCTTTAATGTATAAACATTTTAAACGCAGGATCTATTTTGATTAAAATAGCATTAATACTTTTAGTCTTTCGCTTATAGTTTTCCCATAGATTTATGCCTAGAATCTGAAAGGCTCCTCCCTTCGATAATTTTGACACATATATTGTTGACATTTTTAAACATGGTACTGGCATTTTAACTGTGTTCTACCATGTATTGGTATATTTGAGAAATCTATTATATAATAGAGTATTTTCACATTTAAAGAAATATACAGTTAATCCATTTATTCCCGGGGTTTTCCCTTATACAATTCCTTTTAAAGTTTTGTTTTATTTATTTTCATCTTTTTTTATCTTTAATAAGTTGTTTCATACTCAATGTATTATCTTTATGGTAACATAACTCTACGTATATGCTATCCACTCTTTTTCTAAGATATTTTTAATCTAAACTCCTATCCTTAATATCATTCTAAATGTGTGCATTGTTTTGTAGGCTATATTCTATTTAGCATGAATATCGTGTTTTGTTACAAATGACTGCAATGACTTCCATGTTTTTTAATTGTAACTGGTATTTAAGTTTAATTTCCATATGGTCTTGATAATATATCTATACTTTATTTGCAATTATTAATTTCAAATTCAAATAATTTTCTTAGTAAATTATGACCATTTTAATACATGTATTCACTCTTAAAAACTTGAAGTCTGGATTTCTGTTTTGTTATTGTCCACACTTCGTTCTTATAAGAGGACATATGTACTATTATAGCTCTAGAATATTTATTTGAGTTTTTATTTTTTATTTTCAAAAATGTTGTAGAATTAATTTTGAAAAAGGTTGAAGAGACGCCTCTACCTATCTTTATTATTGATTTATTGGTTTTTGTTGTAATTTTTTCAGTATCAAATTATTTGTGTGTTTAAAAAACCTTTAAGAATATAATCATATACGTACCTGTATTATATTTTTGATTATTAATTAACTCCCATAACTTTTCTCCGTTAGCATTACCAAAAGTTTTCTGCAGACTGTAAATCTAAAGCGGATTTATTTATTCAATTCCCAACTTTGTTCTATAATCATCTGCAAAGTACACACACCATTTATGGTAAACTTGCTCTGCAAAGCCCAATTATTCTTTTCTTATTCTTTCGAATGTGATTTTACATTATTATTTACATTTTAGCATGTACCTCATAAGCCCAATTATTCCTATATAAGTTTTAGGTAAATTAAATTATCCTTCTTAACCAAAGAAATGTCTTTTTTTTTTTCTTCCCCCCCCCCCAATACTCATATATTACTTAGGCGTCTTCAAGTGTTCAAACAATCCATCGTGTTTCTGTAACTCAGTGTTAATGCCTTCCATTCACAGATTCACAAATCCTGGCGTCGTTTTGTTACCATTTCGTTTCGTTTCATTTTTTTTTTCTCCCCCTCCTGATGGATACTGCAGTTATTTTACAGAGAATCGTTTCTATGTTATTGCGTCCTCAATAATTCTTTATCCCTTTCTGAGTCTTTCTTTTTCCTGCAGCTATATATTATTTGCTACCTTATCAGGCAAGGATGGTAATATTTATCAATGAACAGTTGGTATATAGCGAATGCTTACAGTAAAACTGCTGCCTTTCTGGCCAATATTTATAGCAGGAGTGCCGTATTGCAAATTCTGCCAAAGATCAACACCCATTCCACACTCGTGAGCTACAGAGCTTGCTTGTCCGTACTTTATATTGTGATTTAAGGGGCTAGGGATCTAAAAGAGAGTTTGATAAGATCCCCTTACCAGAAGAGAGAACATTTTTTATTTTAAATCCATCTGCAGACGCTATTTCTCTCTAAGAGAAGTCTCAGGGTTGAACCTACATTTCGAATCCTATAAATATTAAATATTTTATTCTGTGGAACAGGTTCTCCGATTTCAACAGCGCATGTTAATTGTTTTCATTTTTAAGTGTTTATCTCTGCCAATATCCTTTCGTGAATTGTACGTCATTTTACATATTTAGCGTTAATGTCTAGCCACGGTGTTTTAGCTTTTAAAGCGACATTGCCAAGAGAAGACCATGAGGGAGATTAAAGCAGATCTCGTTTAATACGATCCTGCCATACTTAAGAGAGCTAAACGCCTCCAGTAGCTTCTGTTCATGCCCCTTCTGCGTTTCCAGCCACTCCAGCTTTAAAACATTAGGTTCCTTAATCCGATAAATGTACGTTCTCTACCACTTGAAAGATGTACTCCAGGGTTTCTCTACAAGGCAGCATTCATTTTCACAGGAAGTGGCGCAGTTTTAGCTGAGCGGCATACACTGGATATCCGGTGACCTAAATCGAACAGAATGAATTACAGGGTGATATTAAAATGTGAAAGAGGAATTGGGCTGTAATTTCCCCAACTTCACTTTCTAGTAAATTTATTTTATTATTATCCCGTACTACCTTAAGAACAATGAATTAATATTGCAGTAAATTACCTATTTATTTGTTGCATATCCTGGATTAAAAAAGATAAACGATAAATATCAATACAGCCTCAGGCTCCATCCCAATTGTTGATTTGGTTTATTTACGGACCCTCTTTAACATCTCACCAGGGTCCCATTTAGTTCAGGGCGTGAAACGGCCGGTAAATTTTGCTCGGAGGCCTCTTCTTTCAGACTTCAGCCTACGACACGACATTCACGGTTTTACTTTCCTTTCGAAGGAAGTCATACTTAGGATTTTTACGCCCGAAAAGTTTTATCCACACCCTAGCCGGGATTGAACCCACGATCTTGGATCTATGAGGCAAGTATGCGTACCACTAAACCAAAGGAATGGTCCCCTTTCACTGCACAAGACTAACAAAAGTACTGACAGTGTTTATTTTAATTTTTAAAATGAATGCTTAAACGTTTTCCATCAAATTAATTTTACCAGCAGATAAGTTGCATTCCATACAGCTATTTCAATAAATGTATTGCTTAGTGTAACTGTATCATAGCACTGTTATAATCGTAATTATACGGCTCAAGTAGAGCAGTGTTTTTCATAAGTGATAGAACATACAAATAAAAGCACGGACCAGTACTGAATATAGGCCACTGCTTGGTTGTACACAAGGCGCGAGACTTTGGGTTTGTGAGACAACAATGTTTACCACTAAACCACCAGTATTACTCTACAGTACTTGCCCCAACACAAGCAGACAACAAATAACAAGCATAAAGCTACACTTCTCTAAGAAAACATTTGTATCAAACATAAGATATTTTTTCCTCCAACTGATGTTAAGAAGCATGATTCTTAATGGCACAGTACAATACAAAAAGTATCTGTGAAGCAAAATACCATCCTTGCATCTATACGAATTTACTGCACCTTCTTTGCGGTTTTACCAATTGTTTTTACAAAAGTTTTATATCCTAAGTTTTTTGTATAGTGAAAATATTGTATCAGCTTATTTTCACCAACGCCCAATGATTTCAAAACAAGAAATAAGCAATGCATTAGGTGAAAAAAGTATCCTAATGGAAACAGAACTATGCCTACTTTCAGAAAGTACCGAAGTTTTGATGAAACGCGTTGGAAGGAGACAGCGCGTGAAATATTACATAATATATCATCATTTAAGTAGAGAGGGGGGGGTGAATGTACAGAGCTCCGCATCCACGATAAGCAGGACAGAGGTTGCGCTCTTGTACCCGCAACTTAGTCCAGAAATATTACGCAAATAACGTGCTCTATCCTGAAAATATGATGTAAGGCTGTATAAATATCGCACCCATGTGTTCGATATATCACACAATTTAGGCAATGAATAATACATCTTATATGATGTCATAATATTCAGGGACGGGTTCAGAAATCTCCGAGTCAATGGTTTATAGTAGCATTTCTTTTACTGCCGCTGAAAATACAGGACAAGAATTCATATCTCAACTTCTTCTTCCAATAAAAGCTCACCCTCTAACTTTCTTTATATTTCCTCATGCCCTCGACTGACTTTATCCATGACATGGAAATGCCCACCTTTGTGAGACATGACATTCACAAAACGTGGGTCAGATTCGATTTCCTCTAAACTACTGTATCATGATCAAAGGTCGTGGCTCGAGTATTAATGCAGCTATGGTTGTGACATGTCCCATTTGCAACTTAAGAACCAGTGCTGGAGACATTGTTTCGTGCAGATACATGCATGTTTGCTTCGGAGCGCTCTCTGTTGTCTACATTGGTAAAGCAGTGCTGCCTGCAGTCGAAATATGATGTAGTTAATTTAGTTAGGCCTCGCAGTTGGGCGACATTTGCAGTAGAAATAAGAAGGTTTGGCCTCACAGTTGGATCTGAGTTCGATCTGGGGGAGGGTTTTGTTGATTTAAATTAATTAATGGATAGTTGTTGACCTCCTCTTCTTCTGCTGCCTAACATTACTGCAATCGCGGGCTAGCTTCGGTGAGTGCTGGAATTTTATGGCCTGTTTCAGGTCCAAGGGAGAGGACTAGGAACTTAATGAACACAAGCAGAACTCCTTAAAACAAGACCATTTATTTATAGTAAATTGAATTAGGTGTTCGAGGGTCCCCTTTAAGATTTTGAGAAAACGTATGAGTTTGCTTGCAACTCGCCTAATAAATTCGAGTTTATATAAAATGTCCAATCAGTATCTTCCTCAACACTACTCTCCTTTTCGCGGCATACTAGCTATCAGTTAATAGTTTTACGTCGCCTCTTACGAAAACGGTCTCTCGAAGTGCTCTGGTGGAATGCCTCGCTTCTCTTCACGGCGTCTCTTTTTCCCTGTGTCTTTGCCTAATGTCAAGTGCAATTTATGACACCCACAAGGTTCCGTGTCGTCAATAGATGATAATTGACCAGTCTGTTCTGTCTTTTCACAAAACTAGCTTTTTTCTGTCCTTTTACTCAATAACTAACGACCTGACCCTGTCAGTTTTTCAAATTCTTAAGGCAGACCCTTGGCACAAAAGACTTAAAAATATACAAAGGAAAGGACATCTGCTTTTTCTCGTCCCCTTTACAATACACTCTATCTGCCTTATGTCTAAAAGTCTGGTAAACAAGTTACTCTCTTACTTTCGAAATACCTAAAAGACTTAATGATAAATATACATACACATAGACTGTACAAATTGATTACACTAAGGTTTACAATCCATATAATTAATTGTGCTATCTAAATAAATATAAACATGGGGTTAAAGCCATTTTATATTGTCTCATGCCTAGATATATACGCTCTTTGCAACTAAATTATCTTTGAATAATTGTGATAAGTTTAGTTTGATACGTTGAAATATATGTATGTATGTATGTATGTATGTATGTATGTATGTATGTATGTATGTATGTATGTATGTATGTATGTATGTATGTATGTATGTATATATATATATATGTGTGTGTATATTGAATGGTGTTTAACGCCCGTTTTTACTACTGAGGCACCACAGGCGGTGTTGAAATATATAGCCCAACGATTAGGATTAACGAGGAATTTGTGTGTCACTTCACGAAAAACACAACTTTCGAGTCGAAACCAAGATATTTCTGGAAGGAGAAGAAATACTGTTGAGTGTACAAAGCAATACTTTTGAAACTGCTAAAGTAACCTGCACATTCCTTCTGTTCTCATTTGTTACAAATTGTTTACAATCAAATGTCTTTTATACAGTTTAATAATGTCAACGTACTTTCCTTAAGCAACTGCTAATATATCAAAATCTCTTCAAGGGTACTTGCAAGTGTTCAGAAAGGGAGTAATGTAATGAAGTGCCAACCATTTATACCTGTAAAATTGTTTGTTGTAATCTTTTTTTAAGTCTTACCACTTAAAAGTGTGTTGTTATATTTGAAACCGTCTATATTATGTATAGACGTGTGTCATAAGCTGTAACTTCAATGCAAGAATTGTACAAAACAGAAAGATGTTTTGTTACTGAAGCTTGAAAGGCTTGAAATATAAAAACAGTACAAACAGCTTATTGAGATCCCTGTAGTTCACTCCAGGGGTCACACAATGTGGTAAATGTAGCTGGAAGTCAATGAAAATCATCGCTTTAAAACAGAAGGCGGCGGTTCTCTGAAATTTTCTCCTTTAAGGCTGTCTCTTAAGTGGTACAAATTTCAAGTCAATAGTATCCTCATACAGTCGCAGTACGTGCTTCTCTGGGTATCAGCATTCTACTCCCCCTTCAGTCTAAAGAAAGTCTTCCTAAGTATT
This sequence comes from Metallyticus violacea, assembly GCA_030762175.1. NCBI lineage: Eukaryota > Metazoa > Arthropoda > Insecta > Mantodea > Metallyticidae > Metallyticus > Metallyticus violacea. The sequence continues at coordinate 15,029,929 of CM060838.1, read as the reverse complement.
TCGAGAATTAGAACACTCTTTAAATACAATGCATAGAAAAGAGAGAGAGAGAGAGAGAGAAATAACCGTAGAATGAATTGATTACCTTAGCACAAAATAAGAGCATTTGTTTCAAAGTGAAAGAAAAGGAATTAACTGAAAGCAGACTGAAGTAAATGAATCTAAAATGTTAACATTAAGTTCAAAGATAGCAGAAGTAGCCAGATAAATTAAAACTACACATCGAACGCTTAGAAAAGTTCTCCGTTATATTGGAAGGTACATATTTAAAAGATTTTAGCATATGTAGATGAATCATGAAAAATACACCGTTCTTGTGCTTTCAATTTGCTATTTTTGACCTAAATTACTTTATTTTTAAATCAAAATTGTGTTTTAATGCCTTTGTTGTAAAAAAAGTATTTAAATAGATAACAATCTCTTCAAAACAAAAAAATTAATTTTATATTTCAAAGAGAACTATTTTTAATGAAAATGTGCACAGTAGCACGCACAATAGGCAGCAATATACCGAGGGTGCCAAAAATGTATTCACACCACACAGTAGATATCTATTTAATATATTTTAAAGTTGGACCGAAAAACGATAGTAATGTGTAGTATGATCTGTAAACAAATGTGACTCACATACATTATGATAGCGTTGCTACGTGACAAGTAAATCAACAATGAACATATGAAGCCAAGATTATCGTAAATAAGCAATGAACAAATGCAGTTAAGATTATCGTATGATGTTCTGTAAACAGACGTGACTCATATTACGTTATGCAAAAATGGAGCAAATATTATCGTTTGAACAGCGGAAAGTAATTAGGAAGCGGTTGCAATATTGTAACAGTTTGTTGCAATAGTTCTGACAAACAAAATCCAACTAAAATTGGATATTAAGTATGGCTATGCCCGTTTTGCCACATGGGGAACAAACCTGATATAAATAAATTCAATATAATAAGAACAGAGTTGAAGAATAAAAGTATCAAAAGGCATGTAATAGTAATAGAGACTTTTGATAAGAATAAGTAAGTCTAAACCAAAATACAAGTCACAAGGGCGACATTATAGCATGAAAGATGGTAATATCGATTTAAGCAAACAATTCTGATGTCCAAAGAAATCGCCTAACTCAATCAATGTGGCTAGGGATGCCATGGAGATTCTAGAATCGTAAATTTTAAATAAACAACTTGGAGAACATTCTGAATTTGTCCAATATATTTTCCTGTTGTTTTCTACGCCTTTATTTTTCATCTTGTCATTTTCCTTTAAATCAAACAGCTAGAAATCGTTTAGAACATTTATGCTATAAGAAGTACTAAAGAAACATTTAATGAATAAATTCATCCAAAAAGACAAATTGCAGACAAAATGCTGAAGTTAAAATTTAACCTTATAAACTTAATATATGTAAAACAGTTTCCCAAGGTATGCAAGTTTCACCTCTTTTTGTGATTTCTCCAGCATCGTAAAAAATCTATATAGTTTGCATAATTACTTAATATTGCCAGTTTCATGAATTACAGTGTTTTTTATCATCTTGCGAAAACAGCTACATGAAGCTTGCACACATTTGGTGGTGCAGTAAAGATTTATCGGCACTTATCACTGTGAAAACGACTGTCCGACATGCAACGCTAAAATTAAAAAAGGTAGTTCTTTGTACAAGCATGCGGCAAAGCAAACCTTGTGCACAGCAGGAAACAGCAAAAATATTTTAACACAGTGTTTACTTATATTATTATAATTATATATCTATACTAGAGAGCATGCGTAACATTATTACAAACTGTTAGATGTGCTTAGGATTTCAATAATAACTTTTATATAGGATACCATGTTCGAAGGATACTAGGCCTGTTGTTTGAACTGTAGAACAATAATACAATTTGTTGATCATTTAATTTTGAATCTTTGGTTGATATACGAGGTGCATTCAAGGTATAACACCTCTAATTTTTTCTCTCACTAACTGATCTCACGAAAATCATGAAACTTGTGTCACTTCTCGACGTAATCTCCCTGCAGCCGTACCGTTTTTCACAACGTCGATGCCATGATTCCAAGGCCGCTTCGAACATTTCTGTAGGAGTCTGTTTTGACTGATCGCTGATGCAATAGCGGCACTGCTAGTGATTGTGCGATCAAAGAGAGTGTCTTTCATCGTTGGAAACAGCCAAAAGTCGCTAGGAGCCAGATCAGGTGGGAAGGGAGCATGAGGAAGCACTTCAAAGTTGTTTTTATGAAGAAACTGCTGCGTCACGTTCGCCTGGTGTGCTGGGGCGTTGCCTCGGTGAAAGAGCACACGTGCCCGTTTTTCAATCAATGCTGGAAGGGGTTTCTTCTTCAAAACATCTTCGTAGGATGCACCTGTCCTGTAGTGTCCTTTGGAACGCAACGAGTAGAGTAAGGATTACTCGATCGCTGTCCAAGAACATGCTACCATTTTTTTTTCTGCACTAGCGTTTACCCGAAAAATTTTTGGTGGCGGTGAATCTGATTTGTCTTCCTTGGGCTGTCGCACCCATGAACGCACATTAGACACATCCATGACACCATCATCATATGTCTCACTCAACTGGCGATGAATTTCAATCGGTGTCAAACCACGCTAATGGGAAAACGAATGAATACACTCTGTTCTTGTAATGAAAACGTCGCCATTTTGAAGTATCAAAAACAGCCCTCATTCTCGCCGCTGCCGCTAGAGTCCTGTATGCCATACAGTGCTGTCATCTCTGTCACTTATTAACAACGAGTGCCCAAATATTTTAAAACAAACCGCATTTTTATATCTATTTCCAGTTCTGAGAAAAAAAACTTGAATGCACCTTGAATATTATTTTCAAAGAATTTATATTAAAGGTAATCGCTATCAGTAATAATTACAGCAAGTGTTCAAAATCGCTTTCAGAAGTTCCGCAACGTCAACTTTTCAGTCGTTTGACGATGTCCCATTTTATCGCATATGTCATGATTAATTTATTAATCTTTACTCTTCCGATCTCTGAGAAGTAAACGAGCTATTTGAGTTAACTTTCAGGAATCCAGAGGAATAGCTCAGATGAACAGAAGAACAAATCCTTTGAATCGCCTTTTCCAATCCATTTTGCTGAGAGAATCTGGACATACTGAAAGAAATGCGCTGGTGAGCATAACAGATGAAACAAATCAACAAAGTTGTGGCAAATTTTCCATTTGAACGACACGCAAAAAGATTTGGCCCTATCAGATGACTATTCAGTGATCCAGCCAAACATTTACTGAAGGTTGATGTTGATGCTGATCTGAAAGTGAAACGCCTCTGTTCATCTTAAACAACGACTTGAATATACCTGCATCAATTTTGAAAGCATTTTTCCTTTACAAATACTCACAATAAACATGTGCTTAAAATGTTCAATCTTAAGGCTACCTACCACCATAGAGTCTTTGTCAGAAAAAGTATTGTTGCATGTCCTGGACCGGAAATTACCTTCTTTGTTCTTAACTTTCTGATAAAGGTAGAGAAAAAATTATCATATTGTCATGCGCTACGACATCCAAGAAAATGAACGTAGCTCTAACTATATGATTATTAACATACTCTCTTGAGTAAGATGATAAGAGAAATTTTGTTACCTTAGACATCTGTAATTCATTAAAGCACATTAAAATGTATTGCATTACCAGATTCCAAAAGAAGTACAGCTATTACACCAAACGTTCTGCAAATTACTTTCATGTGTTTTTTAACTGGCTCCTTCGAGCGGGAGATGATGACACCAACAGTCCGACCTGCTTGGGAGTTCGTCCCAAACTGACTAAACTGGATGCGTTCGCCATACTACATTAATTGCTACATTAAGCGGGTGACCTTAAACCATTAATCAGGTTAAGTGTCATACCCTTTGTCTAAAGAAATTTCTACACCACCTTTGTAGTGGACGTTTTAGCCCCAAAAATGATGAGACAACAATACGCACTACAATTACTTAAACAATGTATATACCACACTTTAAGTTCTACTTCGAGAAACTTTACAAAATATAATACAATAAAACTGGCGTGATGTTGGGTCTCTTGCCGCTCCGCTTTTGTACACATGATTGAAATACTTGCAACTAATAAAGAATTCGACGGTAATGAGAGGGCATTGTTTGCAATTTAGTTTGAAACGCTCCAATATTCTAAACTTAATTTTTAAAACTTCAGCATACGCAGTTATTTTCACTTTCAGAATAAAAGTTAACATTTAGTCAAAACTAATATTTGGAATTCTTTAATACAATCAATATATTCGCGTAAAACTATATTTTTTCTTAAAATTGTTATTAGTGTTTTTAAATATGTAAGATGACATGCTTCAATTTATTGTGGCAGATTTGTAAGATATAATTTTTGGCTTAGTTATCAAAAATAATATTTTTATACTGTGAGTCATATTTAATAGGATTCAGATGTGCAAAGCAGTAGACTTTTAATTTTGAGTTGAGTATTATACAGCTATATATTACACAGGCAGTTAATTCAGGCGATGTTCTGTCATATGTATCTCAATGTATTTTCTGATGGCTCTTGTAATTTTTGTTTATATAAAAATGATTGACGGATTTTGTGCAGTCTGTTGTTGTCTCTCTCTCTCTCTTTCTCTCTCTGTCAGTCTGTCTTCAACAGTCACAAATTTCACATTGAACAAATAGATATCGGTATGTGGTGTATGGGAGGAAAAATCAGAGAGCTTATAAAAGTCACTCATTGCCATATTACAGCAGTAAGCAAGCTGATAACACCGATAAGCTTCCTTTGCCGCAAAACTTTTTTCCGCCTATCCAGTTACGGTAATTTTCCTTTCTGCAAGTGTCTCTCTCTGCATTTGCACATAATATCATATTTCTCCGTTGTAGAAAGTTTTTTCATATATATTTTAGTTTATGTTACCTTCTCTATTTTCTTCATCACGATTATCCTGTTGAATAAGTTTTGTCAGGAGGGTTGATCTATCTTTTGGCAGTACTAGACCATTCTTATATTCTGTAGTTCACTGTCAATATTTCATTTCTCCTTTCCCCTCTTCAATGTGTTATTTAGAAAGCAATTGTAGGCATACGTTTAGAAGGAATTTATCTTGCTTTTTTATTTTAATTGTATTAAATATTCTTGAAACTAGCTAAAAGTGACCCATTTCCTTATTAGTTTTAATTTAAGAATTAAACGGCTACCAGTGTAAGACTATGAGGATATATTCTATACACATTCCTTATATTCGCTTGTGAACAAGTTCTATTTTCGAACCGCCAGCTGTTTCAGTTAACTAGGGCTTAGTCAGTAATTTCAAAGCTTAGAACACATGCAACTCAGGAACCAAATTAGAAGCATGAGCGTGTAGAAACGACAATGGAGTAACAAGAACTCACTACGCAACAGCTGGTTCAGATTACATGTCTCTGAATAAGTAATTTATGTTCCATGTTAGGTCATCGAATCTATCGGGTTTTGTGTTAAATGTGGTGTATACTATAGGGGTTTTGCACCAGTTGGCTGTATTCTATTCTCTGTGATCACGGAATAGCTCGAACTATATAAAATCTAATTTTACAGGAATACGTCAACATTATACGCTTGGCATATATAAATCTATCGATTTTAGGGGAGAAATGTCAAAAGAAAAATAAAAAAGATACACGATACCTAATTCAAACTAGCGTTCAAACACTACTCAAAAAAAATCCCAGAATTTCCAGAAGAGCATTCTTTTTATAAATATTTCGGCATTCTTTGTTGAAACAGCTAGCAGCCTGGGTACCGCATTTTGTTTCTTCACATTTGTATAACACTTAGGTACATCTCAACAATGTGAATAAATGCCTATAGACCACTTTTTCTTTGCCGTAATCAGAGATGAATGAATGAATGGCATTTAACGCCCGTTTTTGCTACAGAGGCACCACAAACGATGGACACTGGTGATACATGAGATGAAATGATATTTTGGAAAAGGATTTATTTTTAAAGAAGGAATCGTTCCAGGCCTAAGTTTTAGGGTACCTTCCCGGCATTTGCCATTTATGAGGACTGAGGAAAACCTGGAAAAAACCTCAGTCGGGGAGGACGGTTTTGGCGGAATTCGAACCCCAGACCTCCCGCTAACGAGTCCGCGCCTTAACGACCTCGGCCACCCATGGCGGTTATAATCAGAGATGCTAACATCTAAAGAAGTAGAGATTTTTAAAAATACACTCAGCTATGTGTGGGGGATACTCCAAGCAATTATTCGTAGGTAATGGAATACGTCAAAAGCGTAAAAAAAGCATAATAAAATACTTATTCACGTACAAAAAGGCTTCGTTACTCTTGTACTTTATATATATCTAATATCCGAAACAATGTGTCCAATCAAATTAAAGCAAGGAACTGCGCAGTTTCTCTCAGATACTCAGAGGTGTAGGTTGTTTTATGAATCGCCATTTTGCTCTCTTTAACTTGGAGCGTTTCAAGGCTAGGAGCTATGAGCGAAATCATCTCTGTGGCAGAATACTGGATGCAATCAGAGGTGAACCAGAATATGGCCGCCGGAAATGAAGCAGCACAAGGTATGCGGAGAGGGAGAAAAACTGTTGATGTGATCCCCAAAGCCGTCAGACTCCGAGGCCATTAGCGTGTGTTGAAAGAAGGGGTCTAATGGATATCGCCTTACAAAAATAAAAAGATATAAAAACCCGGCAGGAAAGGCAACGGGATTTTTACCGTTTTTAGGGTATAATATTTTTATTTTTTATAGCCTCGCTCCCGTAGTGTGGGGCTGTGCACTTGCGATCGATGACTCCGGTTTTTGCCCTAGTCTTTCGTTCAGAGAATTTGGAGTAAAAACCACGTACTTAAAACGTTTTCTGTAAGTTTTAGAACATGTTTCATTAAAGAATCTTACAGGTCATTTATTTCTACAGTAATCAATTTCTTTTACAACTGACGCATGAAATTACGCTTTTTTTTTTTTTTTTTCCCCCAGAACTACAGTAACTTACCAAATGTTATACTTGATTTCCACCAGGAACATTCTTTATGACTGAGGTCCACTGAATGGCAAATGCTGGGAAGATGTCCTAAACTTCGACCTTCGACCTTCCTTCTTTAAAAACGCGTCCTTTCCAAATCTATACAATCACTTGTAACAGCCTTGTACATCGCCTGTAATGTCTCAGTAGTGAAAACGGGTATTAAACGCCAATTCATAAAATTTTACGTTTATTCAGATATGACTTATTTTTACATATATGTATATAAATTAATTAAAATGCAGTTACACTGTCGGATTATAACCCATAATGAATGTTGTACATTAATGCGATCATATCAGCAAATAAGTGTCATCGTATTAAAATATATAAATAAAGATATTGGAAGGCAAAATTTATTTAGCCTATAAAATAATGAAGCTTTATATACATAAAACTATAAGAAAAATATATATTTCAACCAATAATATGTAAGTAAAATTAACAGAAGTTACAAAAAATATTAATGCTATTGAGAGTCAGAGAATCTCCTTATGACAAGAGCCGCCGATTCTTTCGGAAGAAATGTTAGGTGAAAGACAAGAATTTCCTACATAGATGCTGGCAAAGTATTGCCACTGAGGGGCATCATTTTTAACATCTCTTATAACACAAGTTAGTGCCAATAATTTTCAGTTTTAAATACAGTAAAAGTTTATGTTTTCAATAAAAACTATAAATACTAAAATAGCTTCACGCGCGGCGGTTTTATCTTCGTTTTTCCGCTTAGGAAGTTCAAGTAACCTCATTGTACACATAATTATATTGCTTATAATATAATCATATAGATGTGATTAAAACTTTTTAAGTGACTCTGTAAATCTATATTTTGGTACAAATTAAGCATTTTTTTTTTTATTTTTTATTGTGGGGGTAACTTTTTACACGCAGAATTGAAACATGTTCAACATTTTGCTCAGAAAATGTGCTGTTGCATGCTGCAAATCTCCCCTCTGCCTGAATTAAAAGGTAAGCAAGATTGTTGCGTAACAGCAGTTTTTGTACCTATTTATACAATGTTGTAAAGGTGTAAAGATACAACAACAAAATAATAATAATAATAATAATAATAATAATAATAATAATAATAATAATAATAATAATGTAACTATTAAAGCTTTCACGGCTGGTGTTAATCCAATAAAATGAGATTTCCGGGCTTATCGGCTTTTGGACCACGGTCAATAAGCCCGGAAATCTCATTTTATTGAATAATAATAATAATAATAATAATAATAATAATAATAACAACAACAACAATAATGTAAATTGTTAAGAAATCAGTATAAATATTTCACGGTGTAATAAAATATGCAAATAAATACCAAACAATGTTACACGATTAAATTTGTCGCATCTGCAATGTCCATGCATGCAAGTATCGAACAAATGTTATTTGTTTGAACAGCCTATAGTTCTGCACGTTCTTCATGTAATGTTTCTTTCAGTTTTCATTTCCCCTTCTCTTCCCTCGGACTGTTCATCTCCTCTCTTATAGCATGTCATTCTGATGTCACTGCAACGTGATTGGGTTTCCTTTCCAAACCCGGGTTTCTGAGCTTGCATGACATGGTGTGTGGGTTAGAGAAATGTGATTTATGCACTTGTTGTGGCGCAGAGGTGACCCCTCTCTAAGATAACTCCACCCATATTCCATATTACCCTATTACAAAGCCACGACCGTAATAAAATATTTCACTATGTGTAAAGCCATATTCATGTCATACTGCTGTTAAAAATATACATTATATTGCGGAGCTGCGATATCAAACTACAGGGAACCAATAAAGGTATGCAAAAAAAAAAAAAGGGGGGGGGGAATATGGCTTCCTCGCTATAAAATAAAAATTATAGATCCTAGGACTGGAGATTACGAGCTAAAGGTTAAAGGGTCAAGGGAACGATTTCTGCATGACAATAAACTTTGTTTGTAGTCTTAGATATCAGCAGTAATTCGTTCGGGAGTGATTTGGGGAAAGAAAAGATTAGAAGAGTTAAACAGAAAAAGATCTTTAGGAACAGAGTGACTAATATAAGTTCTAAGACAAAAGAACATGAACATGATAGAAAAATATTAGCATTTCAGTAAAGTGAAATATAAAAGTTTATAAAAAAAGTTACTCAAATAATGCCTGGGCATATGAGAGGTCTCTGAAACAAAGCAGGTAGTACTTGTATTTCATGAATAGGTCTCTGCCATCTAACGGTGACAAACCAACATACGTCACGCCATTCTTTTCCGAGATATGCAGCAATTTTCTGTTTCACAGATTTGTTTATCTCTGTAATAATAGAAAAATGTATTTATTTTACTTCTATATGTGTTATGCTTTAAACAACTGTGCATTTTAAAAGTTTTGAGCATGGTGTTTTGTCAGAAAATGGCAAGATAATGACGAATGTTTATATTCTCTTGCCCCAGATCGCGAGAGATACTCATAAGAAATGCCTAATGGATGAAAGAGAATTTTAGAATGATCCAGGAAGAAAAACCATGCGTTTAACTGCACTTTTAATAAAAATAATGATTGTTGATTTCATTTCAAGTTCCTATAAACACCAAGTTTAATTAATATTTATACAGCAGTGTTCAGTAAGAAATGAGGATTTTTTGAAATACATGAAAGTGTATTTCTGAAAAAGAAAAAGTAGAGTTGCAGCTTCTAGATATGTATATTTTACAGTTCAAGCACTGCTAAACACGTCTATTTAACTTTATCCCGCATGTAAATAAAGAGAATATTATCAAACATGTCAATTAAGTTATAGCCTAAAATAGCGAACTATATCAACGAAGGTTCTGAAGGCCTTTTTTCTTCTCTCCTTTAAGGCCAATCGACAAACGAATGCATTAATGAACTCGCACGTGCCCATATCATGATGAAATAAACTTTAACCTGAGCAGTATCTCCAACCTAACCTAGTTCAGAATAATGTGTTGCATGAACTCCGGATTCGTCAACGCTATCACGCATCCTACTTCACTTGTTAATGAAAGCGAAGCTTTTCTGAGATTGTTTAAATGTATAAGGATAAATTATGGCCAAGAACATCCGGTACTGCCATATAAGTAGTGAGGTAATCAGATACACAGTATAGGATCATTCCTGGAAAAAGAATTCCTTTCCAAAAACTTTTAATTACTTAATTTCCTAAGAAGTTTTTCGTCTTCCTTTGATACTGACTCCATGCTGGATAATACGGAAGAACATTTTTAAAATATTTATTTGGCTGCAATTCCCTTTATTCATAAACTTTTACGCATTCTTTTTATTAATATTTAATATACACTTTATATTTTCTGAATTACATGACGTAACCTAAAGAAATTATTCTAATTTCGTATTCTTTGTAATATATTATGCAAAGGTATTCCTATAGTGCATTCGGCGCTCCACCTTCGCAGGGATTAGATTGCAAGACTCCCGCAAAAGTGGATGATCAATGAATTGCCAACCAAAACTTATCTCTTAAAATTCTTGACCACAATTCAATCCATGGTTAGGATTAACATTTTTCTTCCGTTTAAAAATGGAAAAATTGTCATATTTGTACGATAAGTTGTGCATTAATAACCAAAAAACTGATATTAGTTATTAGGTTATCACTACTTAGATATACCGCCACGGGTGGCCGAGGTCGTTAAGGCACGGACTCGTGAGTGGGAGGTCTGCGGTTCGAATCCCACCAAGACCGGCCTCCCTGACTGGGGTTTTTTCCAGGTTTTCCTCAGTCTTCATAACTGGCAAATGCCGAGACGCTTCCTTCCTTAAAAATATCCTTTCCCAATTTATCATTTCATGTATCATCAGTGTCCACCGCCTGTGGTGCCTCAGTAGTGAAAACGGGCGTTAAACACTAATCAAAAAAAACTACTTAGATACTTATAAATAAATTGTGATATGAGCACGATAAACTTTGCACTGATAGGCAAAAAATCTGATGTGGGTTATTAGATAACCACTACTTAGATGTCTATAAATATACAATTAGAGCATGTTTCCTTGTTATGTTTGACGGACAAATGGTACATAATTGCTATATGCATTTTCGGATAGCGTACCAATTGCGGAAATTCGCTAATGTTGTGATAGTGATGAGTATGATTAGTTGAAGATAAAGACTTGAAGAAAGGCGTGACTGGAAACACCGAAGTTTTCCAAGGAAACCTAGTCAGATGTTACTAGGAAAATTGAAAACTCTAAATATAGAAATATTGGGACCAATTTGTATGCATAATTAAATAAATTAAACCAATAAAAACTACAATAAGTAAAATATTTAATAAATATACAATATTATTACCATTAATAAGAGTTTAATTCGGTAATTGAAACGATAAAAATATTAATAAAAATTTAAAAGTCAAATATATGAAGACTATAAAATAGAACAAATAAACCTACGCATCCGACAGTGCTGCAGTTTACAGCCACTGTTTATTAATATTTATATAGATGTATTGTAATACAAGGGATGGCTAACATCCCATTTTTCATTACGAATTTTAATATAGAAATGTTTGCTGTAACCCATGTTTGTTGATGAACAGATTATTGTTTCTAACTCGGAGAATCATTTACAGAAATCAACATATGAAATGAATAAAATAGCAACGGAATACAATATGCTGATATCCGTGAATAAAAATAAAGGTATAAGGGAAAGAAAGTGAGAGATGGAAAACTGTAAATAAGATAATAGAACAAACAGAAGATATAAGTTTTCAGTGATGTCGGTGCCGAAACTATATGGTAGTGAAATTCGGATGATGCAAGAAAAATTACAATATACTACAAGAATGAGATGAGATTTCTAGGAGCAATTGCAGAATATAAAAAAGTACATAAATTAAAAAACAAGAGAGGAATTAACATAACCAAAATACTAAAGAATATAATTGATAACTGAACGTACAGAAGATAAACCTTGAAAGACCACCACAGTATTTTTAGGAGTATAACCAAGAGAAGTGAGAGGACGATGACATGAGAAAGGTTAGCAGATTGCTACAGGCGGCAATGTCTGAAGCAAGAAGGAAGAAGAATGTGGAAAATGTTCCGCAATATCATCCTGAAAATTTACTGTTAACTTGTGATCTTCTCTATCATGCACACCTACATATATCTAGCACTCCACAGTTAATATTTTGTAAACGACTTTCATTTATTAACCCCCTTTTTATGTTAAATGTGTTGCAGAAGTTGTCAACACTTATTTACTGAAAATAGCAGAGCTAAAAGTCAGCATGAAATTTGTGGAGCCACAGAGAACACAATGTGGAAGGTAATACAGAGATAGTAATCTCAGAAAGGGAGAATTTAAATCGCTTGCCTATTTGCTACCTTGGAGAAAGAAATAACTTGACTTCATAATTTTTCTGCCGCAAGGTTGTTTGGTGCCTGCCGTGGTCTGCAGAGATTAAAGTAATGAAACTCTACAGCTAACCGCAGTTGTGTTCCAAAACGAGGCAGCTAACGATGTATAAAACTTATGCAGAATAATTAGGTCTTGCGTAATAAAACCACATGGGAGCGATTTCCATTAGCCATTTAATTATTTCGATAATTATAGAGAAACATGACAAAACCCTTTATGTCAGGCAATTAAACTGCAACAAAATAAACAAATGGATGTACAAGTACACAATTGCTGCATAACAAGCAAAAAAGTTTAAGTACCACAGCATGTGCCCCTGCAAAATCCCAGGTTGTGGGTTCAACTTCCCATATATACCCAGGTTTCATGATTCGGGTGGTGGTAAAATAATCCTATTCAACTGCTTCGCTCGGCTTGGATATTTAAACTGAACGTTTTTTCATATGTTTCCAGAAAAATGGGGATATATTTTTTTGTAATTCAGGAAATAATGCTTACTATTGAAATTTCAGCATGTAATACTGTATATTCTATAACACAATAATAATTTGGAAATGTTCTAAACGTATACAGCTGGGAAATCAGTGTATATGCAAGAATAAAACTGATAGCATTTAAGTTTGCACATAGAGAGAAAATGAAAAATATCGACTTAATAAAAATTATAATAACTTTACTAATTACCATACGAGTGCAGAAATTGTCCACACTCTTTAAACTTCAATTTAGTGACGATATTATTCACTAATTTCTAAGGAATTAGCCTGGACTGATTTCAGTAGGGACTCCGGCGATATTTCAGTAAGAGCTTGTCGAATGCGCGACATAGGTAATTGAAGGGCTCAATTTATTTACATTTGTGAATAAATTGAGATAGCCAATACTCAGGCAAAGAGAAAGGTCAGCACTTTTCGCAGTAAGCGTAATTAAAACACTTTGTTTTACCAACCGCAAGTGCAAATGCAGATCAGGAAATGCATTATACATCTGAAATGTCAGATAATTTTATTGTAGATCTTACTTTTTAAGAGTTAGAAGAATATTCACGTAAGGTTATTCTATAGTAATATGTTGTACCGCATTGAATCGTTTCCAATGTTATATATACTTTTTAATGTTAAGTTAGAATGCAGATGTATCGTTTTACAAGCAATATCTGCGGTCGTTTATTAATGATTATTAAGCTTCGTTGTGAATCTGGATAGAAAATGTGGCACCTTACGCACAGAACATGCTATAGGTTCCTGCTTAAACGAAACGCATGGAACAGAAAGTATTTTCTGTCATATAACACGTCTCATAATTTATGGTGGTGAATGTGCTGGACAGAAAAAAATTATAGAATAATATGTTTTCCGCATTCAAGGCAAAGTCCTAAAGCAGTTTTTGTCGCTTGTTATCTCGTTCTAATGTACAATTTTAACATGTGAAAGGTTTTTTTTTTTTTTTTTTTTTTTTACATAACCCAAGTGTTACGTTCCTTGCAGTCAAGTTTTGGTAGGAACAATCAAGGTCACTGCCGAGACTAGAACCACGGATTTTCACTAGCCGTGCCATACAAACCACCGTGCCCTACTCGAACATAGCAGTGAATATCCCCCTTCTGAGTGTGTGTGTGTGTGTGTATATATATATATATATATGTAAATTAACACTAATAATAAAAGTAGATAAAGATAAAACACTGAGAAAGAGTCACACTTGCAATTTATTAGTGTTAATTTGTTACATTGTTAATAGTGTTTCTTTATTTTTATTTTTCATTAATATTATATATATATATATAATATTATATATATATGGGCCCTGATCCCTATTCCACATAAATATGGTCTAATTGCTTCATTGGTGCACCCAGTGACCCAAGTGTTTCTCGATTGCATTGCATTGTATTGTATTAAAGTTGACCTAAAGTTTATTTTGTTATAATCAATAGTCAGGAAGGAAAGTGCATTTACAAGCTAATGTAGCGAAGTTATTTTAACTAAGATACAGCACTTGTTAAAGTAAGAGATTGAATTATTGCTTGTGTCCTACTAAGTATTGATCAGCAATTCAATTATTACAAGGTTAACTGGCAATGCTAAGATACGTTTACACCAACACGCTTGTTAAATCAAAATTGATTGATATACGTAATTGAAATTTAATTTACATCTGTTTTATACACTTATTATTGTTCAGTAAATTACACCCATTTCCCCATTATTGGAAACTGTAAACCCTTCTTCTCCCCTATTGTAAAATCTTTATTATCTTTTTTTTTTTTTTTTTTTTTTAATTTTATTCTGCAATGCTTATATCCCGATAACTTGATTCAATAACAGGACATAATATTGCAGATTAATTTTTATTTATTCCTCTTTTATATTTACCAATCTAATTATCAATACAATTTTAATTCTGCAGATTTTAAAATTTACAGTTCTAATACTTTAACCAAACAAAACTAAAACTTCAAAGAACTAAACCGGTACTACGGCTATTTTAACTATGACATAATTAAACCTAACCTAAATTAATTAAATTATAATTATAATTAAACCTATAATTGCTACTGGATACCCAGCAATAATTACATTTTGAAATAATTTACAATTTTTTTACAATTTAACATCTACAATGTTCATTTCTGCTGACGTTAGCTATCCGGGCTGCTCCCCACCGGAATTCCAGGCATTAGGACCTGAACATGAGTGAGGTTGCTGCATAGCTGCTTGAGATCGGCAACATTGTAAACCTACCCCTCTAAGGCATGTCCTGGGGATTTTCCTTCCATCATACTCCCAAATTTAAAACTTGTTCTGGCTGAGTAATGTTAAAAATGTGTTCACGAAATTCTTTGCGCATTTAGGTGTTTTGCTAAACTTTCATTATACCAGATCAAAAATAATACACATATGAGAGTTTCGAGCTATAACGTTGGCATTCGTATTGAACTTAGGCCCCTTTTCAGTTACTTCTTTCACAGCTTACATTGAAGTAAATAAGTCAAGAAAGAGCGGGAGAAGACAAAGTGCATTTGCAGCTGTGTACACAACTCTCTTTCTTCCGACTGGAAGTTTACGTTGTTACCAACTTAAAGATTTTTTAATATTCCTGAGTGCATCCATATATCATCGTTACCATATAAACAGATAATTATCAAAAACTATTTTCTGAATACATCCAAATATCACATTTTTGCGGTACAAGACGATGTTTGAAACAGACAAAAAAAATACATAAAAACAAACGCTAGTATACTGCCTAAAGATTGTTTAAGAAACCAGAAATTATATTAAAGTACGGAGGGAAAAGTTTATGGTGGAAATCAATATATAATTTAAAAATCAGGTAAAATTCTGTGAAGCTTTATCACATGTTTGCTTAATGGAGGATAGAAAAGTGAGATATCCTGTACAATGTGGCCGGTTTTATGCACCAGTTCATACGAGTAACCGACAAATTACTCTTTGGATTGGACAACAACCACTAGCTTGAAAGTGACTTACTGTGTTTGAGATGAAAAATTAATAGTTTCCATTACTCAAGCCTACTTTCACCGTGTTCTTAATTAGTATTGCGTGACGGCATAGGGCCAGGAAATAAACAGGTGTATTTGCATGACGACTCAGGGAAAGTCGAGATAATAACCGTGCACAAAAACAATGCAATACTGGGTGTAGACGAAATTAATGAGGGTACCGTACACTATAATAATATTAAACATATATGTACCTATATATTCTGCAGATTGGTGACTGAGCAAACGGATACAGTACTTTACCAAACCTCAGGTATCTTTTACACATTCTCTTGTACTTAATTGTTGCAAGCTATTTCTTATCATAGTGTCAAAGCGTAAGGTGAATAGATATTCAGTAACTGTAACAAGAGAAAGTTTATGGAATAAAGGTTTAAAAGCCTGTGGAGACTTATTAGAACAGACAAATACAGGAACATCCAAAGTATTACCATCAATAAATAAATATGAAAACCTAAGAATACCGTGTGCAAAAACATGCCATTAATATGCAAAATATGAAACAACTTGTGCCGCAATCTTTCTGCTTCTATATATATGCTCTAAATAAATCAAGTTTATTTCAATAGACATATTACTGTGACACAATAGAATACCCAGATGCTTTCTGTTTGTGTACACTGTGTACTAACAAAAGATTGCGTAAAATATCTGTTTAAGAACAATACTATGCTTGCAGAATGTTTTATTTACCAGAATTCTGTAAAACGTTCCAGAATATAAAGTTCTCCCTCTAAACTTCATAATCCGCGGGGTAAGCTCTCAGAATATAGCAGTTACAATTATTATGTGTTTGCATGTAGCTCTCCAACCCCCACATGATTTTCAGCTCCGATTTTATCTTCAGTAAAGCTTTTTTTGTGCACTCCGAAAGAATCAGCTGCCAATATAGGACCAGCAGTAAAAGCACACATAATATCTATTACTAATGTGTCCGTCTACTCCCCTCCTACCTTCATGTAAGATTTGCTGACATTTAGAATAGTATTCCTCCGCTGACATGTTTTAATGAAGAGAACGATATTACCTATACCCTTTCCTACTATCCACTTTTGTAGATTCAGACACTCACAAAAGCAAAGTGTGCACCTGCCGTTTTCTCATCCTTCTAAAGGCTATAGGAAAAAAGTTCTAATTACACAGGGGGTGTTAGAAAAGCAAGGGTACAATGTTCCTTCTCTCCTAGGTGCAAACGAGGTAAACATTAAGATAAGCTTTACACAAAAGAGAAATGAATTGGCAATGAAACACTTTTGTTAATTTCGACACCTCTGCTAAAAAGCATGGAAAGAACAATAAAAAAAAACATGTCCCTTTAAGAAATAATTAAATTGAAATCAAGCTTGTACTATTTAAGATATGGTTGTATAGAGAATGTTTGTATCACCACCACGCTCACACTAATGAGCCTGCGACTCTCAAAGGTTGCACCTCCGGGAGGAAGGGACCAACGGAGGGAGACAGAAGCGGTAATTTACGGAAATACACGGGGTCCCCAATGTTTTCCGTATCTTTTTATGTCCCAGATATCGACAGTTTCGCAAAAGTCACAACGGTTTTCCCTAACGGTGAGCCCCAAGGTAACCCCCGAGTAAAACTCGCCAGACACTGGGACAGAAACCTTCTCCAAGGCGAAAATCCATCGCAACACTGCACAGCATCACCCAACTACTCTACGGCCAGCTCTATGGAAGGAAATGATATGAATGAACAAACGGAAAGTTCGTAGATTGCCTAAGTGAACATGGGAGACACGTAAAAACCAACGGCCAGGATGACTGCCCGCAAGAGTACTCGAAACCAGCCAATTCAAGTTCCAAGAATTACCGCCTGATAGTCATCTTTATATCTGACATGCATTTGCCTCACAACTCCAATCCACCTTGTAAAATGCTTCAAAACTTCCTGGTCCACAGAATTGAATTAAAGTTTAATTTTTCCTTCCTTAAAAATTATTCAGTCGTGATGTCTCAGCCGTAAATAAGGGCGTTAAACAAGCTATAAATGGCGATCTCTATTACTTTGTAATGAGCGCTTGATTAAAAATATATTTGTTTAACACCTGTAGATATATCTTACATTCATATATAATGAAATTTAATTACAATAAAATCCACAATGAATGTTTGAATATTCAAATTTGCTCGAATTAAAGTTAAAGTGCCTGTATTATTTATTCCTTAAATGTATAACATATTTTAAAAAATCCGATTATGTAACTATAATACTAAATGTTGCAATAATACGTCAAGCGCAATTCCCTGTTCTTAAATGCTGCTTAATTCTTTCTTAGAATACAGCAAAATATTAGGGATATGATCTACCTGACATGAACCACGCTACATAAAACTTTTACAGATTCAACTACGAAAACTTAGCATGATTTACATGAAAAAGGTGGTTTTATTTTAAATTTTAATGTTTAATTATAGAAGAAAAGTATGCTTAGAATTTTAGCCAGAACTTTAAACCAAAACATAGACATATCTGAGTGTTAAATACAATTTCTAAAAGCGAGTAATGAATTTCCCATGCATTCATCACTCTCAGTCCTAATGGCACCAATCCTCCAACTTTATTTTCCACGAGCTTGACTTTTACTACAAATTCTACTGCAGTTATTCATCATGCTGCAAAGTTTTCATCTCCCACAAACCTATAGCGCGGTGCAATGTGGTTCCATTATTTAAATTAATTTCTGCCCAAAAGTTCAAGAACGTGGCATGGCTTACTCACGCCGCATTAATGAAACCTTCGAAATGAGTTCTTTATCCCCTGTTTTCCACAGAAAATTACAAATGTGATATAACTGGAAAACAAAGGGAAAACGTTGGTAACGATATAGATCGTTAGATCTATAGAAAATTAAAAATCCAAATCCCTTAATACATAGAAGAAATTTTTAGGGAACATCTACTCTCCTTGGCATGTCAGACTAGAGCACTGTTGCCAAGTCGCAACGTCTCAGTTAAGTCACCGTTAACGATAGTGCTGAGGACTTATTTACATTTTACTCGGAAACTACGGTCATGTTTACTTTTTCAAAGTATAAAACATGAAATTTTAAATCTTAGAATGCATAATAAATGAGTGACAGGGTTGAGCAGCATATGTTATACAAATGTATATTTTTAATTCTGTATAATAGAGTTTTGAAGTTAAGAAGTTCCATGTAGTGAGCAGAGAAATTTACTGACGAAGAAGAAAAATTTCAAATGAAATATATATAGTATTTTATAAAAGTAAGAGACATAGACCTTCCTTAGACGGTTTTCAATTTTGTTCATTCAGTGATGTAAATAGATGTCTATCCTAACTATAGATTTGCACCCCGTACTTCATACAAATATTAAATACCATAAAAAAATTAATTCCATAATTAGAGAGGCATTAAGTGCAGAAAAATGTCAAAAGTTGTACTGTTTCCAACTTTTTAGAGAATTAATATTCGAGTTCCATGCTGGGCATGAAAATCCTCTTATATATTTGACGACCAATATCACTATAACGAAGGGATTTATTTAATATCGTCAAAATTGCAAAGGGCTGTGATACATATCAAAACAGCTTTAAAACAATAAATAAATACATTTAATTTTCTCCAGTTAAATTTAAGCATCACAGCAAAGAGTACAAACTCTTGGATATCAAATGCATATACAGAACTTATGGGATGATAGAAGTTGTTTCGTATAATAAAGTGTTTGTAAACGACAAAGTGAATATCCGTTCATTGAATGTCGTGTACAGAATGTTTCAAACTTACAGCTTCAGAAAAAAATTCTCCAATGGAAAGAGTAAATATTAGGGTTACTGAACTTGTGTCAAAATAGTTTTACTGACCAGTTCGATATTTATTTTTCCAATGCCAGCTCCTTATGAACTTATGGGTATCCTACCTTTGAAGTGGCGATAGTATAGCGAAGTGTTGAGGCCAGGACCCCACATTACGTTGTCTTAGTGGTGTTAGTGAAGGTGGTATATAGGCATGGTTCAGCAAGGAAGCCCTGAAACCTATACGGTGAAAGTGAAAGTCAATGGCTGTTGACTAACTTTGGTAATATGGTTGATGTTCACTAAAACGAGTAATGAAACGTTTTATACAATCAAAGTTCGCTAGTGAGTTTTAATT
The DNA here is from genome assembly GCA_030762175.1 of Metallyticus violacea. Taxonomy (NCBI): domain Eukaryota; kingdom Metazoa; phylum Arthropoda; class Insecta; order Mantodea; family Metallyticidae; genus Metallyticus; species Metallyticus violacea. The sequence continues at coordinate 15,009,861 of CM060838.1, read as the reverse complement.
TCGCTAAAAACTTCAGTAAATTTTAAACATTCATACTTTTTTTTTTAAGACGACACACCCCACGTTGAAATTTTCATTGTGTCCGGTTGCATTTGTGATTGTCTGTGATGTACAAGTTGGTATATATACTACTGCAACTTATATTAAAAAAATGAACTAATATTAATTTTGCATCCTCTAACGTAAATGGATCACATTCTGCATAGGAACCAAACCACAAATATGTGTAAGAATTATATCCATGATTAATGAAATGCAGGATCTATTTTTATTTGCTTGAAGTGACCTGTTACACTCATTCATGATTTTTTAATTTATGTTTCGTTTTAACAAGTTAGGTATATTGTAAGATTGTTCCTTTCTACAGAATGAGATCCAATTGCGTTTCTATGAGCAACTCATAATTAACGATATGCAAAGAAAGTTTATTTAAAATAAATATCCAAAAATAAGGCATTCATTCCAAATTTTTGGAAGCATTACGATATACTTGAGGTAAATGTTTGTATTGAGTCTTTGTTAACTATTTCGTTTATAATAAAGGTATATAATTTTGCATGATCGCTTGAAAATAAAATATATAGGTGTAGTTTATAAGAAGGTCACCTCCTTGGTCAAATGGTCAGTATTACTAGCTGCTATTCGGGAGGCCCAGGTTCCATCCCCGGTGAAGCGGTAGGGGGTCGGTGTGCTGATCACACGCCCCTTTGCAACGTGTTCTATGTCGATGATGGAAAGAAAGGACGCAGCGATCGCTGCGGCAGGCCAAAGCCAGACATCGGGCTGTCAATCCATAGAGAGAAGGGTGCAAGAATTTTCAATTCAATAAGAGCTTTCGCGAGCTTTGTTTGCAAAGGCAGAAGAATCAAAAATTAAAAATATTTTAAGAAATCTGCGTTATTTGAAGGATTGAATACCATGTATCAAGTTGATCTAATACAAATTCAGTCACACTCGATTAAGAATATTACAATCCACAACTGTCACCAATATATAATTAAATTCATGGAAAGTTAAGGTATTCTCAAAACCAAGGGCAAATTAAGATGTAGAAAACAACGTTATATAAGTAAAACAATAATTTTTTTTGTTGGAGTTAAGCTATTTTTACTGTATTGTTTAGTTGTCCTCCCAAGCAGGAGCTACCTTCTTCTATCATGCCAGCGGAAACTTGAAAAATGTAACTTCAGAAGAAGATCTTTAAGACCCAGAAATAATTCATAGAACTCACTTTCAATTAAGTGAGATCTCTTGGAAGATAAAATAGGAAGAATGTTCACTAGTTAGAATACAGAGTACAGGAGAAGAAATAAACATTCAAATATCAAAGGGACTGCGCGAAAGAAGTTAAGCGCTCACTTTATCCCCTCACTGATGAAAAAGCTGTCACAGTTTTCATTCCAGTTCTGCACGTAGATCTGCTACGGGAGATGCAAAGTTCATTCCAACTTTGTATTGGATATTGCTGATGCCATAGTCCGTACTGGAGTGTGTTCTCTAACAGCTAAACATGTAGCAACTTGTTCCCAAAAAGAGATCTAGGACTCCAAAGAAGTGCATTCTGGATAGTGAATGAGATTTCTGGAACCACGAGAAGATCATCAGATCAAATGGGTGTTGCTGATATGCCTGTTTGAATTCTGTTGCATAAACAATGACTGTCACCGTACACACAACCTCCAGGTCCTCATTATCCTATGCGAGTTATATTCTGGCAATAGTTCATGATACAATGTAGTGTACATGTGGAAGTCCATGCTTCCTTGATAATTATTACTGAAATACAGAAATAGAATCCAAAAGTTCCACAACCAAAATCTGTGGGCAGATAGCACATTTTAACAATGATCGTTTATGTTTGAAACCTTTACCCACTCATTACTAATAAATGTTATTTCCTCCTAATGTAAGTAAATATTTGTATACCCATGTTTATTATAACCTAAATCCCGCTATCTCTGAATGTACAAGAAACTTAGCAAATATGATAGGAAAGGAAAAATTAGAAAATATCAGGCTGTGGTGTAACATTTAGAACAACTGACTTTGTGTGCAGTAGTGGAATTGCAAAATGTAGCAAGCACGCATAAGGAAAATGAGATGTTCATAACTAATGGACGCATTAAACAATTTATAGAAACGCATTTTAATTAACAAAATATGAGGTAATTTTTAAAGGGATATATAACTGATATCAGTAACTTTTCAGATGTAACTGAAATTTAATGCTTTTTTCCCCAACACACGGATTTACAATACATATTATACAAGGCAATTTTTAAAAATTCATTTTTCATTTACACATCTAAGTATCACTCTCAATGTTTGTGTTTTTCGAAAATACACTGCAAAGAGTGTCTCGATTTTAATTCCTTCAATATTCACTTTTATGATATTTCTATCATAAACATGAAAGCAGCTTAAAACGAATTATAAATAGCAAATTTTAGGAGTGCAGTTTGGCATGTTTCAACTTTTCTTTCTAGTTCGCAGTCGTTTTTCATTACAACTAACTTACGAGACAATATAATCATTAGAAAAATTCTAGTGAAAAATTTTAAATAATCTAGTAATCTATAATTGCTAATTGTGTGTCTAAATTAGGCAGACTCTGAAATAGTATAGAGGGTACCAAAAATGTATGCACACTTCAAGCAAGGATAAACTGTGTTAACGTAACAAAACTAAATTCATACAAATAGAAAATGATGAGCACTAATCATCTTAGACTTTTGCAGTTACAACACTTGCTCTAAATGCTTCGATACACTTCTGAGCACGTTGAACTACTGATTGAGCAACGTTTGCGAAAGTGTCCTCAGCGATTGCAGCACATGCCGTTTCAATTTCTTCACGAAGTGCTGCCAGTGTAGCTGGTTTTCTACGGTATACAACATCCTTAAGAGTTCCCCATAGGTAGAAGTTCAACGGCGGTTCTGTTCTCTACACACGTCTCCGTTGCCTTTGAATTTCAACAACATTCTCTGTTTTCCAATACGACTTCAAAATTGCTTTCCGCTGTTCAAACGATAATCTTGGCTCCGTTTTGTTGTAGCAATGCTAGTATAACGTAATGTGAATCCTATTTGTTTACAGAACATCATACTACACATTACTGTGGTTTTTCGGTTCAACTTTGAGATATATTAAATAGATATCTATTGTGAAAGTGTGTATACATTTTGACACCCTTTATATAATATATTTATATATGGATATGTGTTAAATGGAGAAAAATAAAATAGCCTTAATTTGAGAAATGTTACATCACGATGAACAGATTGTATAACTTTTTTAAAATAAGGATACTCTGATAAAACATTCAATATTGTTTGTTGCATAAATAATGGATAAACGCAAATCAAGAACAGTAATGCAACTTTGGTAACTCTTTTATCAGATAAAGTGTTGCATTCTTGTAACATGTAATAAATTTCAGGTGACTACTTTTAAACGCATCCTTGACATTTTAGTTATGACTATTTCTGTTTTAACATTTGATTATTAACTAGTCATATATAAATATAATTATATATTTTTGAATTTGTGGGTAGCATGCATAGGATTGCATACACCAGTCATGCGTATAGGTATTTATATTAGGTTGTTGCTAGTGTGACTAAATGATTTATGGTTTAATTACCGCATTTAAAACAAGTCGTGTGCAGAGCGCAGGTTATCTGACAAAATATAGGGTAATAGCGTGTCTGTTATCGGCAGCTTGCTGACGCAGGACCTAGCTGCAGTGTGTACACACTGAACACTAATTTAACTTCTATAGGGTACTGACACATCACAGCTGATAATGACCGTGTGACAACTCTGCAAATTAAACGCCCACCTGCAAAAAAAAAAAAAAAAAAGTATATATATATATCGACCATTACTTTTTCTATACTGCTATCAATGCATAACAGCAGATATTGGAAATTTCATTAAAGTGACAGTTGTTCTTTCAAATAAGCAATGGAAATCTGGGATTTAATTTCGATAGCTAATGAAATGTACTGTCACCAAGACGGAAATATGCACTCGAAATGTGGTCTCAGCTTTTAGAAATTATTAAATGCAGCTTAATGAATGCATGGGATGTAAAACATTATTAAAAATAGTTTAATCTCAAGAGTGACATGAATTCATTAATACGTTAATTTTCCTGCCAACAATCAAAATGATTAGTTCCGGTGGAAAACACTATTCACGGCTATAAATGTTTCGGAACTCTTAAATGTCCTAAATATTTTACTGGTTTTAGTTTTTTCAAATTAATAATTAAATATAAAAGAGTTCCTCGTTGTGAGATTTATCTCTCCTTCAAATTTCTTGTGGATTTCCTGACTCGTTCTGTATATCTGCTATCACACAAAGTTTATTTATCAATTCTATTCACAGTGGAATTACCTAATATTTAGTAATGCAAAGACCAGATATCATTTGTAAAATGTTTCTGGAATAAGTAGAAAAAAGTGTTGTATTTCTCCAGTCTATATTTTGAACAAATTCCAAATTTGAAATCCAAGCTGTAGATTTAGCAACAGAATATAATACGAAATGTTTCGAAAACAAATTAAGGAATAAATCACTCATAGGTTGATTTATAGCGACATGGGTGCAAAAATGTTGTTTTCTGACTTTTTAAACTCGATATATGACACTCAGAATTTCACACTACTTAAAGTAAATATTGAAAAAGTTCTCCTCCTGCCTAAAAAGCGGCTTTACTTCGACATCTCATAGCACCGCGGAGATCTCAAATTCCCAGCATGTCGGATATCTACCACAGCCTATTACAATTAGAGATTGCAGAGTGTTTTACACCACCCACCAGAGATGAACACATAAATGATTTTAAGTGACCCCCGCAGTTTAAATACAGTGTGTTAAATTGGTCCACCTGAACATAGCCACTGAATAGGAATTTTTCGATTCAGATACCTGCAGGCGCGGATACTGAACTATGCGGAAGCTCTGCCACACACGATGTGGAATGATCAGTGGAACTTTGGCTAAGAAATCAGTTATGTTGTTTTGAGAAGCCTCTATACATCTTACCTGTAAAGCGGTTTAAGTATGTGAAATCCAGATAAATTATCGTAAAAAATACCCGACCAGATGTTAATGGAAAATCTCTGCTGGCGGCGCGATGGTAGAATCGTATTTTATTTATAATATTTATAAAAATAATAATATCAAATTTATGTTCGCTCTCTGGTATTTTAAATGCCGTAATATTGAAAAGCTGTCTTGTCGGTCTGTATAAACGAACTGTATTCAACTGTAGTGACAAACACGAATATTCTTGCTCTTCGTTATTTAACACTCAATGGTTTTAACTCTTTTTCCTGTTATTTCTGCGCTAAAATAAGCATTGTACAACAATTAGACAAGTAAAGAATTTACAATAGAAATATACTTAACAACAATTTTTTAGATTATAAGTTAATGTCAATAATAAATAAAACCATACCTACAATTTATTAATATAACACAAAAGTATAATTTAACCTCGTTGATGCATCAAATTATCTGCAAATACTACCTATCTTAAGCGCAAACAGCAATAGCAATCAATGTATATGCATATGTCATTACCGTTACCAAACAGACACTTTTTCAGTTATGTTTAATCTGCTCTCTCGAGCAGTTGCGTTGCGTGCAGTGGCATAATTATTTAAATGGAGAGCAATGTTTTCTACTAATGAGTGAGTTACGTGAACCCCTACTGAAAAAATGTTTAAAAAATGAGAGGCAAAATTGGCAGAGAAAAAAATGTAACAACAAGTGAACAAGTGGTGTTCGTTTCTGAGTTTATTGCTTGGTTACAGTGCGATCTGGGAGATACCAAAACAGATGTTCAGCTGGCAACTCTGTGGTTAGATTTAATTCAGAGCTCATGACGAGTCCGAAATTAAATAGACTACCTTTTTTGGGGGGAGGGGGAACGCAATGTAGCTTCTCAAGTATTAGATCATTTATTGGTCCTCTTACAGCCAATTGCTTCAAATATTTTGGAGGACATGAAATTGCATAAATAATAGGCTCTAAGATCAAGTGTATTAACTAAAGACGAAGAGATATTTGTACCAACTCAAAACCTGTCTATTTTCAATTTTATGGATGGTGTTAATGGTTACCTATAAACCCACAGCCCTAAAAATGCATTCTAAGGACGCCAGTGCTGAGGCTGTGTTGCAAGTATTTCACCAGTGCCTAAAATAAAGAAAAATACATGTCAATAAATAGCTTTTTGTGACAATCAGAATGCAATGACTGAGAAAAGCAATTTATTCTTCGGCAGAGTAAATTAAAGTTGCAAATCTACTGCTCTAATGGAAAGATGCGTCACTCCGCTGGTCTCGTAACAAGCAAGGAGTGTGCTAGGCTTCCTGAGGTCAGCGGAGGAAATGGGGAGCAACATAATAACGTACATATTTTCAAGTGGCAAACACTGTGCCCAACTCGAAGAAATCCAAGAGTTCACGAGACTTAAAAAACGCAAAATCCTGAAACTAAGTTAAACTGGTGAATTGCATTACATGCGTGTGTTGTGTGTATTCTTGATGGAAGGCTCTGAACTCACTATTTCAACTTCAACTTCAACTCATTTATGCTTTATTTTAGCCCAGAATTAGTTTAATTCACAAATTATGGATCATTTGCAATAGGATTTTTAAGTAATTGTTACAAAATGTCATAAATTCAGAGTTCCTAAAAATTAATATCAGTGTTTCATTCCATAGTAATCACTATATCAAATAATCATTGGGTATGAATGCCAGCAATGTCTGAAGGTATAAAGAAACTCTTCTGAATTTCGAAAAGTGTGTTTAGCTTTTATATATCATCAGACAAAGAACGTCGGACGAAACTGCCCATAAATCCTCAGTTTCAAGAAATGTAGTTTTTAGATCGCTACATTGCACGGCATTTGAACTGAAGTACCCTGAAAGGGTTCAAATAACTGCCTTCACTATTCAAAGATAAAATACCAGGGTAGGTCCATAAGTTTCCGGCCTCGCCGATAAGGATTATCGCCTTCACAAAATCCTTATCTGGTGTCATACCTTATCTGTTAATAAATTATTGAGCTATAACTTCCGCACCGCTGTGTTCAGCTGTTCAGATATAGTTGCATAAAGAAGGCTATGTGTAGAAGATTGTGACATGTTCAAGAGTTTAGAGCTGTTATTAAGTTCTTTACAAAAGAAGGACTAATCCGAAATGAAATTAAACAGCGACTGAATGGTGTATATGGGGAAGCATCCCCTCATATTCAATCGTAAAAGAATGGGTCATAGGTCGAGAAAGCATTGAAGACGAAGAGCTTGCAGGTCGACCCCTGAGGTGGTCACTTCTGAAAACATCGCTTTTGTAGAATGAGAAATTATAGACACCGGCGGCTCAAAGCTACAGAAATAGAAGCTTGGTTGGGCCTTTCTAAACCAGCAGTCTTTCCAATTATTCATGAACATTTATACATGAATAAGGTTAATGCAAGATGGGTGCCTAGACTTCTTTCCTCAGTCCAAAAGCAGTAATGAGTCATCCATTGTCAGGCATTTTTGAAGTCTGCCGTGGCAATGAGAGAGAAGTGTAGCAAACTATTGTTACAGGAGATAAAACTATAGTCATCTACTATGATCCCTTGTCCAAAGAGAATCAATGCAGTGGTATAAACCTGGCGAAGCACCACCTCTAAAGGCGAAGGTCACTCAGTCAACCAAAAAGATCATGACCACAATCTTTTGGGACTATGAAGGATACTCTTCATTGACTTCAAGGATAGGAACACACAGCACATGGGGAGTCTATGCTGATCTACTGCACAGACTACGTGCTTCCTTCAAAGAGAAAAGTTGAGGAAAGCTGAGTGGTAGTGTGCGCCTTCTTCACGACAACGCACCTGTGCACGCAGTTCTTGTTGCAAAGGAAGCTGTGAAGAAATGTGGCTTCAAGGAGATCGACCAACCACCGTACAGCTCAGATCTAGCTCCCAGTGACTATTTCCTCTTCTCAAAACTCAAGAAGAATTTGCAGACATGACTTCTGACTGTGTTGAGGGGGGGGGTTGAAATGCTAATTCAAAGATGTGGGAAGTGTATTGCAATAAAGGTTAACTATATTGAAAAGTGAACGTTTCACGCCCTGAATAAAATGGAACGCTGATGACCTGAGATGTTAAGGAGCGCCCGTAAATAAACCACGTCCTAAACTGCAACATTTAGGTCTTTAGGGATTAAGAATGCGTACAAGGATTATTACAGATAGAGGTAATATTATTCATTGTTTTAATAAACAGATTAGAATTACTATATTGACCTAAGTATAGTTTGTGTAACGAACTATACCTATTTTACCTATCCTGGTGATCTAGTGGTAACCATACTTGCCTCATAGACCCATGATCGCGGGTTCAATTCCGGCAATGGTCGATGAAATTTCTCGGGCGTAATAATCCTATGTATGGTTTCCTACGGAAGGGAAGTAAGGCCGTGGTTCCGTGTCTTAGATTTACGTCACGATAAAGAACCTCAAGCCTGAAAGAAGAGGCATTTGAGCAAAATTTATTGAATTGAATGGGACGCTGATGACCTGAGATGTTAAACAGCGTCCGTAAATAAACGAATTATTTATAAGTTTAAAAAGTCTAAAGATAAAGTATTTTTAAAAAATGTATATTTTTCAGCATTTTGAAGGAAATGTTATGATTGGAAATTGACAACACTGTGGCCAAGACGGTACTGAATATATTAGGGCGTATCCTGTTCTCCCATCGTTAATAGCTCTCAATTCTACAACCAAATTATTTATTCCGTTATTATTTATTTATTTGTCCCTGGCTGACTCATTATTTTAATAATAATTATTATAGTTTTATACTAACAGTAATGTTATTTGCCAGTAGCACTATTAGAAAGTTTAAGGAACAGTATTGAATTTGCAAGTATGGCTATTATCGGTAGCTATGGTAACGATGAATTGGCTTGATAGAACGCGGAGCAGGCTATAGCTCCCTACATCATTATAACTACAGCAACATTCCTCACTTTGAATTGAAGGAGAATAACTTTTGAAACTCTCTCTCGTGCGCGCGATGAGTGTCTCGAGTGGGCAAAATATACAAGGCCAAATTCTTAATGAGGACATTACAGTTGCCATGAACAAAGAATATCTTTAGAAATTTCTCCACTTCTCATCCCAGCGCAAAACAGATTACTTGCTTCAGCCCAGTGAATTGGATGGCTAATTAGGGTAACGGTTGCAAGGGCAATATTTTTCTATTGCATTTTTTTTTTCCTTCTTTTCTCAGTAATTGTTCTTCCTTAGTCGAAGAGCACTTTTGCTTTCATTTATTAATACTGCCTCATCGCATTAGTACAAGACGCATCCAGAGCAGTTTCCTTAAAGAATCCTTAATGACAAAGAATGCGAGGTTCTCCTCAACGCAGCTTTATATACCAACAAGTAACGGCTGGCAACATTTAAACGTCTTAAAGAGTTCTGTTCTGTTTTCTTTTATAGGATATACAAACTGCAAAACAGCAGTGTGAAACAAGCGTTGGTTTAACATAGAACCTTATAGTATATATCAATTACTTTCAATTAGTTAATTTTTATTACTGGATTTTGTTTAATAAAAGGAAAGGTGTGTGTTTATTTACTATCACTTATCCCAAATATGAAGATAGCCCGAAGACACTTCTAGCTGCTTTAGCTGTTGGAAAACAGCCCACCCATGTGCTTCTTTGATTAGTCTCTTGTGTTGTTCTGCTGTTTAAGAACGGAGTAAGTATAAAGCTCCATACCTGGGTCCCTCCTGTTTGCAACAGCCTTATTTTTATTTCATCGGGACGCCGCTTTACCTCTGTCTGCTTCATTGGTTAAATGACCGCATTATCTTGTTACCATTTTCGTGACCTTAAGGGATTGTATAGCACTGTAATACCGTCGTAAACTTAAGCCCGTGATTATAGAAATAGTATAATACACAATATTTTAACGATCAAACGTTTCGTATACAGGGTGTCTCGCTTAAAATACAAATGACTATAACCTAAAATATATTCCTAAAGATAAATAAGTTCACTTAAGTTTAATAGTGCAGATGTCGTTGAGATTAAGATTATGAAATGAATAATAATAATAACAAACAGTCAATTCTTTACAGTTAGAGTTAAGTGGATGATGCAACAGAAAATCTTTGATTAGCAGAAACAAAGTTTATGAAGTATGTAATTTGAAAATACAATAAGGTATATATCAATTATTTTAACTGATTATTAACAATTAAATAATGTTCAAAGTTCTGATTATTTTTCTACTTGATAGCACAACTTCAAGACCATCATGAGTTTTAGACATTTTCTATCCCAAACTCTAGAAAATACTGGTGCTGATTAAAGCTATTAAAAATCAGAATTTTCTCACTCGCAAACAGGTTAGAAGATATTCTAAGGCAATGATTTACGCCATTCCGCTATAACATTAATCTTTTAGTCTCTAATTAAAACGTCTTATCGCAATATAACCCCGAAAAATATTACCAGTCCAAAGCTGCTTGTTAAGAACTCTCTAATAAACTCTCAAATTATTGCGGTGAGTTCATGAATATACTACATATATAGTACTCCAAATACCACGAAGCAGTCGAGTGTAAGTACACCACGAATTTTGATTTATTGGCGGTTTTCAGTTTCATGAACTCAGTGTCGTTCACGCAGGTTTTGTCAACTAATTTTCCTACAATGCTTACTGCTAGCATCATGTAGCTTTAACAAATTGAATGATTTTTTAAAATTTTTGGGCAATGCTATGGTTCAAATAATACAATTTTCATTTCGTTTTATATTCATAATTATTTTTAAGTTGAAAAGACGGCTCACATGCCTTATATTATGATCCATTGTGCTTATGACCGCCACAGATGGCCGAGGTCTTTAAGGCACAAATTATGGGGTTCGATTCCCGCGAGGATCGTCCTCGCTCATTGAGACTTCCTCCATGTTTTCCTCATAATATAAAATGCAGGGAAGGTACCCCAAACTTAGGCCTGGAACGTTTCCATCTTTAAAAATCATTCAGTATTATCTATTCATCTCTTGTATCATCAGAATCTACGCCTGTGATACTTCAGCAGTAAAAACGGGCGTTAAACACTACAAGAGCTTGTGACAGTTCCCAGTATAATTGTTATTGTTTTGCCTGCAATCTGGGTCTTCATTGACTCTGTATTTCACTTTATTACGCCTCCAGTTATTCTCTCTTGCTATTTTATACTTCTGTTGATGACATTCAATTCAATTGTAGCATTTTATTTTGCTTTCCCTCGGGATTATGTCCTGTTTAGTTGGTTTTCTGTTTCTATGGTTACAATACTACGTTACATTTCTGTCTTGTTAGGTTAGCATTTTGAGTTTTCACATATTCACGTAATTATACCCAACTTCCCTTAGAATACCATGCTATTTATTCCAGGTGAACTTCAGTAAAAGCAATTCTCCATTCCTTTACTCTGAGATGCTTCTGTGTTTGTTAAAAGGGTGATATTTGGCCTTGAAGCTCCAAGTGTAGCATCCTTTTATAAATATGCGACATTCTACTCCCGCCACCGTGCTTTTCTCCTAGCAGAATGAATTCATTTTTGTAAATATCATTTACGCTACATTAAAATATTCCAAGTTCGCTCTAAATGCAATCATGAAGCAAGGTGTCAATTTTGTAGCATGCTTTTAACCGAAATAGTTTTTATTATAGTGATGAATAACTGCGTCCTTGATCTTACCTGGAGGATGCAGCTTAAAACTTTACACAATACACCTTGAAAGCATTGTTGTAGGGTTTGGGTTTCCGTCGGGTTCTCCGACGAGAGTGGTCCCGTTCTTGACATCAGTAGTTGTTGCGTTGGCGTGGCAGATACTCGTCCCTTTCACCGATTACCTAATCTCAGGAATTTCGCAGTCTTCGTACAACGGGAGAGGACATGAAATTCGTTCGCAATATAAATCATGAAGGTACGTGGTGATACAAATGTATTTATTAACCTGCATACACTTTACAAAGAAGCTATTGTTCATATTGGGAAACGAATGCTCCATAACCGTTGGACAAATAGTTAATTAAATCGGCGCGCCGGCAAGCTAGGTGCTTATGATGACCGCGAGCTTCCGGGATTTGTAAACAATTATTTCATTAGCGATCACAAGGCAAGGCTTTTTTAAGTATTGATTTACAGTACGAGTTTCTTGTAGGAATAAAGCTTGCAATCGATTATCACTTGTTTGTTACTCGAGGATTTGACCTTAGTATCACGTGGCTATACATTCCACTCTTTTGTGCGCCTGCTGTTTGATCACAAATCTAAATGACCAAGAGTGGATGAAGAATATCTAAGAATGTCTAAAACCGGAATAAATGCTTCTTTACATACTACTTATTTGCTTGGGTGCCCGCGTGTAGACGTAAAACTTCAGGAGTCTACACACGTACATCCATGAGCATCGCCTGGCTTCAAAAGTTTAAAATTCTCGTGGCTGATTGGCCGGTTCCTATGAAACATTCTGGAAGGGGGCGAAAATTTAGCGTTTAACGTACACAAAACTTAAAAATTATGCACGCCGACGCTCGGAAAACATATTAAAGGTAGCTTTGGATTCCAGGTTTTGGACTTTCACTTCTATTCTTATGTAACACGAAAAGTCTGTCAGAGTTATATTGGCATTAATCTCTGGATTCCACTCTAAAAACCTTAATCTATCTCTAATATTTGCTATTTATAAAATCAAATGAAGTATTATAAGTCACTGCTGAAAGCAGAAATTAATTTAAATTTATACAAGTATATAAATATTAGATTATAGTTGGGGCACCGACGATAAATACTACTACAACCTACCAGTTATGGGTTCATTTCAAGATGAGTTGAAGTCCATAAATTCCTTTCACTCACTTTATTTTGGTCTTCAACATGGCTAACCTACTTGATGGGTGTAAACAAAACATAAATCAAAACTTAGCTGGTAACATACATGAAGCGTTTACCCTGCATGATTTAATTCAAAACCATAAATAATACGACCTTCACCTGATTAGCAAGAGGTGAGCATTTGAGGTAAACTGTTGTGTTTCCTTGTTACAGAGCGGTCGTGGTTTGTGCAATGGCGCTGAGTGAAGCAATAATGAGGAATTATGGGATGCAGAACTCCAAAATGACAAGTACTGCACAATCAGTTTACTATAGCCAATATAATTCTATGAAGCGTGTGTGAAATTTAATGAAATAGAAAAAGAACATTTAAAACGAAAGAGGAGAAAATGATTCGTGAAAAAATGTTGAAGATAACCCACAATGATTATGAATATCGCACACAACATGCTGAAAACTACAAAATGATGACTTTGTGAAAGAAACAAGACAAGACCTATAATGATATAAGTTTAACAGACTCTTATTACGAACATAGTGACATTGGCGAACTACATATCGAAGTAAATTATTTAATTTATTGTGTTGAATATTTAAAGCGTTTATTTTATATTTATTAAGAACAATAATAATTGTTAACTGTGGGAGTTAGCAACCTGGCAACTTTACTCTAATACTTGCTTCTCGTTCACTGCTGCCTAAAATTCTTATCGTTTGACAAGTACTATATGTGGACTTTAGCAACAAACAGGCTGTTGTTTTGAACCTCTGTTGTGCAGTTAGAACAACACCACGACACTGCATCAGGATGAGAGGTGTATGGTGGCTTGGTGGTGGGCTATTAACGCATTAGCATCAGATTGCGAGGTTCCAGTATATCATCGGCTTTCTTTGCGGTATTTGCCATCCTTCGTAACAAGATCCTGATGTTTACAAACGGAAATGGCTTATCGCTGAACTTGAACTGACTTATTGCTCTATAAATCGTTAGTTTCCTTAAGTCTGATGCGGGGACATTATGGAACTAATTTGAAAGTGGTTCGGTGTTTGCTGCAACAATTCGAGCTTTGTGATTTGGACAGTAAGCTAAACCAGAGATGCGACTTTCAAGCCTGTTGAAACAAACCTACGTTGCTTTAGCTGAAAGTTTTCAAACATGGAAGATTGAGCCCATTATTTTTTGTTGAGTGAGTATTTAAGTTTTGCAAATTAGTAAAAGTTAATAACAAACATAAGAGATGTTTTATTTAAAAGGAAAAATGTGGAGGCCAGCTATTGCTGGTTGGTCTGATAAAGAAAGGCTAGTCGTTTTAATATTTTATTGGAATGTCTGTAATTAGTTTTTTTTTTTTTTTAACAGTACAGTCTCTTTTTGATTCATCTGCTTCCTTGTCGAATTTCTTCTAAAGGGCCTTTTCTCTCGTCTTTCTAAATTGTCAATGAATATTAATTTTACATTCTATTTCCATCATGTCAATTTCTAAATTATTACACCTTTATCTTTTCTTATTTTCGTTTTATAATATTTACATTTTGCATCCCATGACACTGCATGTTCGTGTTAAATTTCAAACCTTACCCTTTGATCATATTGTACAGCCTTACCTTAATTGCAAACATACCAATATGGCCACATACTAGTACCATATCTCTCAAAATTCGGAATTGTTTTAGTTACTGTCATCTTAACGAATCCAGAGGGTCCTGAACTGACTCTGAATTATATTTTTAAATGGACACACAGAAGGTTACTCTGACTAAGAGCTTTAATGTCTACACGCCTATAGTGTAGCTGCCTTCGTTTTGCTGGTTGATTGCAATCAAATTCTGATGCAAGTATCATTTTAAGTAAATTTTCCCAAAACTATGAACGTTTATTTTGTTCTAAATATAGAAAATTGCATTTAAATACATTTTATATAAACATTAGATATATCACCTATAAATAATAAACATGTTACTTTGTCGATAATAGATACCAGATCCTTCTAAGCCCCATAATTTGAAGTGGAGGCATTAAAATTTAATTTGTCACACATAAGTTAAAATATTATATTTTAAACACCGCTATTTAGATTTAATCGACGTGCATCTCAAAAAAATGTGTCTGTGTGTCCACTCTGCTATGTTTAAAATTGATTTTGCATGTATCAGCAGCTAAACGTAAGCCCCGCGGACCAAGGCATGTCACTGGCCTTCGACAATGAAAAAGGTTCCCTGGTATTTTACTCTCACAATTTCATCAGTAATAACATGTACAGAATATTAATTTTCTTTCATAAGTCGTTCAAAGTGGTGTTCAGCTGCACCCATCCTTTTTCTTTTGTTTTTTTTTTTATTTTTCTTTTCCATATTTTTCTTTTTCTTTTTCCTTTTTTTAGGTGATTAGTATAACTTGCATTAATTTGCAACGATCTGTTTCCGTAACTATTTAAATGTCTGCCCTGAAAGTTCCTTTAAAGTTATGGACATAATTCCTATACACTTTATTTTTTTCTCTATTTAAATGGTAACATTTCAGTCCAAAATAACTACAATATAATTTACTTCACTAAATACGACACGAAGGCACACATAGCATGAAATAACAGAAATACTTGAATTATATTGATTTTCTAACAGAAAATTGAGTTATAATAACAAAAAAGCATTGGATCTCATAATGGAAAACTGCGGCTCTCAACCATCAACAATGAGTGACTTTGATCCAGAGCACACTGCTGTCAGTATCAGACTCAAGCAAAAAGTAACTTTCGTTAATTTTTTTAATGAATATTTCAATGGCCTAATTGCATTAAGTCTATTATTATTGTTATTATTATTGTCATCATTATCAAAATCATCATCGAATTGTTGTGCATTTCCAAACGGTATATATCTGAGGAAAACAAATATTTTCCAATTAGGTGAGAAAAAAGAAACACCAGAAAGCTACTGCATCATCAGTTATAAGTATTGTCTCTTGTGAGCCTTGTTTAAATCTCAAGAATTTAACTCTGTTAAGGGAATTTGTAGTTTTCAGATTAACAGAATTTAGCTGGAAGTTTCAATTCACTTGTCGGGCTTCGGCCAAAATTAGTTTAGAAAACATCAAATGAGTTATTGAGTCTATATATACATAAGAATATGTAGCGCATATTTTCCAGATTTTATTCCTAATATCAATCAGTGAAAAATCACTTCTTTTGAAAGTTTGGTTGTGTGAGAAATCTAAACAATTTAAAGGGAGTCATTAATAATTGCATGCATAGTTTGATAGTGTGTTGCCTGTGAAGTGCTCTAGCAAACAAAGTGTGAGGCGTAAACAACAAGAATTTTAATTTTTTCTGCAGATTCTTGGGCAGTAGTACAGAATGACAGATGCATCTTATTAAAATTATTTGTGATACCTCAATATTTATTCTTTTTGAACCTCATTGTCATCCCCGTTACCCACATTTTATTTTTGTTTATTTATTTTTCCCCTCCCTTTCCTTACATCTTGTTCATTCTCTGCTAAAACAGGCTTGAGAGCTTAAACGATAGAGATAGGTACACTGACAGCACCTGGCATTGCTTTTATATTCTGAAAAAAGAAATAATAAACGTTTTAAACGTTTTCCAGTTCTGTATCATATTTATTCTTCTTTTATAAAGTTACTTTTTATATTCATAAAAAAAACGAGAGATCGACATATTTCTTCATCCATATCGTCATTGAAATGAATTTGTACATCAAAAGGGATTTTCAGTACGGTAATGATTTTTTTAATTCTTTTGGATTACTTCAATGTTAATTTATGTTTTTGTGTTATTTATAATACCTCTATGTTTTAAGATTAAAATGATATTTTTAATTAAAAATAAATTTTTTGTGTTATTAATATTTATTATGAATATTGATTTTGTGATTTTGTGATGAGGTGAACATTTCAGTACCAAGTTTATATCATTTTTACCTTTATTTTTCATCTTTTAACGTAGCCTTTACATTATAAGAAGTGAATTTCCAATAAAGTAAGGTAAGTAAGGTATTTTTGAATTTAATATTCAAAATATCATTTTAGAACCACTCCCTAAAATTATTAACCAACACGTGTAATGCTAATCATACCATAAATCGTCGGTCCTGGTGGTGTAGTGGTAACCATTTGGCCTTCTAAACCCAAGTTCGCGGGTTCAAACCCGGCCAGGATCGATGGATTTTTTTCGAGGCGTAAAAATCCTAAGTATGGCTTCCTTCGGAACGGAAGTAAAGCCGTGGGTTCCATGTACATTTACAGCACGAAAAAGAACCTCAAGACTGAAAGAGAAGCCTCTGAGCAAAATTTGTCGGCCGTTTCACGCCCTGAGTTAAATGGGACCTGATGACCTGAGATGTTAAAGAGCGTTCATAAATAAACCAAATAAACAAAAAAAAAAAAAAAACACCAGAACTAGAGGAAGAAACTGCAAAGAAGCTGATATTATATTATAACAAAATAGACAATTTTCTCTTTCATAGAAAGTACTTTTTTGTACTGAACTTATCTAAAACCCACCAGATTAACCAAAATTGACAGTGCAGATTGATAATAGTTCATTTTTCTCTTATTCTGTCGTTATGTGATTCAATTATTATATAATTTTTCGTTCACTTGGGTTTATTTCTTTGAAGTTTTAGTATTTGA
Organism: Metallyticus violacea; assembly: GCA_030762175.1. NCBI lineage: Eukaryota > Metazoa > Arthropoda > Insecta > Mantodea > Metallyticidae > Metallyticus > Metallyticus violacea. The sequence continues at coordinate 14,992,290 of CM060838.1, read as the reverse complement.
TGATACAAGTTGCATTCGCTGAGACAGCTAATTTGTATGCCGGAAACAGGTGTTACTATAAATAGAAATTGTAACATTGCAATATTCTAACGATGGTCCGGATGTTACTGGGTCATGAATGCCTAACCGACTAATGTTTGACAATAAAGATTGAAAGAAACATGTAATTTGTTTAATAACTGCTACAGGAGAACCGCTAACTTTGAAAACAACTGTGACGTACAAGCAAGTTTTGTTGACATGTTGTGGTAAAGGTCAGAGTGAACGTGGGGGTCGTAAACTTGCTTATTGTTTTCCACCAGTCACTGCTATGAATGCGTTTAATTTACGACCAACTGAATTAAATGACAAATGTTCTCTCTCTACCATAGCCTAACCTTAATGTGCTTTTGTAGAACAATTGTGCTAGATAGGGCTGGATGCATCGAAGCATTCTTTTAGAAATGATTTATTGAGATTTTTTCTATTTTAATAATGGAATTTTTTCTTGGGTCTATTATTATGTGTACAAACATTAAATATATACACAAATATCTACATAAAAGGTGAAATGTCGTTTATACCTATTTTCGCATGGTTCTAACATCATTTGACCTATGTTTGTCCAAAGAAATATGGTATAACACGAATTAAATCTTGAGGATAAAATAAATGGAATATTGAAAAGCACGCTAAGGAAAAATCGTTAGAGAGCGCGAGAATAAACTCTGGAAATGAAAAAAGAGAGTATGCCAATCATTTGAGCAACCAATAGTCTCATTTTGTGCTGCTTATTATTGAACTTAGGCAAACGTTCAACTTTCTAAACTGACTGTACTAAACTCCAATCATAAAATGAAAGAAAATAACGCTTTAAAAGCCAATTTTAGACTTATAAACCCATATGAACTTATTAAATAAATGTGTTATACACTATGGACCATCCAAGGGTTTACTCGTGTTTTGGGGCAGCGTAAGGAGCTTGCTAGCGGTGAATGCGCGACTGTATTGCACTCACTCTCGAAAATAGTTCGAAGATACTTGGCAATAGATGTGACTTATGCTAGAAGACGAATGCGGCATTTTTCTGTTATTAACAATGGATTGAAATGCACTTGAGCAAAGTGCGTTAATTGTTAATAAGTGTCACTTAAAAGTAGTACTATGCCAATTGTGTAAATAAGTCTAGTAGATACTTCTCGTAGTTTACATTAACATCAAAGCCCTAAGTTTGCGATTTATATAAAAAGTGGTAAGAAACAAATAAATAAAAGTCCTGTATAGGGAGACCTTACAGAAAAGCAGCTGGAAGATATAAAGCTAGGATTGAAGTAAGCCATGCAAACGCTCGGGACTCACATATGGGAAGTTCCGGCTTTAAATCGTTTGCAGCCGGCCATTCTGATTTTAGTTTTTTTACGCGGTTTTCTTGGCCGCTTAGGGAAATGCTGTATTGGATATTTGACTTTATACGAATTTTCCGCTCTCCCATTTTATTCTATTGATTCTGTTACATAATCGAAATTGCCAGGCGAGATGGGCTGGTGCGGTGTGACAGTGACTTGTGCTTTGAAAGGTTTTTGCCCCGCGTCTGATATAGAAGTGGCTCTTTTGAGGAGCTGGAACTTCTTGAAGGAAGAGTTCCGCCGATATCGGAATGTTCCATTTGAAAACAATGTTAGGAAACATGTTTATGTCCATGCCTCACTACCCACGAATCCTGGGCGCCCGATGTCTTTCTCACCTCATCCCTGCCTCCCGGAGGTGTCCCCAATGAAGGCTCTTGAACAAGGCTAAAGTATCGAAATATCCTCCTCCGTTACTAATAATTCAAACCCTACAAACCCTCTCGTCTGCTGTCACAAGAACCTCATTTACCGAACAGGGTTTGAAACCCTTAAATTTAATACATGCAATGTTTACTGCACAAGATAAATACCAAGGACCCTTTTGCCCTTCTTGCTGGTACTCCCTGTGCTTGATTAATTTCTTTCAGTCTCAAGTTGCCAAACCTTCATCCACCTACATATTCAAACCAAATACATACCAAGTTTTCATTATGCCATAGGTCTTAATTTCAAATTGTAATCATTAATAATTCATTTTCGTATTTACCAACAAACTTGGAAAAAACGAAATCTTCAAACATATAATTGAGATAATGTATAACAAACAACATAAACAAGGTGCAAGTATTCTACTTTCCTGACAATTTAATTCATAGCTTTTTTATTATTTTGGTCCCTTTAAGGATATCTTTAGTTGAATTCTTTTAGAAATAGGTATATCACCTTTAGGTAGATAGGTAAGAAGCTTTAAAAGATATTACCAAAAGCTATAACTCTATATAAAACAATTCCAAATAACTTATTCCAAAAGTTTTAAGCTTTCCTCCTGAAATACCAAACCTATGGATCATTTACGTTACTAAGTTTGCAGTCCTAAATGTATTTGCTCAGTTTTTTCCCCCCTCCAGAGTGTAAGAAGAGAAAGAAACTTTTGCTGAACAGATCGTCAGTTACAAAACCAAACCGAACTTGCAGATGATCAAAACGAGACTCTGCAAGTCTTCATATCTAAAAACACTTTGTATGTTCTAAGAAAGGGTTTACTATAGAAGAGCTTGTAATTTATTTTATTAAAGTGTTGTATAACAGGACTTGATAAACATACCAGCCTTCAGTAACACGAACATACCTAATCTTAGAACAATAATTAATAACCATAATCAAAAACAAGTTCTATAGTATTTTAACAAGACATTCCCGAATCATCAAGGAGCATTTATACATACCGCAGCTGTATCAAAAAAGGCAGGCAAAGTCGGTAGTCAATAAAATTAACAACCAAAAAGAACCATTATTATTACTACAGCTGCCAATCTTCAATTTAACCTCCAGTAGTCACGTAGGTGAGCATATTTTGATTGTTGTGAATGCGAGGCGAGTTCTGCGCATGCGTGGAATTTGGTAGTTTCAAATTTTTCTACAAGGAAGACAATTGTTGTGTAGTTATAGCTGTTAAAAATGTAACGAACGATTTAGTTTCAACTGCACGATTGACGGCTTAAGTATTTCAACAAACACAGATAACAAGAAAAGTCATGGGTATCACCAATAACTCAAAGGCGTTAATCAAAAAGATGATGCTTTGAAACAAAATGGAGAAAGTGCTCTGAGCATTTGAAAGATATCTGTACAAAATGCTTGCACACTATATTATAAGCACCTATTATTGTTTTAAATTGTTACACGTTTTTGTTGTTATAAAATGGTGTATCCGTTTTGTTTTATCTTACTTAACATTTGAAAGCATTATTTTCAAGCAAATATAATTATTGTAAGACCTTACCAGTGTTTAAAATATATAAACTGTATCATGTTAGCTATATTCAGGCTATAATTTGTATTGTTTGCGGTGTAAAAGAACATTTCGGTTTTTGAGCCTTGCTTATGCATGAGTCTTTGTGAGGACACCTCCGGGAGGAAGGAATGAGACGAGGGAGACACCGGACGGCCAAGATCCACGAGCGATAATTGCGCGGATATAGTTGGAGTCCCAAATAAATCAAACGCCGGTAGAGGCCTTTCCCCTTTTTCATTTTCAAAGGATTTTCAAACCCTCAGAAAGAAGGTCCGCTTCCATATTGCAAGCTGGTGCAAAAACACAATTCACCATGACACCAACAAAATGAAATGGTATGAAATGGGAGAGCAGAAAATTCGTGGATTATAAATATCCATGCCAACATTCGCCTAAGGGACCAGGAGAAACCACAAACAGAATGACCGGCCCAACGGGAATTAAACCTATGACTGCCTAATTTTTTTTGAATGGTGTTTAACGCCCGTTTTTACTTCTGAAACATCACAGGCAGTGGACACTGATGATATGCGTGATGTAATGATATATTGGGAAAGACATTTTTAAGGAAGGAAATGTTCCAGGCTTACATTTAGGGTACCTTCCCGGCATTTGCCATTTATGAGGACTGAGGAAAAAGTGGAAAAAACCTTAGTCAGGGAGGACGGTCCTTGTGGGATTCGAATCCCCAGATCTCCCACTCACGAGTCAGCGCCTTAATGACCTCGGCCACCCTTGGCGGTTTGTGAGGCACCCTACTTGTTACTGAATGTTTTTGTTTGCACTTATTGCAAACGTAGAAACTGTTTTGTGTACAAAGAAATTTATATTTTAAATTATATAGTTTTATTTATACCATTAATTGTTTAATATTACATTTATTTGTTTCAGTGAAGAATCCGTTAATATATATATATATATATATATATATATATATATATATATATTACAATTCAATCATGTTTCAATGTAGTTTATAAAAATAAAGGCTGGAAGATAATTGTCTCCCGCGAATAAGTAACAAATAATACGCAACTATTGAAGGTTAAAATACTGCTTGTTCACTTATATTACAACTGCTGAATTCTTCAAAAAAAAAAATTACATGCGTATGAATCGCCTAAGCAGAGACATGAAACATCCTTTTTCCATAATTTCTTGTTCTTATTTCGGCTTGTTGAATTAGCAGATGTTTACTAAGTACAAAAATAATAATTTATGTGATAAATATGGGTAAAACTCTAAAAAGCTGACACTATCTAAGCAACAAAGTGTAGATATCACCCCCTGAACAAATCTAAAACAAAACTGTTCCTTGCCAATTAGAATCAACACATCCTAATTATTTTCACATCTCCATGCCAGCGAGTGCTAGGACAACAATAACTAAAATCAATATCTCGTCATACTTGTCCGTGACAAATAATTAAGAAGTGCATGCTGGTATTTGCTAATATATTGTACATTACTGCGCGTGTATTCCTGCAACCAGCGTTCATTAACATTCACAGCACCATATCAGGAATTGAAACGTTCCTCATTATTATTATTGCTAGAGTGCATATGAAAGTAAAGAATTTTGCCATTAAAACTATGCTGATGGAGGATGAATTACTGTGAATGAAATCGATTCACTTATTCACATATCGACAGCCATTATGCGGCCGTCACATTAGAATGATTAAAGCTGGTGAATTATTGAAAAGGAATGCATGGAGACCTGGATGAAATAGAGTGCCATGGATACTTCGAAATGCGGGGTAAAATTATAGGCAATAAGTCAAAGACGATATCTCCCTAAATTAGCGAACTTCAATTTAGATATTCAGAATATTAATGATAACAGGAAATAACTAAAGCTTGAGTTGCATACCATTAACGAACTAACTGTAAAACATGTTTATTATTATACGTAAAAAGCACAAGAAATAACTGCGAATTAAAGAAAGTATTTCTGTTAATATATTACATTATAAACGAGGGGACAATGGGTACACTTTTATCTATCAACTTTATACGGCAATTATAACTGTTTTTAAACAGGCGATGTCCACCTCAATATTAGTGACAGCAGACATGTCTGTTTCATGCCGAGAACTCTTATGGAATGCAATATGCTTAGTGTTGTGGACCTGATGTACGCCCTAGACGTGCTGGCACCGCTTGCTCAGCCCAGCCTCAGTTGTGGCTTACAAGGCCCAATACCGGCAAAGCTCCGCTTGGAACTGGTATAGCCAGCCCACGACGGGTAACAGGAATGAAGAAAGGAAAGCAGGGAGTAACTGGTGTGTAGCCAAAAATGAGTAGGTTTTGATGTATTTGAATAGTGCACTCGATAACATGAACTAATGAAGCCAACTTGTATTCTGACAGCCTCGTTCGGCTTTTATACCTGTGATTGCCGGGACCTGGTCATTAGTACAAGGCATCTGTGGTGCTATCTATTTTATTGGTTCTTAACACATTTACATACCAGCGCCGCTGTGGCATATGTTAAACTACAAGTATCATTAAGTGTATTTACATACTAACGCCGCTGTGGCGTATGTTCAACTACAAGTATTATTAGGTGTATTTAATGTTAGCGCCGCTGTAATGTATGTTCAACTACAAGTATCATTAAGTGTATTTACATGTTAGTGCCGCTGTGGCGTATGTTCAACAACAAGTATTATTAAGTGTTTACATGTTAGCGCCGCTGTGGCGTATGCTCAATTACAAGTATTATTAAGTTTATTTACATGTTAGTGCCGCTGTGGCGTATGTTCAACAACAAGTATTATTAAGTGTTTACATTTTAGCGCCGCTATGGCGTATGTTCAACTACAAGTATCATTAAGTTTATTTACATGTAGTGCCGCTGTGACGTCTGTTCAATTACAAGTATTATTAAGTGTGTTTACATACTAACGCCGCTGTGGTGATGTTCAACTACAAGTATCATTAAGTGTATTTACATGTTAGTGCCGCTGTGGCGTATGTTCAACAACAAGTATCATTAAGTGTTTACATGTTAGCGCCGCTGTGGCGTATGTTCAACTACAAGTATTATTAAGTGTGTTTACATTTTAGCGCCGCTATGGCGTATGTTCAACTACAAGTATCATTAAGTTTATTTACATGTAGTGCCGCTGTGACGTCTGTTCAACTACAAGTATTATTAAGTGTGTTTACATGTTAGCGCTGCTGTGGCGCGCGACCCTTTACGTATTCTTCTATGTATCGTTTAGCTGTGGCGAGCTAATCGAAGAGTATCAGGTTGACGCTACACTTAGCTTACAAGGTTATAACACAATCTGTCACTCGGAAAGACAAGGTCTATGTTGCATACTAGAGATTTCTGTAGATGCTAAACTTTAGAAACGGGAAGATCCCAAACCCAAGATGTGACGATAATGCACATGCTTGGTACCATTTTGGAAATCTAAACTAATTCTCCTAGAAGGCATCCTTAAACTCTATTCTCTGATGGGCACTTTCATAATGTTTGGCATCTATTAAAGGATGCCTTATAGCTGAATTCTTGATCAGCATAAGCTTTATAAATTTATTTATAGCCATCCAAATACGATGTAAAAGATGTTACATTTATATGCATATATAGAACAATTCCTTACGTTTGTTAAACTAAAAATTAAAAGCAAATATCTATATAATAATATCATTTACTAATACTAAAGGGCATCTCTGTCGCGTGCAACCGTCATTTGATGATTGGTATAGTACAATCAATAAATATCGGTTGATTCGGCGAATTATAAAATTATACAACCCCGCCGTTTTACGGTGCGGTCACTAATTTCATCATGCCTTCTACTAGCATTTTAATCTACCAAAGCATTCTCTAACATTACACAATAACTGTGCGTTCACGGGAACTCGCTGTTTTTTGTTTGTCACACATTTTAGACAAATGACCAGTGTGAAAAAATTTTAGAATCACAGTGCTACTGCACTGGTGTCTCATAAAACTGTTTGACACAGGGAACTAGTGAAGCGAAATTTTCAGAGTTAATTTGATTCCTAATAAATAAAGCGACGCCTATAAAATGTCAGTGTTAAAATGAAATAAGTTCATGGTTTACGTTGGAAAAATATTGCAAAACACTGTAACAAGAGTCTCGTACTATTTGTAAAGTAGCGTAACTCAGAGCGGAGCAAAGGTTCTGCATAATGAGTTCGACTATGAGAAACACACAGACTCTAGCCTGAAAAGTTTCTTTTAAAGAAAACTATGCTGACATAAAAATAATGCGCATGCATTTTACTACATTACAGTTTTTCACATCTGACACCACAAAGGCATCAGTTCGACATCGAATTCCTGTCATAATATCCCATATTCTATCGTTTGTGGAGAGTTTCAAGAGCATTATCTGTATAAAAATACACAAATGATCATAAACAACCCGAAAAACAAAAACACAGTTGAATAAAATCAGATGAAAACGGAGACCTGGCGATTAGATAAACCTCTATCAGTCAACCTCATAAAAATCTTAAGAATCAGATACCTGCAGTTAGTGATACTGAAATGGGCGGGTGCGCCAACATGCATGAAGTGTGCTTTTTGTTTGGGGCAGGTTATTTCTGCGCGAAGTAATCAGCTGTAAAATTAGGCTCTTTGTTAAAATAGGGGGTGGGTGTTTCGCACAGTATTTAACTTTAGGGCAATAAGATGAGTGCCATAGGCAAACCTTAATAACCCATAAACCAAGCATGTCTGTATTCATGTTTATATAAGCTATTTTTATTGCTTACAAGTGAGTAACTGATTCCTGAAGTTATACCGTGTAGTTTTGAAGCACGAATGGAAAAATTCATAGCATCCTTCCTTAGGAAACACTAAGCAATTGAAAATTGACTCTAAAATTCTCCAAGGAGCATGCATTCAGATTTAAAGTAAAAATTTCAGATGATTTTTACAGTTGCTCATTATGTTTATATTTCAAAACTGACTTGAAATAATGCTTCTAAAGGTGTAAAAGAAGGTTCTATTATCAATCCCACCTCTTGCAACAGTCAATTCTTTTTTTCCGATTTTTAAATAATGTTGATGAATAAGATGCCAGATCTTCCAAAATTCTGTGTGTATGGTTTTAAGGATAGAGTAGAAAGAAGTTTTATGGTAATTTTCAGTTCGGTTAAATAAATTAAAATAACTAACAGTCCATTTTGAATGAAAGGGGACGTCTTCAGTCAGGTTTGCAGCTTTGCATTTGTATAACTGCAGCCATTATACACCTACGGCAACTGTACTGTATGCCATAATTAAATTTTAAAATCTAATTTTAGGGAACAAACATACACCTAGAAACATAAACGTAACGTTAATAATATTAAATGATAATTAGTAAAGGCTGCAGAAATAGGTAAATTAATTGGAATTGTGCTGTCAATGAAAGAGACAAAGCTAAAGTTGCTATATAATCAATCACTACAGCCCGGATTTATGACAAAATGCCTTTTTATTTGTAACCGCCAGGAAAGATTTAATTATACAAAAATGCCACTCTTGAGCAATGAAAACATTATGGGAAGGTTTTATTTTTACTTTTTTTTATTTAAATGACTATTCCACCTTTTCTGTAATTCTTTTCTCGTTTTTACGGTGCTTTTATTATTGTATTACGGCATCCAGAAAGTAAGTCCCAATCGCGCCTAGAGATGGCACCGCTAGTCGGATAGGAATGCGCATGCGCAGGAATAGAGAGGAAGTATGTGGTAATAATGCAGTAAAATTTCAGCCTTGTGACGGCCGTGGTTACCGCGCTGTGCTAGGAGAAAATGGCTGCTCTGATATTGTCTCCCGCCAACTGCGAGGTTCGTGCAGTCATCCGAGGTTTGCACACTCAAAAGCAAAGTCCAGCAGAGATCCATCGCCAATTGTGTCAAGTGTATGGACACGACATTAGTGCGACAGTATGGTAAGACGATGGTGCGGGCAATTCACTGAAGGACGAACCAATATTCACGACGACGACTGTAGTAGCCGACCGTCCCTGGTGACGGCAGAAGTGTCAAGGCTTCCGGGAGACAATTTCGTGCACAAGGGAGCGAGACATCTGGGGAATTGACAAGAGAGTTCTGAAATTGTGAAGCGCCGGTTCTGCTCAATTGCTTGCCGCACGCTTTCCAACACTTCTGCCGTCACCAGGGACGGTCGGCCACTACGGTCGTCGTCGTGAATATTGGTTCGTCCTTCAGTGAACTGTCTGCACCATCGTCTTACCATAATGTCGTGTCCATACACTTGACACAATTGGCGATGGATCTCTGCTGGACTTTGCTTTTGAGCGAGCAAACCTCGGATGACTGCACGAACCTCGCAGTTGGCGGGAGACAATATCAGAGCAGCCATTTTCTCCTAGCACAGCGCGGTAACCACGGCCGTCACAAGGCTGAAATTTTACTGCATTATTCCCACATACTTCCTCTCTACTCCTGCGCATGCGCATTCCTATCCGACAAGTGGTTCCATCTCCAGGCGCGATTGGGACTCACTTTCTGGATGGCTGTATTTGAGAAATTTACTGGCCGAAATAAGTAATTTTGTCTTAAATTGTTTTTGAAGAATGCTTTACAGCAATTTCGTTTTATAAAGAAAATTATCCAATGTCACCCCTCCTAGTAATAATTTCATTAAAATAATAGTTCGGTTATAGTAGGTTGCTATAGTACTCTCGTTTTCATTGTGAGCAAGAGGTCATTCTTTGTGAACTGCTAATATCCTTGATAGGAACAAAAAGGAATAATTCGCCCATTGTTAAACAAAAAAATTGAGAAAAGTCAGTTCTTTGGTAAATTTTTTGAATAACTTTGTAATTTTCCTTTATAGATAACACTCTGTTTAAAAATATAACAACAATAATTTAAATTTATTTATTATTAAACAAAAAATACAACAGATCATGTAAATATTAATTTAAAACAATTATTAATTTTTAAAATTTAATAATCATTGCGTTTAACTTTTCATTACTAGTGTGTAAAGCATTTTTACTATAATTTTACTATATTAAGTTTCTTTTACTCGTTTTTTATGTCTGAGCATCCGTTCTCTAAAATAAATACATGTTTTTAAAATTCACTTTAGTATAAAAGGCTAATAGATCATGAGTAGAAAGCCAATTATATTCAATTTGTAAATCATCAAAGTAGACAGATAAGAGGTTGTTTAAAACAGTTCAAATAGATAATAATGTGTAAATAAAAGAAAGTTGGACGTCGTTATAGTTTGTGGTTACTAGTACTATTAAAACCTACTATTATTTTTGTCATACTGCAGTTCAGATTTTAATTGTGAAAGCGAATGGAAGTTATTGAAGCAAATCGTAAGCAACATAAGGATCTTCTTATATTAAAATAGAGCTCTCGTTCTGGTTCATTCTGGAAATCACTTTAACATTTTGTAAAGCAGGGATTTTCATCCAGGAACACAACTGGTATTTACACTGCATTTTCCACCATTATATCACGTTATCAGAGGCTGCCTATTTCTTTAAAAGTCAAACGGCAGAAAGCAAAAGTAAAATGCGATGAATGCTAAATCCTTTTTCAACTCCGTAGAGCAGATAAGTTCCTTAGCTTGATGACGCAACTTTCCGGAGAGTGCTGACCACAGCAACTAAGCTCTGAAAGCTGGAAGCATAGTAAACTTCTGCCGAAATCCAAGTACCCCATCTCAGCTGAAGAGGCAAATCTGCAGGATTTTAATCTTTGAATCTGGGAATTTTTTAGAAATTCTTTTTAATCTAAGAAAAAAAAAAGTTTTGGCTTTTGTAAACTCATTGCATCGCTGTAAAAACTATATACTACACAGGTTAGGTGAAGCATCTCTGGTAGAGTTTTAAAGCATTTGCATTTTTTTAATCCAATGTTGAGGTGTTATATTTCTTCAAAGTACCTCGGCTTCAAAGAGCTACTACATGATTGTAACAAGATTCAATGATTGAATTTTATACTGATTTGCAACGTTCAGTCACAAAAAGACATCATTACTGTGCTAAAAAAACTGTCTCATATGATTCTATAGATTTGAGAAAAATTCTGACATCAAGAAAACTTGTATTAATATTTTGAGGGTATCAAAGACGATGTCGCCTTTTTTCATTATTATGTTGAACAGAAAATTTAACGTATTTTGTAGGGCCGTATCGTCGATCGCTTTGTTGCTGCTGTCCATGCTTCATGACAATAATAGTTAAGGGATATGTTCCGATCTTTTGTGACTCGTGCTCAACAGGATTGGGAGAGGATAATTACACGATACGACATGGCAACTTATTATTCCCAAAATCGTTCGCGTCCTCTGGTGTTCTGCGTACGATAGAACTTAGTTACGCCGAATATAAATTTAGCTGCCGCGATTTCCCAGGAAACGAACTGAATCTAATTATCTTACTATCCGGTTAACTCAACTGATATCAACTGCCTGTATAAACTGACTTCTGATGTATCGGAACTGAGTGGTCCACAGTACAAACGCCGCTTTATATTCGATTCATATTAAATAAATGTTGGTTTCACCAAGCCAAAAGAGGATTACACAAGCACGCGTAAGTCTGGCGCCTTATTTTAAAAATTTAAAATATACATCTACTATTGGCTGGTTCAAATTCCAACGCATGCCACTCACTACTATTTGAAAGTTTAAAACATTTATTCACATTGGTTGTTTTAAAGTTAATGAACCTACAGTGGCAAGTTCATTCCCGTTGACGTATTTAACTGTCTTGGCTTTATCAACACTCGCCACTTTTAAGAAGTGGCATAACACTGGTTCCTTTTGAGTTAATTCTTCCTTTGAATAGTGATCCAAGCTTCCGTAAACAGTCACACCAGAGAACTTTTTCTTTTGTTGACATACGATTCACATATTGAAGTTAAAACTTATGATATATATATATATATATATATATATATATATATATATATCTATACAATATTTATATTACGAATTACGATGCATAAAATATGATTAGGTTTGCAACATATATATATATTATGTTTAGTGGGGGTAGGCCGTAAGGACTGTTTCAATTTGTGACAAGACCCTTAAAAAATTAGACTTGCTTTTCTACATTACTGAGTAATTTATAAATTAAATAAGCATTTACATTTAAAAAACTTCTCAGACACTCAGATATAGTTTATTTAGATTCATTTTTTTGTTTAAGATAGAATAAATTAACTGGAATAGGCATTGGTCAAACTTTCGGCCCCTAGAGATGACTTAAAATGACTTAATTTTACTCGGGGCTCTGCGTAAACTCTCTACAGTATTTTTACTTGTTTGTTAATAGTGACTTATTTAACTATCTTAAAAAGCCTTTATAAGTCCTGTGAAAGTTTTGTCTGCTTGAAGTAATGTGACATTCCTTTGGTGACAGGGCATTCTGTATGAAAATCCAGCACAAACACACGCTGACTAGAAATGTCAGCATATAGAGAGACTGCATACGCTACTATAAAGGTTAACAAAGACGTAAATCAGTGTGCCATATACCTAGATGTCGTGGATATGAGGGAACATTGGAAAAAGCATAAGCATGTAATATTAGATTCATTGAGAAGAAAGCAGATATGAATATTAACTATTCTAATATTTACAGTGTTAATTTGAGTGCAAAGGCTAGACTACTTTTTTCAATGGACTGATGCAGGCTACATGAATAAATTTTAGTGTTATTATAATTCAAAAGCTTAACCATTTCATATCAAAGAAATGCAGTTAATCAAATATAATCACACTTTTCTTTTAGTTCTTTCTATCGGCTCCTGAATATCCGGCGGATATAGTTATTATTTCAGCTCAGCTGCCGCTTTAAGATCTATTATAGTAGTTTTATTTATGTGTCTTACACATTTTATTTACGTAAGTTATTAATATATCTACAAGATTTATAAAGTACTGATATTGAACACTATTAATAGTTACGTGCATCCACAGAGTATTTATTAATCACAACAATAATCGGTATATAGCGCAGGCTAAATAGATAACATATTCAACTCATAGCAGAAAGAAAGAAATATACGTTATCGTCGGTTGGAAATACGGCAAATGTTCACAATTACTGAATATTGTAAACATTTTCCTAGTTGCTTGGCAAATGAAGGCAACAGAGGGAATTTTTGCATATTTTCCTATTTTTGTCATGAAATGTTCACATTTACCGGCATATGTGCACATTTGCCAGCTAATATAGGTAGATATAATTGACTCAGTATTCCCTACAAATGATTTTAGCTACAATGCTTCTATGTTTGTGTAAAGGTGCTTTAGTTTTACTGAAATGTCAATATAAAATCATGCCCATTTTTGTGGGCAGTGGTAGTGTATATATTATTTATCATCTGCTTACACCTTAGCTTACACCTTTTAGGTTATGGCTGTATGGTACTGTATATTACTAAAGTCCCAAGTTAATTGTTCAAATAAAATTGACTGTCAAATAAATGATTCTGAAACAAAGAAACAATTACTAAAATAAAACTAAAGGCACATGAATTTCCACAGTTTTAGCTCAGTCTATTTTATTCATTTGTTTATTTTTATTCTAATAATTTTTTTAAGTAAACGAACACATTGATTAGTATGGTAACAAATGCTTAAAGACACCACCATCATATGCGATATTATTGCTGGAAAAAATACTTAAAAGCAGAAATCCACATATAATTAAAAGTTTAAAAAATTACTATTCAGCTGTTCATTTGTTCAAATACCCCAGCGGAATTAACATACGTAAGGTTCAATTCCAACTCTCACCAAAGGCGAGTAGTAATTATTAACAACGCACTCAATGCCAAATTTTTCAATATTTACTAAGACAATTTTCACATTTATCAATAATTGTTCACAATAGCCTGTTTTCCACTTGCCATTTGTTATAAAAATAGAGAAACGTTTTCTCTTAAAAATTAGCTCTTTTTTATACAAATTTTATATGCAACGGTTTCCTTTTCGAACCAGATATCAGCGTTGACTGAAAAGAGATTACTTGTACTATCCTCTTGTCCTCCTGTTCGATTGGTTTACATCATCCGACTACCAAGCGGGGCTAAGTTACTCTCAACGACACGACAAGTCCTCTCGCTTCTCGCGTTTCGAATGCGAGCAAGTTTTCATTAATAGGTGATGAAGTTAAGCTTCAGACCCGCACATAGCCCCTGCAAGTCACATGAATGCAATTGTGTGTGCCAACCAGAAGCTTAGAGTTGGCTGTTTACCCACTTCCAAAAGCACAGATGTGTCAGTTCTATGCATTACGGTAGCATTCGCAAGATTTATTTCACTTAATAAAATTTATCCCTTAAATAATACATTTATGATACATATATATTTATACACTTTATATTCGGACACCTGAATTTTTCATAATGATTCATCAACATGCTGTAGAGCAATACAAATTCCAAACAAATATGGTTTTCCGCCTTAGGTTGAAAATATTCCTGGAAACCAAAATATCGCCTCCTTTTTGTAATTAGAAAACAGCTCAGGTTTCAACTCGCAGAGGACTACTAGCACAAAAAGATAATAAAAATGTTTAATATTAAAGCTATCCACAAAGTGTAGTATCATAACATTTCGTTGGACTAGGGCAACGATTTAATGCTTGCAACATTCAGACAATTAGCTGTAATGAAATCACGGAGAGACACTATAAAATTTTAAGTCAGCATATTCAAGAACTAAAAATGCTTCTGTTGTATTCTCCGGTTATAATAAATCAACAACATCAATGAGTATATACCCTTTTTTGATAGTTACTTCTACTTTTAACTTAATATATATTAAATTGCCACATTTTATTATGGCAAAGCACTAAAATATAACTATTGATTACACTGACATCTCCAAATGTATAAAATACGTCAAGCATAAACATTTTCTTATCGTCATGGGTGGCCGAAGTCATTAAGGCGCGGACTCATGAGCGGGAGGGCTGGGATTCTAATTCCGCCACGACCGTCCTCCCTGACTGAGATTTTTACCAAGTTTTCCTCAGTCCCCATAAATGTCAAATGCCGGGGAGGTACCCTAAACTTAGGCCTGGAACGTTTCCTTCCTTAAAAAAATCCTTTCCCAATTTATCATTTCATCTCATGTATATAACCACCACGAGTGACCGAGGTCGTTAAGGCACGGGCTCGTGAGCGGGAGGTCTGGGTTCGAATACTGCCAGGACCTCCCTGACTGAGGTTTTTTTCAGGTTTTCCTCAGTCCTCATAAATGGCAAATGCCGGGGAGGTACCCTAAACTTAGGCCTGGAACGTTTCCTTCCTTAAAAAAAATCCTTTCCCAATTTATCATTTCATCTCATGTATCATCAGTGTCCACCGCCTGTGGTGCCTCAGTAGTAAAAACGGGCGTTAAACATCATTCAAAAAAATAAATAAACATTTTTGATGGTGCTATAAATTACCCAGGGGGCAAAAGTACATTTTCAGCTGTTCCATACACTCATTGTAATCTCCTTTAGGGAGTTGTGTATAATTTTAAGTTGCGCATTCTTATTTTTAAACAGTTGTAAATTTTTTCCTCTACAATGAATGCATATGGGCATTTAGCTCGTCTTGGACGAAAGCACCAATATCGCTGTTACCTATAAGTAACATTCTATTTGCAATATGTTTCATTTCTTCGCCAAAGCGATGCTGAGTAAAACTTTCCATCTTGCAGTTAAATGTGCTTAACTTTTCTTAATGCATCCACATATTAATGCGTTGCATTGGCTAACAGTAACAAGAGGCTTTAGGAGCGATACCGCAACCTACCAGAACGTCTTATGAACGAACGTATCGAAATGTTCTGTGATGGTCGCATTTTTACGCATTGGTTTCTGATCACACAATCACCGAGGTGCTTCGCTCGCTGACAAGGAAGGACTTCTCTGAATATGAGCGAAGGAAGAATTTCCAATTTTTCAGCACGTCTGAGCCCCTAAGGGGAGCCTCAGACCCTCATCATTCTCTATCATTTTCAAGGCGGGAACGGAGCAAAACGTCACGCCGAGGGTAACTGAACGAGTAATTTGAGAAGAACGAGCCCATAGACGCTTTTTGAATGGCAGTAGAAAGCTTCTCTTTCAAGCTAAATCTCTCTCTCTGGTAGTCCCCCTTTAATTTCGCAATGAATGCGGTAATAAAAAGAAAGCATTCTGGTACTTTTAATTTACTTTAAGTACATGTGTTGGGATTCTATGACGGATCTTATCTTCTTTCCCAACAAAAACTGGGGGGACTGGCAAGAAGGCTGTTTCATGAGAATTACTGTGGGAGACCAGAGAAGAAGAAATGAGAAGCACAGCTCTTAAGGCACAGTTTCGTACCGGTCCCGGAAATTGACGTCGAGTTTCTTGTTGCAACTCAAATAGCAATCACTCTTAATTGATTTCATTCTCCGCAACTAATCAAACGCGGTCAACAGCAGTCATGGCTCTCAACTTTATCAACTTCACAATGAAATATCCAAATTACAGAATCGCGTGGACTGTCATTCAGCATTTGAGATGTTAAATCAGTAAAGCAAAAAGAAGCAGAAATGAAAATGTACTATAAATAGTTATACAGGTTGTGCAATGAGTACTAGCAAAAAGCAGCATTCAAAAGCGCAGGTCCATAAGTTTCCGGGCTAACCATTTTCTAAGTATGGTAAAGACAAAAACTATATTTCATTTTTCAATATAGTTATTGTAATACACTTATCACATCTTTGAATTAACATTTCAACTCCCCCCCCCCCAAATATTCACAAGTCTTGTCTGAAAAATGAACATAAACAGCATCCATCACTTCTTCGCCACACTTAAATTTCCTTCCTCGAAGGTCCTTCTTGAGTTTTGAGAAGAGGAAATAGTCACTGGGAGCTAGATCTGAGCTGTAGGGTGGATGGTCGATCTCCTTGAAACTACACTTCTTCACAGCTTCCTTTGCAATAAGAACTGTGGCACAAGCGCGTTGTCGTGAAGAAGGTACACACCACCACTCGGCTTTCCTCGCCTTTTCTCTTTGATGGAAACACTCAGTCTGTGCAGTAGGTCAGCATAGTACTCCCTATTTACTGTGGTGTTCCTCTCCTTGAAGTCAATGAAGAGTATTCCTTCACAGTACCAAAAGGTGGTCATGATCTTCTTGGTTGACTGAGGGACCTTGGCCATTAGAGGCGGTGCTTCGTCAGGTTTACGCCACTCACTCCATTGATTCTCTTTTGGATATGGGATCATAGCAGAAGGCCATAGTTTCATCTCCTGTAACAATGATTTGCAGAACGTCTCTCTCATTGCCACGGCAGAACTCCAAAAATGCCTGATAACAGATGATTCATTGTTGCTTTTGGACTGAGGAAAGAAGTCTAGACACCCATGTTGCACTAACCTTATTCACGTTTAAATGCTCGTGAATAATTCGCAGGACTGTTGTTTTAGAAAGGCCCAACTTGCTGCTATTTCTGTAACCCTGAGCTGCCGGTCTTCCATAACTTCTCGTTCCACAACAGCGATGTTTTCAGGAGTGAGCAGCTCCAAGGGCTCTTCGTCTTCAATGCTTTCTCGACCCGTTCGAAAAAGTTTAGCCCATTCTTTTACGGTAGAATATGAGGGGGATGCTTCCTCCTTTTAAGTTTAACAGCTTTTAATGAACATTATTTTAAATTAAGTTCTAGTAGACAGCCGTAAACAAAGAAAAATTACATAATACTATGCAAAATAATAAACAATTGCGTATCGCACTGCAGAGATACAGGTTAGATATAGCAATCACACAAACGAAGTATGAATGTCGTGGCATCTAGAGATATAACTTGGCAAAATGAACTTAAAATGCATGTAACGAATCTGAAATAGCATTTATAGCGCCCTCACTGAAAACAGAAGCTGAGGAAGACTGTGAAAGACAAGGAAGCCGTCCATATTGTGGTGGAAACTTGTCGAGGGGATAAAATCAAAGTAGTAAATCATATTTTTAAAGACGGCTATTATTTTAGAGTTTATTTCTGTATCTTAATCCTAAAGTACTGTTACCACAATTCTTCCATCAGATATATAGTATGTGTTAACTCGTTTTAACTATAACAGTGCAAACGAGAGTCTATCTTTTGACTCTCTCTGACTAGAACATAAAAAACGCGGTGAATAAAGGAATTCCGTCACGCACGGCGTTTCATGTTAATGTGTTTGCCCGTGCATGTATATTGTGTCCTTTATTGTCCACTACATGATAACTGGTATAATGCTACCAGCATTACCGCTCCTGTGTCAATATCACCATGATTTATCTACCTCTCAAAAGCACGTAAAGATAGGCAATACAGAGAACGGAAACGGATGATGACACTTTTGGTAATGGTGATTGTGATGAAACCACCTACATAGTAACTAAATACTGTGTTAACAGCCACATTAAGAATACGTTACATAGTGTCATTGTTCTTTTAATTTGTTTATTAGCTTGATAGTGTCATTATCAGCAGTTTCACATTTGCCCCCCTGTTAGGGCAATAATATCAATAAATGCAACATTAATATTTTATTAATGTTTTATAGATAAATGAGTATATAATGTATTTATGATCGTCAAATCTTCAAGAATTCAAATCTTAATGCAAGGAACAGTAAGAAAATAATATTCTATTTTCTATCTCTTAAAATTATTTACCAATGTGACAGATTTCCTCAAACGTTACTTTGTTTATTTGGTTTGTTGATATGAATTAAATATGGACGTTCTTTAACATCTCAGGGCATGAAACGGTCGATGATTTTTACTTAGAGGTCTCTTCTACCAGGCTTGAGGTTCTTTTACTTGCCGTGGAACCCACAGCTTTACTTCCTTTCTGACGGTAGCCTTACTTAGGATTTTTATCGATCGATCCTGACCGGGGTTGAATCCGTGACCTTAGGTTAAAGTATGGTTACCACTACATCACCAGGACCGACTCAAAACGTTACACCTCTTGGAAACTGCTTGTTCAATCAACAGATGGCGGCAATGTTTTAGAAAATGGTTGTCACTGATGTGAGGCTAAGAATACGATAACTCTTCAACATTCAAAGGGAAGACGCCTGAGATCTAGAGCAGTGGATATCAGCACTGTACAGCCTTGCGACTAAGTTACACAACTATTTTTATTAGCTGAGGAACAGAAGTGGACCTTTTACCATGAAAAACTCGCGTGAGCATTTCATATATAGAGCTAGACTATAAGTAGAGCATTTCATTTGTGTTTATTATGAGTTAAAAGAAGAAAAAAATAAGAAAATTTACTTTAGATTTTGGTGTGAGCTTGAAAAATTAGTGAACATTGTAACCCACTGCAAGAACATTAAAACTAAAGACTTAAATATTTTTTAAAGATAATTAACACGGTATCAATCCAATTTAGAAGAAATATTTATTTACAACTTTAAAACTGGTGGAAGTGTACAACGCATATATTGTAACAAAAAGCCATTACCAGTCTAAATCGTCGGTGATAAGGAGCATAATTAAAACCACAAGTGTTTTGCATCCTTTCAACTATCACCGACAGCGCACAAGTGGCACTATTATTGCAAGGTCTTGATTAATTAGATTAAGTGAGTTCACATTCATCCTTGCTATGATACATTGAACACCATTCAATATATTTAAAGAAAAAAAAGGTAATTACTTAAAAATATATCTTACTGATTATGAGAGAGCGAGACCAGTCTTTAATGTCTGTTAGATGGTGCGAATATATGAAATATAACATATACATATTTCTATTAATATTTATTAATAATAGGAATGGGACGAGAGTTGGGAGAAAGAGAAGGATCCTTTGGCCTCTCGGCCACTTAAACGGCGCCTTTTGTATTTACACCATCAGAGGGGAATCTCCGGAGATTTTCTGAGTAGTGTTTAACGCTACAGAGGCACCACAGGCGGTGGACTCTGATGATATATGAGATGAAATGATATATTGGGGAAGGATATTTTTTAGAAACGTTCCAGGCCTAAGTTTAGGGTACCTCCCCGGCATTTGCCAGTTATGAGGACTGAGGAAAACTTGGAAAAAACCTGTCAAGGAGGACAGTCCTGGGGGGATTCGAACCCCAGACCTCCCGGTGATTTTTTTCTTGGTGTTTTATCCTTTTCTGCTTTTCTATATATATAAGTAGCTCATCTATCGCTGTAAAGTCCATCTTGCCAAATGTAGTGGGGATATCTTTAATGTTATACACATTACAAATATATTTTATGCATGGGTTGTAGACCGTACATGTTTAAGTATGATACACAATTAAAAAGAGAAAATAGTAATAGATAAAAATATATGGAGAACAAAAGAAAAAGTACTACAGGAACATCTATATTAACATATACAATAAAACATCTACATAAACTAAACTAAATTATAAATCCCTATACATACTGGAAGACAGCACTGACCCACAACTGGTAACCAGCTGTTAAAACCAAAGTACAATTTACAAATCAACACTATTGTTTATTTATTAAATTAAAACAAAAACTGCTCCACCAGTTTCCGGCGAAAATGTGTACTGGTATCCTGTACAATTATAATTTACCTTAAATTTCTTTCTTCTGTGTCGCAAATAAGTTACGTAACTTTAATCCAATTCTTGTTAATTATATATAAAACAAATTTAACTATGTACTGTACAATTTCTACCCTAATACTTAATTTATTCTGTAATTTAGCTTTCATTGCGTTAAAGTATGCATTATTATTAATAATAACATTTTAATACTAGTTACTTTTTATTAATAAATAAAAATGTTATAGTTCTTATTGAGTTTCATATTGTTCACTTGTTTTTAACCATTATCTTGTGTTATGTTTTTCTCAACACATAAAGAGTTTTGCGTGTTATATTTGGTAACTATGAAACTATAACAAAATACTCCCTTAGCAATTAGTATGTATTACATATTAATTAATATATATTAATATTAATGAATATATTAATTAACCTTATTTACAGATATATGAAGGGAAGCATTATATTATTTATAATTACATTCGTTTTTGCGTTCTAACCAGTAAATCAATGTAGCAATTAAGGGATGCCACGGGCCGCAAGTTTACGGGGAGAATAACAAGTTTTTCGTGAAAATGTCTATACTATTGACAATGAGGTGGTTGGAGTGGCAGTGATGATGTGGTAATAATGATACAGAGGCGTACTTCTGACAATGAACCGAACAGAGCAGTACTATAATCGCGCGTTGTTACTGCTGCTATCGACAGTGATGTTGGTACGGTTTTGATGCACTGAATCACCTACTGACTTTCCTTTACTCCTAAATGACCACAGTACTATCCCAAGCTACAAAGTCAAGTGCGGCAAAACGTAAATTTGGATTTGAGTAGGACCCTATCTCCTACTATGTGTCGGAACGTTAATCCTTGAACACCAGGTATAATATTACTCCCCTAACAACCCAGGTGTGATCTAGGAGACCACAATATATATAATTAAATAAAAGTCAAATAAATACCCTGGAACAATTACCAATTTTAATAACAATTTCAATTACATAGAACATGAATAATAACATTGAAACTCCAATAGGAATCAAATGAATAGCTAGTAATGTTAATAATCATTGGTGAAAAAACTAAGAAATTAGTTCATACATATGAAAAAACACAATTTGCTATGGTGTTAATCTGGTTTTTATTATTTATCTGTAGAACATTTTATTTTAGAACCATTATTATATAATTCAAGTAAGAATTTGAGAATAAGGACATTTATTCTATTAAAGTAAAAACAATATTTCAAGAATATAAATTCAATAATTTCTGTTTATTACATATTTCCACTACACATAATTACCAGTCTTATGTGCATTGCTTATCAAACATACACACATCTTCATATATAGTGACAATTTGGCAAGTTTTTACAGTACATTCCAAATGTATAGCGCTTCCGGCACATGTGCAGTTTTTCTTCTTTTGCTGGAAGGACAGCTTTGTAAAACCTTTTCATTGTGTTTTCTCTCACCATCGCCTATCTCCAATTCCGATGCCGAATTATGATCATTGTCTAGCACAAATTCTTCGTCACAAACAATTGCTTCTTTCTCTAACCATTGCATTATTATACGATCGAAATTGGAATCATTCAGCCTAATTCCTCGGCAAAGACCGGTCAACGATGACGCCCAGGTGTGGTGTCTCAGACCTTGCAGAAAATATCACAAGCGACAAAACTGCACCTAATGGGAAAACTGTAACGAAACGAGCCGCCAACAATGTAGAATTAATGCCCGCGCAGCTGTGTAACTCAACTAGTTTAAACAGTACTACCAACCTGTAAGGTCTGACAGACCCACACCTGGGTGATTAACGCTTAATAAGAAAACAAAGCGGGCAACATAAATTTTCGGTCCAACAGCCTGACTGCGTCTCATTCTCATCACGAGTGTAACTGTTAATAAAAGAAGATCAAAACAGTGCAATTTGCATAGGCAACTAGCAACTGTTAAAGCAGAACATAACAATGACATGCCAACTGTTAAACACGGCATGGCAGCGCTCATTGCATTAAGTATCGCATTATGTGCAAACTTTTATGTAAATGTCTAGCCCATTACTGTTATGAAAGCTACTACAGAGCCCCTATCTCTTGGCAAACTTCTTGTGTGCAGGGAGAGGAGTAATCTGGTTATCCAGTTTGGACAGTCCACGGCCCTACTTCTTAACACAAGTTTCAACTCTTCCTGTTCTAATTTCATTATAAACAAAACAAAGTAGAGCTAGGACATTGCACTGCAAACTCTAATGAAGTCGCAACAGGGCATTTTAAATCCCTTTAATTATGAGATTTGAGCTTCAGCTAAACAGTTCGAGACCAATTCACAACTATGCATCTTTAAAATAAGAATTCGTTCATGCCTGCATTATCAGCATAGTAACAAACGAGAGGCATAATGAATCAGTCGATATGTAGTGAATTATCAATACTGCAGAATTTCAAAGCGTGGCTATATTTTTTTACATATATGTATGTGTATGTATATATACTTATACCAATTTATATTATACCGCCACGGGTGACCGAGGTCATTAAAGCGCGAAATCGTGAGCGGGAGGGGGTTCGAATCCCGCCAAAGACCAACCTCTCTGGCGGGGTTTTTCCAGGGTTTTCTCAGTCCTCATAAGTGACAAATGCCGGGGAGCTACATTAATTTATGCCTGGAACGTTTCTTTCCTTAAAAAATCCTTTCCCAATATATCATTCCATCTCATGTATCATCAGTGTCCACCGCCTGTGGTGCCTCTGTAGTAAAAACGGGCGTTAAACACTATTGGGGGGAAAACCCCCAATTTATGCGAACAGATAATAAAATTTGTATATTTTCACATGTGTTACTGTTGTATGGTTATTTATTTTTCTCTCATAGTAAACAAAGGTTACTATTAGTTATATTGTATTGTTTGAGCTTCTGTTTCCAGTGTTCATTTAATCGGGGCCACATTCTTTAAAAATGTCTGGATATTTTACCTGAATGGCACATTTTCTAATCTTCCTAATCGAGTGGTCACAGCTGATTGTTGCGGACAGGGCAGTGTCTACTCGGACTGGTACGGAATCTTTCCAGCTAGGTGATGTTCACATGTCATGGTATTATGTTCAAGGACCATTAACGGATTGCAGATTTATTGCAAAGAATGGTTATTAAACGTCAACATTTATAAAACGAAAACAATGACTTTCAAGAATGGAACGGTCCTACAAGTAGCAGGGAAATGGCTTGGACTTAAGGAGGTTACGCCTTAGACAATGTTAATAACTTCGTTTACCTAGAATTGCTTTACAAGAACGGACAGTGGGCGAAGCACGTAGACGTAGTCAAACACAAGGCGGGCAGAAGTGGCGGCCACGGAGACTCTCCGGATACGCAGCAGAATTCCAGATCTGTCGATAGGTTCACGGGGCTGTGGTCAGATCCACGATGGCGCGGAAATCTGAGGGTGGGAGCAAAGGAAAACGTATTTTTGAAAGGGATCTTAGGGGCAGAGAGAGATAGGGTGAACTATTAAAAGGGATGCTGTAAAATTAGAGCGGTGAAATAATGGATGAAAATTATTATTGGATATCAACAGTTAATTAGAGCAATTTGCTTCCAAGAACATCTTAAGACAGAGGGAATAAGAGTAGGCCTCCAAAGCAAGAAATATGTTGAGCTATATTTGGATAACGAATCAAGGAAATGGGACAACTGTGTGGAGGAAGGTTAGAAACTACCTGAAA
This sequence comes from Metallyticus violacea, assembly GCA_030762175.1. Taxonomy (NCBI): domain Eukaryota; kingdom Metazoa; phylum Arthropoda; class Insecta; order Mantodea; family Metallyticidae; genus Metallyticus; species Metallyticus violacea. Next base: position 14,967,688 of record CM060838.1, on the reverse strand, counting down.
GGCCTGACTACCTGTCAGGCAGCACACACTCGCGCAATGTAGAGGTACATTCTTGGTTTAGGCTTGGGGCAAAGTAGCAGATCAGGATCTATGATGAAAGTGGATTGAGCACCTGTCCTTTATGTGGAGAGCAGCAACAATCGTGATCGCATGTCCTGGCGAACTGTAGCATAACTGAGGTGTGGAGGAATAAATAACTCCCATATTCCTTTACTAATTATAACACAGAGAAAGGTTCTGCTGGCAAGTAAGAAGGTAAATTCCTGTAGAAGGTGAGACAAATCAGGTCTGTAAAGGCTAAAAGCTGGGAGATGAAATTAAACTAAATTTAAAAAAAAAAATAGTATATATGGGTATGATATTGTATTCATTTTTTTCCTACTGACTATGCGGGGATCATGTTCACGACATTTTAATATACTAATTATTTAACTGCTTTAATTCTTAATTACTTATATATTTAAGAAATATACCTTTTGTGTATTGTGTAAGCACATATACCGATGAACCATTGCAAGTTTGTAAGGATATCACCACAAATACTAATTTTAATAAATCCACTTATTTATTTATTCACATTGCCCTTTGCGTATGAAATGTTGTATAACGAAGGCAGATGACACAGCGGCCGCCGCGGCCTTAGCCTCCGGTGCTGGAAGGCACATCCGCTTTATGTAACTGGTTTCATTCTCTAGAGTCAAGAGGATTTGAGAGGTGTCGTAGGGTGAAAAATCTCGTATCATCTTAGTTAAAATACATTTGATATTGGGAAGCAAATCACGAACATTTTTTATTAATTCCTTTCCAGAGTTCACACAAGCTCCTCTGAACAAATGAATACTGAACGGGTTCCAACTGATCTGGGCCCCACAATTCCAATAAACACAAACTAGAGGTAACAGCCTGCCCTTTTCAATCCCTCCCAATTTTAGTTTTCCACCTGTCAACATTCGTCTGGAATGGCGCGAAAGCGATACACTTACAATTGCTATTCTTTATATCTGTTTATTTATTTATATTTAATGACAGAATTAGTAAAAATAAGAGAAATATATAACTGTTGTGTTGAAAGTGTTTTGAACAGTTGTTATTTTAACAGTTACATGGAGATATTTACATAATTATTACGGGTTATTTGAACTACTATTAAGTCCATTTTGTAAGACATAACAATTCTGGGCAACGCAGGGTAATTCCGCTATTTGATAAATGCTTATACCTATCTATAGTTTATATTTTGCTTCTACCCAGTCATTACTCAAAACGCTTTGAAACCAAAGTATTAATCACACAGCTCTGCATGAGATGGCGCTGTTATGACTTGCGTAAACACCAAAAACAAAAGTTGAAGTGTACAGTCCGCCCATGGTTAAACTGGAGCCAGATCTAAAAGTTGTTCATTCGGAATAGGGCAATTAAATAATTGAAACTAACCTAACCAGACAACTAACTCAACATATATCACAGACCTTTTATCTTCCCTCTCGTTCTTCTTCATAAATCGAAGATAAGCTGCCGGTTTTGCTAGAATATCATCTTATTTGTTTAGAATTTTTTTTACTTTAATTTCAAAGAAATTCCTAAATATTCAATTACTTTTATCAATATTTCCCGCCAACTTTTGAAGTTGATCTCATTCTTGCAAATGAAATGTAACTAATCTAAAGTTGAAATGTTTTGTTTTTTCTGTAATACTTATGGAAATGCCTTCTATTAACAAATCTGTCCATTACAACAATTTTATTGCATTTGGAGTTGGCCTAGAATTTAATTTTGATTATGTATGTTATGTTTCTTTTTTATGTTAGTTTACCTTCTTTGCAAATTCTAGTGATTGAATTCCTGTTGAATTGTGTAATAACAGTAACGCACTCTGCAACTTTTGATAAAGATATAGTTATAAAATTTCTTTTCTTATCTTCACTAAACTTAATTAACTCGTAAGCAGTTTTCCTATCTTGCATCTGTCTTTTATTTTGCCATATGACTGACCAAACCAACAGCTGCCACGCCCTACATGATTAAAATAGACGGAACGTTTGTATTACAGAACTGAGAGTAGAAGGGGAGCATATGGCTCATTTTTCAATAACTCCCTAACTTTGCTGATTAATTGATACCCGAAATATCGCAAGTATTGTTTACGTGCTTTCAGTTTTTCATTTTTATAATATCACGTAAAAATGTGCTTGAAGATAATATCTAACTTTGTGGAAAAATACCTTTCTCAAACCCTTAAATTCCGTTCACAGTAAGAAGATGTAGATAGTCTTTCTTTCACCTCCATCCGTAATCCTATTATTTATGTTCCTAGCTCATTAAGTACACTTGAGTTACAATCGCGTTAACAAAGCTTACACTGGAGGTATTTAGAGACGTAACATTGAGAGCAGAACTGCCTCTCCGCTTTGTTATGGAATGAAGACCCTGCATTGAAACTTTATTTGAAGTTCATCTATTGTAACGCTAACCGCACGATGTTTATGTTGCAGGGTTTTAGCGTGCTCTCTATACACCGCACCCGTAATCTGAATCAAATGTTGCAGCGGCCACTGTATGCTGGTTGCAGAGGTCAGCGATGACAAATCCGAGCATCGCGGTACTGAATTCCGACAGGATGGGAGAGATTTTTGTTCGCACACGTCACAGATTTTAGTTCAAGTAAAGTTCTAACAAATAACTTGGGAGCAAAAGATAAGCGTTCTTCCTTGATTTTCGAAGAATGCTTGTGCATACTGACAACTTTAGCACTAAGCAACGCTAAAATTCATATTATTTACGATTTCAGTTACATTAAAATGTCCCCCAATATAGTATTGAAAAATATAAGATTTATAGATTTCAATAATTTTAAAGACTTTCAAAAATATGAAGTATGTCTCTCTGGGTATACATACGAACGCGCAGAGATACCGAATAACACAACCGGTTTTCATTAGTTAAAAACTATAATTTATATAATGAGATTGTCACGAAACATTAAATAATTTTCAAATTAATTAATATTTTTCTAAATTATTGCCAATTTATTTCTGTACCTGCTACCTCCTTACTTCAACGAAAAGTGTATATCTCAAAAAAATGTTGCCGGAGGTGCTGAACGACCTTCCCTTGGTGTTTGCAGAAAAATGTGGATTGAACAAAACGGGGCGTCAGCACACTTCAGCCGTAATGTGAGAAATTATCTGAATACTCCCTTTGTGAGGCAATATAATGTCATATAATTGTCATATATTATGAAATAATAAAAATTAATGACTAAAACATACAAAATGAATTTTCTATATAACAAACAGTTTAAAATGAGCTTACATTATGAATTACTGAAGGCTATAATTAATATTGTCACATACACCGTTGAGGAGCATCATAAATTACTAAATTAATATACTTTTGGGACGTTTCTTATTTCATAAGGATTGATATTCTTTAACTTAAGTAAACTTTGCTAGTTCAGTGAGTACAGAGATGTTGCAAGAATCAATTGGTTAACCACTTCCTATGGAACTCCCTAAGGGACTTTACCATGACATCAGCACCATGCAGAGTTATGCTGCACCCGGAGCCTGTCATGCGTCACTAGGAAGTATTCAGAACACCTACTCTGTGTTCATGTATTGGTTGATGTATTTTAAATCTAAGGCGTTGGTACACCATGATTGGTAACGCCAACTTGACAATGTAGAGACCCCCCTAGGCAAGCATATTTTATATAAGGAGCTGCAGATCTCACTGACGGCGCTCTTAGACTATTCGACAACGTCCTAGCCCACTGGGCCCTGCCGTAGTTGTCCGCTTCTGCGAGCTCTGCAGGATCGACGCCGCTGACGGCGACGTGATTCTACTCTTCCTCCTACAACGGCCGACACATTCCCTAAGGTGAGAACTCCGTCATGTAGGAACTTATATCAACATTGCTTAATATGTATTATTCCAACTTGACACCAACAGGTGTAACATGTAATCATATATTCAAATAATTAATAAATGGATCTGCCAAGCGAGTAAAGTATTTTCCATCATACCTCTCACCACTGCTCACCCCCACGTCACGAAAGTGGTCGTGACAATATCCCAAAGAATGTGTTTCTTTAAATTCTATGATATAGGCCAAGATCTGTCACATTATCGGAGACAGCCACGGGTGGCTGAGGTCGTTAAGGCGCGTACTCGTGAGCGGGATGTCCGGGGTTCGAATCCCGCCAGGACCCTCCTCCTTGAATGAGGCTTTTCCAGGTTTTCCTCACTTCTCATAAATGGCAAATGCCGGGGAGGTACCATAAACTTAGGCCTGGAACGTTTTCTTCCTTTAAAAAGAAATGCTTTCCCAATATATCATTTCATCTCATGTATATCAGTGTCCACCACCTGTGATGCCTCAGTAGTAAAAACGGGCATTAAACACCATTAAAAAGTTTTTTTTTTTTTTAATCAGGGATTGCCAGATGCAACATTCATCGATTTCTTCCTTTGGGAATCAACAATACATTAGTATGAGACTCCCGTTGACCCAAAAAGACCTTGTCGCAAGAATTGCAACTATTCGCGACATGCAATAGCAGCTTTGAACACTTTTGTGAATGAGCATGTTCTTAACACTTGCATCCGTTTTTGTACAGACCGCTCCAATATAAGTTCCTTTGGTGCTGAGAGTTTTAAGACCCTATATATTTATTGAAAAGTAATACACAAAATATGCAGTATTGTATTTTGAGTAATTGTGAAACATCCGTAGGCATGTTGGGTAATAACCGTGATAAATATACAACAGCTTTCAGGTTGTTTTTAGAAGTAGCACATATATCTGAATACGAGCATTTTTCAATATATACTGGTTATTTGATTAGTTACATTTAGTTACCCGGCACCTCTCCCATAACGTCACGACTAATGTTGTGACTTGGGGGTGAGCAGCGGTGAGAGGTCGATGAGAAAGATTTAACTCGCTAGCTATATAAAGCAGTAATTTTACTATACTTAGCTACATTGAACATCCGGGGGTGTTGAGTCTACGTTGTTAAATATTATTTATTATAATTATTTAGGCTTTCACGGCCGGCGTTAGTCCAACAAAATGATGATGCTTCCGAGCTTGTTGGCCGTGGTCCAAAGGCTGTAAATACACCTGACGTTTCGCCCGTGACTCCGCCGGGCATCTTCGGAGGACTGACTATCACCACTCGTGTTGTAGCTCAAGTGAGAATAGTAACGGCTTATTACAAAGAAGTTATAAACAATCATTTTTCACTAGAAGAGAAGAAAGTAGTCGGAATTTAAGACAATAACTTAAAGCTCTTCTAAATGCAGTTTATCCCTGATGGTAACGTTATCTTCCTCATCTTTTGGAATGTAAATCATTTACCTGCTGAATATTCTTCCCATTTTAATCTTTAAATTGAGCGAATTGTTTATTTCCAGTGCCGGAAAAGGAGTTGGGCACATAGAACAAGTTAATTGTGTTACTTAGCTGCAAGGGAAACGTGAGCCTTTATCTATTGGTTCACTCCGTATGTCGGTAATAGCGTCCACCTCTAGGCGGGGCGGGGTTATCCTCTTTGTCACCAAGGGGAGGAGTAGAATAACATGAGGGGCGTCACGAAAACTAAAGACCTTTGGCACGAGAGAGACTTGCATCAGGAAAGCAGTGTGACAAGTATGAAGTAATCAGTTTTAAAGATTTTTAATATGAGCCCGTTAACAACAGTGATCAAAGTTACATGAACGTTAGGTCAGCTCGACTGTTGCAGGAAAGTTACCTTCTAACCATAGAACTTACTTCACAAAAGCTTTATGTTTTGTGTGCCAAGTTTGTTCAAAGTAAATTCAAAGTGCTCCTGGGCTATAAAAATAATTACTGCTTTCAAAGAAACGTTTATAAAAGTCTTACTTTTTAAACCGTTACGAATTTGTTTCCAATGATGAACGAAACAACAACATTGAAAATCAAATTTAAGAAGGTGCAATACAATGATAGAGCCTTTCCCTGCAAGATTAATAGTAATAGCCTGAAAGCGCATTCATCTGGGCACAAAACGCCGTGCCACCTTGAGCAAGCGAGGGAAGCCTATTATATCACCGGCTGTTTCCTCCAGAAAAGTAAAACCCAACTCCTTTGTTTCTCGTTAGAGAACAGGCATATTTCTTCCTCTTGTTAATTCTTAAAGTGGTTCCCCTTGTAAAACAATAAAGAATCTCTGACTGTGCAAAACTTAACCTTCCGAGCGAGCGCACAGATGTTGTACTTCCTCACAACTCTACCAAGAACATTTAGCATCTTCATACACCACTTTGTACCTTCCTTCCTACTCGCACGCACTTTCGTGGAAACAGAATAACCTTTGAAAATTGTCAGCCTACTTAAAGCCGACAATTGACACGTTTAAAAGAGGGATAGAAAAAGTGGTTGCAACATTTATACTAACCTGCAATATTAGAATATATTATAGAATACAGCAGCAGATTTTATCAATAAACGTCTTTTATTAATTGAACTAAAAAAAAGTACATTTGCTGTATAGACATTCTAATGGAGGGCTCCAAAATAATTTATAAACAGCTTGCTTTAAAGCTTTATTACCAGATGTACAAAAACATAAAATGATACATAGTCATGTTTGGCTTTTGCAATCAATAAGATGCTCAAAATCACCACTATCCAGACAGTTCTGTTTTCGACAAACTCCTGCCCGTGGTGTCTACAGGAATTGCTCTGCATAACATTTCAATTTCTTTGTTCGTTTCGTTTGTTTTATTGATTCTCAGCATGGTCACGTGGTTGCTACAGAAATCACTACTGATATCTTTAGACACCACATTATATTGCATATTTATACTAATTAAATTAAGTTTAAAAAGTTAAGCATAAAATGTGTATATACATTATTTTGGATTCCTGTGTATATGAGACGATGAGAATCACGCTTTAAGTTGACAAAGCTTTATCAGAATTAGAGGTGAAAACTGGGAGACGAGTCCACAAAGTAAGTTTCCCCTGGGATTATGTACAGAAAGAAAACAAAATGTCATGGAAAGATTTATTGGAACAAATACAGAAATTGTTGAGCTGTTTTTCAAAATATGTTGTGGGATCAGCATTTGTATCCCTCTGCCGTATTAAAACTGCCGCCTGGGATTTGAACCAGGTATGGTAGCCGTCTGCACCTATCGGACACTAATGCTGACAGGAGAGGAAATTCTTGAGGTGTGAGAACAGATGCTAATTGCCAGGAGCGAGATCTGAGCTGTAGGGTGGATGTGGAAACAAATTTCCAGCGGAGCTGCTGTAGACGTAAATGTTGGTTCCTTGCGCTTTACTTTTATTTGCTTCGGCACCCACATGGAGTAAACTTCTGAGTACGTTGAACTACTGATTGAGCAACGTTTGCGAAAGTGTCCTGAGCGATTGCAGCATATGCCGTTTCAATTTCTTCCCGAAGTGCTGCCAGTGTAGCTGGTTTTCTAAGGTACACAACATTCTTAAGAGTTCCCCATAGGTAGATTCGGAAAACTCGGAGGGAACTCAATTGGAGCTCTTCGTCCTATCCAGTGCCTTGGATAGTGCCTAGGATAGTGGCTTGGATCCAGTGCGTGGCGCTGGTTGCTGTGCGAGGTCTTCCAGATCTGCCCTTGTGAACGTCACATACGGTACCGTGAGTCTCAAATTTGTCTCGAATGCGTGCAATTGTAACCCGCCGTTAGCGGTTCTGTTCTGTACACATGTCTCCATTACCTTTGAACTTCAACAACATTCTCGGTTTTCCATTACCACTCCAAAATTGCTTTCCGTTGTTCAAACGATAATCTTGACTCCATTTTGTTGTAGCAACACTAGCATAACGTAATGTGAGTCACATTTGTTTACAGAACATCATACGATAATCTTGGCTTCATTTGTTCATTGTTGATTTACCTGTCACGTAGCAACGCTATCATAATGTATGTGAGTCACATCTGTTTACAGAACATCATACTACACATTACTGTTGTTTTTCGGTTCAATTTTGAAATATATTAAATAGATATCTACTGTGAAAGTGTGTATACATTTTTGACACCCTCGGTATTGTTTCCTTTACACAGATTGCATTGAGTCTTCTCAATATTTAATAGAAGAAGTACAGAAGATGGCATTTACAAATGCTGAAAAGACGGACTTGAACTTAATGCATTGAAAAAGTAAAAAGAGTGTGTATGCTAAGAGAGATCCAGACAGTCAACCATCTCAACCAGTGTTTGCGAATCTGTTTAATCAATTGAAAGTTTAACATTTCGAAAACGTTTCCGGAACAAAAAAAGTGACTAGAGAAGAGGGGGAAATTTGTGTTCTAGTAGCTGTTGCTCGTTAGCTTCCGGGATTTCCCATGAGACAGGAGTTGCACTGCATATTCGACACTATCGTATGTTCCGACCTTATTATGGCTCTCTCTCCGAAAAACGGTGTTCAGAAGCATGTCAATTTTTGTGAATGTGTACTAAGCTATGACACAATGGATTTTTCAGGCATCTTGTTTACTGACAAAGAAACGTTGGCAAATCACGGCCACATTTACATTAGAAACATTCACTTTTGGTAAGTAAACAATCCTTATTGACTTCCCCACGTGGAAAGTAAACTTATGAGACTGAATAGTGGATCATCATTTCTAATCATTTTTCATAGACGGGTCAATGAATTCTAACAAACATGTACATCTCTTAACACACAAACTTCTATTTGTGCTAGAGGACGTTCTGTTGCAGGCTAGGTGGAATATGTGGTACTAGCATGATGACTTCCAGCTCATGATGCAAATCGTATCGCAACTTGTTGGATCAAAAGTTTGTTGGGTTGGGCTAAGAGGAGCAGTTACTTGGCCGATCCAGTCCCCAGATTATAAACCAGCAGGGTTTTCTGTCTATAAGAATAAACCCACTGCACCAAAAGACATTAAACACCTTACTGGAGTAACCCGAATTTTCTCTAAATGCTACCTCATATGAAGCGATTTCTGCTTGAAACACTAAAATAATTAGTCATCATTTAGAGAGAAACGTATGACCATAAATGTAATCATACGGTCGAGATATGTAAGATATGTAGCAATATATAAATATTACTACAGCACCATTAGCAGAGGCAGACGGAGCACAAAACGTTTTAGTCGAATATTCAAATGATAATTTTAATTTCTATATATGTAAGATAAAATAAAAATGTCAGTGATGTTTCAACATGTTCTACTTTTATATTCCTAAAATCTTTGGGCAATATTTCGCTCTGTGAAAACGCCTATCAAATGCACATCTCGTTTCCGAAATATTCGCGGTGATATTTCTTGTATACAGACAAAACACAAGAGAGTGATTTTTTGCATATTTTAATGAATTTTTATTACAGTTATCTGAATGGAAATGACATCAATTTCCTGATTTCTTTTAAAAACATTGTTCATAAATACAGGTGCTAGAAATAGTCTATAAATTTAACACTTCCATCTGAAAAATGACGAAATCTTAAGAGACACAATTTATATTTAAATTTACTATAAACATTAACTTTCCCTCTTGAATGCAATGTGATATTACTGACTACATATGGATTTACTAATAAATACAATTAAGTATTTACATACTCTGTGCTTTTAACAAATACAGTGTAATAAATAATAGTCCAAAATCCATTAAGAGTAATGACACTTCTGACATGGGATATAAATGTGCTATTTATCCCAAACCTACGCAAAGTCTGTGATATTTTCCTCCCCTATGACACAAATATAAATTGGAAACAACTGCATGAAATTTATCAAGTATAATTTTAATTAACACTAAAGTGCCATATGCTAATGAAAGTTTTACGATATTTGAGTTTTATATTTACATTACCTTTTCAGTACTCATTTTGTAAAACTATCCAGTAAATGTTTTCAAAGATACCGAAAAGCTTGTAAATATTACAAAATGCTAATTTTTCGAAAGCGTCACGTCGAATATCGATACTTATACCGCAGGCACACAATACAGTATCGTTTTTACGAACCGCCATATGTTAGTAGAGAGCCTACTGGGAATTGGAAACCCCCCATCAACGCTCCACATTGTGCTGTTTAGTCAAGCGCGGCATTTCAACCGAAACTTTTTTGCGCCCTTTTTTTTTTATATTCTGGTTCTAGAATGAGTCTGGAAAATGTTTTATGTCTTCTAGCCCCCTGAGTTCTAACTGTAGGTTCTGTTTCGAATGGAGCAGCCAACACCGCCAGCAAGTGGTTCAAAAAACGATCCCAGTCTTTAATTGTTTCATTGTTCGTGTAATAATTCACCCTTTTGTTCTTCCCTAGCTGTTGGAAAGGCTGGCTCCATGATGGGCGGCCACGTTAGGGAATTTCACCACCAAGTTTCTCCTGCTGTCTAATCACAGCTGCAGGCTTCAAATGTTTTATTTCTAAAATGAAAGAGACACAGTAAGGTACATCTGCAGTGGAAGCAAAGATGTTTAGCATTATGACTAAAGATGCAGTCATTCAATTGTATCATATTGTGAATAATTAAAATGTTCATGTAATGACTGACTCGGGATTAATGAAGTAGATAATTTAAATATGGAACCTTAAGTGAAGTTACCTTTTTCGTTGAGTTTTGCAAAATCCGGGGAGTTTTCGGGATGACTTTTGCTTTCAGTCACTAGAGAAATGAAAAGTCATGACCTAGTAAATAACAATTGAAACACGTTTAATTTTTAAAGCTGGAGTTTTGAATACGTTGTTTTCGGATGGAACCTTCTGGAGGCCTTGTTTAAATTTTTTCATAAGAATTTTAGGTTCGAGCTCCGGCTTTGGGTATTTTAGAGACTTGGGGGTTACTCAATTTCTTGGGATGCTCTCTCCCTGTCGTACTTAGATCTTATATCTTCTTCAGACAGCTGGTTATCTACTTGCATATTGATTCTCTATTTATACCTTATTAATATTTTCTCTAATTGTGACGTGTTTACTGAGAACCTAATATTTTATGTTCCGTTCCTGATAGAGCAGTCGGAAGCGAAAATTAAAATTCTGTCACACACAGTATCATGGGATTGAGACAATGGATTTAAAATATAGCTGTATCATCAAGGTTCAAAACAAATCCAGGTGGTAATTCCCGATAAGAAGCAAAGAAACTCATAATAGGTAATAAAGGCTACGAATGGAAAATTAAAAATAAAAATACCAGCATCTCTCTGAACTTTGAAAATAGAGCCGGTATATACTATGAAAAGTTTCTACACTTTCTATCAAATCGCGCTAAGTTTGCGAATCTTTATTTGGTTCCTAACATAATGTGTAGCAGCTTGCGTGTTTATCCTCGGGCCTGATTAATTTCTAAAATCGGCGTTTCATTGCATCTTTATAGGCAGTTCTTAGTGCGTTTCTTTATTCACCAGCTTTACATGTACTGCATAGACTTCCTAACGTTTGAGGATAATTTACGTAAAGATCTAATATTCCTTCTGAGAATTCAAAATCTTCAACACTCGAATCTTTAAACTGGATATTAATATTGATAGGAATTAACACGTTGGCTTAGCTAAATTTAAGTTGTTCTCGTTAAATAGTGAATTAGGATTATCAACCCTGCTGTTCACCATCTACCCTTTCTCACGTTTCGTCGGTCTTGGTGGTGTAACCATGGCTGCTTTCTAAACCCAAAATCGTGATTTGATTCCGGCCAGAATCGGTGGGTTTTTTCGGGCTTAAAAATCCTAAATATGGCTTCCTTCTGAAGAGACGTAAAGCCGTGGGCCCCTGTCATAGATTAACGATATGTTAAAAAATCTCAAGCCTGAAAGAAGAAGCCTCTGAGCAAAATTTATCGAATTGAATGGGACGATGATGACCTGAGATGTTAAAGAGCGTCCATAAATAAACCAAATAAACGTCAATTTTTTTACCTTTCGGAATCATGGTACATGCTAATATTCAGAGGTTATAAAACTTTCCGTTTACGTGAAATTAAAAATTAAAAATCTACAATTTAGTGACACACATCAACACATCAATTAATAAATATGCTAAAAAATAAAGCCAAGTAAAAATGTGCTAACCGATATTTATCAGAATTAAGGGCTCACTAAACTTTATATTAATTTTAATTGTCTATTTATTGTTACTTTGACTGAGTAGTTTGCTTAGTATTCAAGCTAAAATCTAAGTAGCTTTCAGTATAATTTATATGGGCTTAGTTGCCATCCTATACAAATCTCGTTTTTATTGATATTTAACGATAAAAGCGGTTTCAGATAATTATGATCCGACATTTGCGACTGCTATTAAGAAAAACCATGGAAATACTCTAGTCATGTCGGTCGATATCAGATTATCTAATTACAGGTAAAACTATATATATGTATATATATATACATACACACACACACTTTAGATGATAAAGAATGCGTGTATGATTATGAAAAATTCATTGGACTATGATTGGTTGAGAGTGGAATTATATTAAATTTATTAATTATTGAGCTTGGGATATTGGAAATTGCTCTAGAAAGTGAATACATTTACCATTACAGTAAAAAAAATTAACAGTTTGTAGAAACTGTAGCTAACTCATAAAATAATGGTATATGTACAGTAAATGAAATATTTCAATTTAGTCCCCTGGAATTGCAGTAGGTTACTGCTAATGAACCGGAGACCGGGGTCTGAAGAATTCTAGGTGGAAAATTGATACTTTATTTAATTATTTAGAATTTAGATAAAAGATTAGTATAAAATCATCAATGTATTTAAATTTCTGTAATCGCAAGGAGGTACATAGGTTGTACTTTTCTTAGAACTTTCAATAAACTTGAAAAAAATTTCAAATTTCAAGTACATATATATATCGATCAAATGATTGTGTACAAATACTGTAATTTCATTATATTAGTTGCACTAATTCACGTCAGTATATTATTTTTGTCTGCATTAATAGCTACTGAAATACTTAAATAAGAAAATAATGCGTTTCTTGTAATTTAATAAATAATATCTACAGTGTCATATAAATATAAATAATAAATAAGTGAGATATCGCTTATTTTTCTAATATTTAATATATAATAAAACAGTTAAACAGTTAAACAGTTAACAGTTGTTTAATATATAATAAAACAGTTTTAAACTAACGTCTATTGAATCGCTCTATATAGGTCAAATGCAGTTTAATGTCAAAAGCTCGGGTTTATGAGATTTCTATGTAATTTAATTCATTATTTTCCAAAGGCAAACACCCCTTTTCCTGCATATAACTAATAGAAAAGCAATATATGGGATACTTCCCATTAGTGGATCTATGTGACACAGCGTGCTACGCTTTAATATTGCTAATGTGCTATAGTTGTAGACAGTAATCGCATAGCACAGTGGAGGTCCCATGTTAATCCATCATGGCCGCAATGTTTGTCTCACAACTCTCGCTAATTTACGGTGACTTGACTACGTATGCAGAGCTCCGTATACCGTCGTCAACACACCTTCTTTGTATTTATACGCCTACTTGGAAACAGAGTGGATATTGCATATGTCCCTCTGCCCTTCTCCCCATTTTCTCGTCCTCTTTTACACTCCATCTCTCTCTCTTGTTCCTTGTCGTTTATTTTAGATCTTGGTTCTCCTTGCCGCCTTATCTGTTTCTTCACCTATGATAATTTCCTTTATATATCTATTTTTAATTTTCGTCTATTATTGCTACCACTGCATTGATCGTTTTTTGTTTTAACGCCCCACTTTTTTCATTGTTTATTATGTTCAGATTTTTTTAGTGTCTTAGTTCCCCTTACTTGGAATTGAATTCTTTTTCAAAGTTTTTATTTAATCTCAAACTTTGCTTTAATCTTTTATTTTATCTTCTCTCAAATTTCCCTGTGATTTGTCATTCATATTCCCTTATCCATTTTTACTTTTCATTACTCATCTATTATGTCTTATATTCTGTTCCGCTCTTTAACTTAATTTTCTCTTTCCTTTTCTTCTATTTTTATTTCTTTGTTCCTCTTGTATACCTTCTTCGCATCTCTACATTTTATTTTCTTTGTCTCCTACTCTAGATGCCTTATTATTTAGCAGCAAAGCAGTCATTATGTAACGATCTCTCGCGTTGCAGGCATATACTTCATGCAATATCACACGACTAAGCAGGTAAGTTCATCGATCTATCTTATACTGCGGAGTATGAGTGGGGCGGGATTTGAGATTTCATTGTACTTGATACTCTCGTACCAGTGGGATGAGAGGCAAAAATAAATAAACAAATAAAAATAAGATGAAAGTTTAACATAAGATGTAAATTATAATATGATCGTCTATGGTTAGAAACTTTAATAATGGCAAATACACTAAAAATATTAACCAGACAATAGCTGGTTCGAATGTTCCAATTAATCATTTTTTATTTAAAACATGCACGCTATGTCGTATTGTTCTTACAACATTAGTTTTTTAAGAGCCGTGATTTCTATGAAATGTTGCAACGCACTGTGCTATGTCGAAAGCTAAAGTTAAAAGAATGTTTTTGTGTAACTGATAACTGGTGTCTTTATTTGAAAAGCTCAACAAATGTTACATAATATGTAACTTGTGTCAAATGAATGCTTTTTGGACCTTTGATTTAAATATAAGTATTTTTGGAACAAATATTAAGTCCCTATGCAAGTCTGATATATATATAAGAAAAATAAAAATAAAGCAACAATATCAACAATGTAACAAATTAACAGTAATTATGATAGCAGAAAAAGATAAAACACAAAGAAAAAGTCACACTTGAGATTGCTATATTTCGGACTCGTGGAGTCCTTCTATGGCAAGAAGACAAGTGTCAAGCGATCTCAAAGTGTGACTTTTTCTTTATATATATATATATATATATATATATATATATATATAGTTTTTGTTGCATATTTTGTGATAATGTTACATAAAAATAGAGATTCCAGGGATGGACGTGTGTGTAAGTATAGTCGCTGTGATTTATTTATTTATTTATTTTTTGATTTGCTTTATTTACGAACCCTCTTTAATGTCTCAGGTCATCAGCGTCTAATTCTATTCAGGGCATGAAACGGCCGACAAATTTTGCTCAGAGGTCTCTTCTTTCAGACTTGAGGTTCTTTATCATGCAGTAAATATACGACAGGGGACCCACGGCTTTACTTCCCTTCCGAAGGAAGCCATACTTAGGATTTTTATGCCCGATAAAACTCATCGATCCTGGCCGGGTTTGAACCCGCGATCTTGGGTTTAGAAAGCAAGTATGGTTACCACTGCACCACAGGACCGACACTATAAATTGGAAATATAGAACCAGAGAGAAAGGTAATGTATATAAACATCACTTTCATCAAAGGTCAGCGTTTGAGTAAACTACAATCACGAGATTAACAATATTATGATGTTAATTTCATTACATTTTCTTTCTTCTTCTTCTTATTCAAATTTTATTACTAGTAAACAAGGTTTACTGCTATTCTATTACGTTGTGTTTCTCTTATGTAATATGTTGTGTTTCATACACTAGCTGTAATATCCCTGTCTGTTTTAAACGTCCCCATTTGTTTTTACCTAATCTGTGCAACACTCCCAATACATTCAATATACACTGACGCTTTAATATTTTTCATTTGTTTTCCTTAATATTTGACATTCTGTCTCCTTGTTAACATTGGCAGTACTGTTATATTATGAATGATTTTTGCTGTTCATATTGCAAATTTCATATAATTTAGTTCAACTGTTAGGAAGATTTTCTTTCACATCTTATTTTTCCTTTTATATTCAACGCTTTCTACCCGCTCTCTATGAAAGTGAAACAACCATGCAAAACCAAGGGAACGGTAGACTACCTACATGAAAACTAACAAAACACCTCTGGGGTATTTTGTAATTAAACTACGGATAATTAGAAAATAAAGTTAAAAGTTTCGTTAATCTGGCAAAGTTGACTAGATATATAACCTGTAAGCGACGAACACCCCCTACTGTCTTATGCGATGACACGTGGCGCGTTGAGAGGTATGCACCTCCCCTTCCGTTACCGCTAAGTTCGTGGCTTAGACGTACATACCATTAGCGCACTCTCGCTTGTAAGCGTTACTGCGAAGTTTCTCAGATATTAAAATAATATCTTAAATGAATTTGCTTATCTCTCCATGATTTAGGAGCTTTATCTGACACCAAAATGTTTCTTTAATTTTAATTACAGGAATTGAATTCATCAGAATACTATGACATGAATTTTTCATAGGAAATGTTCAAAATGGCCACCATTAGCTCGTTGACAGTTTCGCACCCTATAATCCAATTCTTACCTTCCTTTATGAGGATCCCTGGTTCGTTTTTTATATTCTCAGCGGCTAGAGAAATTCGACGATGCAGTTTGTTCTAGTATTAATTTCAACTTGATCATGTGTCTTTCCGAATACAGCTGTCGAGGTGCATAGGAACTATAGTTTGCTTTGACTTATATTAATATCATATCAAGATATTTTAGCATTTACATACGAAGCATACACTTCCCCAGTTTTTATTGCACTACTATCAACAGGGACATATGGTATCATGTGCCAAGTATGCTCTTAACTTCAACTCCTGTCTGAGACGTTGCAAATTCTGCATTTTATTCCTACTTTGTGTATAAATAGTGATTAGTTGCATCATATTTACACAAAAATCGTATACTAAATTAAAATTAGGTAATAATAATAATAATAATAATAATAATAATAATAATAATAATAATTCTGTACAAAATTATGGATCAATACCGGAACAGTTGGAGAAATAATAATCCAATAAGAGGTTGCTAACTTTTCCAAATAAATGTTTTTTTTCTAACAAAAACTATGAACTTTACACCAATATTCTCTGTTATATAAAACAAACTATACGTAAAGAAAAGGTCGTGGCTATATCCTTTCCATCCTTCATACCAGGTGGTATCAAAAATTTCCCGGACTAGTTCTGTAGCGCGCCAACAAATGGCAGTATAGAGTTACACGCAAAGTACTGGGAAGCTGTAACCTTGAATAGCATTGTGCAAGCAGCATCGCTGTATTTGCATTGGAAGTAGTGCAATTAGTATTTTTGTCATTACATAAGTGATTTGCTTTGATTTCATCATGATAGCAGGTTGGAAAAAGAGCTAACGTGAAATTGTGCATTAAACTTGGGGAATCTGTCACATGCTTCGGCGATCTTACGATAATTATGCAATGTTTTGAGTGGCATAAACACAAACACTTCAAAAATGGAAGAATGTCCCTGAAAGATGACGAGCATCATTAGCGATCATGTTGAGGATATCCGGGAAATTGTTCATGAGGATCGTTAAGATTGCTGACATCGTTTGGGTCAGTGCAGGCAAAGGTCGCTGTTTTAATATCGTTGACGAGATACAGCGTGAATAACAGAAGGTTCTGCACTCAAAAATAATGACTTTGAGGCCGCGTTCCAAAAGTAGGTACAGTGCATTGCTGCCCAAGAAAAGTATTTCAAAGGAGATAGCATTATATATCAAGTCAATAAAGTTTTTCTTTGTAACAAAACCAGTTCCGAAATTTTATAGCATCTCATATATGGACTCATAAATAAATAAATAAATAAATACTTTTCTTCTACTATGCATTGTTACCATATATTTTAAATAATAATTATAAGATATTTTCTTTTAAAGTCAAAAATGTCGTATTTTTCACTATTTTAAATGACGTTAAATAAGATGATATCTATTAATGGGATAACAATGCTTTGAATCAGCCCGTATGATCATTGTTATGCAGCTAAAATGAAGTAGAAACTGCAACACTTGTGCTCAATGCCGTTTACTAAAATGACTATTATATAATGCAATAGCCAACGTAGGAGGATAAGAACCTTTAATATATAACTAAACTTAAAAACTATAAAACACATAAAATAGAACCTACACGTACATTTCTCATTACAGAAACGCCATCTCTGCTGCGAAGATTTGCCAAAGCAAAGAAAGCACTTCAAAAGAAAACCCATCCCTTGCAGCTAATTGCAGAAATATCTTTCTCTCACTCTCTTTCATTTCTGTGGTTACAAACGAAATGCGGCACGTACTGAGGGTACCCATAACTCTTATGGGGAGAATGGCTACCCCGTGAACATCTTAGATATACCTACTGTGTGCCCTATTTGAGACAGTAAACTTACACTATCTTAGAGTACTAACCTTATCACACGCCGCTAACACTTCATCGATAGTGCTTGCCACCTAGTAACAATGCTCTATATTCACCAGGACTATTTTCTAGTTTCTGATTGATGCACTGGTTTCTTAGGAAATTCTGGCAGCTTTACCTGTAATGGAAGAAGAGAACATCATTTGACATGCCACATTAGCAACATACACAGGAAGAACATTACTATCTATTAATTTCTTTCCCTTGTCTTATATTTGAATTCACTTTCAATCTTTTTGGAACAATGTAATGTCCAGCTGGATTTTATGATCAGTTTAATTAATTTTAAATCCTTTCTTTTATAAAACTACTCATTATTCAGTGTAAAATATAACACCTTTCTATTTAAATATGTTAGGTAAACAGGTTTTCATAATGCTTGGATTAAGCATGGTTTTTCAATTATATGGAGGTTCTAACATGTTCAAGAAAACCAAGTACTTTGAACCTCTAGATATTGGATATGTTCATAAATAATCAATATTGCACTTTAGTGTATTCAATTGTTAAATAAATGCAACATTGCAACTTACAAAACTTCAGTCAGGGCTCCCATAAAAGAGCGATTAACTGACAATCAACTTACAGGTAACGGGAAAATCTGTATTATTATTATTATTATTATTATTATTATTATTATTATTATTATTAATTTTATTATTATTATTATTATTATTAACAATAATAATGCACTTATAAAAATATTATTCCTGAAAGAGTACAGCAGTTTTACCTCGGAAATTTACCCTTCCTTCACTCCCAATACAAATGAACAAGCAATATTCCAGCATATTAACTTCGTTTTATTTCAGTGGCTTGAGGAAAATGAAATTCTAAGCCCTCTTCTTTATCCTTCGGTGATCTTTTCATCCTTTTTATTAACGTTCATTTACAAGTTAAAACAGTAGGAATTAGTCGCGAATCCCAAGTTAAATATAAAGATCAAAACATATCAAAGTGTGTTTATAATTATATTTAAAACAGATAGGAACTATCAAAGCATGAATAGGAAAGAAGTGGTTATCAAATTCCCTGGCAAGTTTTGTCCAGTATACGAGAACAGTGCGAACCAGCTAAAAGTTTACGCATGTTTTACGGACAGTAAGCTGGTATATGTGTGCCCCACCCCCCATGCCTCCTAAATCCAACACTGCATACAACCAGTTCACTCATTAAACGTTAAGCCAACAAAGACAGCCCAGTAAACCATTTTGCCCATTTTAATTTAATATTAAAGCATGAGCTTCTATTTTGGGATAACCTAATAGAAAGTGAGTATATTTTCCTATTTCAATAACAAAAAATAAAAAAGATGAAATGCAATTTTCATTTCGATATCTTTGCCTTACATCCCTCCGTACAACAAAAAATCAAATTTAAGCTCCAGTATTAATAGAAATTTATAAATATCTCCTTTCATCTACGTACTAAGAAGGATAAACCAAAAAAATAAAACGGCTGGATGAAAGCGCCATTTAGGAAAAAAATTAACCTACTTTTTTTCCCTCGTTTCGTGCTGTTTCGAGTAGCCTTCCAGTTACAAATTACTTGCTTTCAAGTTTAATGTTTCAAGAAGTACGAGGGGTGGAGGTATTGAAGAGAACGAAACTAGACCCAATTAAAAGTCTCTGAATGTCTAATAATACCACCAATTTACATTCAATGGCATCGTTAGATAACAAGCATACAAAAGTACACATCTACAGTTAATGAACCGCGCATCAACAGGGTATTTTATAAACACAAATGGTGCGCGCAAAGTAGGTCAGAAGAAAGAGGGGGTGAATCATAACAAGTTTTTGTTTTATGATCAGAAATTTGTTTCAATTTTAAGTATTTACATCAATTTCCGAGCGGAGTGGCTCAGGCAGGATCGCTTGATACTCGCATTCGGTGGGTCGGGTTCAATTCTTGTTTGGCCCGCCTTCCTTACCTTTTTTCGTGATTTCCCTGGTCACTTAGGCTGTTTATATTGTACAAGTTTTCCGCTCGACTATTTCATATCATTTTCTTCCATTAGTTCTTTTGCAGGGTCGAAAGTGTTGGGGCGAGGAACTGAGGTTTCTAATCTGGAGTGTGGAATGGAAGGGGACTTTCCGAGGGATTCCACCGGCGTTGCGGTACCCTATCAAGAAACATGTTAGACACTCCATCTGCGTCCCCGTAGTCACCGCCCGTAGATCCTGGCCGTAGATCCTCGTCCCTTCCACCCTGAGATACCCCAGTAGGGAGACATAGGCACAATGGACCAGCCTTGAGCACGACTCAAGTATCGAAAAATATCCTCCGCCTCAGACCACATGACACATTTGATTGTGTTAAACAAGAGGCTGATTCCAACCCCATAGTACTATTTATAATCTGGGGTATCCCTTTTACTCACATCTTCACCTTCATATATAAATTTTAATAATATTTTTTTTTTCCTAAAAGATTGGGCTCATATTTGTCTTTTTGCTCTATCACGTGCATAGACATGGGTTTGAAATGGGTCTCAAATAGGACAAAGGTCAGTGCAGACACCCGTATCATCAGGGTCTCGCTTGGCGTATCAATAACCTTACCATTTCCAACCATTGAGCTACCATGCTCTCTTCGGCCATAACCACGAAAATCTCGCATCTAAAGAAAATTTACAGTGCATATATTCTGGAGTCCTCGAAAGTAATCTATTTCTCTAAAGAGAAAACTTGAATTATAGAGTAATTTTGGTTCAGGATTCCAGATAGCCTCACTATAAGGGTTATATAGTTTCTGATATCTTCGAGACCCACAGAATACATAAATGCTGGTAGTTGTGACTGAACAGAACACGTAGCTCAATGTGGGGCATCGACACAGTAAGCCAAAAATCCTTGATTCAAGATCCGTCCGTAACCTCGAATATTTTCCATCTCATTTCCATTTCAAATATAAAAATATCTCTTGCAAGCCAACCTTGCAGAAGCTGCATTCAATGCAGTGTAGTGTCTTCGAATCGTTTTTGTTTGTTTTACATTTATCGTTTTCTGTGGCAAAGTTTTAACTGCACAATTTCTCTTGTATGTGTTGCAACGTTTTATGATGTCTGTTTTGTTTCTAATGCATATAATTCTCTTATGTATATTATCTCTCAGCAATTCAATTTTCATAACTTCAAGTTTGCTTTATTAACAAATTTCTGTAATAAAATAACATTGTCTATTGTTTAAACATTTTGTATCCTCTGTATAAAGTTATAGTAATTGAAAATTAAATAAAATTGATGGACTCGTACTGCTGTATGAAGGAAAATTAAAAAATATATTACAAGTTTAATAAATATGCTTGTAGGACCAGAATGACGAGAAAAGACCAAAAGAGGGCGATTTCACGTACTTAAATACTCAGTAACGCTAGCTTGACCACATGATACAGGGGCTCATTTTCCCACCACTGTGGATTTAGTCATACTTATAGGCTATCGGTGACTTCATGCCACTCTCATATTATTGGCCAGTTTCATTATCTGAACGTAACTACTCGGCGATTCGTCCAGCGTTCAAATTCACTTGCTATCGTTCAACGTCCTTACGTACTAACAGCATGCGTCTTTGCCAACATACCTGCCCGGGAGCGAGCGATCTTTGTTCCAAAGAACAAAAGAAAGAATTTGCTCCATTGTCTGCCAAAACATACATTCTGCTGTTCGAGAGAGAATTGCGGCTTTTCGTGACAGTTTTACAAACTTAGAACCCTTCACTTACAACTAGCTGAAATAAAATATTATATTATTCTAATCAATTTCCCATAATTGATGGAGTACCCAAAAACTGCATCATGGTGTTTTATAGTTATCAAGGATTTAGCATGATCTTTGTAATTTTTAAGTGAAAACAAGCGGATTACACTTGAAAACAATGGAGAAAACTTCACAAGATCATTAATCCCTTCTGCATGTTTGCAGTACCTCGTGAGTAAAGAATTTGAGGTTATCCTCTTAGAATCCGACTAATGGAATACCGCGTGTGGGAATCCCCGCTTATAATAGCTTGGGAACAAGAGTCTTTGTAACTTCGCTTCAAAATTCAAAATCCCCAATCTGGACTAATGCACTGCAGAATCGATGATGCTTGAGTTGCACCATTGGTGTGTGGTAGAGCACTTCTCTGATCCAAGTTTAGGGAATACAATGAGAGGTAAACAATGGAACGACGACGTCAAAAGGCGGACAGGATTACTACTGCGTCCACTTGCTGCTTCTAAAAACGGAAACAAAGCACGCTATAGTTACCCAGATTCCATTTCAAATCAAATTCGAGTGTTTCGGCGAGTTAACGATACAAAGCTTTAGTGCTGGGTTAACAATATCTCATGAAGTTTACTTGTTTCATTCTGAACAAAAAAACTAAAGTTTTGCACTTCAATCAAAAGAGTCGCGTATGTAAACCACCTGAGGAAAAAAATGCATTGTTACTAAATCACTTAGCGTAATTTAATACTTACAAAATACTTTATTTAATGTGCAATTAAAATTCTACAGGATGTTTCACGTATAATGCTAAGAAACTTATTTCTTTTTTCAATTAAATTTATACCAAATTCCTATTTTACAGATATTAATGCCAGAAACATTTTACACAAAATATATAATATATTCTGAGAATAAAGTTCAAGATCATCATAAAGCAAAAATTTACTTCGTAAAGATAACAGCATGTATTTCCAGTTTAATTATTTGAGATTTATCCACAAATTCATTTATAAATAACAGAAATTATAAGAAACAATAAACAGCCCATTAACAGTTTCGCAAATATATAGCTTTAAATCTTATTAAAGTCATGGCCATTTCAATGTCTTATACGGTTTTAAAACATGAATAATTGCAGCTAAAGAAACCAATAGTAGCAGCAGACACAGAAATGACTGATATAAATTCAAAGAAAATTTATTAAATAATAAATAACAAATATGTTGGTAATAATTTTAATACGTTTAACAATAGTTTTTACAGCTGTGGCATCACTAAAAATACAAGAGATGGAATGGTGATTAAAAACAAAGTGGTCCAGACCTAAGTTTAGGAGGATACATCACCATTGATGAGAGCACAAGAAAATATGGAATAAACCAGTCAAGGAGAGTTATTCTAGCGAGATTCGGACCGTTCTACAGCTAATATAAACTAACATAAAAAGAATTAGTAAAGCATAAATAGATCAAATCCTAAAATAATAACATAAATAATGCAATATTTCGACGATAAGTCTTCTGCATTTGAAGAACACAAGGGCTCAAAATATTGGGATATTTGTGTTATTATTATTATTATTATTATTATTATTATGTTTTCTCTATTTATCCTTCTCTAATTCTTGGTGTTCCAAGAGCTTCTTCCTTGTTTATATTATAAATACTATTTGATTCAGTCTGATTTCTGTATTTCTTAATACGACCATGTTTTATCATCAAATAATCTACAAATAAAGTATTTTTAAACAAATCCGTGTAAGTTACTTTATCAGCCTCAAATAATTCTTTTAAGGTTTGAATAATTTCTTGAACTGGCTATCACAGGAAATAAAAATGTCATATTTGATTTTTTTAAGTTTTTATAGACAGCACAAATATTACATTTATTTCAACTTGGAATACGGTAGCATGGCGCCAAAGAGATAGACAAGTTAGTCTTTAGATATACGCCAGAGCCATATGTATACCAGATAACGTTTCCAGGAGAACAACAGTAAACTGTAATTACTCTAGATGGCCTTGTTTGCGACAATGCAGGAAAATTAAATTTAGGAAACATGATGTTCTGTTTCATGAAATAATATCTCTGTTGCGAGTAATACTGTCCCAAATTCGAGAGTGGCTTTTGATGTACCAACCAAGTTTCATTGGTCGTAGCCACATAGGCGAAAGTCAGATGTTGCAACAACATTTGCCCGTTAATACTGTAGTGCTTTGTAGGGAACTATTAACAAGATGGCGGCTGCCGCAAGTTTTCCTCTGGTAGGAAGTAATTGCTATTACATATCCTTCCAATCCTCGCACTTAGCATCGGCTGCAAAGAAATGGCTTAAGCTGTTCTTGCATAAACATCTAAATGTAGCAAAAAGGAAGTAAGAAAACCTAAATCCAACAAGAGTTCAAAAACTGAACGTATACGTTGTTAGCGATCGTTTCGAGGAGCTTAAAAACATGATGCAATAACTTTGTATAATGGACAAGCTCCTTAAGGAAGATGCTTGAAGCTGGAAAACATGCCCGCTGGGAAGCTGGCCTTTTATGACACCGAAAGGATCGATGATTTCAGTTGTTAAACAAGACTCCTGGGCCTCTTCATCTAATATTTGATGGAGCATCGTTGCACTTTGGAGCTACCCAGGAGAAGTCCATTACAGAACATTTGCATGGCCTATCTAATAAACTTCAAGCGCTTTTTTTAAGTCGTATGAGATAAATTGGAAATAAAAGCATTCTCTTCCCCGCACATGGAAGTCTGCATCTGTTTGGAAAGGTTTCAAGGACCTGAGTTATATTTTCAACATATGCAGCGTCTTTACATCCTTTTGATTTGACTGCCATTCTAAATGAAATGACTTTACATATCAAATATAAAGACAAGCGTCTAAAAGAAATAGTGAAACAAACTTTATCAAACTTCACCTTCAATGTTAGAAAATTTAAGTATCTCTAAAATATGCTAACCTTTCAAGTAAAAAGCACAAAGTGTAGTAAAAATATAGGATGAGCCGAAAATAGCAAAGAAAACAAAGTCCCAGACAAATCAATGACAAGTACACGAAAAAAAAACGACATAACAAAAGAAACTGGAGAAAATCCAAGAAGATATGTCAAGAACAAATGTCAGAAGAAAAATAGCAGGAATTTTTGCTACTGCCACTTTGCAAAGTTGGTAAGTGGCTGACATGAGGTTACGTACCTACTTATGAAGTTTTCAATAAGAATGTAAAAGGGTCTACTCGTCAGGAGAAGATAACGAACTTGCTAGTTCTATGAAATTAATCACACTAAATAGCTATCTAACTGTATTTGTTTTAAATGCTGCATTAACAATAAATGGTGTCAGGTCTCTGTTAACACTATACGACACCTTTCATTGATGACGATAAATTTAAACTTAGAAAGCTGGAGCTGGAAGAAATACTACCAGACACAACCGAAAAAAGTTAACTTACATTACAGGAGGAGAATAAATTAGAAATATAGTATATTTTCACAATAACCAATATACACATATATAATGTATGTGTTAAATGGCATTAGACTTAGAAAACTGCGCTTGCGCAAAGACGAAACACAGCGAAATATATTTAAACAATCATAAAATTTTGTAATAATACTGCTCTTGATGTATTATTTAAATATTTAAGAAAAAATTAACGCGCTTAAACATTTTATAAAATCTTACGCTTATTGAATACAGATTTTTAGATTAGAACTATTTCAAGAATATTAAAAGTTCCCGTTAAGTTAGTCACATACAAAAACGAAACTTTAAACCAATGATAAATGTGTATAAATAACAAAATAATATAATCCGAACACCTCACAATACCTGCGTCACTGGATCGGGCGATCGGAGAAGGCTTCGAACTTACCAATGCAGGGTTGTCAACATCATCAACGTCGTCATAAAAATTCTATTAAACAAGTCATGTGATAAATCGCATTTGCCATACGAATCTTGTTTTCCTAAAATATTTTATAGTGCAGATTTTTTATTAATTTTTAGTGTTAAATCCCTTTTCAATTTACTGTATTGTAGGTTTTTGTCGTGCTATTATGAACAATTGCAATGTTTTGCAATTTTAGTGGCCAGTATTGTATTAAGAAACCGAAGAATAAGGTTTAAATACTAGAAGAAACAAAACTTTAAAGTATTAGCAGAATAAAAGCGATTCATAATGATAAGATCCTACAATACAGTAAAATGAAAAGGAATTTAACACTAAAAAATTAATAAATATTTTGCATGATAAAAGATTTTAGAAAAACAAGATTCTTGTGGCAAATGAGATTTATCACAAGACTTGTTTAATTGAATTCTTATGATGACATTGATGATGTTGGCAATCCTGTCCTTTCCCTCTATAGTTTCAGTAAAATAGTCGTCACAGGCCGATCTTTTGCTGTAAGTTTAATAGTTAAAGAGAGAGAGAGAGAGAGTGCATAGACTAAATATCCTTTATAAGCAAATGTTTGAATAGGGCATATAATTTGTTACCCTTTATGTGTAAGTGTGTGTGCATTTATTGTCCTGTTAAGAACATAGTGTCCGACAAAATGACATTCAGAAAACAAAGCCCGAAAAACACAAAATGTCCATTGAATCTAGAGCTCTTGGAACTAAATCGATACAGAGAATTAATTCAGTAGTTGGTAGTTGCAGTGTTTTAGTCTCTTGTGGAATTTTGTCCGGTTGAATGATAGTGCGGACTTCCCTTTGATATCTACCCTTAATACTCAAAGGATTACCGCTAAAGCATGATTCCAAGTTCAGAGCATTTACCAGATAAGGAAGGAAAGCTCTGTGCGGTTGGTTTACCGACCACCCATAAGGATACTTTCATCTGCAAGTGCATTAGCACGGTACGGGTGGAACTAGCTTACATGTAACTCCACGTAGTTATTTTATTTAATTTATTAACAAATATTCCCTTTTTCAGGATCAAACTTGCTTGCTCCACTACTGACCACTATAAAAAAAACAACCTAAACATATTTTCTGATTCTTGAATTACGTGGTTTCTTATAAATCAATAATTAAAACCTACGATACCAACAGAAAGTATGCATCTAATTAAGATATTAGCCTTTTTAGTACTACATATAAATAGTTTAACAACTTCACAGTCATTTCTGATCTGTTTCAATAAATAACAATCAGGATTTCAACAAGCGAGATTTTGTACAGACGACGCTTTTGCATTACAACAAATAATTAAAAAAGAGAGATGATGTAGAGATCTATTTACATTAATTGGCGTTTGATAAGAAAAGTCAAGATTATTCTAGGCATCTCATGAAAGTAATTAAGTCAATATACAACAATTAAAATACATATAGAACAACACTTAACAAAATAAATAATAAATATCCGAAGAGTAAGGTCTGACTGCAGTATCATATATTCCTTTTGTGTAGATATTCATACGCGACCTGATAAAGGAATGGAAAAGTATTATAAGTACAAAATTAGATCAGCTTTAATGGAATATTTTGCTACATGAGAATGACCAAGTAATTAACCAGAAAAATTAAATTATATGCAAAGTGCTTTACATACTTTACAACAAATAACTAAACCATACAGTGCGAAAGCTACTACTGTATGAAAAAGAAAAATTTCAAAAAAACTAGAAAATATATTTTAAGTAATAAAACTACAGAGCATTTAATGATATGTCTTCTTTAAAATTTAACTTTACACGTGGTTTTGATGAAAACATTGATCTGAAATTGAACAAGTTCCAATGTCAAATGCGATGAATAAGATTAAAGAAAAAATATTTGAAATTTACTACCAGTTTTATAAAGCAATGAAAGCTCCAGTGTTATTATTTAGATATAAAATTGATTTACTAATACTAAATCAGATTTTTAAAAAATGAAATTTCTGAAATGAAATTTTTGGGCATGTCTAGAGTCTTGTACAATTTAAGGAATTAAAATATTGGAGCCAACTTAAACATGCAGGATGTTTATAAAGGTCATTGTTAATTTGTTTTATATACGGACGCTCTTTAACATCTCAGGTCATGAGCGTCCATTCAATTAGGGCGTGAAAGGGCAGATATAAATTTTGCTCAGAGGCCTTTTCTTTCAGGCTTGAGGTTCTTTTACATGCCGTAAATCTACGACATGGGACCCACGGACTCACTTCCCTTCCGAAGGAAGCCATACTTAGGATTTTTACGCCCGAATTTTTTGCCTTCATAAATATTTCATTTAAAATTATTATACAACAATAAATGATATTATAGTGTTTTCTAGATTTTCTTCAAGCAATGACACTCCATAAAATATACAATGCCGTTTTCCATTCACATGCATTGAGTATTGACAAACACTTTTGAGGTACAAATGTGGGGCCTCATGTTTGTTCTAGTCCTCTCTCACAGTCGAAATACAAGAAACGTGTCTTCTATTCTTTGAAAGGAACATTATTTTCAATCATATGTAAAAGATTATATAACTACACACTTTCGGAATTTTTTATAAATTTACTACAAATACTAAACGCCAACTGGAACTATCATGACACGATTCTAGCAAAAGAAACGTGAGGACACCATGATCCTTTCGTACAACGCTGCATAAGAAATCACGCAATAAATTTACTAGCTTAACAACAACACATGCAGTGACTATAGCTGATCATGCAATTCCATTGTGGTACTCTATTATAAGGTTGCCAATCGTTATTGATGGAAACCTAATATTTAATAGGAAACACCTTTGATTTCAATATTTTTTAGAATTCAGTTATCTCGAATTAGAAATGTAAGCTAGTCTAGTTTGCATTATATTGTGTATGTTACGCAGTATAATTTTTACTGTGGATATTTTTCTATCAGATATTGCTTCCTTCTGTTATATTTCTTACAGAAATATCTATTAATCTGAAATCCTTTATTTACAGATTTCAACTGTCATTTTATAAATGATACTTTTGCATAAATCGCAATTCAACAGTTTTTCTACGTCTAGCTTCTATAACATTTTCTAAAATAGTTTTCAAAATAATATTCCCCGAATAGTTACTACTGATAATTCAACTCCAAACACTGATTGTTTTATATTTGTTTCATAAAATATGTTCATTTTATTTTCTCTCTTTGAAATTAAGTTTCCAAAAGCATACAAATCAGTGTGAAGTTCTAGATAGAAGTTGACTTCTTAAACATCTGCCTAAAGAACAAACGGCTCTGTAACGCATACCTTTGGCAAGAATTCAATAACGGCACAACCAGTGATTTGCACCAATTTGCTACGATCGTAAAAGTTTCCCCTTTTTCATTTCCTTCGTCCTAAGATCCAGATATAAAGTTTCCTCTCTTAGAGGGTATTTATTAAGAGAGACACATCAAATTTATGACGTTCAGTCACCAATTAACAGAAAAAAGGCAGGATGGACACAACGCGTTCTTACAGTGACTTTATTGAAAGGGGGTAGACATCGCTACGTACATTATTTGATTCATTTCAACCTTTCTCGTAGAGTTCAACATGCATTTGCGTTGCTTTTGGCGTAAAATATTCTCTCAAGTATCGTTCTTTGGATATATGTGCATTTAAAGTTTACTTAGCTTTAACATTCAGTGTCTAATAGTTTCATTAACTGATCATTTAATCTTTCTTGGTTGTGTGATTAATGTTTTTTTTTTCTCACCAACAATCATTACTTTGTGAGGCTGTTTGTCGGATAATTATGTAGGCATGAGATTAAACTGTGATATTCGTCTTATTCTGCATATATTGAGGTATACATGGTTTAGATTTTTGTATTGTGTTCGTTAATAATTTGAGCAAAGAAAATCCGTTAAGTAGAACGAACCGTTGGTGGCGGTTTGTTATAAATTTCCAGAAGCAAGTCTTGTTTTAATCTGATTGGGAGTTCCGCCACCTATGTAATAAATTATGGGGATGGCTAAGAAAGTGTTCGTTTCGGGAATAGAACACCGAAAGGTTAGCACGTGTCATGTGTCAGTTTTTCCCCCAGCTCAGAGGCATGCGCAGTTGAACTCGAAATTGTAAAATGAGGCATGTAGAAATTGTTAGCACTTACTCTTTGATAACCTGGTAGTTTATAAAGAATTTTATTTTATGTGGTAGTGTGAAAACAAAACTGCATGGTGTAACAAATTCCTTCTCATATTTATCATCAAGCCAGTAGTTCTTGTTTAGATAGTGAGATACTGTATAGCTACTTCTCCATCATGGAACACATCCTAGCGAACTGTAGCAGCTGTGTTGAAAAAAAGTATCTGCCGCCTTCCTTTACTGTCTCTAACAGAGGGCAAGGGGCATGCTGAGCTCTGCTAGGTCTAGCTTCTTGCCATTGAAGAACTCGCAGTAGTTCGAAATATAGCAATTTCAAGTGTGACTCTTTCTCTGTGTTTTATCTTTATCTACTTTTATTATTAGTGTTAATTTGTTACATTGTTAATAGTGTTTCTTTATTTTTATGTTTCATTATTATATATATATATATATATATATACATTCTGAATGGTAATATTAAGCTATTGTTATTATTATTATTATTATTATTATTATTAGTAGTAGTAGTAGTAGTAGTAGTAGTAGTAGTAGTATCATTATTATTTTAACTGCGTTAAACAATGGAGACAAGATATGTTTACTTATTTATTTAAGTGATGTACTTCTTGCGTATTATGAAAGGCACGTACGAAGGTTGCAAAGTTATTAGTATGTCTGTTAATTTGAATAAAATACACTCTCATTCATTAATACTTCACTAATAAGATATCACGTTTCACAACTACTCAGTGACTCTCGCCATAATATTTCACGACTATTGATTCCTTTATCCACAAATATTACGTTAGTGACATCGTGAAAACGTGGGTTATCAAAGCTTAGCGGTTTACAACTTTTACATACATGATTTTACAACATTGTGTTCAACTGTGCACATGACACATCCTACCACTTTGTTGGTTTATTCCCAATAACTCTTTCCTAGCATTTCCCACGACTTAAGATAGATGGCGGAATTACCAACCACCAATCAGGTTAAACACAAGACTTGCTTCTGGAAATGTTCGTTAATTAACAGCCAACAATGTTCATAATCTACTTAACAGACATTCTTACCGCAAATAATTAATGAACACGCTACAACAATCTAAACTGTGCCACAGTATACAATGCAATAAAACACGATAAATTATTTACTTATTTATAATAACCCAATTACTAAAGTACCTACTGATAATCTTATTTTACAGGTATCATTAAATTATAAAACAATAAAAATGTAAGGAATACTTAAATATAAATCTTTATCAGCGTTAATCAGCTGTATATTTTTGTTTCGCTACTGAAAAGCTTTCACATTATACCGTAATCCTCTGCTTTAAAGTCCATCTCATTTAGGGAAACTTGTATTACCTATCGCTGCACTAGCCAATTATCTCAATTTAGAATGCTTTATGGTTTACTGTAATCATACCTAGTAAGGATTATAAAACAACGAAAGAAAATAATCCCTACAAAA
Organism: Metallyticus violacea; assembly: GCA_030762175.1. Classification (NCBI taxonomy): domain Eukaryota; kingdom Metazoa; phylum Arthropoda; class Insecta; order Mantodea; family Metallyticidae; genus Metallyticus; species Metallyticus violacea. The sequence goes on along the minus strand of CM060838.1, from coordinate 14,936,243 downwards.
GAACACAGAGATAAATGTGCCGGTAGTGCTGTTTGTTTTTAGTAACAGTCGTTTCGTCACAAATTATTATGCGCCCCTTTAACGCCAGTAGAAATGAGTGAATTTTTATTCTGATCCCTAAGGCAGTATATTTCTAAAAGAGTACCTTTATGAAACTGATCCAGTTAGCACGCAAAAACATATATTTGCCACAGTTAGTCAAAACAGAGTTTGAATGAATAGTAAAAAAACCGTATATAAAAACATGCCTTGGAGCTCATGTTTCAGAAATGATTTTAGGTACCAGTCCTAACACAGCTTTGCGCATTTCATTTCTGAAATTATTTTTAAAAATAGTTTGCTCAATTGTATCCGTTTGTGTGTTCTCTTGTTTTAAAAGTGTTTGCAGCATCAAATACAATACTTATTAGGAAAATTAAAAAAAAAAAAAAAAAAAAACTTATTTTCAATCTGAATAAAACGCGCGCAATACGTGTTGCTAACTTTTTACAGCTGAATTTTTTTTTCTGAGTGTTGTTTTTGATAAAACAAATGCCTGTAAAAATTAACAAGCGCTTGTTTATTAATTCACGATCTTGTGAATAAATTTGTTACTACTGTTTCAGTGCAAAAATAAAAAAACAAAAACAAAAAAAAAACACGCCAAGAAGTTTACAGGAAACAAATCAGATGAAATTAGCTCAACTCTTGAACGCTGGCCAACTAAATCGCCACAGAAATTAGCACAGGAAACTTCCGAATAAATTCCTCACGAATGCGATGAGTTGATTCGTGTTTACACACAATACAGGTATTTGTTTAAAATAGGTAAATATCATTACCAGTACCTGATAAACATTTTCTCTTACGAAAGTTTGCGGCAAATCTGTATGTAGGTATTATCGAGTGTTTTATCTACTTGATTTAAGTGAAGTTTATTACCTTGTTTTGGTTAGATATTCAATAACAAAATGCACATACTCCACTGCAATGAGATAGGGGTAACAAGTTAGCTTCGGTAATTTCTGTTAATACCCTGGCATTTCATAACAACCATATAGATAACCCCCTGATGAGAAAGTGAATAAATTAATTATTTTTAAAGACGAACTGATATTTCATAATTATTTTAAATAACATGTTTTATTTTCGTATTCGCAGGAAAAGGTTATCAACAGAAACAGTTTTTCTTCAAGCTATAAAATTTGTTTAGATAATTATCGCTAAAAAAAGGAAACTTCTTATGACTTATTTTTATGAACGTCACATAACTAAGCTGTCAATATCTGGTTAAACCAGATAAATCCTTAATAAGAAAGCATAGGCTTTTGGAACAGCTATCCATTTCGTTATTTTACAGTAATGAATATGCTATTTTAATTTTAAATGTTGCAACTATCCAAAATAGCCATGTGAACACTCACAACATCTGCTATTGATGTACTGAAAATCCAAATTGTAAGCAAGAAACCTTTTATGATAGGAAAATTGGCGTTTTCTGAGGGACATCAAGTCACTATAACTTCAAACACCTAATTTTAACTATGGACTCTCTGCTGTATGAGCAGTGGCAAAATCTTGTGGAAGTCACCCATATTTCTCCCATCAGCTGATTACAAAATGAGGCCAGAATGTCATTTCGGTACCTCTCTTCATTTATTGCCTGCTCACAAAATAATCGGACCAATTGCGAAACAGTTTTCATGAACGCACCTACTTAATACGGAATTATTTTTAAGTTATGCATTTCTTTCTTCAGATAGACAAAATTGTTAAAACTCAAACCATAGATAATGAATATGTATTCATTTTAACTTTCAACATAAAGATGCGTTGCTCTAAAATCAGCTGTCCTGCCATCTTCACGAAGGAATGTAGACTGGTGACTGCTGGAAAGTTCAAGGACAGACAATCAGGCAGGCGGCCATGAGACGGCCTTTGAAAAGAAAAAATCCCGTGCTAGCAATGAGGACACGTTTTGGTATGACCTCGAGTAAAGTTAATCAGTATTTAAGAACAGCATGTGTTCGCCGTGATAATGTTAAAACATTAGAACTGTCATTTTGTTCTACTAAATAAAGAAACTTTGTTTAGTATTTGAACAAAAATTGTTTGTAAGTCTGAAGAGAGTAAAACAAATTATGCAGCTACGTTTCTTCCCAAGACAAGTTTTAAAAAGTTTGTTCACTGAATAAACAACTTGAAAATAATTATACATTAAGCAGGTGCATTTATGGAAGCGGCTTCACTTTTATGCCTACTAAGGAGAAAGCCAAGAAAGCCATTGTTGATAGGAAATGGACCTGCAACCAATGATTGAAAAAGCTATGCATTCGCCAAAGGATAATAATTAGCAAGTGGATTTATTCATGTTATAATACTGCGTGTAGATTTGCCACACACTTCAAGCAATTAAGTTCGTTTACAGAATTATCCTAATGAGAAAGGTAGTTGTTATGGGTTAGACCTTTTTATGAACTTCATATAACCAAGTTGTCAATATCTGATTAAATTAATTCTTAATAATAAAAGTGTTTTGGAAGCTATCAATTTCGTTATTTTATGGTAATGCACATGCCATTTCATTTGTAAATGCCTCAACTAGCCTGAACCATATATTGACATAATAAGACGCCATTCTCTATCATGGTGCCACGTTTCCTTAGCTCGTCATTTGGTACTTGTACCATACCAGAGTTTTAATTCTCAGTACGCATACCACCCCTTATAATAAGAGACATACATTTTATAGTTCATTCATATCAAATCGGCTTTGTTCTTTAATGTGATACAAGTATTGTTACAGAAAAAATCAATAGCCTATTTGAAAAAGTTAAGTCCCATATATAAGATACAGGGCATATTCTTAGGCCCAAAGCACAGGTACTGAGTTAACCCATTCCTTTTTTTTTTTTTTTTTTTTTTGAATTATTTATTTACGGACGCTCTTTAACAGCTCAGGTCATCAGCGTCCCATTCAACTCAGGGCGTGAAACGGCCGACAAATTTTGCTCAGAGACCTCTCTTTCAGGCTTGAGGTTGTTTTTCGTGCCGTAAATGTACGACGGTAAATGTACGACACGGGACCCACGGCTTTACTTCCCTTCCGAAGGAAACAATACTTAGGATTTTTACACCCGAAAAAATCCATCGATCCTGGCCGGGTTCGAACCCGCGTTCTTGGGGTAGGAGGCAAGTATGGTAACCACTACACCACCAGGACCGACTAACTCATTCCGAAACGCACAAGCAGAAATTTGATAAACTGAAAATAATAAATGAATATTTATTAGTCCATGTAGTAAAATTAAATGATGGCAAGTAAAATGTAACCCGAATAAAATGTAAAACATAAGGCTTGATAAGAATTGCGTTCCAAATTGAGGGCCTTGGAGTCTGCGAGCGAGAATGTTGCCACTCAACTATTTGAACGCTTGTGATGGATGATAATTGAAAATGTCATTCTCAGAAACTATTTTCATGAAGCCCTAGATTAGATGCCTAGAAGAATCATAGCTGTGAGAGAAGCAGATGTCACATGGAAAAAGAATTTTTTTCTCCGTTTTTTTTTTTGTGCATAATTGTGCATCTTTATATTTATTTTACTTAAGGAAGAAAAGTAACGTTCAATTTTATAAGACCAGGGCAAGCCTAATAGTAAACAACAAGATATAGTTGTTAATTTAACTTTATTATGTTTAAAACAAACTGAAACACCGATTCTAAGGTTCTATAAAAATGCATTTCAACTTTGTTTAGAAAGGCAGTGTGTTCATACTCGATCCCTTTCGCATGACATAAATAAACCCTAGCCATTTGAGCTTCTGAGATGAGATGGAAAGCTTGAAAGCACCGAGTCAATCTTATGACTGTACGGGCTCAAAATAAAGAAATAATAAATATCCGTGCTACAAATTCGGAGGAGAGATAAATCCCTCAATGGGGGAAATTCTGTTAAACAGCCTATGTTCACTGACGCGTCGATTAGATGTTGTGCATCCTTGTTTGTTTATGTTCAACGTTAAACCAGTGATGTTATCTTGTCGTCGCCGTGTACTTCTTTGTGCATTTTATATGTACAGTTGAATGCAAGTATCCATTGAGAATGGACGTATGAGTGACATAAAAATGTGTTCCGGGGAGATTAGAGGAAACGACCTTTTGACTTAATGTTCCTATATTTTTTTTTTCTTCTGGGAGCATGTGTAAAGAATCGTGTGCACGACCCCATTTGACACAATACACGAACTGACTAAGCGAATCAAATTCTCTACAAGCCTGAAATGTTTGCTAGAGTTCGCCAGACACCGCTACGATGGTGTAATGAATGTAATCAGGTTCAGGGCCGACGTTTTGAACACTTTCTGTAATCTGTTCCAAAAGAACTTTGATAAAAGAATAATATCACGTCACAATTGTTAAATGTTCCTAACGCCTGTGCTTCCTTCGATGGTATGTGTCTCATATTCGAAACGTCAGATAACACAGACAGTTTAACAAAAACAGTTCCTTGTGACATCTCTTTTCCTCAAATTGGTCGCGGAGGTTCTGATTCGCTCTGTTCGAACAACTAATGTTGTCATGTGAATCGAAATGAACTCCAGCTCTAAGAGTCGGGTCATCCAAGAGTTTGTTAAGTGGGAGGGGATTGAGGCAGGATGCATTTTTACCACCCTTGCTATTTAATATCTTCATAGATGACATTGTTGATGTGATGCTACAAGAGGAGATGTGCAGCTGCCAGCACTTTTGTACGCGGATGATACGGCACTGTGTTCTATTTCCATTCACTGCCTTTATAGAGGACTAGAACAGAGTGATCACTCGCCATTAATGTGAATAAGACAACAGTAATGACTTTCAACAACGGATTGGTAAAGTAGTAGGGCTAGGACTTGGACGTACACGGGGCAGACGCTAGATAACGTCAGGACTTTTGTATACTTGGCCTTTACATTTACGATGAACAGAAGATGGACGAAGCATTCGACTTGACAAAGCAAGAAGCAATAGAAACTTCCCAGTTACCTAGCAGAATCCCAGCTATGCCTGTAGGTGTACTAGAAACAGTTTATTGGGAACTAGCAAGATCTACAACAGGGCAGAAATTTAGTGATGGGAGCAACTGCTAGGACATTTTTTCTAAAAAGAATTTTGGGGCTGGGGAAGGACACAGCAAACTGAGGAACTTGGAGAGAATTCTGGACCTAAAGGATACCACAGAGTGCAAAAGAGACTAATGAAGTACTAGCTTCGAATTATTTCATGAAAGCCAAATTTAATTAGAGCATTGTGCTATCAGAAACAGCTGGGAATGGGAAGGAACAAGATGTGGGCATCCAAATTAAGAAAGGGACTAGAAACGATGCGGCTGGGCTCGACTTGGTGGATCAGGGGAATAGAAAGAGCGCATGGAGGGGGGTTAGGAACCTCTTGAAGGATATGAATAGGCAGCAGACAATTGTGCAATGCAGAGAGATTATTTCATTAGAAGTACAGTCGGGGCTAAAATCGGAATGGGGGATAGAGCAGTACATCAAAACAAGGACTGAACTCACTAGATAGGGACTCGCGTGGCTCGGACTAGAGACTGACGGATGACTAAGATCACTTTCGAATATGAATAGAAATTTTGTCCCATCTACGAGCAGGGGGGATCGTGGACGCACATTCTCGCTAAATGTAAAGGTATGGAAGAAAGAAGAAAAATCTACCGCACTCCTTTAGGTCGGTCCTGGTGGTATAGTGGTAACCATACTTGCCTCCTAAACCCAAGATCGCGGGTTCAAATCCGGCCAGGATCGATGAATTTTTTTCGGGCGTAAAAATCCTAAGTATGGCTTCCTTTGGAAGGAAAGTAAAGCCGTTGGTCCCGTTAGGACGGCCCATTCACTGCACGATTAAAGAACCTCAAGCCTGAAAAAAGAGGCCTTTGAGCGAAATTTCCCGGCCGTTTCACGCCCTGATTAGAATGGGACGCTGATGACCTGAGATGTTAAAGAGAGCGTCCTTAAAATAAGCCAAATAAAAAAAATCAAAGCACTCCTTAACAAGATCGAACAAAGGGAGATGGTCATACTGCTGGCAGACAAGGAAAGATTGGGTAAATTTCTGGAGAAAGTGAGACAACTCAAATTTTAAAAGGCTGATAATAGGGGATGGGGTTGGGGGATATTTTGACTTTATTTGTTTATTTATTTAAGTGTGTTTAACGCCAGTTTTTACTACTGAGGCACCACAGACGGTGAACACTGGTGATACATGAAATGAAGTTACATATTGGGAAAGGATTTTTTTTTAAAGGAAGGAAACGTTACAGGCCTAAGTTTGGGGTACCTCCCCGGCATTTGCCAATTATGAGGACTGATGAAAACCTGGAAAAAACCTCAGTATGAGAGGACAGGCCTGGAGGGATTCGAACCCCAGTACTCCCGCTCACGAGTCCGCGCCTTAACGACCTCGGTCACCCGTGGCGGTTATATATAGGGACCGAATTTAGCTGTAATTATTCATAATGGAATTTTCTATATTTTATATGTAGTTTCTAGTATTTCCTATTTTGTTGTATTTTATTTATTTATTTATGGTTGAATATATATGTTTTATATATTATTGTATCTAATGTTATATCTTGTGCTGTATCATAGAAACTTTTTCTTGAGAAAGAAAAACGTATTGAAGTTGCTTTGTATAGCTGTCACTGTAAAAATACATCACCATTTCTTTCTGAAATTATATGATATAACCAAATAGCACCTGTATCAAAGTTACTTTGGGTAATACATTTTATCTTGATGCTATTAATACACTTTTAAAAACTATATCAAAATCTTTCATGAATAAAAATCAAACATATAAATATATGAAGAAGTTTATTTTTTACACTTGTAATTCCAACAAGAGGCTTATTTAGTTTTCGAGTTGGAAGAAAAGGCTTATGAAAACACAGTAGTACACACAGCCAGACAAGTTGCACTCCCGAGCCTTAGACAAGCTCTAAAAGTTTCAACCCACGTTTTCCACTTTTTTTTTTAAGAATGTATGGAGCGGACCCGAAATGAGTCGTAGAGATTGGGCAGTGGAGGTTGGGACGTGCTGGTCTGCCACGCAGAACAAATACGAGCTGGGAGCGAAGTAGGGGCGCAAGGAAAACTTGCAACTCTTGTTTGAAGTAATCTAGGTGCAGGGAGCTGCTTTATGGAACGAGGAATGGGATATTATGCAGCAATCCGCCACTGTTATGTTCACCAGAAAATATCTCCCGGTAGACCGTGGTATTAACCGCCAACATGTTACATCGAACTTCATGCTCTGATTTTCATGTTCCGCATCGGTGATTTTTAGATGCGACTGTACTACTCTAGGGTTTCCGGTAAACGAACACGCTACCGTCCTTTCTAACAGTGAGCACATAATTCAATATAATCGCACCAGATTTTCCATTATCCGTAGCTGCTAATTTGCACTGGAATAGCAGCGCAGCTTAGGCCGGCTGAACTGTTCCGCCTGCAGTAACCAAACCTGTTTTTCTCTCCCTTCCTCTTTTTGTGAGGCATTCTTTATATTAAATATTAGTAATCATTCATTACTACAGTTCATTAACTATCATAAGCACATATGTTTAGATCTTAGCTCTTTATGTATGTGCTATAGTTCGTTCCTTTAAACAATTTGGTACTCTTCTAAACTGTAGCACGATCTTGTTATTTTGCAGTTATAGAGAAAAAAAAGTAGAACCAAAAATTTAACCACATATTTATTTGCATTTCGCTTTGGCATACATGTGTACAGAGTACATATTCTCATAAAAGGACATTAACAGTGCCCTTATCTCCATCTTTTGATCATTGTGTGAAAATCTGTTGGTTTTCAGGAACCTGCTGCTGTTTTCCCGATTCTTTACTGACTTATCCTTCTGCTTCTAATTCTCCTTGAGTGTCTATACCACATAAACGCGAACCTCTCGCTACTTTATTGGTAGAGGCCTATCTCAGAATTGCCGATTACATATTTTTGACTACCAAGAAAATTATTTGGGTTCGAAAAAACACATTTGCACCAAAATCTCATGAGCGGTTATTTGGTGGCAAACTCACTGCACTGGCCGATATTCATTTGTCTGTAAATTTCTGCAGTTGTCCCTTAGAGGTCTCTGTCGATTCCAATATGTTCCCTTAACAAGCATTGCATCAAAATGCGGCAAATATGCACAACCTCTGCAAGTGTATTTCTTCATGCGATATAAAATCCACAGCAAGGGAATAACAGACTTTATTAAATTATGTTCCAGTAAACTGAAGCCGAAATTGTATGACAGGCTCTTTATCATGAAATTACATTCCGTCATCTACAATCGGTTATCTGCGAATGTTTATAGACCAATGCTTCGTTACGCATGGCAGACAGCTCGCTATGGTACTGGCGACTAATGGATGGCTTCAAAATTGTCATTGACGTCATTTTCAGCACTAACATTACAGAATGCAGGATTATGCCAGGTATTGAACTTGTTTTTCTAGCTATGCTTTTTGTAGTCGTGCTTATTGCTTTGATCATTTTATTGAAAGTTTTACTTGCATTTGTGGTAAAAATATCAACACTAAACGCAACCTTCTTCAAGGACCTCTGCAGTGATCTAAAGTGAACGTTTGCAGAATGATATTTAGAGGCACGTACTGTTCCTGTAACTAAAACTTAGTATATCTATATGGTTTGTTCAAATGCATGTACTTTCCTGATTCATAATGAGCCCACGATTTTTGTGAACATGTTGATTTCTTGTTCGGAACAAACTTTTAAGAAGGAACCTAGTAGCCGGAACTTTACTGTAGAGTGTGTCAGTGGGACAGTGCAGTGCCGGGTTGTGTGAAACATGAATGTTCAGTAGCAATAGAACCTTATTTCTTTGATTGCATGCACTTTCTGCACCCAGAGTAAAAACGCCGAACCTTGAACCCAAACATATTCCGCACAATTTGCCCCAAGTGAATATCCATTTACAAAACTTTCCTGTATTTACAAAAAATGGAAGCAGAAATGATCCAGCAGGTTTACACAACCTGTTAATTGTATATACAAGAGTTTCGTTCAACAAACTTGTCGCACCTTGGTGACAGATACTACTATTAAGCTTTGTTAACTAAAGGAAACATCCATGGACAAAATAATACAAATATATGAGCAATTAAGAAAAATGTTTTCCTAAGGAAAACAACACCTTACATCAAAAGGAGCTACTTGTTACAGGAGATGAAACTATGGCCCTCTACTATGATCCCTTGTCCAAAAGAGAACCAATGCAGTGACGTAAAACTGGCGAAGCACCGCCTCTAAAGGCCAAGGTCACTCAGTCAACCAAGAAGATCATGATCACAATCTTTTGCAACTGTGAAGGAATACTCTTCATTGACTTCAAGTAGAGGAACACCACAGTAAATGGAGAGTACTATGCTGGTCTACTGCACAGACTACGTACTTCCATCAAAGAGAAAAGGCGAGAAAAGCTGAGTGGTGGTGTGCGTCTTCTTTACGACAATGCGCCTGTGTACACAGCTCTTGTTGCAAAGGAAGTTGTGAAGAAATGTGACTTCAAGGAGATCGACTATCCCCCCTACAGCCCAGATATAGCTTCCAGTGACTATTTCCTCTTCTCAAAACTCAAGAAGGACCTTCGAGGAAGGAAATTTAAGTGTGACGAAGAAGTGATGGATGCTGTTTATGCCCATTTTGCAGACAACACTTCTGACTATTTTGGGAGGGGAGTTGAAATGTTAATTCAAAGATGTGAGTAGTGCATTAAATACTTTTAATTTTTTGTGGGGTTAGCTTGAAAAATATTGGCTATAAATATGTGGATTAATTGTTAATTAAGAATTTATAGATTTAGAAGTTGTTACTGATTAGAGTGTGTTAAAATTTATTTTTGATATTGTTGAAGATTTTATTTTATTAGGGTAACTATATTGAAAAGTTAAATATACTTTTTGTCTTTATCGTGTTAGGCCGGAAACAAATGGACCTACCCTCGTATATAAAGTACCTTTTGTCATAAAGGGAATACTGCCTGTGGTGCCTCAGTAGTAAAAACGGGCGTTAAACACTATTAAAAATATAATAAGGAGAATAAAATTAAGTTTTTCTATTTGAGAGGAAAAATCTCTATTCTCTAAGGCAAATAATTATAGGTAATATTAAATTGTAATAAAAAGTTTTATAGTTCCTGCAGATTATAGCACCTACTTTAAATTTTATGCTTCTGGGGAACAATAGTTATAAGTACAGTAAAATTTCTATGCCTTCAGATGCCAATAAATAATGGTGTGGTTTCTTATAGACAGTCAAAATAAATATTTAGGAAATGCTACCCGATATGGCAGCACTCATATATTGTTATATAACACTATTACATATTTATGTGCTTTACTATACCTCAGCCATTTTGATTTTCGTGAAATAGGCGTAGTGTTCCTATTTTCTCTCCTCCATGACTAACAGTGACAGCATTTAATGAGTAGTGCTTCTGTAATTGTTTGCAACTAATTGCTAATTGTATGATTTCCATAGATACGGATTCAGTCTTCTCTGGATTAATCACAGCAAGCTTATAGCCATTTACTATGTCCAAACGGTAGTATCTGTCACAACTGTGTAGATGAATTGTTACGCTACCCCAATATATCCTTCTATATGATTCATTGAGTTGATGAATGCTTCCTTTTCTCTATTGCCCTCACCAAAACCCTTTATGTAATATTACATAGCTTTGAGTGAAACACTTTCCGTGATCAAATGCGCCGAGTAAGCATTTGTGTAGCGTGAGTCACTTTTATTATCACAATATCATTTCAAAAGTAAATATGTTCCACTATCGGATGTGGCATTGCTGCATAAGTTAAACATTTTCACACTTTTTTCTATTTTGTATCATCTTCAAACTCCCAATTTAGTGTTTTAGTTTCCTACAATATTTAATTCTTCTTATCCTTCTTGTAACGCTTAGACTACCAAAACTGTTTAGTCAATTAGTCATTTGTCAATTTTTGCAATATACAGGCCTTGCAGGGGAAAGTCTTTGCAATTTGATCAACAGAAAAAGTATTTTAATATTATAGTTCAATTAATAAATGGTACATTTAGCAGCACGCTTTCCTTTCAGTGTTCAAGATCCTTTGAAACTAAATCAAACACAACATTGGGTTCTTTTATATTTGAGATTGCTGCGGTTGGGCCTGTGGCCTTCCTTTCCTGTCTGAAGGGAGCTTCGTCAAGCATCAGTGCTGTGAGAAGAATACGTTTTCATGAACACGGTGCATTCAAATAAATACAACTGTCTCATGGGCCTTACAGTCGTACATGCCAATGTCGTCCTTATAACAATCAAAATTGCCATATACATACATACATACACACACACACACACACACACACATACATACATACATACATACATACATACAAATATACAAAGACTTCGATATATTTAAGTTTTCTATTAATACTCTTATCTACAAATACATAAACTTAAATGGAAAGCTTACTCTTGAGCCCCCTTAAATTTACCCACACCCCCTCTTCAACTCTCTCCTCTTTACTATAGCCATTAACCCCTTTTGTCGGTCTTCTCTAGAAATATTCCCGAATTGTGTATCTCGCATGCACCACAGCTCCCCGGCAAATATTCAAACTTCTGATGGAACCAAAATTGGGGCGGTAAATGCCCATTTCTCAAAATCTCCGTTTCCCTGCACACTGCCAAAATATACCTGCAGGTATCGCTTTCTCCGCACAATGGGGCAATTCTTCCCCCAAGAACATTAGGTGTTTTGTTTCCTTTCCAAGTCCCTAATCTGAGCCATGCGAGACCACTTCTTTCTTTTCTGCCACAGATATCCAAATGAGTCCCTCTCCCCCCACAACGAATGTATTTGAGCCTGCAGATTAAGTGATACTTTTTCTGCGCATTGAGACTCAATATTTTTGCCTATGTATATCTCCCAAACCTCTGTTAACTATTTTCCAGTTATAGGGCGTAATGTCATCTCCCTTTAATCAAATAAACCCCAATTTTATCTAAGCCTTTCTTTATTTTTGATGCCCATCCGGCATTCCACCCTTCCCTTATTTGCTCCGTTAGACAAACTGCTTGAAGAAGAGCTTGATTCCCCCGTATTATCCCGAACCAGTATTTAATTGTTCTCATTTTTAAATTCACGCTTTCGTTAGAAATACAAAACTCTTTAAGAACACCACAATTTTATGTATTCCTCCCTACTTATAGCAACCTTTTTAGGAACTTTATTTGTACCTGATTAACTTCCTCGGTGTTTTCCCACCCCCACATTTTGGCCCTGGGTTCTTTTATACTTACTGTGCCGACACAGTTTACTCCTAATGTGAGACTGTCTTTACATAAATTGCTATTCTGTCAAACAGATAGAGATGTTCTTGACTAAGCTAACCATTTCCAAGTTGTGTCAAATTCTAACAGGATTTCGTTTCCGTATGAAAGGAAGGAGTTCCGTTGTGTGCAAACAGCAATAAAACTTCCGTGCCTTCCGCGACGTGTGTAGACTACCCGCAGCGTACCTAGCAAGAAAAGTTGCCGCTCCATCAGGGGTATTATTGATGTTGATTCATCTTCAGAACCTCCTCCGACAACGGCAATGGGTTTTAGCGCCATTCGTCATCTCAGGCTATCAGCACGGGTTCTCAGGAGGATTAGCCGCGGCCAGATACGTGATAACCGTCCAAGCGAAACAATTTCACACACTCTATGTGTTGTTCCACATCTTGAGAGAAAATAAACCGCTCACATTCGCGGTGAACGGGAGAAATAAAAAGATAAATAGAAAAAAAAAAGAGGATATATTCAGGAAAAGTACATAAACCACAGAAAAGCATGAAACATAGGCAATTAAAACATTTTATTTTGTGTAACATAACAAATGCACAAAGCAGATAATATAAATATGATAGGTATGGAAACCAAAAGAGCGATGAAATGAGTTCGAGATAAAAATTAAATGCGACACCTTTCTGTAACTTACATCACTGCGCAAGTTTCGTTTGCTCTCATACAAGAAAAGTAGGCTCCAAAAGCTATTTGCTAAAAAACTTAAATTTTAATTTTATGTGCTAAAAGTTGAGAAATATTTCATCAAAATTAAAGTAAAAGTATAAGAAACATCTAACATACCAGAAAAATAAATATTGGTATTCACAGCTATAGTTAAACTTTATTTGTACAAATTTGATTCAAATTTCAGTGAACAACAAATGTAATTTCCATAAATCCTTGCCTATTGTGTCTTATAATGAGACTGCATACTGAAAGAACCTAGTAGTTAAGGCCTATAGTGCATGTTCAGGTAGTAGCTTGTAGTTAAGAGTGAAGCCTGTCAGTGAGTGGTTGTGTATCCTGAATTATTCGGCGCTATCATTGTGTGTAAAATGTATGCTAATTGTTCATCGTTATTTAGACCACTACATAAATACTGGTTTGAAAAATGGGTTTACAAGTACGATGCATGTGTGTAAATGGACTTTCACAGCTACGATTAAAGGAAGTGTACAGAAAAGATTAAGAAAAGCTTGTATGCATGTCAATGAAATTAGTGCAGTTTCTATGAAAGTTTTCTGGGGTGTTGGCGTATAATTACATCGACTGACATCTGTTATCTTCTTTGATCGACGTTGATGATCTTCATGACCCATAATCGTCATTTAGGTTTTTGCGATCACCTGGCATCATTTCAATATGGTTAGATGCAATATTGCATTTGTTTTATTCATTGCTGTTATTTCAAAATGAAAGTGAGAGCAATTGGTATTGACGTTTCGCCCCTAATGCTCGTAAAGTTCTTCTCACTTCGAGTTAAAGTAACGTAAAGTAAAGTAACGTGCCCTGTGATGAGTAATTCTACACGCTCTGTACGACATACCTCTTATCACAATGAAACTGATTCACCAGAGAACTGCATACATGAACGCTATTCTGTATACGTTTCACACTTGTTGCGCTTTTCTACCATGAGCTGCCAACAAGTGTTACATGCATGAAATACAAAAAGCATTCGTATAGAAAATGTTGGATACTTGAGCCCTTTAGTATAAGAAAAGCATGTGCGCCTGTAGAAAGTACTTCTACAAAAAAAAAACGCGTTCAAAAGTTCGCGATGTTTTCCTCAGCATGCCAAATCATAAGCAATAGTCCAATAGTTTAGTCTATCAAAATTTATAATGCAATACAAATGGATACCAGTACTCTACACGTTTTGGTCAAAATATAACGAAAGTTAAAATAATACTATCATCCCCCATTTTCTATTTCTTTGCAACGTTTATTTTTACTTAGTTCTATGTGTACGGCGTTTCTTAGAACTGATAATTTTACTACTCGATTTGTTGAGCGACACATTTTGCAATATTGAAGAAAAACTACAAATTATGTACGATATGGGAGGCTCCACGTCGCGCAGATATAAAATGTTGACGTTTCAGACGCATTGCACCTGTTCATTATAAAGGAAGCCTCAGTTCACACAAACTCGGGTTTGAAAGTAGCGGTGTTAGCCTTACAAATGAATATATCTTTTAAGATCATTCCAGAGTGACAAGACAAGATCTTAAACTTAGAGCTTTTCGTCGCATCACTGGGCATTTTAACTGTAGGAAATATTCTATTGTACTTTATATAATAATATCTCAATTTCATGTATTTATATATTTAAATTACAAACCAATTGTAAATAAATTAAAGTATTGTGAAATTAAAGTTTTAAACTAAGATTAGATACCCTATTATTTTTTAGTTAAATGAAAACACAAGAGCCACAAATTTTTCATCTTTCTTACGATTTTGATAAACATGCAATGTCTACCTCTGCAGAGAGAAGGCCTGAAAGAAAGAAATTTTAAATAAACAATACAACTCTTATGTAAGTAATCTGACGAAAATATATAAAACTGCGCTAATTCTTTATTAATGTAAATGCCTTGTAAACTGGGAGACAATTTGCTCATTGTCAGCGTTGTGTGCGGCATATATGTCACTTATACACACAAATACTTTTTATTAGAATTCGCTGTGGTGCGTAAGGTTGAACATCATGACGGAAAGTTTGTTCTTTGCAGAGGCCAATAAATAAAAATACTACACGAATGAGAGAGAAAAAAGAGCATATTACAGAGCCTTCATTTGGATATGTGGCCGGCTTAATGGGGATTTTCCTGCACCGTTTCTAATCAGTTCTGTTCCCCCTTCTCTTTCCTGCCTCTCCGTGTGCTGACGCTAAGTCTTTGACTGTACAGGAGTTGAACGCTGTGAGACCACGTGTTTCAGTGTTAAAGTGTGTTAGTACTATAATAATGCCAAAGAGTTCGTATAGTTTACGACACAGAAGTTTTATGTTTGATTCCTATGCCACAACAAACTCATGTATACAAGTGAGATGGCTATTTATAGAGAGATCCCATTCTATTCGTGCCTCTCACAGAAAAAACGGTTCGAAATCTTGTGAATAGATTTAGGGAAACGGCATCTGTTCTTAAGAAACTGAAAGTAAAACACCGTGTTCTTACAGAAGAGGAAAAGCTGGATGAGAAAGGAGAAAAGGAGAAAAGTACAACGAAGTCCAAAGAAATCTCTAAGAAAGCTTGCACAGGGATATATGATTATAAGTTCGGCTTCCATAGTTTTCTTGTTTCCGTTAAATTAATTTATCGCATATTTGCAAAATCAACAAATATTAATGATATAAACCCTAAAAACAAATGTTACACATTTCAAAAAGTTTATATACAGAATGGGCGAAAAGTCCCTTTCCTCAATGATTTCTTACATTTAATTTACATTTGATTTTATTCAATATCACAGACATTATTCAAAATGAAGGCTCTGTTTCTGGATTCACATGGTTGTCCATCCATTACTTACACACGAACTATTCTCTTGTTCCAGTTATAATATCTTTATATTGTGCAAGCATGAAACTTAAGAACGAATAGTAGGAAATGCGAGTATTATAGTTCATAACACACATATTTTACCTAAATCAAATCGTTCATATTTGATTAACTTTCCATAGAAAATCAGTAAAACAAATATATCATACGACAGTCTCTCTCTCTCTCTCTCTCTCTCTCTCTCTCTCTCTCTCTCTCTCTCTGTCTCCTCCTCTGATAATACGCTGTGAAGACAGAGAAAATGGCAGCATATTCTAATGGACTGCCCAGATATCGACTACGCTTGGAGTTAAGTTTGCTAAGTCAAATAGGGATGGGTTAGCATGTTGGGGGTCTGTCTGCACAGGAAAACAACTTGCCAAAGCTTCGTTCTTTTCTATACAACGTGCGTGGAATTCGGGGGGTTTTGTTGAAGTACACGGACTCCTTAAGTATGAATACGTGTGCATTGTGTGCGTGTGTGTATGTGTGTGTGTGTGTGTGTACGTGCGTATTTATGCATTTGTGCTTAGGTGATAATAATTGTAAATATATTTGATTTGATTGTTTTCTACAATTTTCTGTGTAATGAATAGCCTTTATGATCAAAAGACTCATGCGAATGATGCTCTACAAATAGGCTTGTAAAAATGGCAATAAATACACATTATCACTAGCACCACCACTAACTTTACTTTGACTTGAGTCTGTTTGTAATACACTTAAATAGTAGTACAACTTATTATTTACATGTATTATCTATTTCTTCTTCTCTAGCTCTTGTTATTTTAGCTACATTGTTTCAAGAGTTACTTTATTTTTCATTTCATATATTATATATAATATATACGTGCACATTTACTCTAAAATACAATTAATATAAAATATATTTATTTGCCTTGGGAATTTGGAATTTTGCAATATATTTATTTCTCGCTGCCTTTGAGTAAAAATCCTTAAAATAAACATGAAAGAGATTTACTTCTAATCTTATATATCAATAACCATTTTTACAAATCACTATGTTTCCCAATATGTAAGCTTTATGTTAATATTTCTATTTTAAGGTGTTTGAGAGATATGTCTCTATAAAAAATAGAAAACTTGAATAAAACACGTTAAATATGACGAATTTTATGTCAAAACTATTATATCCATGAATGTCACATTTTACAATAGTGTGTGTATAACATTAAGAAAAATATTTAAACAACAACATTTTTTTCTGAGCAATATAAAATCCCCCAGAGGAAAAATATTGATCAGATTTTAATAGAATATCGTCATGACGTATTCTGCATTTAACAAATAAAAAATTGGTTAGCATTATATATAACCAAATGGTGCTTTAATTATGCTCAATTTCAATAAAATAGTTTTATGAACGAGATCTGTATAGTTATTCAGTATAACGTGTCATATTTAAAAAAACATAAAATTAAAGTCTGCAGTTGGTTAGTTACCACCACTAGAATCAAGTCCACATAAAGAGCAACAGCCTTGAGGCTTTCAGCTACTGAACTCCTCATGCTATTTATTTGAATATTACGTAATGACAGACATCACTTACTCATTTTTATGACTATATATAAGTACCTATTCAAATTCAATTGAAATTCCCAATAGCTCATTATTTATTCTCGATTTCTTATTTCTCCGAATGAAATAATAGCATCAATATTGTATATAAATGTCCTTAAGTTTTAAAACCCTAGTATACTATTAAAAACAGAAAAAACCTATCTTGAACAATTCCAAGACAAAATTTGCAGCTTCTAAAAGTAAAACAAACTTCTCTTCCTCCTTACACTGGACTGAATGAGGAAAACATAACGATAAAACAAGAGATGTAACTTGCAAAGTTTTCACAAATATATTTATTTGATTACTTTGTTGAAAGTTTCCGTGGCATTCTCTTCTACCTTATGGTCCATTTTCTCCTTACCTTCCTTCAAGGGAGCTCACCATTGTGACTTGGTAGTTACTATCTTAGCACTTTGAAGAAAAAGCAATTACCTAGAGGTGAAGGATAAGACAGGAAGAGGATGGTAACTGAAAACAGAAGTGTCATTATGCTGTTGACGATGGAAACCTCAGCAAACGAGCAAGCATGCTGCTCAACGACACAAATCTCAGGGAAGGAAACTGACAAAGCAGCTATATATCAGCAGTTAAAGATGATAGTGGTGTTAGAAATGTGGATGTTGTGTTAACTCGGAGTGCATACACTTTTGACTGTGATGCATCGAAAAATGAAAAATATTTCATACGAAACGTGACAATTAAAAAATCACATTATATCGCTAATGATAAATAGAAAGATTATTGATTTCACGTATTCCGCCATTGCCTTCCCTAGGCTAGAACATAAAAGGGTTAGGGGGCAGACTAACGACCCCATTAAAAAATTTCGTTCACTTGGCCAACTGATAGTACCCAGTGAGGGCTTATTATCCAGGTACGAATGATGTTGTAGTTAGACGTTGCTATTAAAAGCTGTAGGAAGAAAACCTAGAGCAAAAATCACCTAATCCTCCAGTTGCGTCAGTTCAGCATGTTACAGAAAAATAGTTTATACGAGTATTAATAAACCCTCCCAAAAAAAACTTCGTTTCGCGACTTAAGAACATTCAAATGGCACAAAGACAACGCCTCAATTGCTT
The DNA here is from genome assembly GCA_030762175.1 of Metallyticus violacea. Lineage (NCBI taxonomy): Eukaryota > Metazoa > Arthropoda > Insecta > Mantodea > Metallyticidae > Metallyticus > Metallyticus violacea. The sequence goes on along the minus strand of CM060838.1, from coordinate 14,917,659 downwards.
TAGGTGGGGAAACTGAAAGTCAGAGGATTGGTTGCATGTTCATCTGACAGCAGCATATAAGATACATCAATTGCTGACTGACGTTGTTAGGCTTCATGTAGATTTCACATGTTACTGTCAATTCCTCGGTGAGTGTGGAAGAAAATTAGGGAAATATATATATGTTTGGATTGTTCTATTGTCAATCATATCCAATATTAATTGAATGTAATTAATTTATAGTAATTTTCTAATCATATATGAAGTATTTATATTGTCCTCATCGATTATTTCCAAAAACACGCGGAGTAAATATTTCGTAAGCTAACATATATTACACAACAAATATACATAAGACCCCTATCGCCTATATGAAGATCTGTCTATAATGAACTGTTAATAAGGCAATTGGGTGCAATGAACACATGTTTTGCACAGTGTAGAGAGTCATTTTTACTAACTAGGCTAGCGCTCACGATATGTCTGAAGACTCCACAGCGCAGTGCTGCGAGCGGTTTGAAAAGGAACTATAATTACAAGCGACAAAGGATACAAAGTTGATTTTGGATTCCAATTTTAAGCATACCCAAATCAGAGTTGTAGAAACTCGTCTCTATTTGTGAATTAAATTGTTCTCAAATATCCATTATTAATGGTCACATCTTAAACTTGGATTAATCTTTCACCATAGTAATTTATCAGGATTTCTCCGAATTTTCCACTCACTATGTTGTTTGCTTCAGATTCATTTCACCGCCACAGGGACCGAGGTCGTTAAGGAATAAATGGTAAATCCGAGGAGTTACCTTAAATTTATGCCTGGAACGATTTCTCCCTTAAAAATAAATCCTTTCGCAATATATAATTTCATCCCATGTATCATAGGTGTCCATCTCTGTGGTATCTCTGTAGCAAAAACTGGGTTAAGCACCATTCATTCATTCTGGTTTCCAAACAGCATAGGAGCTATAAATTACATCGAGATCAATGATTTGGGCAAAGTTTTTGCATCGCTTTACTCTGCAGACTCACGCAGTACATGAGCTGATGAGTAAGTGAAACACAAAGACAGTAGCAAAACGGCCGTAGGCCTGTGATAACACCTACAAATGAAATTTGGAGGGCTGCACTTGTAAAATAGTTTGATCGCTGTTGTATCTCCATATGGTTTCAGACTGCTTATCAAAGGATGTTATTATGGGTTAAGTGCACACGGTCGGTAGCCGTTTGATTTTGGAACAGAGGGCGCCTTTGACAATTCCAAGTGTTGAATGGCATCAAGGATGAGCCATCCCTTTGGGCGCGACACGGCGCTTCCTGCAAACCTCATGCGTGGGCGATTTTAATTAACAGATAAACCGACCCCAACCCAGCATAACAGCTTCAATGGGCTCCAGAACTCAACACGTTCTGTTCTGCTGGAGCATGTTAACCTTATCCGGTACTGCACAAACTGAATGACCTCAAGCAAGTATAAGAGTGGACAATCATCCATCTGTATTTTTAGCGGATCTTAAAAATACAACCGACATTACAAATGAAGAGGTCTCATTTAAATGTAGTTCGGTCTATTCTCATTCTTAAAAGAGTATTTTAAATAGTACTTACTGAATCTCCCTAGGTGGTTTAAAGATATTTTGAGAGCATTGCAAAATTATAATAAGAAGAATCTTTTTTGGTCAATTGAAAATATATTTTATTGCAACATTTCTGAGTTGTTATTATTACTGTTTATAATAATTGTTATTATTTAGAAAAAATTTACCTTCTCCAGGAACTTCTATAGCATGGATCATATACTTTTCGGATTTTAAGAGGTGCATTTATCTTGAAAAATTAGCTTTGTGTCTCATAACAATTATTATATTATTTTAAGCAGAATAATAGTAAAAAGTTATATAATTAGGAATGAAAATATAAATAAAATTCATTTAGGATGCTATAAAAGCAAGTTAGAAAAATCAGCTAAAACCAATACAAGTAAAAAATACAATAAAATCAACAGCAGGTAATTACAAGATAATGCTTAATTTGGTTTTATTACAAAATGCAACAACAACAAGCACCTTTCACTACACTGTGGGCCAGCCAAGAGTTTCCACATTATTTAAAAATACAGTCAGGAGCGGGGTAGAGGTGAATGCCCCGAATTTTCTCGTTTTCTCTTTGGGCAATATTTTAAAGATATTTGACACATGCTTTCTTCAACATTCCGCCAACTTAACTAGTAGAAATGTATTACTGAAGGGCTCTGCCGGTGACTTTTCTGGAGTATGTACTGCCGTTAATTGGTGTGATTTACTTATGAAATGGTAAGAAACAGGGTCAAATCTTAAAGCATTAAAAGACATTCTGTATAGACAGCAACAGACAGAATATGCAAGCTAGGACTGAAGTCTGTGTAAGCGGTTGAAAATGTTTGTAGTGAGTGGTCTACTTGCGACTATTGCCAGCCCTTTCCCCAGATCTCAGCGAGTGTGATTTTTATTTCATTTTTTTCGGAGGTTATCAGCTATTAATGAAGGAATATATACATTTATTTTAGTATTTATTGTGAATGACTAATGAAACACTGACACAAACTCATAATTATATAATTAGCATTCTTGACAAAGTATACAATTCATTCTATTTGCTGCCACGTGTGCCTATTTTACGGAGAAGGAAGGAACGAACACAAGTAAACTCTTGGCTGGTTCGCCCTGTGCTAACAAGGAAAGGGAAAATGACTTACTTGAAAGCGCATACTTGTAAAACTTTTATAGTGATAAAATTAATAATAACACATAGAAAATGTTTTTTCTGTTTAGTTCAGTCCCGAAATAGAAGTTTGATTACAATATTTTTTTTATAAGGCTGATATATGTATGGGACTAGAACCTTTAATCTCTCATACCAGGAATTCAGAGCGTGACATGACAGAGGCCACAGTCACCAGGTGCGAAGCTCTGGAGGGACCAGGTTGAGCGATGATCAGCTCCCACGTTAGCAGATCGCAGTGTTACATCACGCAACTGGCTACTTTTCACCTTAGCTCACATAATGTTATAATCTTGTAAATTTCATTATAAATATTTTGAATAAAACTTAGTAGATACCAACTTTTAGAGGCACAATAGCAAGAAAACTGAAAAATAAAACGATAAAAGAAACACAGCTAAAATTCTGTGAAACTATGGCAGTTTCTACTCATTTGTATAGTAATAAAAATTGGGTCCCGAGACAGAGGAAAATCAGTAGAAGTCAGACAACAGAAATTTAATTTTTGCGAGCGGTTAAAGGATACATACGACAAGATCATTTCAGCAAAGACTGTGAAAAACCGGGTAAATCCAATTTTAGTCAAAAATTTAGTTATTGGCTACCAGCGATCCTTGAGTAGTTTCACATAGTGAAAAATCGAGTAAGACTAACCCCAATTGTGGAGATACTTAATTGTGAAACGCAGGTTATGGTAACTTTGCACGTATATCGACTATGACTATTTTTCACCAACAGAATGCGGACGGGAAAAATCATGGAGGTCAAGTTACTTGAACATTGCCTTCTTTTTCTTTGTTTCTGTCGTTCCCTCCTTCTAAGGAAATGAGGGAAGCCGTTAAGTTGTTTAGTTCTCCCTCTCTCTCTTTTTTTACAGTGAAAACCATTTCTGGCAGTATTAATCTTAAGAATAATACCTGTAACCATGACCAACAGCGTTTTCCATGAGTTCTATAAAAATTTCATAGTAAACAATATTCCCACTATAGACTTTGACTTGGAGGAACCAAATGAGGGTGTATGCAATGCAAATTGCAACATGTAATGAAATTAATACATTTAATATATTGTTTTTGAAATTTTGTAATGAGTTCAAATAAATATATGTTTAATGTTTGAGTTAAAAACTGCAATTTTTCAATTTTTTTTCGATACGATTTAAAATATGTTCTTAGATGTGAAATTCAAAAGAGTTGACTATAACAAAATACGTGCTATTAAATATACTGTAATACTCATGTGCTTATAAATTGGAACATTTTCCAACAAGAATAAAAATTGTTAATATTTGACTCAAAGAATGTTATTTAATGTGAACATAAATAGGTAAGTCACCTAACACTGTACAATTGATGGTTAAAATCAATTTAGTTCAAAAACTACAGAGCATAGTGAACTGTAAACATTTCTATTTGAAAGATCTTGTTTTAAATGCTATATCCCCCGAAAACCTTAATTATCGATTTTTAGGGGCAGCTCCAAACTTTGTTTTCTCTCCCTGTAAAATGTGCCAAGTTATTTTTTATATTCTTGCATTCGTTTTTTGAAAGAATAGGAACAAGAAGATAATTGATTAGTTACCCAACAAGAGGTCCTAAGAAAATAAGATCGTCAACAAGACACTGGCCAGTTGCCAGGGTATGGATGATGCACCTTCTGCAAAGTCTGGAAGAAAAAGCTGCTAGAGTGGCTGACAGTGAGCCGTTATTTCACAAAACAGAAAACGCTAAAAGGTGTAAGAAAGATAGCACGAGTAAACGTGGCAACAAAGGCTTCAAGTGGTGAAGGGTCCTTCAGCTACACGTGACGGCCGTTTTGGCACGCACTCACGTGCTGCCTACATCCTATATAATAATTCTAACGGCCTGCGCCATAAAAACAACCAGCTTGAGCCATTCTTCCTTTCACGTGACATCATTTTTATGTTCCTAGGTCCACTTTCACTTCTCCTTTCGGCTTATGGGGAATATAAAAGTTTTCAAGAGAGTTTATGTAGCGACCGGGCATTAGAGGGCGAAGATATAGGATTGTCCTTCTTGCTCTTGGTGCTGCATATGTAAAATCTTCCCGACGTGCAACCATCACTGTCGCATATACGTCTCTTTCTCTTCCTTTCCCTCTTTCTCTCTACATTACATCCGTCTTTTCATTACAACAGAGAGGCTTGTTGCGGGTTCCTGACAAATTGTAGCTGTGGCTGCTTCCTGAAAAACGCATTCAGTTGGTGCTGTCTATGGGAAGTAGAAAGACATACTATTGTCGTTCATGTATATAATAGTTTCTGATGACTTTGCGTGTGATTTATGGTGCGTAATTTTTTGTGTGTATGTTTTAACGCCCCTTTTTACTACTGAGATACCACAGGCGGTGAAATGATATATTGGGAAAGGATTTTTTAAAGAAGAAACATTCCAGGTCCAAGTTTAGGGTACCTCCCCGGCATTTGCCATTTATGAGGACTGAGAAAAACCTGGAAAAAACCTCAGTCAGGGAGGACGGTTCTGGGGGATTTGAATCCCAGATCTCCCGCTCACGAATCCGGTGTTAACGACCTCGGCCACCCGTGCACTGTAAAATAGTGCAAGAAACATCGAGATACGGTTTAGAAAGTATATACACAAACTTCTGCCAAAAGATTCAATTACTATATAAAGATAAAATTAAAATTGCAGTTAATGAGGCTCCGTTGACACTAAAACGTCTGCTAACAACATTTCCTTGCAAACATACGTATGGCAGATTTTCAAACGAAGGAACTGTGTCATAGAGAAAACCTCTGTAGAGCAGTAAGAAATCCGTGCGCAAACGTTTAAATCTTGGCTTGCGTGTCCTTAGTAATTTATACCCTGACTGCAAAGGTACAGACTGTAACCAAGTTGCTGCTTCAAGAATTAATCGCATTTCAATTTAGAACTGTGGCAAACTGGGAATTCTCCCCTGCTCATTAATACCAACTATATGGATTTATGCTAACTAGTGAGAGCCTCACTACCTAAAAAAGGATAAAAGCAGAAGGCATTTGTCCTCTCGACCCGTAATAACAGACTGCGTTAGAAGGGGATGCCGAAAACAGTGCGAAAACTCCTTTCTGATCATTGGAATCAATTAAAACCTGGCGCTTAGCTTTTCTCTGCGACGTGATTTATAATTCTAGAACTGAACTTGTGATATATTCAAAATAGCAGTAGTAAAAAGCGTGATAAAGAAGCGGAACACCTGTTATAAATTAAGCTCATGTTGATAACACATCCAAACGGGGCAATAAATTAAAAGCATCTAACCATCAATCCTCTGGGCAAAATAAATCGACGCTCTCTTGAATGTATCGTGAGCATGATCGATATCTGCCCAGTTTTTCATTTCTGGTTATCAATATATATTCTGTAACGAGTAAACAGTATTTCAGCACTTAAAACTACCTTATTATGATATACTACACTAATGTCCAAAAGTTGAGCATAATCAAGATACAAGGACATGTCTCATTAACGGGACGTCAGAACAAAGTAAAAGTAAAATAACCAGAGGACATTTTACATACAGCAGGATCCAAAACATCAAATTAAAAATTTACTGATGACAAAAGTATAGACTCAAAAAATTAACAAACCTAAATATCTCTTCCAGAACAACAAAACATTTACAGAGAATGTGGTTACCCCGCTCTGCAGGACGTGGCATGCTCTTTATGGTTCAAGAGCTGGGGGGCACACTCATTCCTCATGAAGAGCATTGCGAAGATCTGAAATTGTCCTTGTCCTTGGTGGAGGCTGAAGGGCTGCAACTCTTCTATACAATTCATATCCTGAGAGGTGGCTGACTTCATCTTCGAGAGACACAACCACCACTTGAGCTCTGTCCGGGCTGCCTTACAGCCCACGAAAAGGAAGAGTGGAACAACTGCGCCTCTGAAAAGTGGAACATGTGGTTGCAGCACCTCATCTCTGTACCTCTGGGCGTTGACAGCATCCCTACCACAACCAAACATGTGAAGCTCGGTATACCTTCCAACATAATACGCTACACCACCAAACTGGTCTCTTTACACGATGTTTCTGGGATTTTACCGGCTACCATGTTCCCTCCAGAAATCATTCTGTAAACTGAAGAATGAACAGCACATTCCTCCTTTCATTCACGGCCAAATTTTGACGTTGCTGGCTCAACAATAAACAGGTCAGCATGGAGTGTGCTGGTCACGTATTGTTGGCATACAAACTACTCTGAGCCTACGATACACAGTTCGTCGGAAAACTGCAACTGCTGAAGTACTGAAGTTCTACAGACAATTGTCTTTTGGTTTCGTTTTGCAGTTAAGGCTAGGTATCGATCCTGTCATGGTTGACCTTGTGCTGGTTCCCGCTGAACGTCTTCTGTGTCTCGGATCTGTTGCCAAAGCCTGGAAATGACATGTGATACATTCAAGGCTGCTGACACTTCGGTCTGTGTCTGACCTGCTTCGAGGCGTCCGATTATTCTATTCTGCTCTTCAAAGCGGGGTCCAAATGGCATCTTTGTGACATTTCGTTATAAACTTAATCAAGAGCCTGCACTTCGCATTGGTTTTGTTCATCTTTCGCTCACATGCCTTTTTGAAGCAGGGCGTACTCCTTTCCTAAACAGAAAGAACAACTATAGTCGTAGGTAGACATTTACGCTCAACTTTTCTAGTACCATTTTATCTTTTTCTCATTGTGCATACTTTCTGACACTAGTGTACATTCCATTGATTTACATCAATGATTATAGTGGTATATGAGTAGCTATGAAAATCGATAAAGGGAACAGAAGTAAAATAAAAGAACAAATCAATAAGAAACAGAGAATTTCCCTAAAAAAATTAACGCATTGATCTAAGCCTTAAGTCAATGCCAGGAAAAAACATAATGAAGGGAAAAAGGTCTACATATTTTTATTCAATTTCATCTTACGATAGGTCCAGTCCAGCTTGACGAAAAAAATTACAACAGATTATTTATATAATAAATAATACCCTATGAAATGTATAAATACAACCCATTTGTACCATTTTGAGGTTAAAAATGAAGAAAAATGCTTGTGACAGTCCTTTTAGAAACATTTTAGATGAAAAGGAAAGGGAATACTGAATGATGCGTTTTTCTGTCAGTAAATTATGTCAACAGAGCCATCGAATCCTTTCCTGACTCTATTGGATAAAAATTATTTATCCCAGTAGACATCTGAACTGAAACTCTCATCTTGCTGCCATGATCACATATTTTTTACTAAGAAAGCCCTACTTGTGCATATTCATTCGTAAACTTGTCGTTTCAAGGCATGATAGTGTGGGAAGCGATACTGGTCATTCACCAACTAAAAAAACAAAAGAGGAAAAAAGAAGCGCACACTCCTCTAAAAGTACTTCAAGTAGACGCATTAAATTCAGAATGTGCGGTTAGTTCGACCAAGGCAAGCATTTTAACACGGATAGCATAGAAAATCGTAAAGTTACTGGTAGAAATATGGAGTTTCTTTGTCCAAATTTATTTTCATAAATAATTTGGATTTACGAATGACAAAAACATTGAATAAAAAAATTGGTAAATAAGAGTCTCTGAAATCAAAATTTATATGCAACTTGTTTCGCTGAAGGAGCTATGATGCAAAAGAAATTAATTCAAATAATAATTGGATTGTCATCGGTTGACAATTAAACGCTAAACGTTTTATTTTTATCAAAAAGGGTAAGGTAATAATGAAAGCAAACTAAAATGGCATTTATTTAGTTTAAATATAAGAAAGGTAAGGTATATTTCCTAGTTAATCCAACTCTCACCACAGCATTCATTCTTATAAGACACGAGCAGTAATAATGAGCAGATTTTGGGCGCTTTCTGGTACCTTTCTCTGTTTCTCTTAAGCAAGTTTTGAGAGTTATCAGTCGTCGCAGTCACAAAATATCAAAAACCAATTTGGGAGATCGGATTAGGAACTGGAAATTTATGTATTCAATAAAATGGATCTCAGAATATTACCAAATCATGCCCAGATTTCCTTTGAAGTACGCAGGCTGCTGTTAATATTGAATATTTTTTCAGTTGATTAAAATAACAGCATCTCAACATATTCCTCCGAATACATAGGGTGTTCATGAAGTACCGCAATGATTTCAGAGTTGGTGGAAGAAATGTAAAAAGCAATTTAGGATAAAAATTTATGGGTCACGAAGAAAAACAACGAGTTTAAACCTAATTGAAATTAGATGCTGATGAGCATGTGCAAAAACAAGATTATGTACAAGTTTGTCTCAGAATTACTTCTTGAGCAAGGAAAATCCGATTAACAATATTCATCATTAACTTTTACAATATTTAGTGCTATAAAAATCTCTAAAACCTCATGAAAGCTTGGCACCTAACTACGGTTTACTAATTTATCGTGATGTAGTGCAGAGAGTTATCCACCAGATTGTATGGCCTAATGAATATGGCAAGAAGATCACGTATTTATAAATCATAGGTTTGGGTTCTGCAGAATAGGTATGTATATATATATACGATGAGGTATGCCCATACATAAGACGTGAGAGAGAGAGAGAGAGAGAGAGAGAGAGAGAGATTAACAAACGAGACTCCAGATCATTTTAAACGGAAGCTTCATGTACAAGCCCTTTGCAAACTTAATGCTATAATTTTGTAATATAAACAAAAAGACCATAGTTTCCTTATCTTGTCTCCGACCCCTTTAAAATATCTGTAGATATTGCTCTATATTCCATTACTCCAAGTTTTGGCAGACTCAGTGAAGGGAATTGCAGTTTGAGCCATTTTAATGAGAGAAATATTGCTTATACCTTGATAATAATAATAGCTGATGTCACACACCACAAAAACTGAGAGGAAAGTTCATTAAGTAGCTACGAAACTCTGTCCAAAAGTAAAACTGTGTCATTTGTTTATAATAATTTAGACTGTTGGCATTAGATGTTTTATATATTTCTACATTACATTCATTCACCTTTGTCATAGGCAAAATGTGGTCTATGAACAATATATTTGCGCTGTTCGGTGCCTTGCTATGTACTTTTAATACGAGTACAACTCTACTTTGCCATGCATTCGTACTCCGGCTACTTAATTGATACTTTAAATTAAACTACATGAAGATAATATTTCCAGGTTTTGCATATAACACCTAACTATGAATGAACTGCATTTGAGCACCTTAAGCAAATATGCTTTACTCTGTTTGTTTTGTGGAAAAAAATGCACAGAACAGCATTACTATCACAATACTTATATATCATATAGTAATTACTTCTATGCTTAAAATATTCATAAACAAAACCGTGTTTAATGTTTATAATGAAAATATTAGTTTCCTGATTTTCCCAATGTTTCAGTTAATTATTTCATTGGAATAGTAGTTCTAATTTATACTCTTGTTCTTTTGATATTTTTCTCCTTTGCTAGGGTCCATGCACATCACAATTTTTACATTAATATATTTATTTTCAGTGTAGGTATCCAAAAGTAGCACCAGGGAATCAACTTTTGTCTGTTCAAAGGGAAAAGGTACAAACAACAAAACTTTTAAGTTTAATTAAAAATGTAAAATGTTGTAAATGTTGTCAAAATTGCTATAAATAATTTACTGAGGCTAAAGCATAATATATACTGAAATAATGCATAATGTAAAAAGCGGAATACACGCACCATAAGATCAAAGGTATCAGTGGCACACTCAAATGAATGGACTGTTTTAATTAGATAGGCAAGCAAAACAATCAAAACAGCTGAAATGCAACAGTAACATTTATTTTATTTTATTTTATTTATTTATTTATTTATTTATTTATTTATTTGTTTTTTTTTTTTTGCAGAGTTAAAACCAATGTTGGTTTTTCGCAAATAACAAAAACCACCTTCTTTTGCAGAAATTGTCAATGGCTCTTCTACAACAAAGATGGTGAAAATATTGATTTTAAGAGGACATTCAGTACAAGAGGTTAGTTTCCATACATTTCTTTAACGATAAGTCGATGAGTTTAGGAAATCGTAAAAGTTATTGCAATACTGCAGGGTTAGTTTAGCCGGAAAGGTAATTTAGAAAGTTAATGGATTTTATCTTCCCATTTCCTCTGATTTTACAAGACATACAAACGCAATTATAGCAATCGTAATCCTCCTGAATGTTTTTTTTTTTTTTTTTTTTTGAGTAGTGTTTAACGCCCGTTTTCACTACTGAGGCACCACAGGCGGTGGACACTGATGATACATGAGATGAAATGATAAATTGGGAAAGGATATATATATATATTTTTTTAAGGAAGGAAGCAAGCGTTCCAGGCCTAAGTTTAGGTACCTCCCCGGCATTTGCCAGTTATGAAGACTGAGGAAAACCTGGAAAAAACCCCAGTCAGGGAGGACGGTCCTGGCGGGATTCGAACCGCAGACCTCCCGCTCACGAGTCCGTGCCTTAACGACCTCGGCCACCCGTGGCGGTTCTCCTGAATGTGAAGAAGCTATTTTATAGCGAATGTATTACTTGTCGTACTATGTTAAAAACAATATAAATAAATTCAGCCAAGATTATATTTTGTTTTTGTCAGAAAATTATATTGAAATGGATATAGAAACATTTATGTAAAAATATCGTACCCAAAGAGTTTATATATATTAAATCTATAACAATTTAAAATATCGCAGGTTTCTTGTTTCAAAAAATAATAACCGAACTAAAATAACTCACCCAAAGAAAAACAATAAAATAATTGCACAATTTTTCAACCATTCATTATTTCTTTTTTGTAAATTTGAATTTGCTTATTTAATCTTATTTGCATATTTACTTATCGTCATATATATATATATATATATTGTAATCAATATGCTAAATTATAACTATGGCCTTACAGCTCGGGTAACTGCAGTGCCCATTACACGCCACAAACACCACCTAATTTATATTTTACAAATAAACAGAACGTCTATGATTGTTCATACGTATTGTAGAAATTAAAACCGAGTCTCCCTTACCGGTTGCCCAACATGCCTTATCTCACTGTTAGAATTTTGATGGTGCTTTTAATCTAACACTTATTGATGCGTTACCTACACATAGCTCTGAAAGTTTATTCAGAGATAGAGAAATGGCAGCTATATTATTACATAAAGCGCGTATACCGCCTGGTTTAAATCTTACGTATTCATTTTTTCCCTCCCACACACACTCTCATTTCTAGTTTCATCTGTTTCCATGCATAACGTTACCTTCGATACTCAATATTTACTTTTATCACCGTCACTTGTCTTCTTTCCATAGAAGACCTCTTTGTAATTCGAAATATAGTGATTACAAGTGTGACTTTCTCTAAGTGTTTGATCCTTTTCTGCTTTTATAATTATTGTTAATTATATATATATTTAAATGTTTAGTCAAAATCGGAACAGAATTCCTTTTTCTCGTACAAAATGCCCGTGATTTATTGATGTCTTTGTTAAATGACACATCTTTCAAATTAACTTTTAATTTGTTTTCTTTAATTCTAAATTATTTTAAATAATTGGTAGTTCCTTTGCAGCAATGTTTCGATAAAACTTTAGAACTTAAAGGCATGCTGCGTAGCCGGAATATCGGTATTAACCTCTTTTAATTCTTAAAAATAGATTAACCATAAAAAATGTGTTAGTTATCATTAAGGCGTTTGTGCTTCATGTGTGAAAACTTGGCTCATGAAAACGAGGCTGGACTTTATCAAGCCCTTTAACGATAAAATGAACTATTTCCTCAGTTTAGAGCAATTGATTATTTATACAAATAGGACTAACAGAGAACCAAAAAGCACGCAGAATAATCAAGGCATCTAACCGCCATTATTTTACTTCGTGATTCAAAATAGTTTCAGATAAGTTATCAAAAACGAAATATAATACGCATAAATTAAGGCTTAAACAAAAGACGGAGCTAGAAATGAGATTCTTTTGGCAGAGATTTATAAACATTTCTTCACCGCGATCATTAAGTATTGTGTATTTCGCTACTAATTGTGTTAAATTTCAGCATGAGAAGCAAGATTTTATGAATACTTTGCTTGCCATTTATATCATTTATATTAATTAAATAGACGCGTTTTGCACAAGGCTCCGTTCAGACATTAAAAGGATTTACACCATAATGCACTTAAATTGAGTGGTTTTTATTTACTTCGCTGAGGCTTTCTCCCGCGTTCAACTTAACTACATAGTTCAGTTCTTTCAATCGAAACAATTTCATTAGCGGCAGCTTAATGTCACTCTTGGGATGTCAGGTAACTTCGCGCGCCTGCATGTTCACCACAGAAATCTTAAGTCTAGGATTGGCTGATCATTAGCAACCACAAAATCGTTAAATAATTGATTTTTTAACCACACTAAAGCTGAATAGATTTGTTTTCTTCTAAAAAATTATTAGAACAAAGTTCTCAGATTTGGTTTATTTACAAGAAATAGGAGGGTTTCAAAACAGCTTTCCTCTTTAAAAAAAAAAAAAAACACTGGATCTCTCAGAAAAAAACAAATAAGTCCATTAAAATTGCCGGTTGTCTCCAACAGTTCTTCTAGCACTAAAACAAAGTTTTTATATGTTTTATATAACGGGACAACTAAAAAGTTCTTGCTTGAAAATAAACTATGCAATAGCCTGTTATCAACTTGTTAATCACATCCCGGTACAACATTTGAGTGAATCAGTGGCAAGAAAAACGAAAATGTACTGAGTAAAGGCGTTCGACACCCCCAGTATAAAAAATTCCAAGCCTACGATTTAATAAAACCTCTAAATAAAAGACTACCAAGCAATTAAGATTAAGCGCTCAGTTTAAAAAATTAGTTTAATTTGAAGGTTTTGATTATATATTCACCGCCTTCTGAGGAAAATAAAGGTTTATCACGTCTGCACTAAGAAAACAAAGACAAGAGTCTTGCTTAAACTTTCAGGTATTAAATAATACGAGCATTTATAAAACCGAAAAATCAATTCATTATTTGCTGTGAGCCCCCATTCAGGAATAGATCAAAATTTTAACTATGTAGACTTAGTTAAGGAAACCTAATCTTCTAACTACGTATAATGGGGAAAACAGGAATGAGGGAACACGAGTGGCAGACTAAAACACAATACTAAAGAAATGAAGGTAGTTTTTACGAATGAAGAAATAGGAACTGCTCCCAGATGTACATGGAAATGTAGTAAAAGGGAAAACCCATTCGTTAAATTCTCCATATAATTAATTTCACAATTTGATATAATAGCACTCGAGAGGCGGTCGTAATTCATATGTCACCAGGCTATGCGGTAACGCTTAATACTCGAAATCAGGAGGTCCTGGTTTCATTTACCATTAGCCGTACATACTGGCCTAGGTTTTCTTTCTTCTGGTCACTTACGCGAATGTTAGTATTTATATTTACATTCCACGAACTTTTCCCTCTTCTACTTCCCTTAATTTCGTTCCGTTGCTTGTGTTACAGGGGCGAGGGGGAGATGAGCTGGTGCGGTGTGACAGTGACTTGCGCTTAGAAAAGTTTTCTGCTCCGGAATGAAAACGAACCATCTGGGAGGCTCGAACAACTAGGGGGCACTATTTGGAAACTTGTTAGGAACCCCATCTGCATCCACGCAGTCACCGTTCATAGATCCTGGCCGCCCTGTCTCCCTTACTTAATCCCTTCCTCCCATTGGGGGCGTGGGCACAAAAGGTTCAGCAATAAGCAAGGCTCAAGTACCGAAAGAGTTCTGCCCCTCACATTCAATGCAGGTATCCTTTATAACCATAAAACAGTCTGCTAGTACAGCAACATGGGCCTTCGCGACAGCTGCTGTCCCATTGAACGATACGAGAGGGATCACGTGGTCAACTAAGGCACCTCAGCAGTCTTGAGTTGACTTCTGTAACCGGAATTCGCTCCCACTCCATCAGACAGTTCCATAGTGAGATTGGGTGCTGCCCATATCTTCGAAAAAAATCCTCCAGTTCAGCACTGACCACCAGGCTATGGAAGCGATTCCTTAAAGATACTAGTACACTATCGTTGCTATCATGCAATGGAAATTATGTTTAAGCATGTGCTAATAAAACACAAGAATAATCAAAGGTTGATGACCGTTGTTACAAGTTGCGCATAACAGCGAAGAATGTTCATATTCACGTTTACGTTTATTTCACGTTTCTAATACTGCTTGTATAGTCTATTATTTCGGGCCATGCCACTGATTTTTTTTTTTTTTTGAGTAGTGTTTAATGCCCGTTTTTACTACTGAGGCATCACAGGCGGTGGACACTGATGATACATGAGATGAAATGATAAATTGGGAAAGGATTTTTTTAAGGAAAGAAATGATCCAGACCTAAGTTTAGGGTACCTCCCCGGCATTTGCCAGTTATGAGGACTGAGGAAAACCTGGAAAAAACCTCAGTCAGGGAGGACCGTCCTGGCGGGATTCGAACCCCAGACCTCCCGCTCACGAGTCCATGCCTTAACAACCTCGGCCACCCGTGGCGGTCGTAGTAACTAAGAATAACACCCGTCTCATTACCACTGTGTAATGACATATCAGACAAAACACACAGAATCGTGGGCCTTTTGACAGTGCGGCTATAACCTCAATATTAATTAAAAGCATCGTTTATGAAGTTACTGAAACGTATCTCTATTAAAGGAGAAAATGAATCTTCGCTTTCCTCGGTGTTACTGAGCACCTTATACCTCCTGAACACATATATCCAGCAGAAACTACACCGTGATTATCACCCCGTTCCCCTGTTCCATTACGCCTCTTAATACGCTCTGTAATCTCCTTTAAACAAAGTCAAATATTTACCTCCCTTACCAGCCTAATTCCCTTAATGTTGCGGCTTTTGAGTATCCCAAACACTGGCGCGATCATGTTTACGTGCGATTTCTTTCAGTCTGATGCACGTTACGTATGATTAACCTCATAATGCTGCCCGCAACAGTGGCAGTTAGTACCATTTTGCATAACTTTCAATTATGAACTCATAGATGTCGTTACCAGTCGCCAACTGAGCCATGAGAGACGATATCCCTTTGCCCGGAGAGCGCACAAAGTGAAATCGATGTAAAGGCGGTTTTAAGCTTTGATTCCCATTCGCTCAAAGCTTTGCTAAGAGCTGCAAAAGATGAGGAAATGTAACTAAATGACACCTCTTCAATCATAAATTGGCAATCGTTAACTTATTGCTGTATATTTATTCTTCTTAAGGTAACCAGGAAGTGTAAATGTAACAAATAATGTGCAGATTTTGCAGTGTATCTCAAGAAGTTATAAAACTATTAATATGACATTTTCATGAGATATTAATAATACTTAGCCAAATATGCTCTGTAAATTTGAATTTTATAATCACATAAAAAGTTTTTAAACAAAAATAAATCTTATTTTCCGGTAACTTAAAATTTTGACATAAATGTGAAATTTTCTCAGGACCAATTTTGAAAAAATTTACACTTAATGTATAAAAATGTGAAATGTGGTAAACTAGAAGTATTTAAATATCACTATTAGTTGATAAAAAGCAATACCAATAAGATTTTTTTTCAAAATTTGAAAATTAACTTCTAAATCAAAATTTATTGTTGAAACCTAATTGCATATGAAGCCTATAAGAACAGAAGAGGGGATGTCACATTTTAGTCAAATTTTATATAAGTATACAAGAATTTATTGGCACGACAGAATATTACACCTACGAAAATAACAAAAAAAAAAAAAAAAAAAAAAAAGCTCTGCAGTGTACTGATTTTAAATATTACCATATAGGAAGACAAAAAAGTAAATTTGTAGGTACACACCGAATATAAAAAGAAAGAGGAATGTAACATACCGTTGAAGTTTCAATATAATGAAATGCCTGGCTATGTTAGAAACTGTTTGTATAATTATTTTTAAAACCATATTCTTACATTGTTGACTTTCTTGTTATTAGAATTGTATTACATTTGATATATGTATAAGGTAATATTAAGTCTTGCATTTACATTAAGTACTAGAAGTAAAATTGAATTATATGCTGACAGAATCCTAGGAAAATTGAAAATAATCTCAAGAAATGCCTAGTCAATATTTATTTAATGACAAGAATCATTAAATCATCATCGTCATAACTTAAGTCCAAAAGCAGCTAGTTTTAGTTCAATGCATATACTGAGAAAAGGGGGACAATAAATTTCCGTTTTAAAACTAGGTTATTAAATGTTGAAGGCGTGAAATTCATAATATGTATTTCTATAACGTCCATATTTCTATATAATACACATAAATATTAATTCCATTGCCATAAATTTGACAGTGAGGGATCTTGCCACTGACAAAGTGATACTGGATATAAGTAAGACTTTTGGAATATACACACAAACTGTAAAAGTGTTAATAGTGATTATTTAAAGATAACCCTTATTTTTTGTTACAGTACACTATATGCTTAATGGCTTACACACAACTTGTGTTAATAATGTTAATCCGTGGTTCTGATATTCTTCCTTGCCTTCTAAGGCATTATACTAGATGTTGTTGGTACAACTATTACGTTGAATAGATTTACTGTTCGTTTAATAAACTTTCAAATGCATTGTTACGTTTATCATTTAAAATATTTTTTTTGGATTAAATTAGTTTCCAACTTTAACAGTGCTTGTCGCATAACAGCGGAGATGAGATAGTTTCACATATTTCATCTTTTTAAATCCAATTGAAACATTGTGATTTTTAAATCAACATGGGAAACGTATGCTTGTTAGTTTGTTTTCTTTTTCCGGAGATATGCAGTTTTAAAATCCCTAGAGGAAAAAATGTTAAGTGTTAGGAGAAATGAAAGAGGGAGGAGGATGAGAAAAAAAAAGAAGTAAGCAAGAAAGGAGAAAAGGAGAGAAAAGGGTACAGGGACATTCCGTCATTTCTTCTCTCTTCATCCACACCGTTCCTACAACACAATACCTTCCTGTATTCCTCACTGTTGTATCTTCGCATTAAATATTTTAATTTGATGATTTTTATATGCAAAAGAAATCACCAGCTTCAAAGCTCCTAACTGCGGCTGGAACTGAAATAAATTCCATTGCCAAGAAGCAGGAGAGGGTTGGTTTCTTAATAACAATTTCTGCCACAGAATTTACAGCTATGCTCGGCACACAAACACAAGGTAAGCAGAGTGCTAGTAAGCAGTTTTCGTTATTACTGAACATGTGTTGCAGGCTCACGCCTCGGCACAATGTAATTACCGATGGCGGCTGCGTCTTAGTTGGGTAAGGAAAGTGAAGGGCGAGGAAAAGACTAAAGTGATTTCCTCATTAAAACCTCAGCGGCGGTAGAACTGGCTCTGTTTGCCACCGACATTCCGGCTGCTAATAACAGGAATGGAAATCTGCGTCCTATACAGTCCATACTTGTAATCACTTGTTGCGCACGCAATGCCAACTTACGAAACTGCATACTAATTCCTTCAAGCAAGAAGTTGCACCGAATAAGGACGAAAATACTGCGTGAAACTAAAAAGTTTAGATTCACTATGAATCCATTTAAAACTTTTCTCTCTCTATATTTTTTTTAATTTTGCCACAGTGATTAACTATCTATTAATGTAAAAAAATTAACCAAATTAGAGACTTAAAAAACGTTCATTAATTTTATGTTTCATTTTCTCATTCCTGCCATCACAGTTTGAAATTTAAAATGACATTCTAATTTTCTTAAATTTGTAAGAGGGATTCATTTACTATCTTTTGTATTCTATCATTGCTGGATTTTTTATCGTTGATTGAATTTGGGCATAATAAAAAATAAGTCAACTGTACGAGGGTAGGTCGGCCCATAAGTTTCCGGCTTAACCATTTTCTAGGTATGATAAAGAAAAAAACTATGTTTCCCTTTTCAATATAGTTATCATTTATGCAAAACACTTCTGACATCTTTGAATTAACATTTCAATCTTCCCCAAAAAAACAGAAGTCTCGTCTGCAAAATGAGCATAAACAGCATCCATCACTTCTTCGTCACACTTAAATGTCCTTCCTCGAGGGTTTTTCTTGAGTTCTGAGAACAGGAAATAGCCACTGGGAGCTAGATCTGGGCTGTAGGGTGGATGGTCGGTCTCCTTGAAGCCACATTTCTTCACGGCTTCCTTTGCAACAAGAGCCGTGTACATAGGCGTGTTGTCTGAAGAAGGCGCACACTACCACTCAGCTTTCCTCGTCCTTTCTCTTTAATGGAAGCATTGTGTGTGCAGTAGGCCAACATAGTACTCCCCATTTACTGTGGTGTTCCTCTCCTCTTCACAGTCACAATCTTCTACAGCATAGCCTTCTTTATGCAACTATATCTGAACAACTGAACACAGCGAAACGGAAGTTATATCTGAAATTATTTACTTAACAGATAAGTTATGACACCAGATAAGGATTTTGTGAAAGCGATAACGCTTGTCGGTGAGGTCGGAAACTTATGAACCTACCATCATAGGATGAAAAAACAATTCATTTTGGGTAATATTACAATTTTTGTAAATTAAGTGTTAAAAATGTTGCTTTACAATAATACAGACCATTTCGCAACAACTGACAGGTCATCTTATATTCTTGTTCTTCTTTTCCTTGTAGGACATACGCCATCTTGAAGCAATTTATTACTAAAAAATTATTCTATTAAACGGTCAATTAATTTTGTTTTGTTCAAATTCAGACAACAACAGGTAAATGTTGTTCCAAACTTAAACACCGTTAGGTTAGAAGTTCCATTTGAAATTGCCATTTGGGAGGGACCGTGGTGAAAAAGAGAAACCTAAAATGCCATCATTGCTTGTTTTAAACCTCCCCCTCAGTATTTGAACATACGTGTTCTTGTTTAAATTAAATTTATTTGTATTAAGTGATTATTTGGACTGGCAAGTTTTGATGTTAAAGCCCTGTGTATCATTAATTGGAGAATGCACATTTCTGTAAATAGCTAACATGTTAATTTCAAAATGAAAATAATTATTTATAATTTAAATACTACGGTAATATTTTTAAACATTAATGAAGCTAAATTTCATTTACAATAAAAAGGATATCGTAGACTTAAATAACCAGAATTTCTCTCTAGGCATAAGTTGAAACAATGTCACATGTTTCTTGCTGTGAGAACGGCAAGAAGCGGAACCGATTCCTGCTAAGTCGAGAATGAGCTTTTTCTAGAGCATTCATGACAAGAAAATGGTGTTATCTCGAACTTAAAAGTTCGATTGTAAACCTGAATGGTTTTCCTATTTATTTACACCTCATACTTTTTCTATAATATACAATTTCTTTATAATAAGCATGTACATTAATAGTACACACAATTAACATTAATTTCCTCTATAATTTTAAGGGTTTAAAGCATTCTGTCCTCCTCGCCCGCTTGGTTGCATATGTACTCTTAAAGGATTATTCTAGAAATAAAACTGTTCCCCTAAAGCTGCTCTATGCGAGAGGATTAAGTTCGTAAGCTTAATCATCGCAACAGTACAACTTCGCTTACCGGATGGCTGTCGCTGTAAAAGTGAATCCTGCCTGCTACTACAGTTTACTCGACACAGGGCTAGGATACGCTGTTCTCTCGACGCTAATCTTGGTCTAGAACACCCTCTGGATAAAAATAACTAAGCTTAGTAATCCCTCAGAGAGTGGGGAAGATCCGAGAGCGCGTGCTGCTCCAAATAAAAAGCCATCATGCAAGATACAAAATGTAAGCGCTGCGCTGTAACATGGCGGACTTTCCGGTAGTATTAGCCTCTTACCCGTTGCGGAGCTCTCGGGCACTTTTTTTCTCACTAAATCGCTGCAGTTTCGGAGAAATGATATCATGGGAACTCTGGTTGAAAACGACTGTTATTCTTTGAAATAAGATTTAATTCAAGTATTCGCCTTAATCCTATTGATGGTACCTAAGGACGCAGTAATTCTACGAAAATGACTAATAGAAGCAGGAACCACTTGTATTTCTTATTGTTTTATTTATTTTATAATTAATATTTTTCATTATGCACCTATGACTTGTAAAATACCAGAAATACGCATCTAATTTTGCCATTAGCAATACTATATTTTCACATATTGTGATATATGTGTTGATTTAATCATGCAGACACTATGTAAAGCATACGCCAGATTAAATCGGGAAATGAAACTGGATTAGCTAGTTATTATGTAGGATACCTTTTCTTTCTTTCTTTCTTTCTTTCTTTCTTTCTTTCTCTCTCTCTCTCTCTCTCTCTCTCTCTCTTTTTTTTAACCACCGTTTTTACTACTGAGGCACCACAGGCGGTGAACACTGATGATACATGAGATGAAATGATAAATTGGGAAAGGATATTTTTTAAGGAAGGAAAAGTTCCTGGCCTAAGTTTAGGGTCCCTCTCCGGCATTTGCCATTTATGAGGACTGAGGAAAACCTGAAAAAAACTTCAGTCTTGGAGGACGGTCCTGGCGGGATTGGAACCCCAGACCTCCCGCTCACGAGTCCGCGCCTTAGCGACCTCGGCCACCCGTGGCGGTTTCATGGTGGAGAGGGTGTGTGCAGCTGCACTATGTACTGCCGCTTTTACTATTCTTCCGCGAGCGTGGAAAGATAACATGTATGCAATATATCTAACATTTGTTCGCAAATGCTATTTTTAATGCCATTGAAGCGCAAGAAAGGGTGCTCGAATCAAAATCAAAATTACTTATTGTTTGCTAGTCATGAATTGCTCCCTTCATGACTCTAAATATATACTTTCAACGTACACTATTCACATACCATCGTATCGCTGTAAATGTGTTGTCTTTTTTTTTAGACAAAAAGTGCAGACAAAAGAACTTTCGAAACTGTCGATACTCAATTAGTATTTATCACGAGACACTAAACCTGAACGATAAACTAGTAAATGTATGTTCGCGGCTTTACTGTAGGCGTTAGAGATTATAAAATCTTTGCGGAACCTTACACCTTTCTGTTTATAAGAACTTTACAGAAGAGCGTTTAACAAATAATTAAAAAAATTTAAAAGTTCTAAAAGTTTAATTAAAATTAATTATTTATTATAGTTTTCACGGGGTCCCAAATGAGTGTACTCATTGTCAAACTGCAAGGTTTTGGCAATCTTTACTCTTTTGCTTTCCTCGGAATAAATATGACGGAAAGTTTGGAATAAGGCAACGAAGTTACTCGACTGATATAATGTGAAGCTATCAACAATCATCGCCAAGAAAGCTTAAAATCTTTAAATAGTAATTTGGCAAAATTAAATACTTTAGTGCATGTTGTTAGTTTATGCGCATTCACTTGTCTCGTCTTTTGGAACAATTAACGACCATTAGTGTTACACTATAGACTCTTCGACTCCGTAATTCAATTATAAATTGAAGTAAATTACAGCAAATGAAGTAAATGTATCGCGCTTGAGGCTCAGAGTATAACTCCCAGCGCTTCTTTGTAACTGTCACATGTAGATTCTAGCCAGAAAAGCAACAACTACATGGATGTTTCTAGATAAAAAAAAATTAAGCATTTAAGTAACAATCGTTCTATTTCCAGGCTTAGTAAAAAAGTTCCTATAGTAATATTTTTTCCTTGGAATGGTCATTTGCAGTCATCAGTGATTATGTTTTTCAGTTTCAGTCAAATCCTTGAAAATATTTTACCCCCAGAACACATATGTACGTGAGACACTGCAAGAAAACATATTCACAATATAATTCTATTATCTTTCAGTTTCAAAAATAGAGAAATGCCACGAGGTTTAACATATACAAATTAAATATTCTTGTTTTTTCGTGTAGCAGAACCCCAGCGCAGACGAGTGGTGTCTTGGATGGAATCCTGTCGCCGCCTCGAAAGAAATGAACTCGCCTGTTTCTTTGTTTCCTTTTTATTCAGAAAGAAAAAAAAATACGACCACCTTACGAATATTCCATGGGAGATAAAATAGTTTTTTTCCGCGACAACACACCACCTTAAATAGAAAGAAACTTTTGGCATGTCAAAAGAAAACAACTTTCTCGTCGTGGGATTAAAAAACAAGAAAACGGAGTTTCGTCACACATTTCAGAAACCCTTCTATTATTTGTAGGCTACTCTTCCGAACTTGGCACACTTTTCATTTCTTATTTTCTTCTTCCTCTGATCTCTTTGTGCGCATCGTTCTCAGAGAAAATTATCAAGGTTTTCTGATCGAAAGTTCGTTGGATTAGGAAGAGTTTCTGAAACTCTTTCAATTTTTTTCATTATCATAATCTAATGCACAAATGCAAATTAAACATCATTAATAGAAAATATTTTTTCTCGTAAAAAACTTTTTAACTAAACCTTTTTCATAAAAACTCTGAAAAAATATTAGTGTGTTCTCTTCATTAACAGAGACTTGTAACATTGTATATGAACAAAGTCAATCGAAAATAAAAAAAATAATTTGAAAGAAACGAACAATTATATGAAATAACTTTAGAATTTCATTGGATAAACATGTGAAGATGTGGCAGGGGAACGTTGCTCTTATTAAGCACAAATCAAAAATCTCTCTTTATATGAATATGTAAATTTGATTTATTTTATTTATTTACAGGCGTTCTTTAAAAACATAGATGAATAGGTACATTAAAAGGCATACGCTTTTAACAGTGCAAGTTTTACATTTTTTAACCTAAGTTAACCTAAACTAATCCAATCTAATATAAATTGGAGCGTACATGCAGTAAAAGTAAAATTGCAGCCTATGCGTTGTCCTCCCTAAAAAGGTAACATTTATTATAGAAAGTTGTAGAAAAATTATGAATATCAAAATAACAAAAAGATAGCCCCTGGGGAATAGAACCCACTATCTTTCTGAGCCAAAAGATCGACTTAATAATGAAAATTATCTGCCTACATCAATTAATTGGAATTGGGCTCGGTTTACTCCGCTACCCTCCGCTGCCATTCGCGAAAGGGAGCGTGACTGATGCACCAGAGTACTTCTATCTGTGCGGGTAAGCAAAGTTGAGCCTCAGAGATAAAACTGTCTTACGATTATTCCCTCCTTGAACTAATTTCATGTAGATATATTATTGATAAGTTGTTCATCTAGACTCTAAAACAGCATTCTCTTCATGTCTTTCTGAATTATAAGGCTTTTAAAGAATGAAAGTGTCTGCTTGTTTAAAAACAACGCGGTTCACCTCAGTATGTATTCATTCTTTTATTCGTTCCTACACCTAACTTCCAAGACCAATTCGCAAGGCAGAAACTTCTTAACAAATTCTCCAACAGTTGTTAACAACATCGTGTTTGTACGCAACGCTATTTTTGAGAAATAAAGACAATTTTAATCGGTACATTTAGTGCAACAGCAGTAAAAATTCAAAATGTAATTCCCAAAAATATGGTAGTTATATTAATACCCTTAGATAAGACAAGAAGATTAAGAAATTAGTCTGAAACGAAATAGTTGTGCTTATGTGAAATCTAAGAGGATAGAACTGGAACTATCGCACGTTAGAAAAATAAAAAGTAGATAGAACAAAGTAAAAGGAATGAAAATTTCGAAAGTAAAATACTGCAAATCTATTAAACCCTCTCCAAGGCATATTTGACTTACTTACAAATAAAAAAATCAACTTTGGCAAAACTGTGTCTTCTTTGAGTGGTGTCTTTCTGGTGTGACACACGTATTCCAACTTTTAAATCTCTTTTACAAGCATTAATTAAAGCTCTTCTTTTACAAAACCTGAAACAGCCTTCTGGAATTGCATCCACGAAGTTTGTTTACGCAAATGGAAACGAACAATTGAAAGCCAAAGGATCAAAATCACTTGAGGTTACACGCAGGGCTGAAAGCTATCAACTGCTGCAGGTAAGTACTCATGCGCTTGAGCGGCTAGCCAGACCCGAGCGACAGCGAAAACTTATCTACACGTATTTTACTTTGTAAATATAAATCGATAGGAACGGGTAAATCGCTGTAATGAGGGTATTATTGGGCGGGTGAAATATTGTAACAGTGGGAAGTGTGTTCTTATTCCAATTCGCAACTAATTCATATATACGCACACTAACCTAATCTGTCGGCTAACCGCGGGCAAATCCTAGAAATAGGTGGACCCAGTGGTTTAGCGAACAAATCATTGTAATTGTGGCACACTGCTCTAATTCCAATTCGCAACTAATTCAGTGAGTAAATCATTGTAATTGTGGCAAATCTCCTTTAATTCCTGCAGAAAAAAAGAGCATAGGACGTTAGTATTCAAATCCACTATTCCATATTCACACATGTAACCTGGTGCTCTAACCTTCTACGCTATTAAACCTTTGATCCTCAAGCGTTATTATCTAGAAAATAGATGTGCCCTTCGGCTCTCTACGCCGAGGTACCTTCAGCTCTTTCCGCTATCGCTCGGGTCTGGCTAGCCGCTCGGACAAGAGCACTTTCCACTACCATTACCAGCACCAGTTGAGTGCTTTCAGCCCTCCGGATAGTCAACGTCAAAATTCGCCATACAGAATGTAGCTATTCTTTAATCCAAATCACTATGGAATGTATCTTCAGCAGATCAATACGAATTATCACTATACAACTATCTTTTCAATCGTTACACAATGATCTAACAATATTGTATCAATGAAGTTCACGTTTACCTCAATTTTAGATGATCTTATTTGATATGCAGCATAATCAGCCTTCTTTAAATAGTTTCGACATAAAAAAAATGTATTCGTAAGTTTTTCTACAATTTTCAGGAGCAAGTTGATTATCTTAAAATAGCTTTTAGACAAGCTTTTCCGTCTATAATTTTTCTAGTCTGAATAAGAGTTTACCAAATATTTTTGGATATAATGTCATTTTAAAATAATAAAAAATCGTGTATATTTTACGCATATTGATAAATTTTCAATTATATAACTTTAAAAAAATACTATTTTGAAATGTAATTTTTATATCTTTGAATTTTGAAAACGTGATCAACGAAGAAATCAACGAAAATAGCGGAGAGAAGACAATTCCTACCGAACTCCGTTGAACGTATTATTTCATAGTATTAGTATTCTAAATTAAAGCTTCCAGTCGTTCCAAACAGAAAAACTTGTGCTGAAGTTCATTTCCAGTAATAAAATAATGAATTTGTAGTTACGTGTACTATCCATGTGATTTCTAACTAAGATAATCTATCCTTATTAGAATGTCAACGAAAAGCTCATGATAATGCAAGAATTGCCTAAATAAATCTTTGCCTTTAGCATTTACTATCAGATTTTTCAATGAAAATTTTCCAGTCCTGCGAAGCGAACATGCATTTTATCGGCGAGACCTTTAATTTATGTAGGCAGTATATTTTCGAACATTCTCCCTTGAGACAAACATCATCTCCAGAAGATTAAGATTGGAATCCGATATTTAGCTATTTGTAAGGGAGCAGATAGGTTGTAAAATATTCGATATTTATGAACAATAACTTTTCCAATATTACGATGGGTGTATGTTGGGTCAAATATTTCATCTTCTGGTTCATACAATGCATATGCTAAGCTTAAGCTTGCAGTATCGTGATTTTAGTTTCAGAATATATGTATTACGTATAGAGGCATTATCCATATTGCTCTCTTGGCGAGCAATACTATATTGATACATGAAGATTTAATATTAAAATGTCTAAAACATTTTTAACATTTATTCATCTCAAATGTAAAACGAATTTGTTCAATGACAGAACTACAAATTTTGTCAAACTTTCATTGGAGATGAAGATAGAAAGTATAGCACTGAAGAACAGAAGCAGTAACGTCGATCTAAGAAAGAGGGTCACTGCGAATGACGTGGCAATATCGGCAGGAAAGTGGGAAGGACACGTGGCGAGGTTAAACCCGAACAAAAGAACCCAGGCTACAACGATGTGGGATTTGCAGATAGTGAAACGCCAAAAACATCAATGGTCAGAACTATTCAGGAAGAGGAAGGGACGCATTGATCGCCAGTAGCTAGGGACAGGCAGAATTGGGAGATCAACAGCCCTTTCTACCACACAGCGAGTCTACTTTCTCTGAGATTTAGTGTAGCCATATTCAAAAAGAATACACGTGGAAAGTTTGATGAATTAAGACTGCTAACAATACAGTTCTTGCTAGTGATAGCGGGCTGTAATAGAATTAAGATATTAGATATAAGCAATAGCTTTAAGTTTTCAGTCTATCTATGATGTACAGTAAGGCAATAGAATTAACTCGTCTAATGAGTGCAACAGGGCTTTCTTTACAATCTGCAGGAGGTTTTTGTCCTTATGGGACTATAGAAACTCTTCCATTCTACTTTAAATGTGCTTGTTCTTCACTTGATTACATAAAAAAAATATAATTTCATTAAAAAAACTAAAACTGTAGCATCTGAATACGCAACTTAACCTCTCTTTCTGAGAAGAGTTTTGTTCAACAGCAAGATTGTGCAGCTATTTTAGAAAATTATTTCTATTGTAAAAGTGAATTGCTGCCTTTTCCGTAGAAGCTTCGAGCATGTTTAACAGTAAATTAATTTTTCCCATAAATTTGAAAAGTCTGGAGAAAATGTAAAACAAATGCCACAAACAAATTTCACAATTGCAGATTATCTCTGAGACTACAATCTTTGACCAATAAAGCTTATAAATGTCTGAGCCGATTAAGGCAAGCAATTCAAGGTATAGAACATTCATCATATGTTAGATATGTTTACACTGTGACAACAAAAAAAAATCTATATGTGTGTCTTACCATTTGCTACCAAAATTACTTGAACAATCATTTGTAACATTAATAATATCATACCGTTGATGTCTGTAATTGCCAATGAAGACTTATTGTAAAATAAGCCCTTCAGGCATCCTGGAAAGGTGACTTAATAATACGGGAGAGGATAACTTAATAAATGTCAATGATACTCTTTAAATACAATTAATTTAACATGATTCGTTAATATACTTCACATATAATATTTAAAAATATCCAAAATGTTAATGTATGGCGCAGAAAAATAAATATTAATATGAGGTGAAATAAACGCACTACAGCAATAAAGATAATACATAATGCAATGATTAACATTAAATATTTAAGGCAAAGATCTTACAACAAATAATAAATCGCTTCTCTCACTTTGTCATTAATTATATTACATCTCGATTAATAATTGCCTAGACCACAATCCATTTGTTTTCATATCTCAAAAGCATAATAATAATAATAATAATAATAATAATAATAATATCAAAGGCATAACTATAAAATTACTACTAAGGCAAACTTTCTTTGAATATATCACTTAATGTCCTGAAAATTGCCTTAGAAAACATTATTAAAATCAGCCAAAGAGAAAGTATTACTATAATTTATGAAAACATAAAAATCTAAGGCTTTCACAGCTAGCCAAAGTAAAACGTGACTACCTGGGTCACTGGGTAGCTAGTTGAGAGGATTTCTGATTATTAAATGGAAATATGAATCCTAACCCGGAGATAATTAACTAAGTACGCGAAGAGGGGTCTGTTCTTAGTCGCGTGATAAGGCCAGTTCCCTTACACGTTTGTCAGTCAATACCCTACGAAGGCATTAAGTTACAAACATCAATCAGTCTCTGTATCTGTAGCTAACTGAGAAAACATGATGTTGTCACAGGTAATAATAGCCTAACATTCTACTATTACCAATGGTTGAAAGTTATGTATCTAACATAGAACAAAGTGGATCACTAATTTACTTTTGAAAGACCTTAGCATTGCAGCCGAGGTTATACAGTTCATTCCCGTAACAACTGTAGGCCAAGTAAAGTAATAACTAGCAAGTGACTTTTATGGTGCATTTTCCACGCTTTTCTGTTCCATCCTTGCCTTCCCAAAAATAATGCTCTTTGTTATTAACAGTTATAGACTAGCAAGCAACATAATTGGATTCAATTAGCAGTAAAACCATCCGTTTATACACAGAATATAAAGGCATAACAAAATAAACAAATAACGATATGCTTTGAAAAGTAGACTATAAACGTTGAAAATTACGAACTCTATTAAGTTTTCATTAGCGCTGCAGTTTCTTGGATGATGACCCTCTCCTACTAGCGTGGAGATTGCAGATTCTGCTCTTTTCGTCAATTAGGGAGAATGTTTAAATAAGATGTAAATATGTGTTAGAAGAAATATCATGAGTTTTAGAAACCCAATGCAGAACAATAAATAAAATAAGATTTCGGATAAAAAGAATATCGATTTTCATATAGGTTGCCAAAGAATCAAACTGCACATAAGGACACAAGCTCATCGTCTCCTCGCACAATACAGTCCATCAGCACTTGCCTTGAATTTTCCTTACCTTAGCTGTACTGAGAATAGTCAATCGCCCCCCTATAGTTTAATAACAGCACATACCTGTAACAAAGAAAAAGAAGTAAATTTGCTGAAAATGCGTTCATCTTATGACGTATTCCATTATAATGGATTACTTAGCCGTTCATTTGATGTTAATGTTACAATAAATACAGTTTATGACAACAATATAATTCAAGAAGACCTAAACCAATAGCAAAAAATAAATAACTTGTTTCCTCAAAAAGTTTCAATTATATTTAGTGGACGTTAATGTTGTGAATGTAACAAATGCATTAGTATGTAATTTTTCCATGTTCAAACAGTATCGCTACAAAGTTTAAGTAATTTTCTTGTAACTTTCTGTACAAGCGAACTAGGTACAATAATTTTTGGGGGAGATTTCATGATAGAAACAGAACAACATTTTCTGAAACAATTTTGGTTGTTGACATTTTGATTGGCCAAAAAAATGCACCTGCATAGTTTTTCATATACTAATGTGTTAATGCGTCCCATAATTATAATGGGTATTATAATTATGGGAATTATAATACCCATTCTTATAATTCACACATTCCGATTATAAGAATGGGTAAAAAAACAAGAAGCGAAAATATATTCTCCCCCCCCCCCCCCATAACTCGAAGCGTTTTGACGTAAATTCATCTGGAAAACAGAAAGTGAATAATTTGTGTTTGCAAAATTATACTTGGTACCATTGGTTTAAATTGTTGTTATAGTATTGATATTAAAAAGTTAGTAACTTAAGCTATGAATTTATTTTTGCAATAATATAATGCTAAAAATCACACGTTTGTTAGTATGTGCGATTATATTTAACAAGTTAACCATGCAGAACATTAAGCTGATTTGTGATAAAT
Organism: Metallyticus violacea; assembly: GCA_030762175.1. Classification (NCBI taxonomy): domain Eukaryota; kingdom Metazoa; phylum Arthropoda; class Insecta; order Mantodea; family Metallyticidae; genus Metallyticus; species Metallyticus violacea. Next base: position 14,887,724 of record CM060838.1, on the reverse strand, counting down.
TTCGAGATAAAGCATTCATTTTCTCCAAAACTCCAAAAGCTCTAGAGAAGCTTTGCTCCCCTTATTTAGCTCTTACCAGCTTTATTTACGACACCGAGTTCCCTTCCACTCTGTATGCTAATTATACTTTTGGATGAAAAGACATTTTAGGGACTAGGGACTAGCCATTCTGAAAACATCCAAAAATGTAAGATAAAAAGCGAAAATGCTTTAAAAATGTGCTAGTTTAGCTTTCAAACATGCACCTAAATCAATGCCTTTCTCCTTTCTTCTAGCATGTTATGGAGACGCGGAGATCACCATATTCTCCAAGCCAAGAGGCTGTTACGCCTCTCGATTAACGGACATGCCAGACAGCCGGCCTTTTCGTCTGAGAATATGACAGTCAAGATGCTCCGGGATTGGAGGTAGTTCTTTTGGTCTTTTAATTAGAATTTTTAAGTAGCCTCTTGACTGTATTCTGTGACGCTAAAAAGCGGTAGTTTTAACAATATTTTTTTTATTTAAAGTAAACATGCAAGTAAGCATTTTCTATAGCACTTTTGTAATATTTTTCTCCATTACATTCATAGGATTTGGAATGTTGCTATAAAGTGGCTTTTCCTTAGCTATCATTTCATTTTTCATGCCTTTTACATTTGTTATCAGGTGTATATTTTGACGTATGCACATACTACTTTTTTGTATGTGCATACCAAATTTATCACTTGTCGTACCCAACTTTCATGTATGTTGTTTGTTTATTGGGCCGAAATTTTTGAGAAATGCTTCTGATCGTAACATTTTAAATATTTTATGTTAATCGTTCTTTAAATATTTCTTATCATTGGTGAACTTTGCTTATATAATTATTATATCAATATTAAAATGCTGCATTTGGGTATTTACTGTTTTGGGTTTTTCCATTTATTGTGTATATTAAATTACACTTTAAACTCTCTTTCAATGTTATATAGCTATTCTGTTCTTTCTTTATTGACGCTATGTGAATTTTAACGTAGCTGCCAACTTTTTGTAAATGACTATAAAGCTATAGAGGGTAGAGTTTCACTGAAGTGTTATTACATTGCTATACCATAAAACAGAAGAAATCAAAACACTTTCCGTATACGGGTATTAAAATTAAGCTACTTAAAAGATAATAACATCCACAGTTCCTAAAAATGTGAACACAAAAAAGCTTTTAGAGACAAAACATGCCCGAGTTCTCCTACTCCAATAGCTGTAAAAGATAAACCCGATTTTTACAAAACTGAAATAAAACAGACGATGATTCTGAATAAATATTAGATATTTATTATTGAAGTACAGCTTGACTATCAGCAGAAACCATGTCTCTGGATTTTAACATAAAATCGCTCTGACCGAGGCGTATTTTAATTTATCATTTTTCAAATCGTTTGTTTTCTATAAATGAACATAATATACATCTTGTAAGGAAACCTCTCATGATAAAATGAAATGGTTTAGTATCTCAATTGCCCATCTTACTGTTGTAGATAACAGATAGGAGTTATTTTAAATATGGAAACTACTTCAATTAAAATTTCTGAACATTTTCATACTCTGTTATTTTACTATTCAGTTATTCCATTCTTTCTGCCCAAAAATTTGGTAATAGGAGAGTATTTATTTAGGTGACACAATTACAATACAATATAATAAAACTTCAACAGACCCACGGGTCCAACGGAGCTTACGTGTTTCTATAATACACTAGATTTATTGATTAAACATAAAATATCAGATTAGAATTTCACAATAAATCATAAAACATGTGATCAACAACAAAGTTAAAAATAGAATACATTAATACAAATAAAAATGAAGAAAAAAAAATAAAAACATTTTAAAATATAAATACAAAGAAAAATAGAAGTCACGTCAGGAATGACCTGAGCGCGCAAGCACGCACGCACGCACGCACGCACACACACAGCTAGAGTCACTCAGTTTTCCTCACTCCCTCCCCTAGCTTTTTCAAACCTGAACTGTTTCATTTTCATCAGAAAATTATCTAATTTCTCCCCTCCTTCCTTACCTGCCAACAGAGACCAATATAACTATCTCCTTCTATTCGATCCCATAAAGAAGTGTGGTAAGTACTCCCCCCCCCTCCATTGTTCCGTGCTTTAACATTTAAACAGCATATGTGTCCATGATTGCCCCTCTTCACCTAATCACCATTAATGTAAATAAGACAAAAACAACTACTTTCAAGAACAATTCGGTTAGAAGTAGGGCGGAAACGTAAACATATGCGAGACGAAAGCACGTGAAGATTTCGTATACTTTGCTATTACTTTTACCATGAATGGAAGGCAGACGAAGCACATTGACATGAAAAAACCTAAAGTGGGAGCTAAAACAGCAGAAATTCTCCAGTTAAGCAGATATCCCAAATATGCCTGTAGGTTTACTGGAAACCGACAATGGGACACTAGTATAATCTACCTACAATGACATATGGGGCAGAAATTTTGGGATGGGAACAAACTGGGGACCGAGATTCAGTGGGAACATATTTTCTGAAAGCAATTTTGGGGCTGGGGAGGGACACAGTGAATTACAGAATTAAGAGAAAATTCGCAGCTTATAACGAATGAAATAACCTCCAAAATTAAATCCTTAGAATAAAACCCAGCTAAAAAAGACATCCCACACAATTCAATGTAAAATCAGAGCAATGAAGTATTGGTTGCAAATTATTCATGGAAATCAAATTAGGACAATGTACTACCCTGAATAGATGGAAGGGAACATAACATGGGAATCCAAATTCAGAAAGATACTGGAAACAATAGGGCTGGGCTACATTTGTTTGGTGGGTCAGAATAGAACGCATGGAGGATGGTTAAGAACCGCTTGAGGGATATGGATAGGCAGCAACAATTTCGCGATGCAGGGAGATGATTTCGCTAGAAGTATAATCGGGGATAAAAAGCCGATGGAAGGGACTAAACTCACTAGACAGTGGCTCCATGGCTTAGACTGGGGCGTGGGATAATTAAAATCACCGACGACTATGAATGAAGAACTTCCCTATCTAGATCTGTGAGAATTTTGTATAGCATACATAATTTTATATGTAAAATAGAGTATCATTTGCATTTTTTTCTTTAAAATATCCTACCAAGTATTCATATTACTCTGTTACTAGATCCTTTATTCAACAGAAGCACTTTTAATATGAGGATACTTTTAGTTTACAGTAATAAAGTTATATATATATTCCATAAACCATAATGTTGCATCGAAAAAATAAAATTCCCACTAAAAACACCATTAAACTGCACTGTAAAACAATATTTCGAGCAGATCAGCTTTTCTTCGGGTAGGAAACTTTTTTATATGCGTTGGTCCCCTGACCAGGTTGTGCGTTTTTTATTTTCGCTTATTATTATTATTATTATTATTATTATTATTATTATTATTATTATTATTATTATTATTATTATTATTATTATTATTATTACTATTATTATTATTATTATTAGTAGTAGTAGTAGTAGTAGTAGTAGTAGTATAGTAATAGTAGTAGAAGTAGAAGTAGTAGTAGTAGTAGTAGTAGTAGTAGAAGAAGAAGAAGAAGAAGAAGAACCCATAATAACATACGTTTATTATACAATGAAGTTACCGGGCGGTTGAGCGGCTAGGGAAGTGCAGCCACCTCAATCTGTAAAAACGTTCTGCCGGCCCATAACTCAAATAACCTCACTGCAGTTTCCTCTACATGTTAGATAGATATACTTATTATATATAAAATACATAATAAGACAATTTTGGTCACATCCAAGTTGAACATGTTTAAGAAAACTCGAAAAAATGTTTTGAGTGTTTTTGTTGTATATGCTAAAGTTCTCTTTTCTAGATCTACAGTAAAATGTTTTGAAAATCCAGTTCAAATCTGTTACGTGGAAGTAGGAATGTTTAATGTTACAATAAAAACGAATATTTGGGTGCTGAAAAAGAAAGAACAATGAAAGTAATCTCTGAAAACCAGAGGGTTTATTAGAGAATAAAACTGCCTAGAATTGAATACCCTCCTTCTGATTGGCTAGCGAATCACGAGCTGAATCCCTTGGACTTACGACTTTAGTTTTGCCTAAGACGGAAAAAATAAGATGGTGTAAGCGATACATTTTATACAGCATAAACTGGAAGACAAGGGAGAAGCCGAAAGGAAGGAACTAAGGAAGGAAGAGATAAGTAAACGAATACAGGAGCAGGCTTGTGTTAGAATTTGTGATCACAGGAACTGAGAGAAGGCACGCATCAGAAGGACAAAGAAGGGGCCGCAGGCAATGGATAAAGATCTCGACAGAGGAGACAAAGGCTGGAGCAGAGAAAAGACGCGGGAGCGACCAGTCTCCTATAAAACAGTCTGCTGTGTAATCACCTTGCCATACAATGACCCAAAGGCCCTTCGCCGATTCTTTACAAAGCTCACTTATAGCGTTGGACAGTAACAGCTGGAATACTAATCAGGTCGGATAATTTGCCTATCCAGTTGCAAAAGAGAAGATCAAAAGAAACATGTTAAACCCCCAGTACACTTTTTTCCTGCTTTTTCTGAAATACAAGAATAGGAAAGGATAAAAGTTTTAAAGTACTAATAGCATCTTACGTTCATCCAAACCAATTCATTTTCTTTTAACTGAAGATTGTTCATATTATTATCCACTTGTATTCAAGTGTCTATTCTTTCTCTTGCATGTGTTTATATTATTGTAATATACTGACAAAATTAATTTCGTTAATACTCTCTAAAAAAAATTATTTGTCGCTGCAGTTAGAGCAGTAATATTCTATATTGCAGTTCCACTAGCTGTCGGCTGGAAGACAGAAATGTAGCCTATTTTCCAAGCGAACCTTCGTGAAAGGATTGAGGATGATGGATTAATTGGCAGAACGAACGGCAGGAAAACGGCGGAAATCCGGCTGTAAATGTTCCCCAAATTAAATCCACAGCAAACTAGAGTCACTTCGGTGAAAGGTGAGCGGTCTCATTAATAATCCAAAGCGAGCTCGCATGCATTTTTATGTTCGAAACAAGCTTTGAAGTCACATGTTTGTATATTTAACTTAAGTGCTAATTTTATACCGTAAATTATTTTTATGCCTTCTATTCCCCTAGGGCTCAAAACCATCTTATATATGTATTTCAGCTAAGATTATTCATACATCTCATTTGCTTCTCCAAAATCCATATAATATAGTCAAAGCTTTTTTTTTTTTTTTTGATTGATTTATTTATGGACGCTCTTTAACAGCTCAGGTCATCAGCGTCCCATTCAACTCAAGGCGTGAAACGGCCGACAAATTTTGCTCAGAGGCCTCTCTTTCAGGCTTGAGGTTCTTTTTCGTGCCGTAAATGTACGACACGGGACCCACGGTTTCACTTCCCTTCCGAAGGATTTAGTCAAAGCTGAAAAAACCAAAGTTTATATAGACATTATTTTAAAAAAATATTTTGCATCTGTTGTATTTTTTAAAATCAAAAACTTAAAAGTATTTCGTTGTTCTTATAATCAATATCATTGCCATTCAGTTTTTGTAAGTCTGTAGTAGCTAAAAACAGTTAAATATATTTTAAAGTACTAGAATTTTCACCTAGGCTCACAATCTGCAGTACTGAGCATGGAACAAACAACATATACCTAAATAATAATTTACTCTTTTAATATAGCTAGATTCTGGTAGGTGCTTTCTCAGCCCTTATGGGCCATAAAACATTTAATATATTACACTGAAAATTTGCTATTTGTAAGAATAAAAACACTGTTAAAAATTATAACAAAGCTAGACTGAAAAGTATTAACAAATGAGATTTCTTAAGCTTCTCTATACAGAGTGTTTCACTAGCCCCTACATCTTAGCGTCTAGTTTCAACTCCGTGCGTCAAAAATGCATGCCTGTGGTATCTTGGGTTAGTAGTTGTTACAAATTTTAGATCCCCTAAGTAATAAAAACTTCTATGTTACGTATACTATATGCTAGTATGCAGAGATTTCATTTTAAAGCTGAGTGGAAGTTTTGAAATGAAATAATTTCAAATGAAATAACTACAAATTGAAAATAAATGTAATTTAAACGCAAAATAACACAAACATCTATATAATGAGAAGGGCAAATTATAACTGCAAAAACAATTTAGCATTTAAAGTAACAATTATTGTGTTTTAGTAAATAATAGTTTCATAACTATATGTATCCTACAAAAAGGGCACAATGTAAGCGGAATAATCAAGAGCTCTATTACTGTAACAAAATAATTTGTGTGTTAATTAAAATTACAATTAACTGGCATTTTTTTATTCTGTCCAAACTCAAACAACAATAACAAAAATGTAGGGTGCCACGCAACAACAGAAGAAATAAATGTGACGAAAGTGAACCCTCTTTAAAATGTAAGTATCCCAAAGTGGATGTTTAATTTCAAAATGGGAGTGACTGGGGTGAGAAAGTGGAGCCTAAAATGTAATCAAAATTGGTATTAAACTTCCTGCTTATATCTAAATTGACAAGTTTTGAAATGAATGCCCTGCATATTTTGGGTAAGAGCATTATATTTGTACTGAGATATATTTGTAAATAAGTTTATACAAAACGTGTGTGTGCTCTTAACTTATAATTAATGTAATTTAAGTGAAAATAGTGAGAAATTAAAGAACATTACAATATTGATGGTACAGAGCACAAAGACTAGAATGTACCTATCTGAACCAAACCAGCAATCTTCTGTCAGCAAACAGGCAAGGAAATAAGGAGGCGGATGGCGTTTCGAGACCAAAAATCATCCTGAACAAATCGTTGAAGCGAAAGATTAATTTCAGACCCCGGAAACTTGCGTACATTTAGCAATGGCCGTATAGCTGCCAAAACTGAACCCACGAAGAGAAGTAAATGAGTCACTGCTATATCAAAGGAGCTAGCAGAAAATATCCTGAACATTTCACTGTAGTATACACCATTAAATTAAAATTAAACAGCACTGTAAACTTAACACAACAACCTCCGAGGAGATGATAAAACTTGGATGACATGTGATGAAGATAGTTCACAATAGATGGGCGTAGATATCGACTAAATTTGCAAGAAGCAACGAGAATATCGCGACCCAGAAAGGCTATCAATGAATAAGGAAGGCTAGCTCAATGTTTGTGTTTATTGCTTGGTTGTTTGCCAGTAACATCCCAGTCGGTCCTGGTGGTGTAGTGGCAACCATACTTGCTTTCTAAACCCAATCGCGGGTTCAAAAATCCTAAGTATGGCTTCCTTCGGAAGAGAAGTAAAGCCGTGGGTCCCCTGTCGGACATTTACGGCACGAAAAAGAACCTCAAGTCTGAAAAAAGGGGCCTCTGAGCAAAATTTGTCGGCCGTTTCACTCCCGGAATCGAATGGGACGCTGATGACCTGAGATGTTAAAGAGCGTCCATAAATAAACCAAATCAACAACAACCAGCAACAGCTGCATTAAATATGCATTATCTTCCAACGTGGTGAACTACGAGAGCTCATTCCCTGTTGAGGAAACCATTCCCCTTAATTGTACATCAAAAGCTCTTCCTTCATGCATTGTAATAAAGTAAATCCTGAAAAAGAAATAACAAAGGTGAGGCTTCTAGAGGAACTAAAGTATATAAGAATCCTAGTGAAATTAGATATGAGTTCTACATTTTTGAACAAAAAATTAAAGAAAACAAGACATCAGTAAAGGATATTAAAGTCAAGGCAAATAAATGTAGGCAAGAGACGGGAAGGAAATGCTTAAAGCTGTAAGCAAAAAGACAGAAGAGGTCTCTAAAAAGAATTATGGGAGTCGTTATAAAAACAGCTACAACTCCAGAACCTTCAGCACATCAAACGAGATTCTGTCTCTACAGCATATTTCATACAGAACTGCAAGCATTTTCATACAAGTCAGCAAATGTTGCTTTTCTTTTCTTCTAACTCCTCCAGGGTGGTAGACTCTGCTGTATTGTTTATTATATTAACGACTGTGTAAGTCAGTTTACTTTATACATGTTGAGGATATTTCGAATTACTCTTTAAGTTACTATTTATTTATTTCATGTGCTGAAATTTGTAACCAGCTAAACTTAAGTTTTACTTTTCAAAAGAGGTCATTTAGCACCCCTGTTACTCATGAGCAGGGACCGGTGCTAAAAGTGGCTGTAGTATGCACACAATATAAATTCAGTCTTGTTCGGGTTCATCTTTTCTATTGCAGTTGGTCACTGCCAGATGTTTTAAGGTTTACATAATCAGATCTCATCTACTTCTTGGAATGTCTGTATAGCGCAAGAAACTTCCTTCAGACTCGCATAAGGATAAAGTAAAGCACACAAAATCTGCCAATTGTTCTGCTATAATTCATTACTTGGCGTAAGGCTCATGACCCTTACAGAATGTCATACATTTGTATTTCATGTATAAAGAATACGAAACACATATTAACTCCAACTTCTTGAGTATGAACTATTTTAGTTGATACAGAATCATTGGGATAAAACGTGCATTTGTAGTTGTTTTTAAGTAATTAGCATTAGATGGCAGCAAGTAGCCATGTGCCTCAGATAATTCAAGTTGGTTCTGGGGCGAGACATATCTGATGCCATTATTTTCAAGACCTGACGTCTATCAGGTGCTTCATGAACACATTTTTCACAGAGGACAAATTTATTAACGAGCTGTGGTGGTTGAACTCTAGAACATCGATCGTTCGCTTTCTAGCGATACTCATATGAGCGAGCAGACATCATTCGAGGTGTCATTTGACTGACTATTACAAGCCCTCTCAATGCGCACCAGAGTGGTTATAGCCTTAGGTTACAGTGTGCTCCGTCACTTCTGTTCAGAGGCGCTAGGCTGGTAGGTAAAAAGTTCCAACGGGGGATTAATTTTGATATAATCATTAAAAATTGAGGGGTATTTTCACTTGCTCTCAAAAAAACCGATATTATTTTTTTTTACTAAACACACATTTCTATAAGACCTATTTCACAATCAACACAAAAGTCACATTTCACCTTACAGTGAACATGAAATGAGCTAATTATGTTTTCTAGAATTAACAATTAAAAATGAACATTAAAAACCTCAGACTTTTTCATTTTTTTTTTGATTCGTTTTATTTAAGGATTCTCTTTAACATCTCAGATCATCAGCGTCCCATTTAATTCCGGGCGTGAAACGGCCGATAAATTTTGCTCAGAGGCCTCTTCTTCAGGCTTTAGGTTCTTTTACGTGCAGTAAATGTACGACACGGGACCCACGGCTTTACTTCCCTTCCGAAGGAAGTCATACTTAGGTTTTTTACGAAAAAATCCATCGATCCTGAACGGGTTTGAACCCGCGACCTTGGGTTTAGGAGGCAAGTATGGTTACCACTACATCACCAGGACCGACGATTTTTCAAAATATAAGCAAAAGATAATTATTACATATTCTTTCTATTAAAAAAACTGTCTCTCTAAATGTATAGCTTCTGTTAAAATATTCATATCAGACTGTCTTCATTTTCATATACAGTCTCATTGTTGACATCATCAGTGCTTTTGCGGTATCGAAGAACAACACCATAGAACTGTTTGGCTTCTTCTGAAGAGATATTAATGTACTCCATGAACCTTTTTTCCAGCTTACATGATTAATATGAACTGTTTAACATTCATACAGTTAAAGATCTCGATTCTGTTAACTACGATTCGTTCAACAATATTTTCAAATGTCATTCTGATTATATCTTTTACCATAAAAAGTGTTGCTCTTAAGTTTTCATTTTAAATATTTCAAAATCTTTTTATTTCATAACTTGTAAAATGTTCAAATGTCATTTCCATCTTCTCTACTTTCTTGACTAGGTCTTCGAGTGAGTTCACTCAGATATTTCTGCCCAGGGGATACCGAAAGAAAGCGAGTGTGTTGTCATACTGGATGGAAATGGATTTTAGACGGAGTGCTTGTAATTTACTTAGAGTGCCCTCGCAGCACCTCCCTAGGTGATGTAACAGAAAGAACAAGAGAAAAAATTAAATTGTTTTAAGTGAACACACTCCTTTTCATTCTGGGAAGAGAGCATTGTTCCTATCTGGCAACTAACACGCCATTGGTCTTATATACACGACGGCGGAAGAACAATCAGTGCTTTTGCTTCTGGTATGCATTTATTAAAAAAAGGAAACAAGAAAATTTACGATACTGCAGCAACTCGTTTGTCTTTTTGTTCAAGCGTACCACGCCATTTCACCGCAAACAGAGGCGAGATAAGGTTTCAGTCTTCCCTCGGGGCCAGAAATTCAACTTTATCTTGTTCCATAAACATAGGTAAAGGTTATCGTATATACGCAAAGGTTTATGCTTTTCGAAACATTTTATTTCATTTTTGAAATAAGTTTCGCCCAGTAATATTTTCATAGCTTTCTCTAAGGTATATTCCTCTTAGCAGATTTGTGTTCTCTGATATTCGTCATTTCGTAAAGAAAGAAATGTCTACGTGTCGCTGTCAGTTTTTGCAGATTCATTCAATTTTCACATTACCTATTACTAATAACAAACCAGCACAAAAAATGTGAAGTAACGAAAATTAACATCCCATTATTGCGCTGTCCCTATAGAATAACAGCTTTATAAACAAAAGTTAAACCAAAATATATCAACATGAAACGATAGATACTTAAGTTTTGTTTTTTCTTTCTAGATAAAAAAATGATTTATCATTAAACATTCATATATATATTCCCAAATACCACAAAAACATTTCTATTTGTTTCTATCTATAACGAAGGGATCTCCGCTGCACTGCAACAAACAGTTTGCTTGAGGTAAATATTTTCCTGCAATCAATAGGTCGTTCGTGAACTTCTAACACAGGTAATCCGTTTGGGTCGAAGGTTGGCGTGACATCCAAACCACATAGGTAATAAAAAAAATGAATTTCGCCGCATTAAGCCGGTATATGTCGCAGTTTTGCTACAGTTTCAATTAAGTCGGTTAGGAAAAATAGAATTGCACAGCTTTGTCCCTAAAACTTTTCACGAGAAGTGTAACCTAGTTCAAATATTCACCAACTCATCTACAATATAAGTACGTTCTGTTGTAGATGAGTTGAAGAAGATGGTGAATTTTGGGAGTGTCTTGTTAGTTTGATTTATTTACGGACTCTCTTTAACATCTCAGGTCATCAGCATCCAATTCAATTCAGGGCGTGAAACGGCCGACAAATTTTGCTTCTTCTTTCAGACTTGAGGTTATTTTACGTACCGTAAATATATGACATGAGACCCATGGCTTTACTTTCCTTCCGAAGGAGCATTTTTGTGTTCGAAAAAAATCCATCTATCCTGGCCGGGAATGAACCCACGACCTTCGGTTAAAGAGGCAAGTATGATTACCACTGCACCACCAGGACCAACTGGGGTTGTCTTGTTGAAGTACGATGCTCATATTATTATTTTTTTAATTTCACAAGTGTGTTCACCTGCAATTAATGTACATTGGTTCATATTTATTCACAGAAAGCCGAGGATGAATGTGAATTCTATCGAACTCCTTATCCCCCCAATAGGTTTAAGCTGGTATTATTTCAGTTCAATATAAAAACAAAATTTAAAGCTTATGATTTACAATTTAAACCAAGCAATCCAACTAATTTGTTAATATATTTATTTCGCTGCCTTATTCCCTTCATAATGTTTACGTTCCTCCCTTGTCTATTGCATTTGATAAATACAAGCTGGACGAAATATTATCATTTTAACTATATTTCTATAGGAATAGCTTTATATTTTATTTTAATATAGGGATTGTATTTACTGATGCAAGCGGAATTATTAAACATAAAAGATTTTATAGAAGGAGCATAGGCGAGGAAGTGAAAAGGGGTAATGAGCACTTTGCTTATATTTTTCATAGGCCTGTAGAAAAAAAATTAGGGGAAAAAGTCGTTTGGCAAACGCGCCTTCTTCTTGTACTTACTGTGCAGGTTAGTGTTAAGGATAGGTGGTTCCCGGTGGAGGGGAAATGTGGGTGCTGCCTGTTGCGCACTGAATGAGGAACGCGGTGGCAATCACGTTGCACAATTGCATTAAGGGAACTGTAACGTCTTATGCTTCCTAAGAGAGTTCTTTCGTGTCTTTGCTGCCAAAGTTGCAACGTTTAATGCAAATATCCAAAAACGAAACACACGTTTGTCTTACTTTAAATTAAATATAATAAATATTTTGTGATTAGATGTTTACTCATATGTACTTAAGGTAAACACTATATATTTTTAGTTGAACTGTCAGTGAATGGCAATACAATATTCGTTTTATTGCGTAATTGTTCAATAAAACCAAATAAAATTTAAAAAGTTTATAATTTAGAAGAATACAATAAAAATTAAGCGACTGAATATTTTTAAAATATTATCATTTTTGCGTGCGTATGTTCAAAGTTGCAAGAATAACTGAACGACCAACCATTGTGGTCTCCACAGCTTGTGCACCTTCTTATACCAAATCGTTTCGGTGTGTATACAAGGTCAGGTAGCACTGTCTTCAAACTCCACAAAAACCCCATACTGTCACAACATCGAACTCCGGCTAAAAACTTCGATTTATGCAAAATATAAAGCTAAACTAATGTGAAATAAGCGCTTTGAGAAGAAATAAAAGATCACAATAGATGCTGCTCAAATGTCATGCAATAATTCCATATAATTGCACATTTTAATTACAGGGCCATGTTCGAATCCCGCCAAGATCGTCCTCCCTGACTGAGGTTTATTTCCAGGTATTCCTCAGTCCTCATAAATGGCAAATGCCGGGAGGTACCGTAAACTTAGGTCCTAAATGATTCCTTCCTTAAAAAAATATCCTTTTCCAATTTATCATTTCATCTCATGTATCACCAGTGTCCATCGCCTGTGGTGCCTCTGTAGCAAAAACGGGCGTTAAACACTATTCATTTATTCATTCATCGTTATAAGGCCATGGGGTTTGCGACAATTTTAACAGGATTTTAAAAGTCTAACATGTGCAATATTTAAAAGTTTACTCTCTCTCTCCCTCCCTCCCTGCATATCTATATATAAAATAACCAATATAAGTTGTTATGAAATAAACAAGCAAAATTGCATATACTGAAAGATTTTTTTTTTTTTTTTTTTTTTTTTTTTAACAGGTTACCTCCTACTTGTTAGAACATGGCAAACTGTCTTGACATTTCCAATACAGAGTAACCCTTGCCTCTAGCAACCACATTTTGTCGAAAGCCATTTTCTCTTCCAGTTACATCTCTTGAACATTTGACTGCTAGTGATTGACGATTTCCTGGCACACTCACGAAAATACACAATAACATCTGGAAAATTTCCTCTTGCGAAACAAGTCTCTTCTCAAATGATAAACTATTTTCTTGAATACTTTTGAGCCAATTCTCCTTCCTTAGTGCCAATCTCTTACATTTAGCCATCAGCATCCATCTGCAGAAGTGAGCTCTACCTCTGTCGATATCAGGAACTCGTAGTTTTATGGTATCTCCACCCTTCCTGCAATTATCTTAATCTTTATTGCTTTCCATTCTTTACGAATTTTATATTTAATTGATAGACATAACGTCCTGAAACTTTAATTCAGACATTAGTCTCATTTTCTTGACCTGGAAATGCAATGTAATTCTTGTATTTTTCCTCTATCTTTCTTAATATTTTTGATTTTATCAAAAATAAAATTCCCTTGGAAATGACCTATACTACAATGTCTCCTGGCCTCTGTCCATCTTCCTCTTCGTTCTATATTATTTCCCTGTCTTCTTCGGCGCCATTCTGTGTATGTACACCTTCATCTCCTACCGAAGCACCATGGAAGTGTCGATTAAGGATTCCAGATCCTCTTCAGATTCCAGGTTTCTGATAGCATCAGTTGAAAGTGGTGGAATTCCTAACATGGTTTCATATGAACTCCGTTCTTCATGAACTGAACAAACCTCAGGCCCTCAGACCAGTGCAGAGTTTGGTTTGTTTCCATTCAAGTCGTCAGCATTTTTTCAATGTCCTGATTTTTGCGCTCCACAGATCCTTGAGATTGAAAATGCTTTGACTTTCCATGAACTATCTTCACATTGCACAAACTTCTTGAATAATGTGATTGCAGAATTCAAGAAAATGATGAAAATATCACGCAGCTTATTCGCAATTTCCTTTACTGTTTTCTGTATAAATTTCGCAGCATGATCCTGGGACACAAGAATGAATTAGATTGACATGTCAATGAAATAGATCTGAAATCTTGAATTCGTCTCCTTAAAAAGCATCGAACGCCCTACAAGCCCTTTCTTTGACACTTTCGACTTTTTTTTGACAAACTCCTCATAATGCCAAGTACATTTTTGCCTACTATTGAGTGATGTTTTTGTATTTGATCTGCATCTCTTTCAAAATGTGTCTTCTTCCTCCATGTCCTATAGCCAAGTGAGTCTCGTGAAATGTGTTGAAGATCTGTTCTGTATGAACATAGTAACAGATTGATGATGACTTCTCAGTCACTATCACGCAGTTTCATAATATCTTAAGGCTTCAGTCGATGAGGATCTTCAAGTTTTTTTCTCACTGCTATTTGGCTTTAGACGCTCGTACTTTCTCCATTAAGTTCTGCTAATGTTCCATACTCACCTTCCTACCTTTCATTCTTATCCTTAAGAGCTGTTAATAATTTTTCATTAAAACGACCAGTATCCATGTTAAGATAATACAAGACATCTGCACTTGGTGAATACTGGGCCTACAGTGTCGCGTAAGCATGCACTCAAAATGCCACGTGCGACTGAAACAAATTTAAACTTGCATAAAGACAGGTTCAAACTAGTACACTGTGATATTTATCACACTAACCAGAGAATTTTAACGCCCATTTTAACTACTGAGACACCACAGGCGGTGGACACTGATGAAATGAAATGATCAGCTGGGGGAAATTTTTTTAAAGGAAGGAAGCGTTCCAGGCCTAAGTTTAGGTTATCTCCCCGGCATTTGCCATTTATGAGGACTGAGGAAAACCTGGGGAAAATCTCAGTCAGGGAGGACGGTGCTAGTGGGAATCAAAACCCAGATTTCCCGCTCACGAGTCCGCGCCTTAACGACCTCGGCCACCCGTGGCGGTAACCAGAGGATGCTGAAAAGTATTCATAATAATACTTTAATACATTAATTTTTAAACTATGCATTATTTATCAAATTAACCAGAACTGCCGGCTATTATGTGACTAGGCATATTACTTGCATTTAAATTAAGCGTTATATATAATTTTCTTAGCTGATGACATCTGCACCCCATAGAACCGGTACAACGTGAGAAATAGAAGTAATTTAATGTAAAAATAGTGTGCAGAACACACAAACAAAAAGATTGGTACATAGCTCTACCGAACTCACCAGCAATATCCCTACAAATTACAAGAATATAAAGAACATTTAAATTTTCTTACAGTGCACTAGAAAAAGCGGTTAGAAAAGTAGTAACAAATACCCCAAAACATGCTTTCCTGTTTTTTTCCCCAACACAATGGAAGTAAGAAAGTACTAAAAAAAATAGGTGGCCAGATTGCATAAGAAATTTAAAATTGGAAAGCTCAGATAAAAAAATTGGTCGAAATTTCGTACAGGAGCGTAAAGAAAAGTAAAGCTACGCAGGGAATCGTCGGCTAGTGCCTTTATATTGCGATAAATTAATGAAGGAGAATATCTTTGTTCCTGGCAAGCCCGTCCAACTTCCGCTTTGTGTCATTTGGTACCTTATTCTGGGGTCTCACCACAGCATTCAAATTTTTCACTCCAGCTCTGAATTATATGCACCCTATGTCTCTGCAGTAATATTTCAAGCAACACCCACCGAACACACGGGCTAAATCCAAAATCGCCCCATTCATTTGATGACCCCCCCCCAACGAAACAATCTTTGGGCGGGGCAAACACTTGTCTTAGGTCAGTTTTCTACGAGAGAAAGGGAATGATGTTTCTGAGGCGACGGAAGTCTTGTCTGGCGACTGGCCAATATCACAATTTTTATGTGTTTCTCTTGATCGCGGCGAGCTGGCTGGAGAATAATGGCAACCAGGGACCTATTTCAAAAAGTGAAAATTGGCATCGGTTCTCGTGCACAGGGAAACGGAATAGGAGAGAGGGCTGTTGATTTATTATTTGGAGGCTGTGATAGTTCGCAAGTCATTTGTTCTAACAAGAACCGCTGCATACAGCCAGTTGATTACACCCGCCCTTCTCTTAGCTTCATTTCCTTTTCTTCCTTCCTTTCGGATTCTGCGGAGGTCAGTGGCGGCCTATACAAACGTCTCTGTTTCTGCTACTTTTTTAAAGATGGAAAGATTAATACGCATATCTCCAAATTAATGGAATTTTTTTAAGTGTAACAAAAGAACACGCTGTATTGTACAGAATAGAAAACTGCATCAGAAAACAGAATTTTTTTTTCAAATCATCTGTAAATATATTTTTCAAAGCATTATGGAAGGAAAGTAATTGAAAACCACTTGATTGTGTACTTTGTTTTAATTTTATTTTTTATGTTTACTTGTGTACATTTTTTCTTTAAAATGTGCATTTGTTGTAGGTATTTTGTGCTCCATATTTAAACATCCTACATTATTTTTTTTTAGAAGACGAATGCCCATGACTATGGAACTTTAACAACTAAAATCAACATGTAAAGTTAATTTCTCATTGGTTGCGCCTATTTCAAACATGTGCAAGTTAATCTAAGGAACCAAAATCTCACACTAGAATTGATTCAAGTTTTATTTAGCTATACATTTCAGATTAATTATTATGCAGGTAGGTATAGGGGTATCACTTTTGCTATAACAATATTTCAGAATATGGACATGGCCCTGTTTGAAACTAACAATAAAATCTAATCTTTGAAACGTATATAGTAATATTTGGCTATCTTTAAAATGTAACACCCTACTTATATAACAATAAACTACAGCAATTTAAATAATTTAACTTTAACAAATTAACAGGTTAATTCATAATCTTATAGAAAAGCAAAACATAAAAAGTGTTAATTTATCAGCAAAATACAACACAAATTTAGGAATAAAAAGCATGTTAATATTCAACAAAATTAATTTTATGGCAACATTCAAATTTAAATTAACGTTTACCCTGTGTAAAACTATCAAATTCCCTCTACACCGTAAAACACCCAGTACACTTCTCATTAACACTTCATTACAGCTGCAAGCTCCATCCAGCATCAGAGCAGGAAAGAAGTCCATATCCTTCACTATTTTGTTTTAAAGTATTTGCATTGAAGATTGTTTTAGGTTGACATCAGCAAATGCCCCTGTCTGTTTTACTGATAAAACCGTACCGCCCTTCTCCTGCTATAGAAATATCGGCTTTTTAAGACTCCACCGCAAATGGAAAAGTTGGAAATGAAGTAAAGTTGCCTTCACAACATTGATGGCTTCTTCTTTTCAATCAAAAACTTTTCAATTTTTACTATGTCTTTGACAAACACATAATGTGAATCACATTGCTTGTTCCTTTAAGAGCATTTTTTATGTTTCCTTTTTAATATGAAACTACATGTACCAAAATTTACAATTTGAAATATATTACTCAAGTATTAAGTAACTTTCAATGAAATATACAAAAAGAGAATATAACTAAGTTTTAGTTTTAGAAAACATCCAATTCAGAATTGCGTTATCACTAGTTTGTTTTATATTAAATTTAACTGATTTTAGGCACTTCCTAAGCCCGTTCATAAATTCTTCTTTCCTTTCATTTAGAGAAACATGGATATTTTAAACCTGAAATGTTAAAAAGTGGACTTGACCATATTTAAGACTTAATGTACCCTAGGTTTAAAACCCCTTGGTCTGAGCGTGTGGAATAAACTGCCCTTATCTTTGCTGATAAACAAAAGAAATGTTTAATCGCACTATCTATTTCACCGTTCGCTTTTGAGAGTTAGGAAAATTATTAAAATTTTATTTGTACTTAATTTATGCGCATATGATTATATTTTACATAGAAAATAAAAACCGCTAACATAAGGTAGGCATTTGCTTACTTTCTTCCTTGAAGAGGTTGTGAACATCCCATACGTATATCCCCACTACTTCCCTTTAAGCAATTCGTAACAAATAGCTGCGAAAAGTAAAACAGTTGCAATTTTAACTTTAATGTCCATATTTAGTAAATAAACTTGCACTGCAATAAATAAATCCAATCATCAGTCTCGGCAATTGTTTTCATAACAGTATAGAGTTGGTAAATGAGACAGAATGATTAACAAAAGTGTTTATTCAATCTTTCCAGTTTTTGCTTCTATATTTTTGATTGCTATGGCGCCTACTTCCAAAACATTCTAGGAATATACCGTAGAACCGGGGTAAAATGATGCTAACGTTAAGAGCATAGCACAGTATGGTAGCAGACAACGCGATTAATGATTAAAGAGATTAGACACGTCTTTGGTTGGGGAAACGGATTCCAGTGGAAATTAAGACTTGTCTCAGATATCTTAAGGGTCTGGGAGTACAAATAAGCTAAGCTCTCAAGATATTTTTAAACTGTCATTTTAATAAATACAGTTATATTAACAATGATTATGCCATATTTTGATAATTGCGACATTTTGTCAACTGACAAATCTTAGACAAAGATTACAACGTTTTCACAATGCCTGCGTTCGCTACGTGTGCGACCTACATAAATAACACTGTATCACTCCAGCTTTTGAACTGCCATTTATGGCATAGATTGGGTGCTTAGAAGGAAGTTGCATTCCCTTATTCTTCTGCGTCAAATTCTACGTACCTCAACTCCTCACTATCTTTTCACTCTTTTTCACTCCTTATTTGTTAATTTCAATTTTAACACACGATCGAATAACATTTCCATTCCCTCTTTATCCTTACACCGAACTTCTTACTTTTCTACATCCTTCGTATTTCTCACTAATCGTCCTTGGAACTCTCTGCCGTTCATATCAAGAACTCCCGGTCACAAGGACAATTTAGAATATTGCTCGAAGATTATTTATTTGGAGAGTGCAGCCTTTAACGAGCACTATATTCAAATTGTTAATGCAATTAACTGTGTTGTATATATTGTAATCGTAATTGTTCCTGGTGAAGTACGGTGAAGAACTTAGCAAGGTAAATAGTAGTAGTAGTAGTAGTAGTAGTAGTAGTAGTAGTAGTAGTAGTAATAGTAGTAGTAGTAATAGTAGTAGAGTAGTAGTAGTAATAATAGTAATAGTAGTACTAGTAGTAGTAGTAGTAGTAGTAATAATAATAGTAATAGTAGTACTAGTAGTAGTAGTACTAGTAGTAGTAATAGTAGTAGTACTAGTAGTAGTAATAGTAGTAGTAATAGTAGTAGTAGTAGTAGTAATAGTAGTAGTACTAGTAGTAGTACTAGTAGTAGTAGTAGTAGTAGTAATAGTAGTAGTAGTAGTAGTAGTAGTAGTAGTAATAGTAGTAGTAGTAGTAGTAGTAGTAGTAATAGTAGTAGTAATAGTAGTAGTAGTAGTAGTAGTAGTAGTAGTAATAGTAGTAGTAGTAGTAGTAGTAGTAATAGTAGTAGTAATAGTAGTAGTAGTAGTAATAGTAGTAGTAGTAGTAATAGTAGTAGTAATAGTAGTAGTAATAGTAGTAGTAGTAGTAGTAGTAGTAGTAGTAGTAGTAGTAGTAGTAGTAGTAGTAGTAGTAGTAGTGGGCTGATAGCTTATGCAAGAGCTGAACAAAACTAGAAATGGTGAACTTTTTTTATTTGTTTTATTTACGGACGCTCTTTAACATCTCAGGTCATTAGCGTTCCATTCAATTCAGGAAGTGAAACGGCCGATAAATTTTGCTCAGAGGCCTCTCTTTCAGGCTTGAGGTTCTTTTTCGTGCCGTAAATGTACGACACGGGACCAACGGCTTTACTTACCTTCCGAAGGAAGCCGAAGCCATACTTAGGATTTTTACGCCCGAAAAAAACACATCGATCCTGGCCGGGTTTGGGTTTAGAAGGCAAGTATGGTTACCACTATATCACCAGGATCAACGAAATGGTGAACTGAATAAGTAGTGATGATTAATCAATGGATGGTGTCGTTTTTTATACCCCGGAAAGTGTTGCTAAAACCTCCAGGACTATCGAGAGTTCGTTTCGAGAAACTACGAAAGAGTTCAGCACAATACATATTACTAGAAAGTTCCAGGAGATTCTTTTAGATGGCATAGTTAATACTGTGGTGTTCAGGGCCACAGGGAGATCGGCGTACCATCACAGGACATCATAGGAGTTGCAGCTAATCTTTCCAAATTTTTAATAGTTTTTAGGTAGAATTTCGAATGAAGAAAAAAGCAGGAAGACTCGATATCCATAATTTTAAGTGTATTCAGCAGTATTAGCATCACTTACAAAACTGTTCATGCATGCCATATTAACTATGCACGACATATTCACCGATGCAATTAAATAAAAATGAATTATGAGAATTAATAGAAGTATAAAGAAGTATATAGCAAAAATGAAATAAAATATATCACGTAAAAGTAGTGAATAGGATAAATAAATAAAAAAACACGATAGGTATTAATAATTACTAATTAGGCATTTTTTAAATTAGGAATACATCAATTGTAAGAGAAATGTAAGCAGCGAATTATCTCATCAACCAATAACGTCAGAGAGAAATGAGGACTGGTTTTTATAGAAACCCTGATGACTAAACTGCAGCTCTGACCCCCGTCAGCGAGAATGGCGCATTGAATCGCTCCAAAGGATGAAAGAGAAGAGGTAAAGAGTAGAAAAAATGCAACCGTAAAACGCACACATTCGCATTTCAGACCAACCCCTTAGAGCGGTGTTCCAAATTGGATTCTAATCGGCCGAGTCAGAGGTGGTGAAACGTGTCTAAACTAACGTATGCTGGCCGGGAGAAGGGATTCTTTGTGAGATAGAATTTTCACGAGAGCCAGTATTTCACGCCTCCTCCCTAACACAGCCATATATTTCATGTATTATATATACGGCTAAAGAACGCAATAAATTAAATACATCCATTCCAATGATCATATTGGTATATTAATAGAGGCTAAAATTACGAGAACCTTTATACGACAGGAGCTGTATTTCAATATGTAATTCCGTACTGGCGTCACTTCCAGTAGCTATAAAATGTACATTTTGCTTTCGAGACAAATATTACTCTATTCCGGAAACGATCACGTTCATTAGAAACGTTTATCTTCATATTTAAGCAAATCTATGTCCCTCTTCATAATAGTACGGCTTCAAAATAGATTATTATGAACAGAAATTAATCATAATTCACGTTGAGCTCCATAATTCCTCGGCATTAATAAGCATAAATATTTATACACGTTTGAATTCTGTCTGGCCCTAATGGTTATCATAAGGGGAGCTTCTGTTTCATGAACGCATTCATGTAAAAATCATCCACCATTTTGAAGAACTGGCGGTCCCATCGAGATGAATAAAAAATGTCCGCTAAAAACGAGCAGCATATGTTTTGGTATGCAATGTATCATACTGCCAGACAAATTAATTATTACACTAGCATAGTTTTCTACAAAAAATGGATGGATCAAGAATCTCAGTGAACTGAATTGAATTGAATTGCTAGGGATGGACAAAAAAAATCAATATTTCAGCCTTGATGGCATGTCCCCAAGGTAACATCTCCGAGAGGAAGGAATGAAATGAGATATCCAGGGGCGATGAGACATCAGCTGTTAAACTGCACTAAATCTTAAAAACTGAATGCCATATGCTCAGAAGGATGAATTATTGAAAAAAAAAAATACTACCTTAAAATTATTTTACACTTATAAGGCAGTAAACTCCAATTTTTGCTGGTTTCATACATAAAAAAATTAACCTATTATCTTAATTTTTCATATTAATTACATTCTAAAAATATCTGAAAGTAAAGATAGGTTATTTTATCTATGGGCCGAAAGAGCGCGACTACGTACTGGGAAAAACCAATCGTCAAGGCCATATAATGTATGTGCAGGTAATAGCTTCTAGTTAGTTTAAGAGATGCTTTGTTGACGAGTAGTTGTCCGTTCGTGTGTTACTCAATGCTTTCAATGTGTGTAAAATTCAAAATTCTTCATATAGTATTGAAAAACGGGGTTTATGACTGAAAATAGATTCTTGCAGAGAAGTAATAAGGCAATTCGCAAGAAAATACCCTGGCAAACGTGTTCCAGCCCGAGACTCTTTTCGACAACTTCTTAAAAAGCTACGAAATAAGGATCTCTAAATGAAAGGAAACGTGTTCCGAATCACTGTACTCTTAAAGAAGAAAAGTTAGATGAAATTCAGTAAATTTTCTCCGCAGATGCCGGCAACGTGTTGCTTCTAAGTGACATCATTTTCAACATATAGCGGTTATTAACATATAGTGGTTATTATTAGTAGTACTAAATACTATTACTTTACACTTTCAGTAAAAATATAAGTTCTAAAATAAAAATGCCAACTTAACCGCAGCAACTCTGCCCTCCTTTTTCCGGTTGCAGCGGCTGCACTTTCCGAGCAGCACTCAGGCATCGCTTTACTCAAATCAACTCACTGTACATTCAGAGTAATGAGCATTTCACTATCTCAGAATGCTGAGACTTGCTACCTGATGTATTAAATGATATATATGTGCTGCTTAAGTCAGTTTCGAGAACCGAAAAATTTTCCTTTATAACGATATATGGACATTTCCTGTGAAAAAGGTAAAGTCAACTCCATTTCTTTGCAAATCAAGAAGATTCTGTATTCAAAAGATAAATGAAATCCATTGCAGTCGCATTACAGAAGGTAAGATAAATATTATACAAATGAGTCAACTTGACAGTCACCGTGAAGTTAATAGCTCTTCGGTCAGTTTGATGTACATGAGCTAACGTTAACAGGAAATATTTCCTAGCCTTTCTATTGTGGAGTCTTGAGATACTCCGGTTGCTATGTGTAGGTTTGTTCCATGCCTACTCCGTACTTTTAAAGTTAGCTAATAAAGGGATGTGTTTAATTTTTTAATTATTGTGTAAAATGCTGAAATGGCCTTAATATAATAGCAATGAGTGAATTTTGTTTTTTTTTGAGTAGTGTTTAACGCCCGTTTTTACTACTGAGGCACCACAGGCGGTGGACACTGATGATACATGAAATGAAATGATAAATTGGGAAAGGATATTTTTTTTTTAAGGAAGGAAGCGTTCCAGGCCTAAGTTTAGGTACCTCCCCGGCATTTTCCAGTTATGAAGACTGAGGAAAACCTGGAAAAACCCCCAATCAGGGAGGACGGTCCTGGCGGGATTCGAACCGCAGACCTCCCGCTCACGAGTCCGTGCCTTAACGACCTCGGCCACCCGTGGCGGTAATGAGTGAAATGAAATACAATGTGATAAATAAACCTAGTATTTCAGTCTAATAAATACCTTCAATTCTTTAATTCTTATAGTTTCCAAGAAATAAATATTTTATATCAAAACATAACTGTCCATTGTCCCCTTTCAGACGGACAGATATACTATTTTTCGGTATCCGCAAGTCAATCGGCCGCACAGAGAAAGGTTCAAGGATTTAGTGGTCATTGTTTTGTGCACAAGCTGTTATTGAGTCCAGATGTATTCGTGGCTGGTGAATTTTTCGTGGTTTACTTATGAATTTAGAATGCATTAATAACAGGCACTCAGTGCCTGCCTCCTTGGTGATTGATATGTTGATTTAGTTCTCTTTTATCCGCAATGTTCAACAACTCCCTCTTGTGTCGCCTAATGGCACTGTACTTCATATCAGCCTAAGCAAATACACAGAGACCTCATGGACTATGAACCAATTTGCAATGTTTTGCATATAGGGGAGAGCGAAACTCGTTGCCGTCTGCGGGTATCGTAAAGTAGCTGTGGTGCAGTCATACAACAGTTTCCTTAAATGTTTTTAAAAATGTTTATTTATCAACTTTATGAAAGGAGATATTCAAATTGGCCATACATTTTTGCACCTCTTCAATGACGCAGCTATTTCCTGGCGGATATTTTGTTTTAATTTTTCCAGGATATGTGTGTTGTCCTCTAAGGTATTTTCAGTTTATCCCAGGTTAGGTCAGTGGACCAAGTGGGGCCACAAATCCTTAATTAGTATGAATTTGTGTGATCTCCTCGGTCCCCGGACCTAACCCTTTTTTACTTTTATTTCTGGTGTAAATTTAAAGAATTCCATATACAAGTTAAACTCACGTACCATGGAAGAATGAAAACAAAATAACCGCCAGGAAATAGCCAAGTATTGCTTAACACCAGCTAAAAATAGTGGACAGTTTATTAAAGAGGTGTCAAAAATGTATGGACAAAGACGGTGACCAGTTTCAGAACCTCCTTCCTGGTAAATAAAACCTTTAAAATAGCAAAGAAAAAGATATAGGTGAATCAATGTAACTCGAAACGACCACAGTTCTAGTGTATATGCTAAAAGCAGCAAGTTGGTAGGGTAGTATCATTGGGTAGCTCTATTCAAGTACATTCAATATATTTTTGGAATATCAACAAGTATTAAAAGATCCCAGGAATGGAACATAATCTGTCCTACAGCTTCTATCCAACAAACAACCTTTATTTAACTACTAAGATGTAATGTTCACCCCAAAATTTGAAGCGTATGCTGATTTGCTCTGTTGATATGTTACCTAAATAAAAGAAATTAATATTTTTGGAAATGTGCAGAGCAAGCGTTGAAAATAAGAGAATGGAAAAGAAAATGTGGGCAGTATTTCACAGAGGCAGATTTATCTGCAGAGCCTGAGCATCACTTTTGACGAAGAGAATTAATATCGACGTCCTGGAGGGTAGTCACCTGGTGCACAGGGTTTGTATCCGTTCATGTTATGCACGTCATTGCCCACGTCCAAGCTGTTGGCCATAACGAGCGCCAGCTGTGGTTTTGCTTCTGGCAAACCAGTACCTTTCTCATTTTGCTCCATTTGGGGCTCCTTTTCTGCTGCAGTTCACAATCAACGAATTTCCACCCTTCCACTTTCCGCCCGCCCTCCTTCCCACTCGTTATGTGACCGATT
The DNA here is from genome assembly GCA_030762175.1 of Metallyticus violacea. NCBI lineage: Eukaryota > Metazoa > Arthropoda > Insecta > Mantodea > Metallyticidae > Metallyticus > Metallyticus violacea. Next base: position 14,862,624 of record CM060838.1, on the reverse strand, counting down.
CGTTTTGTGCTCTCCGAATCAAATGGTTCGTTTCCAGTTCCTGTACGAACAGATCAACAAACTTGCTCCATATTGGAACCGAATGGTTACATTTACCGGCCTTCCAAATACTCCATGAATCCGGTGCCCGGAAACGTAATGATATTAACTTTGTTCGGCTACGCATGTGATAGCTGATTCCACGTAAATAATATTATTATTACTATTATCTCATGTGAACTGCATTCCCACCGCGAAAATTACAGCCACAGTCACATTCATAATGTATTTTGTAAATTCCACGAAACGCACAAAGTCATCTGTGTAAATTTGCAGCTGATTAACCTTTTGTGTGCAGAGAGGACATTTTATGCTTCGCCATTACAACTCTATAACGCTTTAGTTTACGAGCCCGTGCTAGCGTGCGCTTGATACATAGTAGAGCTAAAAATGATGCATGATTTCGTGCTTCATTCATATACGCTTATTTTGCTCTGACCCTTTATATAATTCACAATCATATATGCCACCATAATTTTCAAATTACAGCATCACATCCAAGTTTTAAATTGGACAAGTCGCTAAAACCACGCTTTTAGATGATAAAAACTGCAAGACTAACAGTACTGACGTAGTACATTTCAACAAAAAAATGTCTGTTTTGAAAATAAAGCAAAACGTAATGCTGATAAAAAACATGAAGACCTATATAAATATCGATAAGGTAAATTATATGAGAATGGAAAGCGCGTTGCATTGCGACAATTTTTTTTACTACATTGGCGGTTTTTAGTCTGATGCTGAAACAAATTCCGAAAAGAGTTGAGTGACAGGTGAAAATGAAAATGGATGATGTCGTAAAGGTCTCTGGAGCCAGAGGGAACCAGTGTGTCTCCATTTCGTGACCTGGGCTACAAGAGAAGTGGTTGGTCCCCGTGCAATCACCTTCTACCCCAGGTAATTCTTCCTTGTGCTCACAAACTGTGATGGTCAGTCCCTGTTAGTATTGTCACGTCACTAAATGCCCATCGCCTAAAAATCAACTATATTCGATTTAAAGATCGCTCGTGTATTGTCTAAACTTAATAGTAGGTGTGTAGTCAGATTTTAATCGCTTTTAATTTATCATATCCTTGTTCTAAAAATTAACTAATATGTAATAAAGAAGACATAGCAATTATAATTGTCATAGATAAAATTATAATGTTCCTTTTATATTAAAAATAGTTTATTTATCTGATTTACACTTTTGACCAAATAAAATGCCTGTAATTCATAGATAGCCCTGTGGGGGATCTATTTCGTCTATTCGACTTCACACCTCACGAAGAAAAGAGGAAATCGAAGGGATATCGCTTAACTATTAAAAGAAGCTAACGCGTCATCTATTCACGCATGCTCTTAGAGTCCCTTTTCAATTCTAAAGACCCCACCATGGCATATTGCTACACCTACTGTGTTAATAACATATTACAATTCTAAAATATACAATTCCAAAGTACCCATGCCACAGTATTCTAAGGGATTCGAATCAGGCACTCTTCAATTTGTTGTTTATTTGGCATTCACAATACACTCTGGTATTTTTTATTCAATATATAAAGGATGCATTAATATGAGGTTACTTTGCTAGACTTCTATTTCGAGTATTTTACACAGAAATTCTCTCAAATGAAGTTACTGCTAAACGCGGGTTCTGCGATTTTAACAAAAGTTGGACTAGGGAAATTAGGAATGAGAGAAAACTAAACCCTTCATGATAATTTCCCAAAAGAGTAGACGAGTAGATACAATTATGAAATACTCATTTGTGTTTGGGTCATAAAATATATTTTATTTATTTACTCCTCTCTCTTTATCTCTCTGTATTTTAGTACCGAAAATAAGGGGTACAATTATAAAACAGAACTGTCATTCCCAATTGTCAGTAATAATAACATTAAAATCAATAAATTGAACAATAAATGTGACGGTATGCCAAATATCGCGTAATGATTTCTTATATAGATTTTCTATGTGTCGTGACCCCAACTTCCGCGGTAGGTTTCTTCGTTATCATTGGTAAATGCAAGTTACTGAAAGAGGCAAGTTTAGCCTTTCTGAAAGCATTTTTGTTTGTTGCTTTGGAGTCGGCTGGAAACTTCGCTCGAATTGACTTCTCAATCCTCAGCAACTAAGGCAAAAAAGCAAGCATTTCCTTTATCAGGACGGTGCTGTTATTCCCTTGCTACTTTTAACATTTATAATTTATTCCCAGGATTTCACATTCATTGGAACAGTTAAGTTTTGTTGTTTGGATTCCGAGAAAATGTATAATATATATTTTCTTCAGTTATGTTCTTTATTTAGTTTATGTTCTGTATTTAGTTAGCTGATTACATGTTTTTAATTGTAAGATTTATCTTTACTAAGCACCTTGAATATTAATGCACGAGTTACCTGATCTGTAACAGTTTCTGAGATGTAAAAAAAAAAAAAAAAAAAAAAAAAAAAAAAAAAAACGCACACACGCACACATATATATGAATTCACTCCACCTTTAAATCCTATGTCCCTTTGTCATTTTTATAACTGCTCAGGGTTATCCTTAGCAGTCATTCAACAATATTCAACCATCATGAAAGTGGACCACTTTCCCTGGTACCTTTCCTCCATTGTTTCAATTCCCTCACGCAAAAGTTCCCCTGCTCATCACTAACCATGCCGCCGTTAAGTAGGAATGGATCATGCGTATCTTTAAGGAATATGCAGCCCAATTTGTGATACCAGACAACTTCTTATGTGTGATTTTTCTTGTTTGACATTTCCGAAAAATAAACACCAGACGAAACGCATCGCAAGCTTCTTTCTGTACACCATGTAACAAACTACCACACTTTTCATTAGTGAAGAGTTTTCTAATCCGACAATGTTGACAATGAACAATAAATCAGAAGCCAATTGAACCTATGAAACATTTATCATTTAATAAAAGCTAAAACAGGAGCTATTATCATTATTTTATAAAGCATTGGAAACTCCTGTTTTGCTATGCAGTAATGAAAGATACATTTTCCCTAAAACTCAGCAAAAACTAATGTAACTCTGAAATGCATATGCATATGCAATACTGAAAACTAGCATATGAATACATTTGCTAGAAGCTAAAAACACAATGTATAATTGTATTTGTTAATAAGTAGTACACAAAAAATCGGTCATATAAACAGATTGACAAGAGTTTGACAACACAATCCCACTTGGAAATGAATAATGAGATGTCCAAGAAAACTTTGGATGAGTTAATTGAATCCAAATATAGAATGGGCCAGTAAGTCTTAAGTAAAACTATTAATGACCATAATGATGATTATTGGTAATATTTCTGCTGAGGAAAAAAGCGTAGTGCTGATTAAATATTTAAGATAACAGTTTAATGTTAATGTTTTTAGAATTAAGAATTAAAAATGAATGATATTTTTTTTTCTTCCTCGAAACATTAGCTCTCTTCTCATTATACGATAAACGCCTTGATCAATTAATGTATGTAGCGATGTGCAAACATTTTCCGCTCGCACATTAACTCGAAAAAAAAAAATAATAAGGTTGCTTGCTATAAATCTATCAATTTTGTATTCTATAACATTCCCTGTCTTAGTCTTGGCATTTTGCGCCAAGATTGTTTTTCTTTATCAAAAGCCGCAGCGTAAGGCTTGGAAATTTTGATGGCAGGCTTAATGGCATTCTATAGCAGAGAACGCCTTTTAGTTAGATTGACCCGCATCGCTACACTGACGGAGAAGTTGCCAGCGCAAAGAAGAGCGGCGAATTCTGTTGATGAAATAATTCAATACAAAGGCTACGTGATTGGTTTCCCTGAAGAAAAACAAAAGCACGAGCTACATTGAGAGAATAGCTTTAAAGCTTGCTTGGGAAAAATAACCTGTCTTTCCTAGTGCGAGGCCTAATTTCCTTCACATGCTTCTGCAGCTCTTGGAAATTGATTCACTACCCTACTGGAAATACTTAAACTTTCCGTTTTCATCCCTACCAGAAGAGTAGATGGCAATCAAGGGGGGTGCTATTAGATAAAAGGTGACATATATATTTAAAAAATCACCTTCTATGTTATCTGTAGCCAATGACCATTATTTTCATAAATTGGGTTTATTCAGCCATTACACTAAGTATAAAAATATTTAAATGTTTGCAACAGAAGATCAAATCTCAGAAATGAAACAAAAAACTACATGAAACATTTCACTAGTACAAGATTATTAAGTTAAATAATTAAGCAATCTAGTTTTGCAATTAATCATCACCTTGCCTACTAATGCAACTATGAAACTGTCTTGCTTACTGTTTATTATACAACAGTTACTGTTCAGAAATTAAAAGAAAGGCATGATGAATATAATTATGTTTATTTTTGGCCTCCATGTTGCCTTATTCCTTAATGAGAAATTTTTTAAACATTTATACCATTTTTAATTGTCTTTTTTCAAGTATTATAACATTCAATCGTTCCATAAAATTTTTTTTGTTTTATTTTTTTTTGAGACCTAAGTTCCTCTTCGGAGTGTTTTCATAAATGCATTGTTTTTACAGATTTCTTTAAGACGACACTAGCTTTACTTAGGTCCCGATTTATAAATTCCATTCAATCGACCTTAATTTGAATAGCAGAAAACATTTTAGGTGTATTGAAACATAAAGATAATTTCTCTCGATCTGTATGAGAGGTGTTGTGAAGTTCTCGGCCTGACTCAGAGTTGTCGTGAAGATGGCCAAATTACTATGATGATTGTTAAGTACTCTCCTTTAGATGGCGTTCTATAAAGTTTTAAGCGCCTAAGTGTAAACACACTAGTATTAACATTTTCTATAAAATGGATAAAACTGAAATACTGTGATAAAGTAATTAGTTTTGAAGATTTAACTCCACAGAAATACAAAAATAATTTTTAAGCTCTGAATTTAAGATGATGACGTTCCAAAACTGCTACGACCAATGAGATTGTGACAAAAATTCACAAAGTCATGCTCAGTAATCGCCGATTGAAGGTACGCGAGTTGGCTGTCATTGCAAAGACCTCGACCTGGTTTGTTAACAATGGACCAAAATGCACTCGAATGAACATTGCTCAAGAGTGTTTAGACTTCTTTAAACGCAATTCAGCGAGTTTTACGGCGTATCATAGCAGTAGCTACACGCCAGAATCGAAGGAGCAGTTCAAACAGTGGGTGGCAACATGTGAAAATGCACCAAAAAAGCAAAAACGATTTCATCTGCAAGAAAAGTCATGGCTGCGGTTTTCTGGGATTCTTGTGGTAAGGCGCTCGTCGACTACCTCCAGAAGGGCAGGACCAACTACTGTACCAACTTAAGGATGCTATTCAGGCTAAACATCTACACCTTGCGAAAAATAGTTTTATTTCATCAGGATAATGCGCCTTCACACGCGTCTGGACTTGTTGCCATAAAACGTTGCTTCCAAGTGCTTCCACATCCGCCGTATTTGTTGGATTTTGCTCCCAGCGATTACTTTTTGTTCCCAAACTTAAAGAAATGGACGAAGACTAGCATCAAATAATTAGACTGATGCTGAGACAGGCGCCTGTTTTCCCCAGTTAAACATTTTTTTTAACTGATGGTATTAAAAGATGGACTAAATATAATGATTTACAAGATGACTATGCTGAAAAATAAAAAAAAAATCTCTTAATTTTTGTTTTCTCGTTTAGGCCAAGAAGTTTTAGAACGCCCCTCGTATTTCAATGAGCTCTTCCTTATCAACGGACATTTAAAGCAAAAACAGTTTACGAAAACACCTGGCTGAGACACAAAGTTGTGAGTGTAGCATCAACGAAATGCTGAGGGAAATGCGGTACTGTGGCCGCAGACCATAAGTACAAAGATCATCGCTAATCGACCAGATATGGATTTCCACTGCGATAAGCCAGGCATACAACAGCATGGGGAGGGGGCTTGTGAATGAGATCGAGGGAAAAGCGAGGAGGTAATTAGCATGACTAAGCAAAGGAAATGACAATCGAAATTCGATAGAGTTTACATTAGCATCCGTGAATATCCATATTTCATGTTCCTGGTGACAAACGAAAGGTTTTCCACTGCAGAATATAATTTTTATCTTTATAAATTATGCATGGAAATGAGATTAAAACATTGCTTTTGGTCTTTTCCAGTACCAAAGAAAAATAATGCCTTAGTAAATCTGTAGACGATTACTAACGAAGCTATTGTTTGCAAAAAAAGTACTGAATTAGGTGTATAATCAATGTTTCAAATGATTTGATTGTTCTCTTCAAAGTTAAGGATGTCCTTACATCCATCACCTATATTGAATAAGATTGAAACTGGGATCTCGATATTATCTAATCATTTTCTTAAAAGTAGTTCTACTAAGCTACATATAAGAAAAACTACTCAGTTTTTACTTAAAATAATTTATTAAAAGATAGACAAAATTTGACAATTTCATAAAACATACAGGTTTGATCTGGGACTTAAACTTAAGAATAATAAGCCAAAACATTATGGTCAACTTTCTGTATAGTGTTGGTCCTCCACTTCTGATATAACTGCCTTTCTACTACCAGATATATACTCCACAAGATGCCTAAACGTCCCTAACTGAGAGCTGGAATCAAAGGCTTAAAATGTTTTTCAAACTCCTATAGATAATACGTTGGGTTGATGCGAACTAATTGAATTTTCTGTTCCCTTTCATTCTATTTAACAGTGTTCACAGATATTAAATATATATTATTGAGATCCGAAGTGATTTGATTTATAGCATGATGTACCAACATTCAGTATTGCTTTAGCTCAGATGTGAGTTTTGTGATTGTACTGAAAATTTTAATATATAATTTGCTGATTTATTTACACAGGGAAAAGAGTTATATCAAAAATTACATTTTACGGTGATATACTTGAAGTTATGCCAGCACAATCCGTAAATAAATTACTACTTTAAATGGTACCCCATGGAAGTGTATATACCAAAATAAGATGAGTACTGCAGTATTCCCCCCTGTTAAAGCAGTGATGATAATCAACAGATGAACTAATAAATAATGTTTAAAAAGTAAATTTGTCTGTCTTTTACTGTTCTTTTTAAAAAGAAATTGTGAGGTTTGTCCAAATGAAACTAAGATTTCGCTCGTAGTGTCGAAGCTGAACTACACATAGACTGGTACGGTTTGATGACGCAATGTGTTGTTTACATGTGCAGAAGCACGTTGTTCTGTATATGTTCGCAATAGGGTTTCGTCCAAACGGACCCAGCGAGCAGTAATTAAGTTTCTGAGGGCAGAAGGCGTAAGTGGAGCCGAACAATGTGTTTGGGAATGTCTATCTGTCAGGCCGCACAGTGTTCAAATGGTCTGGTGAATTTCGTGACGAACGTATGCGCACTGAGGACATGCCTAGACCAAGTCAATCTCACTAAATCATCACCGAGTAAACAATTGCAGCCGTAGACAATTGTAAGGGAGAATCACCGAATCACCACCCAAGAGAGTGCAGAAACTAGTCAATGAGCAAGCAAATTGTTCACATTCTCCATCGACTGTTGTGATACCACAGATTTGCGTGCAGTGGGTCCCCAAGCAGCTTTCCGAGCAGCAGAAGGTTGGGTGCTTACATGGAGCATCTGTTGCGTTACCAAGTAGAAGGGAGTCCGTTTCCTTTAAGATTGCTTCCGCAGTCAACCATGAACGTTCTTCACTCAGGATATCCATAACCTTGTAAGGAGCTGGGACACTTGCTTGAACAGACAAGGTAACTGTGTGCAGCGGATTAATTCATTGCAGAAAAAAGAATATCACTTTCATTTGGGCAAACCATAAATTTATCGACCCTGCAGATGCACAATTATTTGCTTAAATTATAACTCACCGCTTCGTCCCCCGTGAGCGGTCGAAAATTTTTCACTTATATTACCATTTTGTATTTATGTATGGGGTGATTGAAAAATAATTTGATTCGTGTTATTTTTAATGGTTGTAAAATTTGATTATCTTATAACAGATTTTTTTTTTTTTTTTTTTTTTTTTGAGTTCTTGTCATCGAAAGGATTTCGTCCAACGACGCATTACAAAGTATTAAAAACAACTAAAGATATACCTAATTATTTAAAATTGAAGACAAAATGTTCAGATTGACTTTAACGCAGACGTAAAATACTATTTTGCTCACGCAATAATGAGCATAAATTTTATGTTAATTTAAAATTAATTAAATATAAAAAGAATAAGCATTTTATGGTTATTAACATGATTTTCAAAATTTTCACGTGATAAATATGATGATATTTTATTTCAAATTTCATGAATACCTACATTTATCGTTATAAAAAAGTTTAATACTTCATGAAATTCAAAAATATGCCTGCAATGATAAATGTAGGTATTCATGAAAATTTAAATAAAATATAAGCACATTTATCACGTGAAAATTTTGAAAACCTAGTTATATAAAATGCTTAAACTTTTATGTGGTATCCCAACCGACGCAACCTGATGGAAAAATTGTATTTTAGCACTTTTAACTTCAGTTTTGTAAAATTGAGATATATTTAATTATTTTTATTACTTTGTAATATTTCGTTGCACGAAATTCTTTCATCGATCGATAATTACCTATTTACTTTCTAGCTACTGTCACCCGAGCATGACGGCATCGTTTTAAAATGAATTCTATTGGTATGAAAAAAACATGCTCGGAGGCTTATTGCCTTGGATCGGGGACAGTGCTAAGTCTTCCCTTCAGAGCAGTCGCAGAGATAGGAAGTAGGTAAGAAGTTCCCAGGAGAATCGAGCTTCGGTTTTTTCTTAGAAATTTAAGGAAAGCTTCTTGCTTACTATGGTGATCCAGGTTTGCTATAAATGTTAACTTAATTTTATTTATTTATAATGTAAATTGTGCTTAGGCTCCATTCTAAATTTTTAGAAATATTAAAATGAGTTTCTTGGGTAGCTACTGGGCTTTAATATGACAATGAATTGAATGTACATAGATATTTAGATGTTAAACGTGCAGGTTATTTATGTACTTGTATTACGCAAGTTTGCCTGCTTTTAAGCGATACAGCAAAAATACAAAATTCTAAGAGAATTTATGATACAAGTGCTTTAGGATCAAATTTGAATATATATTTAATTTTAAAGAATTAACCCTAAGACCTGTTCTGAATCATATGAACCTTTCGAATTTAGTTATACTTAGCACCTACAGATGTCAGAGGTAAAGGTGATCAGCCCATCGCTTGAAGTGCATCTAGTGTAGTACTAAGATGTTATTGACATAAAATGGCCTTTTTCTACAGATGACAAGGAATCCACGGCAATTTTTCCCCAGAATACCAACAACGTAGCTTTTTATGTTTAGTATAAGCTATCAATATCGGTTAGTTGCGAACCGCAACCCTACAGTCCAGGGATGTTACCGCTAGACTGCCGCACCAAGGCCGACTCAGTCGTGTTTTTTGTATAACTTAAAAATAAATGGAAACTTCCCGTCCTAAAGAAATAAAAACGGGACAGTTAGCGCTTGGGAAAAGATTTATAAGGGATAAGCGACATGGTTGTCCCTTAAAATGTGGGAGTGCTACCATGTTACTATTGTTGCAGACTGTAATCATTAAGGAATGCACTTCATCTTCAATGGTGTCTATATACATGAAAGAGTCAAAGAATGCCCATAGTAATGTATTTTCCAAACCATTATGCCACTTCTAGCAGGCAGATCTTCCCACATTGCTATTCCTGGTAAGCCATGTACACTATTCATAGAAAAAAAAAACACGAAATTTGCCAAATACTTACTTCATTGATACATAGTTCAAAACCGATTTTCTCTGGTTCACTGAAGGGACTTTAGCCGCCCCTCTGTTTTTTTATCCTTATCCGTATTAGCGTATACAGAAACTTTATGTACATAATTTCTGTTTACAAATACACAAATTGTAGTTAATATTAAAATAGTGTAAGCAGAAATTAAAATCGCCTCCAAATATTACGCTGGATGTGTATTGCTTCAGTGTTTTATTCATTTCTGCTTTTACAGAAATTTGTCTATGAGAATTTTTATTAATTCTGTATTTATATATTCTTCAATAAAAATGAATGGCCGATTCTGTTTTCTTAATATGATGTTCAGTGTTTTAGCAATGTAAGCCTTTAACAACATAATTGCTACTATGGTAATATTCTGCTACTAGTTTAATAATATAACACTTCATTAATGATTCTGACCAACAGTAAGGACTGCTTAACTCTGGTATTAAACAAAAAGTCACTTTCAACGTGTGTATCGTGCAATATTTTCAAACAACTTTAATGTAATTTAATGTAATTAATTTAATGTAATAGTTAAATTAACAATTTTAAATAAAAAGTATTCCAGTCATTTAAAAATGTAAATCGCTTTAAAGAAATATTTCGCCCATTTCTCACCAGAATAAATGCTGTAGAACGTTCTAGATAATATCGCTGAGGCGGATATTGGTATTTTGGCGAGATAAAATTACAAAATTTAATTTTGTTTATTATTATTACATTTCTTTAAGTGTCATGCTAAATTTCTGTTCAAAATGTAATTTTCCCTCGCTGAAAGAAGCTTATAGTATGTACAAGGCCATGCACAATTATAGAATTAGTTTTTTCAGCCAATAAAGTTACTTATGCAAATCGTATGAAGTAATTTAATAGTTATTACATAATACACTGATTGCACATGACTTAATTTATAAACAGCTGTGATTAATGTAAACATTAAAAAAGTAGAAATTTGCATCAGCTTAAACCGATTAATTCGTCACATAGTGCATTAAAACAAATTTGGTAGCATTGTGTGTTACCAAACTTTGAGTGTCTTCTGTTAAAATAACTACTTTTAGTATTAGCTGTCTAAATTTTTGTTTAATTCTGTTAATAAAGCTAAATCTGAAATACACAAGGATGGTTATGGCCGCTTAAAATTCTGTTACAACATGTCTACTCGGACGTTTGAATATACGGAGTAAGATGTGTCGCTTTAAAGGCAGCTGTGTTTCAATATTTAACAAAATCACCTAAAGTAGGCTATCAGCTAGATCCAGTCGTCCTACTTTTGGAATAAAATCCGTGTAATTTATAGCCAGAATTTTTGAGATAGGATTTATAATAGCAGAGAGTCGTCACATTTGTAGCAAAGCAAACTGAATCAGTCAGCTCGTATGACATGACAGCATGATATATGGAAAGCACTCACGTGTACACTGCCCTCACTTCCAAATGACAACTAGTGCTGGCCATGGCAACTGTTTAAGTTTCTGCATGTTCTCTCGATAACTTCTGTTATACGAGTCTACTATCAGCATGTGCTTTTGTAATTATGAATAATCCTAACTAGAATGACTAGCATTGCTAAAACTAATTATATTTGGATCCATAACTACTTAATTTTATTAATGCATTATTGTTTTACCAATACATCAATGACTTGTTATAATCCTATCTAAAAATAAATGTAATATCCTGCTAACAATGAATAGAGCATTTTTAAACACATACTTTTAACAATCGTAGATTTGATCTCGAAGAAAATACATACTATTGATAAAATAGAATATAACTTTATAATAATTTTGCATCATCGTTATCATTTACGATTTCTAAATATATTAATTGAAGGTTAAAATTACAAACACACACACTAGGCATAAAGCACTTTATTATCCGTTTTATTTGTATTGCTTTGTTTTGTTTTATTTATTGTCGTGACATTTGTAGATCGTGGGCTGAATACCATGGGTGAAAGTATGTAGGGATAGATGAAATAAAACAAATTAATGATGGCGCAAATGAGCTCGGAGTTCTTGGTGCTTTTAAGTCATCTGGTTTTTACCTTTTCAGGGTAAGGAAAAACTCCGAAAAAAAACTTTTTATATATATGGTTTATTTACGGACGCTCTTTAACATCTCAGGTCATCAGCGTCCCATTCAAATCAGGGCGTGAAACGTTCGACAAATTTTTCCCAGAGGCCTCTTTTTTCAGGCTTGAGGTTCTTTAGCGTGCCGTAAATGTACGACACGAGACCCAAGGCTTTACTTCCCTTCCGAAGGAAACTATACTTACCATTTTTACGCCCCAAAAAAAGTCATCGGTCCTGGCCGAAAAAACCTTACCCAGACAGCTTGACCCGACCGGGTTTGGAACGCGGAACCTCCGGATTAGCAGTCACAAATATTACCACTATACCATGGAAGCAGTCTGAGAGTTAATTATTGTGTTAATGGGTAGAAAGTAACTCAGCATAGAAATTACATTAAAAGTCACCGCCGAATTTACACCTATCTTTTCTGTATTACGTTTGTGCGCGTTGATGATAGTAATTTTATATACCACCATCACAAATATTGACAACCGTAATAGCAGTAATAGTATAAATGCATAAAGAAGGTATAGATTAGCGGGGTGGTCTAAGTTATGCAACATTGTCTCAACACAATTCATCCTCACTAGTTCGATCGAATGCCATTCTGTTCTACTCTACTACCGTGTTCTCCTAATATAGCTTGATTTTTACTCGTACTAAGTATGAACAATAATATGATTTTCAAGTTCTCTCTCTACAAGATAAGTGCTTTTTATTCCTGTTCGCACATTGTTGACAACGTTTCTAATTCAGAACATCTCAAATTATTAACAGAATTCATTATAATAAAATGTCATTTTATTATAAAAGTTTCTATTCATGAATGCGATACAATAATACATTTCTATGTGTTGTTAGTTCATTCATTATTTTTATATATATTTTGCCTTCCGTCCCTAACAATTCAATCCAGCGCAATCCAGTCCAATTATAATTAGTTACCACGGTTACACATTTATGATGGCGATTTTACTTTTAAACCGTGTGTAAAATGTTGATGTTTCTTAATCTAATAAAAATAGCCATTATTGTCCGTAGGAGTATCGGGTTGTTAATAAGTTCTTCACAAAAGAAGGAATTACTTCAAATGAAATTAAACAGCGATTGGACAGTGTATATGGGGAAGCATCCCTCTCATATTCTACCGTAAAAGAATGGGCCACAATTTTTCGAATGGTTCTAGAAAGCATTGAAGATGAAGCGTGCAGATCGGCCCTTGGGGATGCTCACCCCTTGAAAGCTTCGCTCTTGTGGAAGGAGAAATTATGGAAGACCGGCGGCTCAAAGTTACAGAAATAGCAGCAAGGTTGGGCCTTTCTAAAACAACAGACCTTCGAATTATTTATGAACATTTAAACATGAATAAGGTTAGTGCAACATGGGTGCCTAGACTTCTTTCCTCAGTCCAAAAGCAGCAACCAGTCATCTGTTAGACATTTTTGGAGCTCTGCCGTGACAACGAGAGAGAGAAGTTCTGCAAAACATTGTTACAGGAGATAAAAATATGGTCCTCTATTATGATCCCTTATCCAAAAGAGAATCAATGGCGTGAGTGGCGTAAACCTCCTCTAAAGGCCAAGGTCATTCAGTCAACCAACAAGATCATGACCACAATCTTTTGGGACTGTAAAGGAATACTCTTCATCGACTTCAAGGAGAGGAACACCATAGTAAATGGGGAGTACTCTACTGGCCTGCTGCACAGACTTCCATCAAAGAGAAAAGACGAGGAAAGCTGAGTGGTGGTGTGCGCCTTCTTCACGACAACGTGCCTATGCAAAGGAAACTGTAAAGAAAGATGGCCTCAAGGAGATCTATCATCTACCTTACAGTTCAAATCTAGCTTCCAGTGACTGTCTCATCTTCTTAAAATTCAAGAATCACCTTCAAGAAAGGAAATTTAAGTATGACGAAGAAGTGATGGATGTTGTTTATGCCCATTTTGCACACATAACTTACGACTATTTGGTGGAGGAGGGTTGAAATGTCAATTCAAAGATGCGAGTCCTAACATTAGGCTTTGTGGAACTTCAACATTGCAATATAAATATACTGTATAGTTCAATAAATGCATAACTGAAAAGCCTAAAATCAACTTTCAGTGCCAATCAGCATTTTGAGCTAATTTTAAGGCTGGTGGTGTTCAAAAAAAACCAAAGTTCAATCTCACCCTTCCTCTCCCTTTCTCCCTCTCTCAGCAGTTCTGTATATAAAGAGACGAGAGGATCGGAAAAAGCGAGAACTAAGCTAAAGGGGGGGGGGGTAAAGCGTTATAGTTCTCTCATGGCGTTCTTTTTAGAGATGAAACTAAACTTTGCCTTTAGAAGATATAAAGACAATAGCTTTTGTATGTTGCTGTGATGCGTTTTCTATCTGTAGTGTTTTGTTTTTATGGAATAACTATGGGCGGTTATTTCAAATTAACGGTTTTAGCACCACTAAATTTTCTATCTATTAATCTTGTGTCGAGAAAAAAGTTCATACGAAAACTGCTTCCTTCTCATTTCGGCGAGTTAATTCAACACAATAGCTGCTGGGCAAAGCTATATATAGTGCGTTCCCCTTACTTCTATCCCGACGTTAACAAATATGAATGTATCACTCCGCGGACCATGGCTCCGATTGATTAAATAGGACTATTAGTGTTACAAATATTTTAATTGTTAGATTTGGTTACTATATACCAACTTCTTAGAACTTAATTTTACACAATAACCTTGTCGCCGCTTTTCAACGAATTTCCTTGGCTGTGTTTTACAATACTGCTTATTAGGACTAGCACATATTTCTGATACTGAAATTGATTGCACTGTACAGAGAACAACATTTCCGTAAATTATTAACAATTACAGTGCATAACAAGATGGTAACCCTCAAGATCATTACAGTATTCACTAATTTTATTTTCTCAATGAATATTAGCTCTTATTAAAATGTAAACTGTAATTTTCTTTAGGGACTACTCTGCATAACATTAGGGATGTAAGTGGTAAAGAGGTGCACCACATTATTATATATACGTTATAATAGAAGTAGCGGCAAACAGATAAATATGTACATGTTGCAATGTAGAATCTCTTAGCAGACAGATAGATGAGAGCTATTGAGCATAGCTCTACTGTGCAAGGGGAGGAGGAGATTAACATAAATAACATTTTAATTCGTTTTCTCATAACTTTGGATCATATTTCATCAAAACTCTTCTGTTAGAAGCAACAATTTAAAAAGTGTTCACGACAGCTATTGTTGCGCTGTGAATTTTGAAATATACTGGCGGTTAAAACGTCAGTTACAATGTCTGCAGTTTCCATAATCAACATGTATAGGTGCAAACTGTCCAAAAAATACACTCGCGTATGTACTTGAAATATTACAACTTCGTGTTATGATATTATCGTAGTTTTCATTCCTAGAGAATTATCAGCGAGATACAGCAAAGGTATATCGAAAGTTGAAGCGTTACAATGCAACTGATGCTAAAACAGCATAAATCTAGAAAGGTTTGAGGTACTTGGGTTATTAAATCTCTACATGAAAACCCGTATTCAAAGTAGTATTAATCATGTCAAATTAAATAACAATAAGCACGTGGTCCTCAGCAGGATGCTAAAACAAACTGGCAGTAGACATTTACTGTAAATTACCTAGCCGACCCACCAGATGTTCTATCGTTTGTAATTGAATGTTCTAAATATTCTTGATACTTTGCCAAGGGCCATGTGGCTTGCGAAGTTACGCCAGCAAACTCAACGTAGCAATCTTAAATGTTGAAAAAGAAAATCCAAACATTTGCTTGCAATTTTCTGCTGTGTAGACATTTCTGAGGTTGGAGTGATATAATACTATATAAAAGTTTGAATATCGGCCTGCGCTGGCGGTACCACGTACTGCTACGATATGATATGGTGATGGAGTGTGAAGCGACCAGGGTGCAAGGGTGGAAGTGGGTGGAAGGAAAGATATATATGGTCCCACTATGCACGAATCTCAACCGTTCTCCCGTACCCAAAAAAATGGATTCGTTTTCATGCTCCATGTTGTGCCAGTGAGTAGGACAGAAAGTTGTTGGTCAACGATGAAACACATTCAGTACAGAAACAAAAATACCTATATATAAATAATAATATTGGCAGATACGTGTTACAGTTATTGCAGTATCAATATATGCACATTTATAGGGTGTCAAAATGTATACACACTTCAAGCAAAGAAAAAAACTGTGTTAACATAACAAAACTGAATTCACACAAACAGAAAATGATGAGCACCAATCATGTTAGACTTCTACAGTTAAAACAGTTGCTCAAAATGCCCAACATCGGCGTCGATACACTTCTGAGTACGTTGAACTACTGATTGAGTAACGTTTGCGAAAGTGTCCTCAGCGATTGCAGCACATGCCGTTTCAATTTCTTCCCGAAGTGCTGCCAATGTAGCTGGTTACAACATCCTTAAGAGTTTTTTTTTTTTTTTTGAATAGTGTTTAACGCCCGTTTTCACTACTGAGGCACCACAGGTGGTGGACATTGATGATACATGAGATGAAATGATAAATTGGGAAAGGATTTTTTTTTTTTTTAAGGAAGGAAGCGTTCCAGGCCTAAGTTTAGGGTACCTCCCCGGTATTTGTCAGTTATGAAGACTGAGGAAAACCTGGAAAAAACCCCAGCCAGGGAGGACGGTCCTGGCGGGATTCGAACCGCAGACCTCCCGCTCACGAGTCCGTGCCTTAACGACCTCGGCCACCCGTGGCGATATCCTTAAGAGTTCCCCATAGATAGACGTCCAACGGCGGTTCTGTTCTGTACACACATCTCCACTGCCTTTGAACTTCAAAAACATTCTCGGTTTTTCAATACCACTTCAAAATTGCTTTCCGCTGTTCAAACGATAATCTTGACTCAAATTTGTTGTAGCAACGAGCAAAACGTAATGTGAGTCACGTGAGTTTACTCACGTAGCAAGCTATCATAATGTATGTGAGTCACATCTGTTTACAGAACATCATACTACACATTACTGTTGTTTTTCGGTTCAACTTTGAAATATATTAAATAGATATCTACTATGAAAGTGTGTATACATTTTGGCACCCTTGGTATATATATCCTTTTGGTATAGACAAATCTGAATCTAAGCAGTTCACGAGATGTTAACATTACATATACCATTAATATTAATTAATGCAGGTTCAAATGAGCTCATAGTAATTAAATTTGGAGTGACATTTAACCTTATTGACAACTGTATCATAAAGTAAGACGGAACTTACATTAACTGCAAAATAATTTTTCTCAATTGTAGAATTTCATACCTAATGAGGAGACGGTAATAGAAAAGATATCACACGAAATCACACTTCTAATCAGTGAATCAGTTATATCTTTTGCCATCATATGAGTTTCTTTAAGTATTTAATTTTTCCTTTAATGCACACCTTACATTCTAATAAAGTAAAAAAAGCTACTCTTACTATAACAAATACAATTAAAATTAAACTCATTAGATCATTGGCAACAGCATTTCAGAAGATTCTTAAGGAACTGTTCCCAAATTCGAAAGATCGTTGTGAAAATCGGTAAAACGGCAAAAGAAAAACCAATAAACTAGATTTGATCCAGTAAAAATACAGCAGTACCAGTGCGATTATCAGTGTTTCACGTCACTCACTGCAATTATTATACGGATCGATCATCACCTCAAATTTTATTTAACAGACATAATAATATAATAAATGTAATAATGGTATCGAGGACTTTCTCCATGTGGGAATATGCAGGGCTTTCATTTCAAAAATTGCCGGTCTGAATAACCTTTGAAAATAAATTAATTTAAACAACAACACGTCAATTCAGATTATTATATTGATTGCATTATGGGTTTCATTCTTTCACTCCCACACAACTCACTTTGAAAGTTAAAATGACACCTCTTCCTTAAGGTAGAATTCAAATTTATCACATCTTTTGTGTTCTACTGTTGCCTGGAAACCTGATTTTTGGTAGTGTAATTTTAATTTGGACACATAAACAGACAAAAACTATTTGATATTTAATGTAATAGTTTTGTTTTGATAAAAAAGTGGTTTCAAAAGTGAGTATATCCCTACAATCAAGAACATGTATTGTACCCTTTCAAATTCAAACAATAATAATCGAGTTACCAAGTAAGGATAGAAAATATGTTATATGATAACAGTTGAAATCATAAGATATCATATGATAGGAATGTTATTTGAAATTTCAAAGTAGGGATGACTGGTGTGAGGGGGCTTTAAGCTTCTCGCAAATATATAAATTTGCATTCTTATTTATTGTTAATTTATTTTAAAGGGGTAGTTATTTAGATTAAAGTGTGCGTAGAACACACAATAGCTGTACTCACCTGACACTCCAACAAGATCACAACAAAATATGCATACAGAACTTATGTCCTTATAAAAGTAAATACGAAAATTTGGCCACTATTTAATCTGAAAGAATAATTAACTGCAGAAACAATTCCATTTGACATTCTTTAAGTGCCTGAAAGTTAGAATGTTAAAACCATCAGATCTTCATATATATGAAATTCCATTGATCTGCCTCTGTATTTGAGATTGATACAGCATTCTAATGTATGCTTAATATCACAAACAATTTTTGAAGAAGTTTCAGGTTGTCATTGCTATTCCGTAAAATATTATTGGAGTCATTTCTCCTGCACAAGTCCTGACAATTCTCTTCCCTTGTTTTATAAAGGTAAATTGATAATTTGGTCGGTAGAATTCGCGCGGGGGCCTTCAATTCATTATACCAAATGAATCTGTTACATTTCGTTATGTTTTACGAGCGTGCTAACACCAATATGTTCGAATGTCCTATTATCCAATATATATTTTACAACATCAGATTACACAAAGAGATGTACAAAATGTTGTATAAAATAAGCCTTTGTGTGTTTCACGAATTTAACAAAGCTATATAGTAAAATTCATATACGGAATGGGTTGCATATTTGAGCATCGTTACTGAGTTTTGTATAAAATACATTCTCAACTTTAGTAGCCCCCAAAGTGCACCATGTTGAACATTAAGTTTGATGAATGATGACGACAATTATTGTCCAATGTGGTATTCGAATCTGGTTCTACAATTCCAAAGTTGTGGTTTTATCATAAGATGATAACTTTGGCTAGAAATTTGCAACAAACTTCTGATCTGGAAGCCATATGATGATGATGATGATGATGATGATGATGATGATGATGATCACATGATCATCAGCACCACATAAACCCTTAATGGAACACTACTGGATTACGGGATCTGACAGCAACTCTCCCGTGGGAACCAACTATCTGCTAATCAGCTGAGGCGTAACATTCAAGTTCGAACCTCTGGAGCCTGTTGCTTTAAGCAATTTAATCCGTTCTCACTGGGTCTTACATGGAATACTTTCTGGAACCTCAATGCCTTCTTTTGACTTCCATCGTTAAATGTATCTACACAGAAATAATATGGCTACTTCAACTTGTAAATAATATTCTTGCACAGCAAAACAAGCACTGTATCGAAATCTCTTCAGATTTATGGAATAAGAACTTCGTTTTAAAAAATAAAGTAGCACATAAACATTTCTCGTTAAAATAAAATGAAAGTATGGGTTACTTCGAATAAAGTTGTAAAATTGTTGGAAGCAGCGCAAATTTATTTCTGTCTATTTTTGCGTAACCTAAGAGTCTATAGAGAGAATAAGCAACCAAGAAATTAACAAACAGGAGAAAAATGCTATATATCCAGCCTGTAATGAAAAGTACTAAATATTTAGAAAGACTGAGAAATAAAAGATATGCAGAAATAACCATACGGAAAGGAATTTCGATACAAAATTAATAGCAAGGAAAATGTGATAATTATTCACCTTCCAGCATGTTTAAACCATTTCATTTTTCAACACAAAACATCGAATATGAGAATATTTATGCTCCTTTGTTCTCTGCATCAACCGATAATAAATATACCAGGTCATCCAGTTATCTGATGACCGATGTGGAGGCGGAGGACTGCATCAGTCGATAAGCCATTGGTCAAGGCAACATGAGTTCGGGGGTGGGTTGGGTTTTACCGAACTGCTACGTTGTTCTGAGTCTCGCGCCATTCAATGTCGTTTGAACAGTGAAAGAAACAATATCCCAAAATTCTGTCAGTGGAAAATACTAGGTTTAATACTATTTTACTTACTTCACAATGAGTTTTTCCGTAGCGAGTCCGGGCGTGCCTGAATATGAGTCCACGGAGGGTCAACCGTTTCAAAACTATCTTATTTTTGTTTCAGTTACAGTTCAGGCTACTCTATTATTACCACGTACTCCGGTGACAGGATTTTTGTTTTGTTTTTTACCACCGATTTGAAGCAAAAGAATGTGCAAAAATCGATCCTATTCTCCGAATTCTTTATCCGCAATAACTTTATAAGGCAAAGAATGACAAAGTACTCCCTATCTCAATTGTTATTTGTTGTTTATTTTTTCCTGATCGTGTCCAGAACGCGACCTCTGACTGGAATTTTTTAAGAATAATCACATATAAGAATCCCTTAGGCTTAAACAAACTAGGAAGCAAATTATATTATTGTTTGCTTTGGGGTTTGCGCTCCATTACAAATAAAAACAATAGCGTGTTCCACTTTAAACTTGTTCATATTTTTCTAGGGCAAAATATACACATTTGAATTCATGTATATTAAAATAATACAGGCCCAGCATACGCTTGTAAAGGTTGACATTTTACTTGAGCATTGGGTTAATTCTGGGCGTACTGAAATCGAATAAGAAGGCATAATGCGCCTATTGGAGCTTTATAAATATAATAATTGTAATTCTTTCCTATCCATGTGATAACTACACTGTTTCACACTAAAATCTTCAGATTAAATTTTAAATAGTTTATATTCTTAATCATGGTCCTATATCCAAATTTTTATTCCTCTAAATACCTATATTTTTGTATTTTCCATGTTTTACTTTATCACCATTATAAATAAGTTTGAGATGAATTTAATAATAATAATAATAATAATAATAATAATAATAATAAATATTTATCTTCTGAAGCCTAAGTCGGCTAACTTGAATCGCTGCGACTACCTTTATAATATTTCTTCATTTCCATATATTCTGTTTCGAATATAATCTTCTCCTCCTGCGGATTGGGAAATAATACAATTCCGGCGTTTTACACATTATCCCTTAAACACTGCCTCCTGCGTCTTATCGATTTCGGCTGAATGGGCTGCTATGTACCTCTCGGCGTGTTCTTCGTGTTGCACTGTGCACGCCATCCGTGCACAAATACTGGCCGATGAAAGTATACCTTTTTTAGTTTTGTTTGTTGGCATGGAAGAGAGATATAATGCTTATTCTGTGATATTATTAGTGTAAAAATCGTAATTATGTACATTTCAATGAAACAAAGAGCAGTATAAAATTCCTCCTTATTGAACACAATAAGTAAATGCAAATAACTTTACATTAATGTTAAACGACAAACAACATTGAATTATTATTTTACTTTCTTATAGAACGGTAAGGAGAAGGCGGCGAGTTACTTGAGAGCACCTGCATTTCCCATCGACTGTAAAATGCAGGTTTCCCTAGTTAGAATGAGAGGACTCCCGGTATAGTGTAATAAATGTAAAAGTAATATCTGATACCATTTTCAATACAGTCATTTATTTTTCAAATTTATTGTGCATACAATTTTATAGAAATGAGTACTACAAAATTTTTATGCTAACTATCATGAAATAAAGAGAAAAGCTACAACTGTTCTTATAAAACGGTTTGCTGCCGTGAAAAACAAAACGAAAGTTCGTCCCATAACATCGTTTTTACAATGAAAATAAAATCAATACTGTGAGCATATTTGTATTTTTATTTCCTTGCATTGATGTTTTATTTCTGAGCTATGTTATTTAAGTTAAATGGTCTATAAAAGAATCACAAAAGAAGTATTCTTAACCAGACAGCAATTATTGGCATACAAAATTAAAGTAGCTAACACAATTAGAAACCATGATCTCAGAAAGAAAAAAATATAAAGAAATAAAGGCATGGAAATCTTAAAACTGATATGTACATCATTTTCAATTTTCTTTGATAATTTCTTAGATTAAATTCGAAATCATGGAGAAATTAGTAGAACATTTCTGCTTGAAAAGAGCACAATAATATATATATATACTGCCTTTTGTTATCTTAATATATAAATACGTACTGCCTTTTCTTACACGTTCTGACGACAAAGATATTAGTTGTGAAGCGCACATGACATTCTGCATGAGATCTCGCGTCTGGCTTCCTGATAGCTATTAAGGGAATGAGAGAAGGTTTACTAAGGAGAGCTAGTCAACTATAGGCAGAGATTGCGTTACAATTGATAACCATTTCTAACATATAGATCCCACGCAGGCTCGAATGGTTAACAGCTCTTTTTAACGTGCCATTCTCTCACAACTGTAGCAGCACTGAGGTGTTGAAAAAAATTGTCTGTCGCCTTCCTTTACCGACTCTAACAGAGGGCAAGGTGCAAGCTGGGCTCTGCTACCAGGCAAGGATGAGGAGCAGGTAGGCAAATTCATATGGAGGGTGAGACAGTTCAGCCCTGAAAAGGCTAAAAACCGGGGGAGCAGAGGCGGGAGGAACAAAACTGAATTTTATATATATACAGATGAATTTGTAATACATCTTAAGCTTTCAGGCCGGTGTTCATAATGTTAAGTTAAATTAAAAACTTCCTGTCTGTTATGTCATGGTCTTTGTTTTAAAAACTAAAACAGAGCTTTCGCCGGCTGTCTGCGACAGCATCACCAGTGTAATGAGAAGCATATGGTGTCGTACTTAGCCAGACGGTAAGGACAGATGGAGGAGAAAAGTGAAGGGGCAGCTGTTTGTTATGAAGGGCAGGTTTTCGTATGGTTCTAAGGCGAAAACCACTATCTCTATTTATATTGTGAGGAGCTGTTGTATTTCAGCACTTTCCCTTCTGGCCGGCGAAAGCTCTGTTTTAGTTTTTAAAACCACGTCACAACAGCCCGGAAGTTTTAAAAATTAACAGATGATATTGCGTTTACTTATTCCACTGACAAGGGGGTTCCATATTCTGGGTGTGTATATGAATATGTTATTATTATTATTGTTATTATTATTAATTTTGTTGTTGTTTAAAGGGCGCAAAACAGCTAAGGTCATTGCGCCCAAACACACTAAAAACTGAACCAAGTAAAAAAAATAATAATGTATTTACACTATTGCATATTGGGCAATAAAAATAAAAACCCCATAGCAAATAGCAAGGGTAACATGGATAACAATAAACAAAAGACTGTTACTAAAACACAACAGCAAGAGCTGAAAATACAGCCGTCTTAAATGGTCTAAAAATGCCAAAACAAATATGACACAAAAACTCATCACAAACACGAATAAAACGGAGCACTCGCTCAACAGTAACCACGTCGTCTGCAAGTACTTCCTCAATAGAGGAGGACAAACCTAGGGAAAGTCTAAAAGCCGCAAAGAGGGCATTCAATTAAAGTGCGACTCACTGTAAAAGGGTGGTCACAGTTAGGACAGGCTCGAGCTGGTTCACCTTTAAAAAGGTGACGGTGACTAAAATGGCAATGTCCAATTCTTAAACGTGCTAAAATTACTTCTTCGCGACGTAATGACTCAAGATTTGATGAAATGATTAATTGGAAACTGTTTTCTTCGAGGGAAGAAGCGTAGATATAAGTTTTATGTTCTTTCCCGGCATTTACTTCAGATGAGTTCTGAGGAAAACCTAGGAACACCTCAATCAGGTAGGACGGTCCTGGTGGGTTCGAACCACAGACACTCATGAGTCTATGTCCGACTTAATCAGAAGTGAAACGAAGCTCCCTATAAAGCCTTTTACGGCAACCCAATATTGATAACCTCAGAGCGAGAGACCAGGGTGTTAAACAACCTCCGGAGGAAACGCTGCAGGATAATTTCCGTTGGATGTGCCACCGAGATGCTTCATTATTACGTCATGAGAAATTTCATGTTGATGGCTTTATAGTGAGGGTGATTAATTTTGGACTCAGTAGGTAATTAACAAATGGGTGTATTTTGTAAACTTAGGAAAAGCAAATAATAATCTCTTCATATAGATCGTTTACAAATAATTAGAATGATGCGTATGGTATCCCCGATGTATCCAAAAGTTTTAATTCATTCCATCTATACTTTCAGGGGGTGTATGTGTACAGGGTGTCCCATTTGCCTTCCTCATCCATAATTACTTTTTTCTAATGTGTCAAATGAAAATTAGTTTTTAACAACATAAATTTACATATAGGGCATTTCAAAAACTGTAATAAAAATTTAGGGAAAATAAGTACAAGTAAAGAGGGAGATAAAAGTTCCGGTAAACATGGGTTCCGCAAGTTAATCTTTATGATATTTATTTTGTTAATTGGGGCGGCCATTGAACTAAGCGCATGGATACGGCCTATGTTAGGGCTAATACCAAAAAAACCTGTTAGTTTTATTCTATTTATCAATAAAGAGACAGTAAAATTCACAACTTCAACAACACAGAAACACAAATGAGCGTACATGAGAGAAATTTTTGTTTGAACAACGGAGAAGTTTGTGCTAATATACTTTTTTTTTTATTCGTTTTATAGGATACTCTTTAAAATCTCAGGTCATCAGTGTCCCATTAAATTCCGGGCGTGAAACGGCTGACAAATTTTTTTCAGAGGCCTCTTCTTTCAGGCTTGAAGTTCTTTATCGTGCCGTAAATGTACGACACAGGACCCACGGCTTTACTTCCCTTCCGAAGGAAGCCACACTTAGGATTTTTACCCCGGAAAAAAATCCATCGATCCTGGCCGGGTTTAGAAGGCAAGTATGGTTACCACTACACCACCAGGACCGACACTAATTTACTGGTTTCAGCAGGTTGCTCAAATACAATTCTGCAGTCCTCTCCGCAAATACGCTCGAGCAATCAAGGGGCATTCTTATATGTTGGAGGGCATCTACAATTCCATGTTGCAATTCTTCACATGTAGTGATGTCAGCTGTAAAAACTTATGATTTTTGCGTAACCCCATATACAAAAAACAAAAGGGTTTAAATCCGGTGATCTGTGGCAGGCCAAGGTAAAGGTCCTCCTCTATCTAAGCACCGTTTACCATGACGATTGTTTAGCTATCGTCTCACACGTAGAAAGAAGCGTGCTGGTGCATAAACCACACCTGCTGGCGTTTTTGCAATGGAAGATATTCCAATATATTTGGAAGATTATTCCGCAAAAAGCGCAAGTATTGCTCTCCGGTTAGGTCGTTTGGGAGAAAACAAAGTTCAGATAGACGATTGCCGAGTATTCCTGCCCAGACATTAAAGTGAAACGTTACTGGTGTCTTGCCTCTTGCTTTGTACCAGAATTGACATGGCCCATACGTGACAATATGGAAATTTAAAAGATCATCGCAGGTAGCGCCAGCTTCATCAATAAACAAAACTTTAATTAAAAATTGAGGATCTAGGGCACTTTGTTGTTCTATCTGCAGGTAGAAGTCGCTCTGGGAAGAAAGTCTGTGTTTTTAAGACCTTGTACGCGCTGGATAAGGTCCCGATGTAAGATTAAATACATAATGGTTACTGTTATTTGCTCACTTGCAATACTTGTCAACGTCTAGATATTTCTTAGCATATCAATATTGGGATTTTGAATCGCAAAGCGGATTCAGAGTTTCAACTCATCATTAATGTATAGTTTGTAAGAGTCCAAAATTGTTGTGACCTTGATGTATAGTTAGATTGTGAAGTGAGAATTCAAGTGTTGTGTTTGAACATTTCCAAACCACCCCTCCCCCCCCCAAAAAAACCACCTTTACACGAAAGGGAAACCCAAGAGCGCGGGTTCAAGCCCAGCCAGGATCGATGGATTTTTTCGGGGCGTAAAAATCCTAGGTATGGCTTCCTTCGGAAGGGAAATAAAGCCATGGGTCCCGTGTCGTGCATTTACGTCACGAAAAAGAACCTGAAGCCTGAAAGAAGAGGCCTCTGAGCAAAATTTGTCGGCCGTTTCAAGCCCTGAATTGAATGGGACGCTGATGATCTGAGATGCTAGAGAGCCTCCATAAATAAACCAAATAAATAAGCAAACGAAAGGGATTTAATGAAGTCATATACAAATGGAGGCAAAAGAAAGGCAAAAAGTCTACAATCTTTGCGTAAATTAGCGAAATTAAGTAGGGAAATTTTATAACGCTTCATTTAATAATTACAGTTGGTAGTAAATACGAGTCAATGGTCCATACATCAACAGAGAAACATGAAAGTTAAGATGTGGAAGGCAGTACGCTCTTCACATTGCAAATGTTGGCACCGCTGTAAATTCCAATTATCATATTGGTATTCGAAGCCACATGCTATCGCCGAATTGCTGAAAAATGCTGATTGCAAAATATTATTTGATTATTATCTGAATATTCATACAACAGCATACTCTACTGGGGAATATGCATGTAATTTTCAATAACCACATACTCATTACCCCTAGGTATATTATTTTCGCCAATTCATTTATTGTAAACGGATGACGAAAATGCATATATGCATATATGCACTGACGCAGCGAGAGGACAAAGAGAGAATAAGGAAAATAATAGGAGTGAATAATCATAGATAGCAACAGAATACGGTACCTAGCCAACAGCAGATATTGTACACTACAGGATAAGCAAGAGAAAGTGAAAAAGAAGAAATGGTTTTAGCGATTCGAATGTATGTTGACTGAAAAAAACGCGAAATATTCAGAAATGTCAATGTTTCCTGTTGTAAAAAACAAGTGTTTCGAAAATTCTAAAAAAATGACACGGTATCTTGAATATTTCAAACAGCGAGCAATGGAATACACCAATTTAGTTGTTCTGCACCTCACGTTAGCTATATACTAACATTGATGAAAATCCTTTTCTAACTTTCGATCTCCGTAAAGAAAAGGGAGAAATATTCATGCATTTCTGTTAATACGTAATATGTCCCATTTATTTCAAATAACCCCTTTTGACTGTTCTTATGGGTATTCCGTTAATGTACTCTACCTTTCATTCCACATTTCGAAGCAGCAAGGATTAAATGTTTTATTATATAAAATCAATTTGTAATTTGTAAAAGCATGAGAAAATTTCTTTTTCAAAATTATAACTTAGACATATGTTAAACTTCAAACTTTTCCTTGCTTCAATATATACAATACATGCTTAAGCGACCTTGCACTGGATTTGCTTTGTTCCACTCCTTCGAGGGCCAGAGAAAAGAGCCCCAGGAGCCGCCTGATGTAAGATACAACAGAGAACATCATTAAATAATTGCCACTATAAATAAATTATTAAGGAAAAGGGTAGAAATGCATTATATGTTGCATAAATAAAAGCATGACCACTTTAGCTTTCCTATATCAATCAGTACTTGGATCGTGCAACAGATATATGAGATTTTAGATCAGAAATGTTACGTTTAAATGGTTATAATAAAATATTAAACTATAACTATAAATAAAATTTAGTATCTATTTTGCGAGCGATAAAATGAAAAAGTGTATTTTAAAAGAGATCAACTAATAGCTTGAGAAGGTAATTAAACATATATATCTTGGATTAAACTCCGTGATCTTCGTTTTAAAGAAAACGTCTTTGTCACTTCCAGTCACTAAACTTTTTGGTAGTTACTCAGTTGTAAATATATGTTCATACACCTAAATCATTTTTTCATTCATTTCGATTATTTATTACATCTTTAAATGTTTAAGCTTTCCCTAACTGAACTGGTCACACGAGTTAATAGGAATTAACTATTAGGCACAAAATTTCATTTCCGATTTTAATCAGAATTCAAGTATTAGTTACTTAACAAAAACATTGTATTAGTGTTGCTATATTTTTCATTCCTTCTTCTTTTTCCCCTAATCCCAAAAGATAAGTAACAGCAATCGATTGTATTTTTGTTTGGTTTAGATATTTTGCGAAATACTGCAATGGCGAAATAAAACCGCTTGTGATGGAAGCATCTTTCAGCATGTTTCTTCTCTAAGCCTTCTCTTTTACTATTTCTTTCTTTCACCACTCCAACCGCCTGCCCTCGCAAGGACTGCGATTCAAAACCAATGGGGGGATACCAGAGAAAGTTTTAAAGTGTGATATTTCTGTCCTTTTCAGAAAGCTTACATTTAAACACTTGGGAGATTTTCTACGACACAAGTACTTCGGCAACTCTAGCGGTTACGGAGAAGATTCCTTATACAGGCCATAAGTTATCGGCTACTCCAGATGCCCTCCAACGTGTTTTAGGGGTAATATACTGTGATGAAGGGATACAGATGTTCGTAAAGTTTTCTGAAGGAGACCCCTTGTGGCTAAAACCGGAGATCAAATGTTTAAAAGATAGAATGTACAAAGTATTTCTTGCCTCTTGAATTAAATGCGCACGTGCTTTCTAATGACGTAGAAGTATTTACGATTTCGGAGGGGAAAAAAAAACGTTGATATTTTAGCTTACTAACTTCATTTATAATTAAAGATGCTTCGTTTAAACTCCTAAAATTAGAAAATTCTGAAAACTACTTTCTGTCTCTTCCCATTTAACCTAGAGAAGACCTAGTGACTGTTTTAGACTAAACGGCGTATATTCTACAGAGTTCGTACGTGGAAAAATATTAAGGGCTTGGAAAGAAAAAAAAAACAATGAATTTATGACTTATTTGCATTATGTGATTCATTTTTATTGTGTTATATACGCTATAAATTATCTTTTTAATATAAAAATAGGAATATCTACAGAACTCCTTGTTTTGACATTAATCGTTTCAAAATTACATAGCCCTCGAACCAATTGAGTTAGAAGGTTCTGATTTTTATCATTGACTAGGCTTGATATTGGCTATTCTGACCTAGTCTGGACAGATCCTGACTATGGCGAAGGTATTCATTAGAACCATGAGTACAGATTTTAACAACTTTTCCTTCTTTGACAATATTTTCATAACTGCGTTTTTCCACGTTACTATTTCTCTTCCCTCTAGAGAAACAAGCTACTGCACCAACTACTTTTAAATTTTCAGTGATGTTTCTAGACATAACAATAAAGCTACGGAAATACAGTTATTAATAAAAATAACTATAATCTAAGAAGTATTGAAGTTTTTTATATTTTTTTACAAAAAAGGTACAAAAATGTATTTTCTGTTAAATGTTATTAACTCTATTTCAGTACATATAAAAGGTCAAAAGAATCTGTTAAAATTTCAAAGTTGTAGCTTTAATCGTTCTGAAACAGTAGGAACATACACTTAGCTAATTTAACATTGGTAAGATATGGACTTCTTATTTCTTATATTTATTTATAATTTGATATAAAATTTGTTATTTATATTTTACTATATAATAACCAAATAAAATATTTATTCATGTACATATAAAGAGAATTTCAAAAATGTGCACAATTTAAAATAAAAATCAGTTATCCATTTTATTAAAATAGAACTGTCAACTTAAAAACGAATAACACACATTATGTATTGCATTTCTTAATCAAAGTATTGCCTAACTATTAAATAATCTTCCAACAACTTCACCAAATATGTCACTAATTAATTTAAATTTAAAGAGCACTCGCTCACTTCCTACAGGCAACTGTTTTAATAACATGACATTCTCAATCAAGTACTAACTACCAAATTAAATAATTAAAAGATAACTATCGTTATAAACCAGGATATTCATTTACATATCTGAACTACTAATCGGTATCCTATCCATAAACACATTTACAAAGTTTTGCAGAAAATTATCAACTTTGGAACAGATGACGTTTTAACAATAGCTTTGAATGATAAAAAAAACATTGTTTCAAACATTGGTAACAATTTTACCATCTAGTATAAAATTTTGTACAGGTAATACACACTAAAGGCCAAGGCAACATCAAATCCCTAGTTAAACCATTCAAAACTGTCAAATTTTACTTCGCTGTCCCGTTAAAATATCATTCAACGTGTCCAATTATTTCTTGCTGCTAATTAGGCGCGTTTGCCCTTCAATAGGTAGATTTTAATTGTTAGTAAGTCACAGATTTCATAAAATATAAGATACTAACGGTAAAGTTTCAGAACTGTGAAAATGATGTTTCTATCCATATTTTTGTTTTATTTCAATAAGTTAAATTATCCATTTTCTGAAACTAATGAAATTTAATTTGCGTGCTTATTCTCTACAAATTCAACAAAATATATTGATTTTATTTACTTTGACACACTTTCAGTAATGAGTTCATTTGCTGACGAGGAAGCAAATTTCGAGGCATATGATCAAAGTTCGAATTTCTCTTATCCCTTAGCCCCAAGCTGCAGGAGTTAAATTCTCTGGTATACAAACTTGAGGAGTAGTTAGCAGTCAGGAGGTGAAGTTTACGCATGTATACTCTGGAGGTAAAATAGGAAGAGATAAGTAAAACACAGACATCCTCTCGAGAAGATGTTTGTTTAGAGGAAAGAGCGAGCAACTATTCAAACTTCTATTCTTGTCTGTAGAAGGACTTTATTTTAGTCTCTGGAAGAACTTGATTCAAGCTCAGAACTAAATAGCTGCAGTCAGAGCTCACACACTAAAAGCACAGCAGTTGTGCAAGAGTGGCATTGCTCAGAGCAAAGCTAGATGTCGGTGACATATTCTGATTTGTTCTTGCATCAGTCGAGTTCTAAACATGTTCTTATTCAGTCGGTTATAGTCACAAGGAAATGAAAGTTATTGTCGATAATGGTATTGATAATGGTATTCTCACTTAAAGAGGTCAACCAATTCCATATAAAATGTAGATCAATGCTCAATCGTCATTTTTGGTTATCGAAGTATTTAGGAACCTGCCATAAAATTAAGCAGTACTTTTTGAGAAAATTCTGTAATCCAATGTTTCCTTAGCCTCCTCCGCTTTAAGTTTCTTTATCGTTTATATTTGTCTCACCGAAACTAGTCGGTCCTGGTGGTGTAGTGGTTACCATACTTGCCTCCTAAACCCAAGAGCGCGGGTTCGAACCCGGCCAGGACCCATGGATTTTTTCGGGGCGTAAAAATCGTAAGTATGGCTTCCTTCGGAAGGGAAGTAAAGCCGTGGGTCCCGTGTCGTACATTTGCGGCACGAAAAAGAACCTCAAGCCTGAAAGAGAGGCCTCTGAGCAAAATTTGTCGGCCCTGAGTTGAATGGGACGCTGATGACCTGAGAGGTTAAAGAGCGTC
Organism: Metallyticus violacea; assembly: GCA_030762175.1. Lineage (NCBI taxonomy): Eukaryota > Metazoa > Arthropoda > Insecta > Mantodea > Metallyticidae > Metallyticus > Metallyticus violacea. The sequence goes on along the minus strand of CM060838.1, from coordinate 14,831,413 downwards.
CGTAAATAAATCAATCAATATCACCGAAACTAGTCCACTTATGTAAAAACTGTGGAATTCCAATATGAATAGGAGTAACTAAAGGATTTGCAGGGGTGAAGTTATCTGGATCTCTTGTTAGAGGCATAAGATAGACCACCTATCTATATCTTCAAAATCACCTACATTATGAATAACTATCCCAGGTTAATGTTGTTAAAATGATAATGAATAGTATTATTTTATTAGAATATAAAACTATTTCATTTATTTTAGACCAGCTGCTCATCTATTGAGTTGCGTTAAATATGTGAATCTTATTTAAAAAATGGTTATAGAATGCAGTATATACACCAAGCCACCATGCTTTGATAACACATCACGACACCAAGAAAATATTAAAGTGCTGTTCTATGATATTTTACCGGATCTATAAAAGTATGACCTTAGAATTAGGACCTAATGTATGATACTTGAAATGCAATAAGCAAGAAACGCCGAACAACTGTTTTTTAATGGTGTTTAACGTCCATCTTAATTACTGAGGCATCACAGGCGGTGGACACTGATGACACATGAGATGAAATGATAAACTGGGAAAGGATTTATTTTACAGGAAGACGAAGAAGCCTTTCAGACCTAAATTTTGGGACACCCCCGGCATTTCCCATTTAGGAAAACCTGGAAAAACCTCAGTCAGGGAGGACGGTCTTGTTGGGAATCGAACCCCGGACCTCCCGCTCACGAGTCCACGCCTTAACGACCTCGACTACTCTTGGCGGTAACTTCTTACCGCCAACAAGTTGGTTCTGGCGAGTTCTCAGCCAAATGATAATTTCAAACAAAGTCTATTAACGAACTAGAATTTGTTTAGTTCTTCTTTAGTCCCACTTTTTTTTAGCTTCTTGATTACAATTATTGTTTATGTGTTATAAAACAGTGTGTAAAACTGTATAAACAAACTAGGTTATCATTTTCTACAAAATGGATAAAACTGAAATGCGAGCTGTAATAAAGTAATTCGATTTGAAGGTTTAACCCCGACAGAAATACAAAAGGAGTTACGTTCCACATAAAAGGATTCTTCGCCTTCGTTTTCGATACTTAAAAAGTGGGCTGCTGTATTTAAACGTGGTCGTGCATTCATTCAAGATGAGCGCTCAGGGTGTCCCTAAACTGCTACAACCAACGAGATTGTGACAAAAATTCACAAAGCCGTACTCAATAATCGCCCATTGAAGGTGCGCGAGTTGGCTGCCATTGTAAAGATATGGATAGGCTATGTCCATTGCATTTTACACAAGTTTTGTGTATCAAAAAGCTTTCCCCTCGTTTGTTAACAATGGACCAAAATCGTAGAACATTTTGCAAAAGTGTTTAGACTTGTTTAAATGCAATTTCCTTGAGTTTCTATGACGTTTCATAACAGCAGATGAAACATGGATTCATCACCACACGCCAGAGACGAAGGAGCAGTCCAAACAGTGGGTGACAACAGGTGAAAGTGCACCAAAGAAAGCAAAAACGTTCTCCTGAAGGAAAAATCATGGCTATGGTTTTCTGTGATTCTCATGATGTGCTCATAGACTACCTCCAGAAGGGCCGAACCATCAACGGAGAGTATTATGCTTCACTATTAGAACAATTGAAGGATGCTAACGTCCACACCTTGCGAAAAAGAAAGTTCCCTTTCATCACGATAATGCGCCTTCACATGCGTCTGGGATTGTTGCTGCAAAACTACGTGATTTTCGCTTCTAAGTGCTTCCACATCCGCCATATTTACCGATTTTGGCTCCCAGTGATTACATTTTATTCCAAAACTTGAAGAAATGGGTGGATGGACGAAAATTTACATCAAATGATGACATTGAAGCCGAAACAGACGCGTATTTTTCACAGCTAGACAAAAAAGTTGGAAAATCGTTGGACTAAATGTATTGATTTACACAGTAACTGTGCTAAAAAAATATTATCTTAAACATTGCGTTTTCTGGTCAGGCCGAGAACTTTTAGAATGTCCCTAGTACTCTGCAACATATGCGCTGTACTTAGGGCAAGATATTTTTGTTCATAGTTTAGTATTACGAGTATATTAACAAAAATGTACAGGGCCTAAATAGTAGTTCATAAAATTAGCTCATCAGCACTAAAATGTTAAATGTAAATTCTGGCAACTTTAGCAGAAATACTTTAAAAAATGCACAGTCTAGGAAAAATGAAACATCTTTCTTTTAATTCGTTCATTCATTCGTTTTTATGTTTCCTTATTGATTTGTGTTGCAAATAAAATTTGTGATTTGCACAAGTTAATAAGACTATATTTGATTTGTGTAATTAAAAGAGGGATACAAGAGCGTCTTTCTATTTCCATTCCTTTTGGATCTTATTTTCAATGGGCATTTATTTGTACAATCGGTGATGCTATCTAAATCAGATATTTTAAAATTAAATTTAGTAAAACAATGCAATCTTTTATGTAAAATGTCATACTACGAGATAATAATTAGTCATAATTTATTGATTTTATTGGCTCTTCCAGTGGAATATTTATCCAGTTTTAAAATATTGCAAAAAATGAATTCATTTGTTCCTTTTTATGGCAATAAAGTCAGTGAACTCAAACAGTTAAGGTTCAATATTGCACCATGTAGGATTTTATTTATTGAAAAAACGAAACTATCTCAGTAAATGTTAGTCATTTTAAGAAAATTGTTTAAAATACTCTAATAATGTAATTTATAATTAATATGAATTAATATATTAGGTTTACTTCCAGTCTAGATTTACGCATACCGCCACGGGTGGCCGAGATCATTACGGCGCGGACTCGTGAGCGGGAGGTCTGGGATTTGAATCCCGCCGGGACCGTCCTCCCTGACTGAGGCTTTTTCCAGATATTCCTCGGTCCTCATAAATGGCAAATGCCGGGAGGTACCCTAAACTTAGTCCTGGAACGTTTCCTTCCTTAAAAAAAACCTTTCCCAATATATCATTTCATGTATCACCAGTGTTCACCGCCTGTGGTGCCTCAGTAGTAAAAACGGACGTTAAACACTATTCCAAAAAAAAGTTACGCATATATGTTTATAATCATAAGAAACGGAATCTAAAAGAAAGAGTAAAATTGGGTACGATTAGATGCAGAAGTACAAGGAAAGATTTTAAAAACTAAAATGTAGAACAATACATGAACTATGTATAAATAATTTTGCGTAAAACAGAACATTCAAAAGCATAAAGAGAGACATTTAAGTATATTATGTAAGTGCAGGGGAAAAGATAGTAGAGCAGTGACTGGTTTTATTTGGAGTTTTAAGAAATAAATTGCTTATTTGAGAAACGCTCTCAACGTGGATATTTGTTTTGAATTTTCTCAATAAATATAAAACCCGTGCTGACTACCATAACGTCAGAAAATCCCATCAGCCTTTTGGTCATGGTATGGTCTTTCACTCGCGTGCTGAAATTCGTATATCGAATTCTGAACCGACCGACCGACCGATGCGAAAACTTCTTTCTTTATGGACCATTACAATAACGGCGAGAAATAACCGATGCTGTTACAGTCGGACGAACAAAATGCCAAAAGTGCGCGGGGAACGATAAAAGAGGCAGTTTAATGTTCTAGCATAACGATTCTCCATTTCGTTACATTCCCATCATTTCCTGTCGTTCGCAACCAGTTTCATGTTTCCAGAACCGTTACCCAATTACTGTAATCATCCACTGAACATACAGTTTACCCAGTAAACGAGCTGCTCGGACTTGGACGTCATAACAAGAATGTAAATGTAGGCAAATGATCCGTTGGTTAACAACAGAAATTCTGTAACTTATTTAAAACGCTCAGAGCCCCTAATTGAATGTGAAATACACTTTCGGCCTTACTAATCGCAGCAATGATACTGGCCTTGCATAAGACTGGATGGATGTAATTATGTGGGTTATGCAACAACAAAAGAGATGAACTAGTAACGTGTTAAAGGTACACTCTGCTGTCAAACAGGTGGTTCTGAGAGAGACAAAAGTGTCAGACAGCAGTTTTTCACTCTCACACAAACCTTTGTTTATTTCCGTAATTTCACAAGAATTAGTTCCCCAGAAGTGTTTTTACTTATGCATACAGTTAGTATCTAGTAGAATATAACCTGAGTTTGCACCACCATGGGTGGCCGAGGTCGTTAAGGCGCGGACTTGTGAGCGGGAGGTTTGGGGTTCGAATCCCGCCAGGATTGTCCTCCCTGACTGAGGGTTTTTTTTTTCTTCCCAGGTTTTCCTGAGTCCTCATAACTGGCAAATTCCGGGGAGTAACCCTAAACTTAGGCCTGGAACGTTTCCTTCCTTAAAATATCCTTTCCCAATATATCATTTCATCTCATGTATCATCAGTGTTCATCGCCTGTGGTGCCTCAGTAGTAAAAACGGGCGTTAAGCATTACCCAAAACAAAATTCAAAGAAATTCTCTACAGCATATGCAAACAAACCCTTGTGGCTAAAATTATGTAACCAGTACTAAAAAGTTCTGCAATAATTGATTTAAAATGCCCATTATATAAAAAAATTCCCTATTAATATATGGTTTTGTGCAATATTATGTAACACACTAGTCTTACTTCATTTTATGAGCAATTGGATTTTAAATTTTTGAATTACAGTCCAATGTATAACCCCAAAATTACTATCAGATCTTTTTTGCTAGTTTCACTAGCCGTTATAGATCTTTAGAGCAATAAATCGAATTCTTCAAGATTATGGTATCACAGGATAGTGGTGCTGTACCATGTTTATTATAACTGAAATATTTATTTATGTATTCTAAGTTTATTATGTTTGAAATACTCGTTCTTTAAAAGAAATAACTGGATATTTTTCTTGAGCATATCGACAGAAACGCGTAAATTCTGCCTGTAGCGGGTTAGAGGTACTATAAACGGATTGTGTAGTCGTAAAACATTACAGATAACTGTTGTCTTTTAGTATACTCTTTCAGAACTAAGTCCTGCAGCAAAGATGACTGAATTTGCGAAATAAATGTATCTCCAATACTTGAAAAGAGAAATTAAGATGAACTCCTGAAGTACCTTGGCGTTGTAAAGGTCGGGAACGAACTTCGCCTGCTAGTTCGCGGTACCGTTCGAGAGGACAGCACGAACTAAACCAAGATTATGAACAGGAATCCCCCCCCCCCAAAGACAAGGTAAAACCACTGGAAGTAATCCAACGATGACATAGAACCAAAATAAATCGCTCATAAGAAGAGCTTATACGAGGAATGCAGCCTTCTAAAAATTTATATTAAATTTCATGTTCAAATATCATAACAACATTAGACAAAAATAAATAATGTAAATAATAAATGCCTAGACACATCTGGTCACCTCGCAGTTAGTTATTTTCACAACCCATTGTTAACGAGAGATGAAGCTGATATTTCTGACATCCAAAGGCATAACCAACATACTCGTATTTGGATATGCTGGTGTCCTAAGTAAAACATAAAACTGTAAAGGCCTATTTATAAAGAAAAAGTTTATTTAACACTGACAAGATTTCCACTAATATTAACATGAATGCTACTGCCAGACGCTAATGTGAAAGATTGCAAACTAGAAGCTTTCTGTTCGCGTTAATGGCATTTCAAAACCTCACAGTATCCCCAATAATTTGATAATTTTCAAAACTGTTCTTATTACTTGATTTAAATGGTATATGTCGATTTTTTTTTGTTAAAAATCATTATTGGCGATTCTAGAGCTATTTTTCAATTCTGGGTTTCAGGTAACCCCCCTCGTAATAGCCCGATTTCCCTGATTTTCAGAAACTATTTGCCTAATTTTATTTAAATGGCATATACGGAGTTTCGTTGCGAAAAAAAAAATACAATAGATCAATTTTTAAATTTTGAGGTGCAAAAAAAAAAAACCTATCTTGCTAATAGTACAATTTCATTTATTTTCAAAAACTATTTTACGTATTTTATTTCAAATACATATATCAAGTGTTTTTTAAAAAAAATTAAAATTGCAGCCGCTAAAGCGATTTTTAAATTTCGTTTTAACCTCCCAACATTTTTAAGGTATACTCCCAATTATATTGGCCATAGTTTCAAAAAAACTACTTTTATCAATTCCTTTTTTTAACAAATTTACTGAGTTTCATTGAGATTAAGCAAAAACCGCGGCGATTTATCAATTATTATAAAATTTCGCTTTAGGTTAACCCCCACTCCTAAAGGCCCAATTTTGCTGGTTAACGAACTGATGGTCGTATTGATTGTTATAAGTCGATTTTCGTTGAGAAAAAAATCAAAATTGCAACAGCTAGAGCATTAACAGATATATACATATATGCACATGGATGGATGGATGGATGGATGGATGGATGGATGGATGGATGGATGGATGGATGGATGGATGGATGGATATGCATTTTGGATATTTTTTTAATTGTGGGTGTCTAGTAGATACGAGCGGTGCAGATTTGGATAGATTATAAAAAAAATCTTTCCTTGGATACATCCGCAATAGCTTACATTTTTTTAGAATTCGCTAAAAAAAATAATAAATTAGCTGAAAATAAGCAGATTTTTCACGGTGCCGACTTTAATAGCTTACTTACTTCCTTCGGAATTTGCTAAAAAGTAAACATGCAACTAATAACTAATTAATTAACCATCTCACTTCTCTCAGAAAATAAAATAATTAACGCCCCAAATTTACAAAATTTCAAAGAATTTGGGAATAATCCTTGCTGAAGAATATCGTCGCAGAATGATGGAACATACGTTTCCATCCAGCCAGGCGGCAGCTCGATTAGGACAAGCCCAAAGTTGAAATGTATTTACTTGTACCGAAGACGAGAACCGATTATTATGAACCAACAAGTACAAAGATAAGGCAAGTGAGTAGGAAAGCTGGGCGCTATGAAGCGGTAAAAGATGGAAGGAAGATCTCTAAGATTCCATAGAAAGACAAGGTTCCTATCGGAGCAAGAGCGCACACAAACTTAGCTAAGTGACAAATACTTTTATATACCACTAAAGTATGCCTTAAAATATATTTTTATTTTAGTGTTAATGAAAATAATCCTTTTAAGTGATGCAGAAAATGCATACACGCATATGTATCTGCTTTGACACGTCATTAATAAACATAAATAAAACAGTAAAGATCCTAGCTGCACATTTCACCATCCGCCAAACAGAAGAGACATTGATGATATTCGTAAAAATACGAGTTCGACTAAAAAAACGGCAATTTTGAAGAAAAAAATATATTTACAGAATAAATATCTTTGTTCACTGTGTGGAACGCCTTGCTAAAGTTAGCCCTTCAGAGAGTTGCTTATAATTGTTGTCGTGGTGTATTTATTCTGAACGAAACTCGTCCAGTTGTATTGGTTAGTGAGCTCAAGAGTTCTGAAGGCGCAGATAGCATTAAAATATTCGGACAAGAAGATGTCTTAATCTCAGGAAACCAACAGATAAAGGATTTCAGTAAGTGAAAGCCATGAGTAACGTGTTAATTGTGTAAGTTAGATTAGACAAAAACTATATCCAGGATTTTCTGTAAACCTTTATTCTTCTTTTGTCTATTCCTGTGACTTTAATGAATATACATTTCAGTACCTCTTACGTAAGAAAAAATGTATAAATTTTCCCTGTAGTAAATTTTAGTTGTTGCTGCTTATTGTTTCTATTTTACCCAGGATCTGAGTTGTATTATTATAAAGTGATAATTCGGTTTTTCAAAAGACACTATACTGTTGACTAATTTTGATCAAGCATTTCTTTCCTAAGGGGCTTTTTCGATATGTTGAAGGAAGCAGCCTCTATTTTAAGATGTCGTAAAAATGGGTTTTATGTTTCTAAGGTCTTGAGCTGTGCTGTTACGAAGGACTTTATCAGAAAGAAAAGAAAGTATCGGTCTTTAAGTCAATACTTTCTGTGAGCAACATCCCTCTCTGTTATCACGTCATGTACAGGATGGCAGTAAAGTTCCTATCCAATAATCCTTTGTCGAAAATGAAATTTTTGTGGTGTATAGATAAGAGTATTAAATACTTTTTGTCTTAATTCAACATAGTCGCCATTCATATTAAAGCACTGAGTCCAACGTTCGTCGGTCCTGGTGGTGTAGTGGTAACCATACGTGCCTTCTAAACCCAAGGTCGCGGGTTCGAACCCGGCCAGGATCGATGGATTTTTTTCCGGCGTAAAAATCGTAAGTATGGCTTCCTTCGGAAGGGAAGTAAAGCCGTGGGTCCCGTGTCGTACATTTACGGCACGATAAAGAATCTCAAGCCTGAAAAAAGAGGCCTCTGAGCAAAATTTGTCGGCCGTTTCACGCCCTAAATAGAATGGTACGCTGATGACCTGAGATGTTAAAGAGCGTTCTTAAATAAAAAATTAAAAAAGCCAACGTTCGATTACAGCCCGAATGACATCATTTGTAAGCATACCGCGTGCAATCGCTACACATGCTTCTTCAGGTAATTTTGGTTTTGCACACTCATGACTTAAAAAACCCCAAGCCCAAACGTCTAAGAACGGCAAAGCCGGTGAAAGTGATGGCCACATTCGAAGTGAACTTCTTTTTATCCATGTACTTAGAAATCGTCAGTTGAGGAATTATCTCACATCCAATGCAAAATGCGGCAATGCTTCTCTATTTGAAAAACAACAGTGTCCACATTGCCCTCCGACATTTCCAAATAAATAACTACTGCACCTCAGCATATGCAAAACCGCGCAATCGAGCGATAGTCCTTCGTTTCTCTATAAACAGCATTCATTTATTTGTTTGTTTGTTCTGGCAGAGATAAGGCCATTAGGTCTTCTGTTCAGCTCTGCTGATCTAATATTAATTACATGAAAGTATAGCGACAATATCACAACCACAGCATTGACAGTAAAGTAGACAACGTAAAAATAAAAAGGAAGTATAAATCCCCTACGCTGCACTTGAGGTTAGCCCTTGTACAAATTCTCAGCTTTTAAGTGCAAATGCCCGAGCGGCTAGCCAGACCCCAGCGACAGCGGAGAGAGCGGAACTTATCCACACGCACTTTACTTAGTAAATACAAATGGATAGGACGGGAGGGAATTATTAGGGGGTGAAATATTGTAATGTTAGGAAATGTGCTCTTATTCCAATTCGCAACTAATTTATATATATACACACACTAACCTAACCTGTCGACTAACCTCGGGCAAATCCTAGAAACCGGTGGACACAGTGGTTTAGCGAACAAATCATTGTAACTGTGGCACTGCCCTAATTCCAATTCGCAACTAATTCAGTGAGTAAATCATTGTACGTGTGGCAAATCTCCTTCAACCCCGGCAGAAAGAAAAAGCATGGGTTGGTAGTATTGGAACCCACAATCCTATCTTCACAAGCGTAGCATGATCCTTTAAGCGCCTGCGCTAATGCCCTGTTGATTGTGAAGCTTTATTATCTAGCCAATATCTGTGCCAGTGTGCCACGCTTCGGCTCTCTCCGCTATCGGTCACTTCTGACTAGCCGCTCGGGCATTTTGTACTTAGCAGCAGAGAATTTGTACAGGGGCTAACATCAAGTATCGGCTGCGCGAGGCTCCAGTGTGAGTTGAAATCTTGCGCAGGTAGCACACCGCCGAAACAACAGCCAGCCTCGCCGTTCGGCCGCACGCCTCGAAACCAACAACGTGAAGGATTGTTCTCCTGTATATACTTGAACACATACAGTGCCCGTGTAATATAAAAATGTCCGTTACATAATCAAAATATTGACCTGTAATATGCTAGCAACAACAATAATAAAACCTGAATTTTCCCCCAGAGACAGCATTTACACACAGGTTCTACTACAAACACTCACGTCCATTTTCGTTTGTCAGATAATGAAATATAACTTCGTTAATTTTAACAAGATTCTCTCACAACTCACACTGCCAAATTCTTTGAATACTATATGGGAGGTTTTGGTGATAGAATAATTTCTAGACAGTTATAACAACCAAGTTTCCTACATTTATATATGCAACTATACTTTGTTATATATAAGAACGGAAATTATAAAGTCGGAAGTGCAGCTTTTTCGTTTAATACAACATTTAAATAACAAGATGCCAGGAATGTGTTAATGCAGACGGAAATAGTTTCCAAAATCTCTTCAAACATTGCTTGGTGATCATAAATTATCACGAGTATGGTATTATTAATCAAAGATAAGTAGAATTGGAAATTTATGGATCGTAAATGCCACACCCGCGCATGCGCAAATTCTCTGATGGCCAAAAGAGATTACTTCCACAGTTGTGTGCGCGAGTGAGATACAAATGGGAAGCTACATATTAGTGCGTGTTCCTTTGATGCTGGTTATTGCGACATGACATCATCAGTATCAACCAGTGCTACCCTTTATAGTAACATATAGTTGATTGTTCATGTGGAACTCAGATTGTAGGAAGTAAATTGTCATGTAATGACAGGTTCTGGCCGTGCTCTTGCGTAGTTTAGGATTCATGAAACTGAAAGTATTTTTATCGTTAGTGTATTTTTTCTGCTGCACAAGGTAACGCTTTGGATATATTAATCACGAAAAGTTGATCATTTATAAATATATAGAAGAGAAGTTAGAAAGGGAGAGAAGAAGGTGGAAGAAAAATAGCGTAAGTTAGCAGAATGCAGGAAATGTAAAGATCTTATGTGTTTTCCATGCAAAGCAAGTAATTTGTCATAAAAATACTGATATCATTATGAATTACATCTTTAACACCTCCACAGTATTTTTTGCGTCCTTTCAGTTTTTCAAACTGAACACGACAAAATACCAAACAACTGTGAATGAACATTCTGACCGCATTAAAGGAGAAAAACTGAGCAACCATGTTTTTTTCCAAGAAGTGTATTTTCTTCAGTAAGAACTATAAAAATAGTGACCGTGATATTATTATACAGAATGCAATACTGAGGCAAACTTTGGGGTTATTCAACAAGGGGGGAGGCAATAAATATAGGTCTGAAAATATCTGGTTTGTGAATTATTATTAAAAGACAATATTCTACGTGTTATGAGATAGTACCTGGCAACATTGTGACAACATATTAAAATAATAATCATTTTTTAAGACAATCAACTGATATTCATACAAGTGCACTTGGTCATGTACATTGTACTTGTATGTACAATGGCGATGTGTTTTCATGGAGATATGTTTACATTAATCATTTGCTACATCGGCTAGCCGCTCGGGCAATTAGCAGCAGCAGCAGAAGTTGACTGATTTCAGCCCTGCGTGTAATGTCAAGTGTCAAATGACAGTTTGTTGTCTGAATCTGTCACTAGGTGCGCTCAGTGGCCACAGAGCGCCCCCTATCCGGTTGACGCGCTATTTCAAAAGTTCGGTCATATTTTGAATACACGTCGTTTATCAGTATTGGAAGTGCACAAGGATCTCAAACAAAATCTCATTACTTTATCATCAAACACCTCACTGGTTATATTTAATAGTTCTTGAGAAATATGTCGGTTGCAGAGTCGTATTGGAACTAATAGTAAAAGTTTTCCTCCTTTGTTATCTAATAAAGATTAGAAACCAATCCTTATTTATATCACGTATTACTGCACCATTTTAAACAGGTGTTACTGCCAGAGCTTCTCTACTACAATCAGTGTGTACTTTACATGCACACCAGCAACATAAATGGCGCATTCTTGGGCCAACCTGAGATTATGAATGACTTAAGGGAGTAGAAAAGAACGCGCAACGGGAGTACAGACCTATGAAGTGGGGTTCCTCCAGGACATACATGTCATATATGTGGCCGTCATATAATTTAATGATCTATATTTCTAGAAGTAAATTCACTTAATGAAATTCTCTTTCGCTTCCCATACATCTGATGTCAAAAACATTTATTACTTAAAAGTGTCATGTTTTGAAAAAATCAATTTTTAAATATTTTCAAGAAAGAATGTGTAAGAGTAATTTATTCATTTATCGTCAAACATGAAGTTTAGAAACGTTACCAAGAGGTGTAAAACCTCTTTCATTGTCTTCGTGTGTCGCAAAGCATTGGCGGAATGTACAGAGTAATGTATTTCCTCTTCTCTGTATAGGTTTTATGACCATGTAGAACTAGACTTCTCAGAGAGTAGTTGTTTGTTTTCTGTTGATATATACTTTCCCAAGGAAGTAACGCTGAAAACTGTTGAAGTATATAATTTTTCACTGACCTGAAAACCGAAGTCTGGGACATAGTTTGAACGGTCAGGCAAGAAGAGCGTTCTTCTTTCGCTTAAAGTATTAACACTTAATCCTAAATCCATTTTCAGATGAACAAATAGCAGTTACTCTAAATATTAAAATCTTTTCTACAGACATCAAACAATATATAATTAAAGTAGTTGTGATAATTACGAAATGTTGTGTTATGGTTAAAATAGTTGTTCAAGCCCTAGAAAAAGTGGTAATGTATCTAAAGAAAATATTAATAGGAAAAGTGTACTGTAAATTTCACAATTCATGAACTGGATGTTCGTGGAATGTAAATTAGTTTCAATGTTGATGTTTGTTACAATGGTTATCGTGTTAATAAAGCATTATTAGGTACATAAATACTGCTGTAAACTGTTCTGAAGTGATAATCTATTGAAGGATGGCGTCATTCAGAGGGCGCAGGTAATTTTTATTAGAAGAGCAATAATAATTCTATTACATTTAAAAATGTTTTGTTTGTTGCTTCTTATAAGGAACGCTCTCAGGATTCCAACAAACAAGCCTACTCTAAATTTCGGCTATAAGCAAAATACTTGCCTCTAAATATATTGGTAATGTTAGTAGTTCTGTAAAATGCACATGTTGCTCACTAGAGAATTCTCGTTTACTCACGCTTCGCTCACCTTCTGCTCGGTTAGTCGAGATTGTGCGAGTGATCGAACGCCCTTTTGTCTGTGCACTTAGAAATACGCCAAAATGGTTCGATAATTAGTATTCAATTCTGTTAATATATTGAGATTGTGGGATAGTGGGTCACACTAACCCTACTGACCATTCGTAATGAAGAGACGGAATTCAACAGTTCTATGTACATAATTGTTTTCGTGCATGTCAGCTGTTTGGTGGTACTCGCCTTCAGAGATATCTACTGGTCAACTGCGACATTTATTGTAAAATTAATATCACCGTGAATTGAAAGGTAAACATAAGGCGTATAACAGAATTTTGGTGCAATTTTGCTCGTTCGAGCCGGAAGATTTTCTCACTAGTAAACTTTGATTATATTTCCGGAAGCAATATCTTAATTTATAAAATATTTTGGAAGGCCAATACATTTTATTTGATAATAAAGAGGTAAAGTTAATGTTTTAACCTATTCACGTTCTTATACATTACTTAGTAAATAAAAAATGTAGCTTCTCTTAATGGAGTTAATAAAAGAAAGCTGTAACTATTGGGAAAATAAATAGATCAGCTGTATTATAAGGATATGAACCTATTAGTTTTAACGTTAAGTTATTTTACTACCTTTTTCCGTAAGATACATAAAAATGGGACTAGCGTTTGATTCTGTTAAATGTAGTAAATTTAATAAACATTTTATTTAACTGCCACGATAGTTCGGTGATTTTATTTATAGGTTACATGGAGCATAATTGTTATTATACACACACACACTTTGGAGGGGGGTCGCTTTGACTGTGTTTTTTTTTTTTTTTTTTTTTTTCCTCGCAACGTCTGTAGGTTATGAACTGAATACTGCAGGTGTAAGTCTGTAGGGATGAATAAAATGAATTGATAATGGCGCAATGAACTCGGAGTTTCTTAGCGCTTTAAAGCATTCGCTTTCTCAAGGCAAGGAAAAACTCAAAAAAAAAAAACTCCTACCCATATTGCTTGGCCTAGCCGGAAATCAAACCTAGGACCTGCAGATTAGTAGTGGCAAATTGGCCATAAAAGCGGTCTTGAAGTAATATTGAGAAAATATATACGAAACATTTTTAGAATCGAATTAAAATAAATGCCTAATTCAACATGTGCATTTTATCTAAACTAATACATTAAATAATATAATATTATGAAGCGTTCACATCCTCAAAAACGGTCCACTGAAAAGGATGAAATTGATTTTCTCAGCTCCGAGAAATGTCGGGGCCAAAGTGCACGCAGATATCATGATCTTAAGATGTAATTCATTGAATGAATTCTTTAGGTCTATTGCAACCTAATTTAACTGAAGATAATCTTCGGCCACTTCCATGCACCGTGATCTAATCGGAGTTTAAATACAGCCTACTAAGCTATCCTGTGTAGCTTCTGATTCCCCTTTCTTTCTTCATACGAAGGCACAACGGCCAAAGAAGCAATGAAAAAGAAAAAATAGTAAAAATCCAGGACTCGATGCACTTCTGTCGCATATTATTTACGACAGAGGTTGCCAAAGAAGGAGGTAACAGCACAGGAAAACAATATTAGGTTTCATTTCCTGTAACATGAGCCAAGAACAAACTAAAGGAAAGGGATTCTTATCATGTAGCACTGTCGTATAAGAAAACTATTTCTAGCTGTACTCCATCCAACAACATTTCCAGATATTACAGCCAGTTTCGTGGTGCAATGTCTTTGTTCAGTTGTTTCAGGTAGTAAAACAATAAGTGTTTTCAAAATACCTATCTGTAAAAGTAATGTATATACTCGTAATTTTAAAGTGAATTTTTATTTTCATCTCTTTTTCCTTTAGAATGGACTAAGGTAGGAAAAAAGAAAAAGTTATTTCTCTCCGGATATTCTACGCATGGATCACAATATTATCATTTCACTTGCCAAGATGAGCACTTGGTAAACAGATGGCTGCGAGTTCGGCGCATTTTAATGTGTTTGCGTTGCGTTATGGTGGCGAGGTCGTGTTTGCCGTTTGTTATTACTTAAAAATGTTTCTCTCTGAAAAGTAGGCATGGCACCCCGATACTGAATTCGTTTATAACGGTTTTTTTTTTTTTGTAACAGATGAAACATATATTATTGTGGCATTATAAAAATGGTTACAAAAATGAGACTTTGATCATGTGGTTGCATTGTCGACGTTAGAAAGAGAGGTAGACGAAGGGAAGATGGAAATTAAAGAGGTAAATAGCGTTGGTCTACGCATTATGCGTGGTTAGTGGATGGTTTGGCTTCCCTTGCAAGAAGCCAGTGGAGAGAAACCTGTGAGTGAAGCTACAGGTCTCCTCAGCCCCAGGAATGCCCAGGAATCACGACGTAAATTTGTAGGTAACTAATTCTTTATATATATTTGAAATATTTTCCAAGTATAATAAAATGTGAATCAGTTTACATGCAACACCAATAGTGTTATTTGTGAAACAATCCCTTCCCCAGGCCAGTATAGGTTTTTGCCGATTGGGAGGCCTGGGCTGCGATAGTATCCCTACTTGATTGATAAGTAAATGCAATTTTATCAACAAAACTATACTTTACATATCTTTTCAGTGTAATTTTAATTTTGTTTTCAATGATGTTTAATGCCCTTTTTACTACTGAGACACCACAGGCGGTGAACACTGATGATACATGAGATGAAATGAAATATTAGGAAAGGATTTTTTAAGATTATCATTTTAAATGTGTGATTGCAGTATTGCAAGATAAGGCATGCCAATTCTATGTTTCACTATGCCTCAATAATTTCTAAGTTAAGAAAATGTTCGTTTTTTGTGAAAACCAAAAAGTTGAGCTGTTTTAATATACAAAGAGGATAGCAAAGGAATATAATGTAAAGTAATGCCGATTACTATACAGGTAATATGAAACACAGCAGCGTTAAAAGTGGAAGTTGTTTGATGTCTGTAGAGATTATTTTACTAATTTATTTTTGCCAAGTTTTATCTTAAAGCCAATGCATTTAGTTGCTAACACTTTTGGGACAAGACGCCTAGTAATGTATGAGCATCACAGTTGGCTGGCTCTGTTGCGTTAAGCGTTTAATAATCAGTTCACGTGTCTTCACTTTTTGCACTGCTTGTAATCTGTTTGTTTCCTTTGTGATTTTTGTGAGTGTGTGTGTGTGTGTGTGTGTGTGTGTGTGTGTGTGTGTGTGTGTAAGAAATGGGTTGATTCTGCAAGTGTTTAAGTGTTTATATAAAATAGTAAGTTATTAATTTGCCCAAAACTACAGTTATTTGATCAGTAGGCAGAACGCGGGTACATAGTGAGAGAATCGCTCAGACGACTCTTACTAAGGTGTTCATGAAACTTGTGGAGACTACGGTGATTCGGCACATGAAGAGTGACATAGTAATGGAAACCATTCCCAGCAACCGCCAAATCAAACCTGAAGCTAAACTACATCATTGGCAAGGCGAGTTAAAAATGCAGAAACTGAAAATATGAAGAGGGGCTTGCCACATGTGAAATTGAGAATACCTGCATATATGAATAGGCCTTTGGATACTTAAAGTCATAAACTTTCATAGTTTCAACTTTTTGGAGATGTTGTACACATCATTCACTGGTGTTTTACTCAGGTGTGATTATGGTCTCGGAACGTTTTGGAGTGTGCCAACCTGCAATCGTCGAAAAGACAGCGTTGTTACATTTCGAACTACCTTTACATTATTATTTCAAGATTATTAGCTAAGTGCTGCTCAATTTATTACTAAGTAACCTACAGTTCATTGCTGTATTTATGATAAATAACACTAATTGCCAAACAGGATAGATTTTCAAAGTAGGTACCTTCTTCAAGCAATATCAGTTATCCGCACTTAATGTGCGGTCACTGTCGAGATCAGATATACCAGCAAACGAAGTGTTTAATTGGAAAATACATTCTTCTTCTCATGGTCGGCTGTAGCGACCTCTGCTTCCTCTATTCCGTCTCATGACGTCATTGATAGTGGGCAGTAACGCAGGGAGGCATAGGATTAGGATTCCAGCACCCCACTGGTCACCTAGATCGAAGAACGCCACCTCTCCATCAGGTAGCTCTCCAATTATCTTCATTAGGCTTAGTGGACCCCTTTACAGATCTCCCTAACTTAGAAAAAGTTAGACCAAGGAGGCGGTCCAATTATAACTTTCACTAGAATAAGGCCACCCCTAAGTGTAACTAAAACGGATTCGTAATCTGTTCAGAAAAAGTCATAATTGAAGTTTTTCTATTATGTTATCATTTTGAAAAGCTAAAAAAGAAATGTCAAATATATGTCTTATTTATATACCTCTGTAAGAGCAGAACGCAGATTTTAGAAACGGGAGATCCTGCATGAATATGATTCATTTTAAAGCTGTAATTTGAAATATACAGAGAATTTATAAATAACTGCATTAATTGCTTTTTATCGATTATGTAAATGCGTTCGATAACGTCGACAGAGAAAATTGCGTTTCAAACAATCATATCGAAACATGTTTAACATATATATAAAATCGTGCACGTTTCTTTAATAGTCTTTAATAGCTGTTTTGTACTGTTGAGGGACCACGGTGGACACTGATAATAAATGAGATGAAATAACAAATTGGGGGAAATATCTGCTTAAGGAAGAAAGTTTTCTAGGATTAGATTTAAGAAGTCTCTCCGGCATTTGCCATTTGTGGGGACTGAGGAAAACATGGGGAAAAACTGTTAGAGAGGACGATCCTGCCCGAAATCAAATCCAGACCTACCGCTCATGATCCGTGCCTTAACGACCTCTGCCACCCATGTCGGTTTGTGCTACGCTGCTGGAAGAAGGAGGCTTTCTAAGATGAAAGCAATTGATTCCCCTACTATCGATAATATTACAAGTTCCTGTTAAGGAAATATACGTATTTAGAAATAATGCCCCTAATTTTAATCACATTAATCCATAGTAATCTATGCAATATTACTTTAATTTTCATATAACAATATTGTCAAGCTTAAATATACAAGTGCGTTCAAATGAATATATACCAGCATATATAAAGAGGAACAGAACATTTTAATTTGTGGGTTCATATAATAATCAGCTAGGACTATTAAGGCAGCTGGAGTCTTAGATATTATCATCCTGAAACTCCATAGATAGCAATACAAACATTTAAGAACAAGAATGCATATCATATCAAAATAACAACAGCAACTGCCAATAATAATAATAATAATAATAATAATAATAATAATAATAATAATAATAAAAGCAGGTTACGACTACAGTTAGTTATATAACATTTACTGAGTGACTTGTGGAAAGGTGATAAGCTTTTGGGACAAGAGTGCTGTGAGAGTGTGAATAGAGCTGCTTTCTACACAAAGGGAAGGTAGAAAAAGTCAAGACCAACAAAGAGATGGATTGGCTTTTGAATCTTCAATAGAACAGACAAGAAAAGCGTAAAAAAGGTTGCGATGAAAGAAAGACCTTACCTCCAGCTGGTGAAAAGAGATAACTGCTCTCCAAAATCACACAATCTTGAACTTGAAGCAATTGCAAAATTACCCCAACATGCACTATACTAAGTAATAATCATAAACGTTGAAATATATTATAAAATGTTATTTAAGATAGTTGTAATACTGATAATTATTGGTGCGAAATATATGGAAATGTTTATTTGTATTGCAGCTGTATATCTACAATCACACATTTCATTAAGACGATTGCTACACATTTATTAGTATTATTATCTTTAACGTTAGTGCATATTTCGCGGCTAAGGACAGTGTTTTCTGTTATATGGATTTAGTCAAAACATTAAACACACAATAGAGCCACTTTATCTATGTAATGGAACTTTCGTAAGCTTCGCAACAGTGTGAAGCAGTTCTTACACCCCGCTCCCCCACCAGGACACAGATATGTGATTTTATACAAATGTCTAATTGTAAATAACGCCTGTATGCTATGTAAGATAATTTGTCAAGTATTTTGGTATGCATAAAGAAGAAATATTTGTCAAGAATGTCTGGCCTAGAGCGACCTAGCTGTCCCCACACAAAAGAAATCATTAGCACTGAGACAGGCTCTCCAGGACAAAAGGGCTATTGGGTGCCCAATCGGAGAGCGAAGGGTTACTCCTTTAGCCTATCCAAAGAAATGCCGTAACGCAGTAGTAAACTTCACCGGCCAGCAAACATACGATCTTTTTGTACTCAATAATGCAAGTTTAAGTTCGAAAGATTAGGAGTACCGCGGGAAAATTAGTAAGAGCTCGCCAATTAGAAACGAGGATTTCAATAACTCAGCTGCCGTGACTTTTTTTTCAGGTTTTCCTCAGTCTTCATAACTGGCAAATGCTGGAGAGGTACCCTAAACTTAGGCTGGAACGTTTCCTTTCTTTAAAAAAAAAAATACCTTTCCCAATATATCATTTCATGTATCACAAGTGTTCACCGCCTGTGGCGCCTCAGTAATAAAAACAGGCGTTAAACGCCATTAAAAAAACAGTATCTGATACTGTAAGTTTTCACACCCCTGAGCTTTTAGTGCATTTGGAATACAATTTTTTGGGATTTTAAATGCACCTTGCAAATAGTTCGATCTATGTTAACTTACACGGTAAAGAATTAACAACGTTAGAGCTTTTTAACGTCTGTTTTTACTGCTGACACGTCACAGACAGTAAACACTGGTGATACATGAGATGAAATAATAAATTTGGGAAAGGATATTTTTTAAGGAAGGAAGCGCCAAATTAAATGAAAACTTCCCTTAAATTATGCGCAAATTATGAGATGGAAAAGTATTCTAAACATTTAAAAGCAATTAAAAAGTTTTCTAACACTTAAAGATAATTATAAATTTATAAATTGCATAAAGTAACATTAAAACTGAACAGACAAAGATTTTGTAACTTAATGGCATAGAGGGACTTTGCTACTTCAGTGCAAATTCAAGCGAGAACGGAAGACTGAAATTGCTTATACAGTATTTACAACAATGATTGCATGACGCACAAAGTACGACCCATAAAATAATGAAACATTTGAAAAAGTTAGATCACGAAACAGTTATATTGAATCAATAGTTCGAGTTTTGTGGAAAGTTTTTCGAACTAATGAGCAAGATGATTAAATGGGCAATGTTAATAATAACTGTGTGTATGATTCCCCATGAATTAGAAGAACTTCTAAAGAGCTTTAAAAACAAAAAATCGGGGAACTATCTAATAAGCGCCAGTGGAAGTTCTTCATGAGCTTTTATATATACTAAAGGTGTGTTGGAGAACAAACAAAATACCAGAAGAATCATATATAGCAGTAATACAACCTATTTTTAAAAGAAGTAAACAGACATGGCAGATGATGTGGTTGCTGTTGAGCATGTGCTCCGTTTTATTCGTATTTGTGGTTTTGGAGCGAGGTGTGAGGTTCTATTATTTTACTCATGACGGCAATTTTAGACTATTTTAAGACTGTTGTTGTTTCAGCTTTTGCTGAATTGTTTTAGTTCCAGTCTTTAATTGTTGTGTTGCTTATTGCCCTTGTTAATTGTTTTGGGACCTTTCAGACTTTTATAAGTCAGGTTTGTTTCAGCTCTTGCTGATGTGTTTTACTACCAGTAAAATTTTATTTGTTGTTGTCAAAATTACCCTTGTTGTTTGTTTTGGGATTTTAACGATACAATTTTAGACCATTACAAGAGTGTTGTATTTTTCCGCTCTTGCGGCTGTATTTTAGTAACAGTCTTTTGTTTGTGGCGCTTTATACCCTTGTTATTTGTTTTGGGGATAAATTTTATTGCACAAGGTGCTACTGTTAATTCACTTATGCGCTGTACATGTGTTATTTATTTATTTATTTATTTATTTGTTATTTCCGACACAGTTCTTGATGTGTTTGGGCGCTAATGACAATAGCAGTTTTGCGTCCTTAAGCAATAATCATCATCAAAACAGGCATGATTTTACCAATCATAGATGAATCCACCTATTGAATTATACAAAAATAAATCCAAAGTTAAAATAAATGTATTTAAACAGTAACATTAGAATAACAAAATGGATATAGCTTAGGCCCTTCATATGCAGTTAGTACATTGGGTGATTAATTTTATTTCTACTTTACCGCGAGTAAAGTAGATAACGCAATTGCTAGTCAGCGCTTGATTTGAAGGGTATCGGCTTCGATAGTACGCTCCTGTGCAACTAGCGAGCGAATATAGAATTAACTTGACCGCATTTTGTAAACAAACTGACTTGTAAATACGGCGTGATAGCCTCTCTCTCTCTCTCTCTCTCTCTTTCTCTCTCTCTCTCTCTCTCTTGCCCTCTCCGATGCGCACTCCCACACTCCACAGAGAATTCTCAGAACTACGATCAACTGATGATACTTTTGGAAATACGCTCCACAATTGTTGGTATCACTGTAAAGTCTGAATAATTAATCACCCAGTATATATATAAAACAATACATTCTACAAAAAAGAAGAGAATTCGACATCAACATATTTACTGTTCTTGGATTAAGGAAAGGCGTTTCATACTGTAAATGTGTTTTGGGAAATACTGAAATACAAGATATCCCTAAGCATTTAACAATGGCTATAAAAATATGTATGATTTTAATACAATTACTTCACTTTTCGAGAGGCAACTGTAACTCTATATTGGGTACTTTCATCAAGGAAGCGCACAAATTTGGCATCTCAGGAATCTGGAGGGAACCGCACAATTATTACGATGCTTTCTACCTTTTTGTTACGAATATAAGGGTCTTACAAAAATGCCGAACAAAATACTTTGCCATTGTCTTGTGCTCCAGTAGTACACAAAAAAGACTGTGATAAAATATGAAAAGTTTGAGGGGCAAGCTTAAAATAAAAGTGACTTTTCAGTATTTAAATCGGAATGAACCACATTATTTAAGCTAGACTGAATTGGGGGTTGGATCTATCAAAACAAAAACAGAACTGTTAGCATGGTCTAAAGGAATGGAAATTACTTGACCGAACTGTGCATACCGAAATATAGAATACAACTTGTGAAGTACTGATAAACAGCTGTATCTGAAGCACTTCAGTTTTCAGGCAATTCTCAAGAGTAGTGCATTGCAGCTCTTTCAAACGTTTTAAGGCCTTAATACTTCATACATCCCTCTATCCCTGTGTAGCAAATATAATAATATGCAGTAAGCTATGGGAAAAGTGTAGTGACCCGAAAGTAATAAGATTCCTTCTGAGCATGCGAAGAGGCCCGTTAAAACATTGTTCCTTCCTGCGCCTTTGGGACAGTCGAACGTCCGAGAAGCATTATATCTATAGAATATGGAAACAAAGGGAACAGTTAACTCCAGCAGTATAAATCTCTTCTGCCAGTTAACAAAATTCAGTTGCCTCACTGCATATCAAATTGCGGTTTGTAAAGTAGGTAACTAAAGCGTTTGATTTCAGCTCTGTTGCTTTGCAGTTCTTTCGTTCCTTGTTTCTGTGAGTGTCGCAAGCTTAGAAGGACCCATAAATCATCTTTAATATATCAATATATGCAGTCAGAAGAACTTGAGAATAAACTGGCACAAACAAAAAACAAGCATGGCGGATGATAGGATTGTGGACAAAAATAAAGTACACATTATAAGAAGGTGCAGAACTTGCTGCAGTGTTACAATAGCATGAGTTGTAGGATACCGGCACGAGTGTCCGAGGTCGTTAAGGCGCGGACTCGTGAGCGGGAGGTCTAGGGTTCGAATCCGCCAAGACCGCTCTCCCTGGCTAAGGTTTTTTCCAGGTTTTCCTCAGTCCTCATAAATGGCAAATGCCAGCAGGTACTTAGGCCTGGAACGATTCCTTCCTTTAAAAAAAGCCTTTCCCAATATAGCATTTCATCATACGTGGATAATTGAAGATGCTTCTATACAAGGGTATTCCAATTTTCACATATTCGGCATATGAAGAGTACATTACTATAGAAATTTTAGTTGCTGTATATTTTATTACAAGTGGGCAATACTAAATACAAGAACTTTGCGTAATCCCATAAATCGTAGTTTTATATTCATTTTTCATGCCAGATGTGCACGGCGCTTACGGCTGTTATTTTTCATGAGGGAAGAACAATATACACGAAAAATTATGGTGCAAATGTGCACATTTCGCGAAAAAAAATATTTAAATTAATACAAATTATATATTGGTGTATAAAACGTTTCCTGTCATGATTATAAAAGTTATACAGTTATTTATAACAGTTACTGAAAACATTTACATCATTTCAGCACACAGAAATTACATGCAAAAAAGTCAGAAAAACCGATTATCAAGAGTATTGACTGCAGCTTAACACATGTGATCTTTATCAAGTATCTTAGTAACATTGTTTTTGCTTTTACCTGATGGAAGTCCCATGCTATTTTATTCATCATGATTCATACGCACACAGAAGTCACTGTTAATAGTACAAGAGCCAAGATGACTGACCTAGAAATAAAATTAAAAATGTGTAAGGACATTATAATCCAATAAATTACATATAAGTATATAGTACAAATTCCAAAAAATTAGCTCAAAATTATAATCTTAATATAATGAAAAATGTTTTTTGTATGAAAGAATATAATAAAATAAAATATTGTCTAAATGTTCCAACTCGAACAAGTTGGAAAATTTAGTTATTTAGGTTTTAATGGGATATACAATAATGATGAAGTAAATTAAACTAAGTAAACGTCAATATTACCGTGGAACAATTACAAACACACAGGAAAAACTCGAAAAGAAACAAAAGAGTGGCTGTTATACTTTCATTGTATTGTTACAAAACATGGACTATAAGAAAAAGAGAGTTGGAATAAAATACAACAGTATAAATGAAATGCTTTATATCAGTAAATGGGTGGAATAAACTATCCAAAATGATATTTGAGTATATTTTCATTAATATTAATATTACAATAAAATATTAACATATAGAAAAAGTTGGAAAATGATGACTAAGAATGGCTAATAAGTAATCGCATGTCATTAAATCAACCTCTGGCTATGGATATGTATCAATTCTTAACAGAATATGGTACGAAATGTAATTCCAGAACATACCTTTTCTAATCTATGATGAGTTGATTATAATGTGTAAAAACTTGAAAATAGAAAATCGCTTCGCCAATTTCTCCTTCTCCTTAGTGAAAATTAAGCTCAACATCACCCACCACGGGTGACCGAGGTCGTTAAGGAGTGGACTTGTGAGCGGGAGGTCTGGCGTTCGAATCCCGCCAGGGCCGTCCTCCCTGACTGAACTTTTTTCCACGGTTTCCTCAGTTCTCATAAATGGCAAGTGCCGGGGAGATACCCTAAACTTAGACCTTCCTTTAAAAAAATCCTTTCCCAATATATAATTTAATTTCATGTATCATCAGTGTGCACCTCCTGTGGTGGCTCAGTAGTAAAACGAACGTTAAACCATTAAAAAAAAAAAAAGCAGAAAGTGAAGAAATGTTAAAACACACAGCCCAAAAAGTATTTGTTTTCGCTATTTTCAAACTCCTCAAAATGTGATCTCTTTACTCTTTAAATTAAAAGCTTGTAAAACATTATTACAGTTAAAAACTTCAGTGTTTTCAACTGTAGGACCTTGGATGCCAATAAAGATTATTCCAAAAATTTAACCATCACTTTTAGAACAGACTAATACTGTGTCACAAGTATTTTGATATTTTATATGTTGTTAAAATTGTAAGCATGTAGTAATATGTCCTGGGAGAGGTCCTCAAGAATTGGTATTAAGAAATGCATGACTGGAGGGGGACACAATCGCATATGTGGAAAAGGTAAAACTGAATTTTGAAGTTCTTCTTTCTTTCCTGAGAAATAAAGTCGAACGGAATGAATAGTGTTTAACGCCCGTTTTTGCTACAGAGGCACCACAGGCGGTGAACACTGTTGATACACGAGATGAAATGATATATTGGGAAAGGATTTTTTTAAGGAAGGAAACGTTTCAGGCCTAAGTTTTAGAGTACCTCCCCGGCATTTGCCATTCATGAGGACTGAGGAAAACCTGGGGAAAAAAAACTCAGTCAGGGAGGACGGTCCTGGCGGTATTCGAACCCCAGACTTTCCGCTCACGAGTCCGCGTCTTAACGACCTCGGGCACCCGTGGCGGTCAAAAAAAAAAAAAAAAAAGTCGAACGGTCGAGCCCAGATCCCCGCAGGGTAAGATATCTATTATTGGTTCAAATATGTAAATCAGGTATCAATAAACGTACTTGATCATGAAACGATTATTTTAACTTGATTTATAGCGATAATTGGTTTTAAACCACTTTCTTTACTACTGACGAAAAAAAAAAAACAGGTGATTTACTCTGACTTCATTCCCTAATGTCGCTTATTAGTAACTAATTAGTTTAGAAAATTGCTAATGCTCTTTAAATTAAATTAATTTGGTTTTAGGCAAAGGGCAGTTAATGCGCGATATATATATATATATATATATATATATATATATATACTGTTGTAATTACAGCCATTTTTAGTATCTAATTTGGAGAGACTTTTTTGCATTTTTAACCTGAAATTATCCCGCTAGGCTCCCCTTACGTGCAGCGTTAGTGATTGCGAATCCTCCAAATGCAAGTTCTGTTGTTGACCTGCTGCGATCAAGTGGTTTATTACGTGTGTCCCTGCGCTGCCGCAAATGAACATGTACATTATATGCACAAATTAGCTGCAGTATCAATTATTCAAAGCCGAGGTCCGCTTTATGTGTGCCGCGGCTATTGTTTCCTCCAATGAGTGGAGCAAACCAGGTCGCACAATAGAGCTACTTGATGAGATATTTTAAACAAAAGTGACTTGTGTCAAAATCTGCAACTAATGCCCCAAGCCATAAGATCTAAAATGAAAGTCTGTTAACGTAATTCACTTTTTGATCCTAGTATTGCTGACAAGAAATAAAAGCACCTAAAAAAACACACTGTAATGTGGATCGAAAAAAAAAATAGATATGTTTTAAAACATGGTTGTTGTGAAATAAGTGGAAATATATAAATAAAAAATACACACATGTATATACACATTAAAGGAGGGACTTCCATGTATCCATTTAATAAAAAGTTATAGGCTTACTCATAATGCTTTTCTGCTATTCTCAGACTCTCAAACGTATTATACAGTGCGTTTGAAAAATGCGCAATTATAAATAAGTCCCTTATATCTACACAATAATAGTTTATATTAACATAGGGACAAAACTGCTCGGACTCTTTGTATTTAAGCTCTATTATACTCAGTTCTACATAATTTTATAATAAATGTTCAAAATGCCCACCTGCCTAAATACAGGTCTCACTTGGGCGTCCCATTGCTCCGCAAAGAGAACCATATAGAAACATGATAAAATAACACTGACCGACAGGCTGCTCATCATTAGCGAGAAAAGTATTTCATACATAATGGTAACCCTCCACATTTCGGTTTCCATGCCCGTAGTTTCTTAAATCCTACCTAATCGGTGCATAGACGAAGGTTAACCAGGTGCCTCCGCTCTCAGCTGAATCAAACACGTTGGATGTCTATTTGTAGGACCGGTTATTGCCATTGGCAATATGAAAACTCTCCGTAATGAAATCGTAGGTCGTCATACAATGTGCAATGGGCTAGGAATTTGGTATTGTCTTTATTTTTTAAATTCTATCAGGAATGAACGTGTTTATGAGAGGTATTCTGTTAGCTGTTGGTAAATCTTCATATCAGTGGCCCCGTCAGACAGAGAACGTGTTGAAGCAAGAGACTAATTGTGATGAAAGGCTAAGTGACCATGGTAATTAACGGTGGCAGTAATGACCTAGTACATATTTCATTTTTTACATTTTCCCTCAGACAACTGACACACAAAAATGAATAAGTTTAAAGGAACTACAGAGATAATACCAATGGTGATACCTTTAGATTAGTTCCTCTGATCCACAACCCACAGAAATGTAATGTATTTATCCAATCATATATTTTATGTATTGTAATAAGTAATGTCCACATCGTGTATGCATAAATGTGTAATACGATGTAACTGTAACGTCTGAATTGTGTTAGGTCGACAAAAGAAAGCTCCTCGTTGTTTTATATGGTAGCTTGGGGGCCCATAGGGTCATATAAAATCTTTACAATAGGTAGAATGATATAGTTGTGATGTCATTTTTAAAACGGGCTTCCTTTGGAGGGTAACTAAACTCAGAGGATTTTTAAACTCTTTAAGAGTATCTGACCTGAACAGACGTTGTACCGTTCGCATTTTAAACTAGCCAATGCTGACGAATGATTTAAAATATTAAAAAAAATAACGGATGGAAATTTGGGCAGCTGAAATTAAACCAGCCAATGGAAAATTTAAGTTTGAACTTTTAAAGATAGTTGCGAAGATTGTGCGTGTTTTGTGAATCGTCGCGCGCGCGCGTGTGTTTGTGTGTTATTTAATAATCTCAGTATTTTAAATACTCAAAATCTAACATAAATCTGAATCAGGAGGTAAATGGATGCGACCTCCCCTCAAAGAAAATGCCGGAATTATTTATAATTTTCTCTTTTCCTGGCCTACTTTTAAAAGAACAAAAAATGAATGAAAAAGGTGATATACAACTGATTAGTTCATAAATGTTTCTTGCGTAATAAGAGCATTTCCTCTATACTGTAGTAGCAGTAGCATGCGGGTCTTTCGTTAACAAGGGAAGCTCAGGGACTACCCGGAAAATGTTACGCTTTAAATTTATACCTTCGTGGATCAGGAAAGATTTATAAGCATTTATAAATGTCTTTCTCTAAGATGGGTTAACCTTTCTCCTACTTATTTCTGCGTTCTCTTGGGCCAGTACGGTCCATGGCCAGAGCTCAGTATTCTCTCTTTTGAAGGAACCAGATGTTTAGATGTTACTGACACCACGCATTAACTAACTAAGGGCTGTTTTCGTATTTGTTTGAAACCGGGTAGCTTCCTCATGATTTGTCAGGAAAAGTTGACTTTCACAGTTTCTGTTAAGTTACTATGGACGTTAAGTTAAGATGGAAGTGAAACGATTTGGACCTCATCAACCGGAATCTATAGGAGCTTTCTTAGCAAGACAGCAGAAAATTAAGAACGATATTTTATGATTTAAAAAAATATCTTGATTGACATCGTGTTAAGTGAGAAACTTATCTTGTCTTTAGGAATGAGATTAGAAAAGAAATATAAATTGCAAATTTCGTTTTCCAAACAGGCAGATGAAACGACAGATATTACAGGCATATCCCATTTATTACGATACATCAGTGGTGGTAAACCGGTTGAAAAATTCATAAAATTCATTGCTATTTCTGAATTGACTGCAGAAGGCTTAAGGCTACTTTTTAAAAGCTCAATTAGAACCAGAAGTTTATAGGACAAACGTACGATGGCGCTGCAGTTATGAGGGCAGTCTTGATAAAAGAGACCTTCCCTCACGTCATTTGGATGTCATGTAGTTATGCCTCTGGACCACCCTTCTGCAGAGCCGCCACTAATCTGAATATATCGAGGTGAAATTGCATGCTAATTACAGCCTCTGATGAATTATTCGGACCCCACAAATTATTATGCATTGCATATAATAATTTGCGTATTAAGTTAACTATGTCAGCAATATCATTTTTTAAGAATTTATATTTTTAAAAACTTCTTGTTTAGCACTAAGAATTTGTGTTTAAAGTAATAACGCGACGTATAACAGCACGCGAGGGAAAAAAATGTGCATAAAATGTTCATGGAGGTCTCTCTGACATCTTCCAGAAGGCATATTTGTACTTACATAATGCAAAAACAGAGTTGGATATTAAGAAGCATGTCCTTCAACAAGTGTCTAATGAAAACAACTAAAACATTTTTAGCTCTGATGTTTCTCACTCCTTTGACTTGTCACTTGGACGATGACCAGCTCTCGGCATGAGGTAAAAAAATAATCGAAATATTGTTTCTATCACAGCACAAAGTAATCCTGTATACACTTATATAATGTCAAAATGTTTAATCTTTAATATAAAATAAATTTCATAGAACGTTGCTTGTGATCTCCTTTACAATTAATGACCCTTCTTTCTCTCTTTACAGAACTGAAGCGAAATCCTTCTCTCGCCCCCATCTAATGGAATCGAACATAACCAACAGAACGGAACTGAAGCGTACTCGCGTGACATCAGAAAATGGATCGCATAATAAAACTAGTTCGTTTATATGGGCAGGAGTAAAGAAGAAACAAAGAACAGATTTTAAAAAAACGAATATTGGTTACATGACACTTTTTAACAAACTATATGCATGGTGAATTTTGCACGCTTTCTAATTTCCTGCTGCAGAATGAAGTAACATCTATGCAATATTTTCGAATGAGAATCCCAAAGATGAAATAAAAATGCTGGATTCGTGTCATTTTTTTAACAAGAGATGCGCATGTCGGTTTCGCAAGTCATTTGATTTGCCTATTTCACCCAAAGCATTATTAGCGTAATTGTTGTAGTAAGGTTTTGCATTTGTTTGCTGCGTTGTTTTTAGATTGGACTATCAAATGTTTGTTTACCTCAAACAATCACTATTATTTACGATTGTATACAAAACAAAAGTCCCATTATAGCAGCGGAGCAAATATTCTTTCCCAGGAATTCCCTCCGATTCGATTCGGCACGTTCCTTTCTGCTAGTTCCCATTTAAATACGTTGCTAAGAGAAATTCCTTTAGACTCAGTTCCGCTAAGTAGGCGCGCTCCCGAATAGTGGAACCTGTGGAATTTTTTCTATTTTGGTTTGAGTCTTGTCCATTTTTTTTCTTATTATATGAATAATGTTTCTTTTTCATAATAGCAGATTTACTAGGACGGGAGTCATTTTAAGTGATTCTCTGCTGTGCTTTTATAGTTTCCTTAACGTAATTTCCAACATCCACATAAATAAGTTTGCCAGCATATTTCTTCGTCACCAGTAAACTATCTACCGAATATTAACAAATTGTAAATGATATGTGTTTATGTATGCATATGTATCTATATATGCACTTAAATGATCAATAAATGCATGGGATTTTAATAAGAACTCTTGCATACATTATAAAATCAATTATTATCATCATAGATGAGTTTGTATAAAATAAAGATAAAGTGAAATGAACAACCCTTCACATTAATTATTAATCACATCCTCAATCCGTTTATGGAATTTATATGAGTTATAGTACAGAAGTTACTGAATTTGAATGAATATCAATGAGTTGTTTACAGATATTTTAAGACAATTCTTGTTTAGACGCAAATGTAAAAAATAATAAACTCCATGTACGGCTAAAGCACTAACTGTAAAGTGATGATATGAAGGTTTTTGATATTAAAATGATAAATAATGCCAATATAACACAATCATGATATAACTTTATAACGTTATTTCATAGTTGAAAAATGAATAACTATTAATGAAACATAAATTTTCAAAATACAAAACAAACTGAAGAAATAATAAAAAATAATGTAAAACTGTAAAATCTAATATAAGACGAAGCTAATCTGTAAATACTACACATTGTTTCTAAATCAAAAATATTAAACTGATATAAAGAATATCTTATATCAACTAATAACTTTCCAGACTCAAACTGTCCATTAAGCTATAAATATTTTGTATACAAGCATATGGACTATAAACACAAACATACATACGCTGACGCTATACATAAAAATAAATAAACTATCAATCGCTCAAAAGATACTGCCCTCTACCACGTTACTGGTATTCAAATCAATCGCTATTCATAACTGATGCCATCAATTCGTTATATCGTATATAAACATTAAAACATAAATGGCAATGCATGTTCCCAAGGTTTTGATCAGCACAACAGACTTCAAAAAGCAACAGCTGTACCTGTGCTAACACATGGGCCATTATCGAAATAAAGCAATAATACTTGTCGGTGGAAATAAAACGTCATCCAATTATCTGATGACCACGACCGCATCGGTCCATAACCAATAGCTCAAAATCAACACAGCTATACAAGTTGGAGATGGCGAATTAACCGAACTGCACTTTGGTATTAGACTCACGCCACTTAGTGCCGTTTGAACAATGAAAGAAACAACCATGTCTAATCCTAGGTCGAAGTCTGCTAAGAATATTAAATTGCAAACACTATTTATGATTCATATTCCCTACCCTGTCCGCTCATGCTGTCAGGAGATTGAAGACAAATCCCCAGGTGGTCGAGTCTCAAGTCAGTAGTATCTACACACTGTACAAAATGAATGAAAGGTGTTTAACGCCCATTTTTTGTACTACTGAGGCACCACAGGCGGTGAACACTGATGATACATGAGATGAAATGATATATTGAGAAAGAATTTTTTTTAAGGAAGGAAGCGTCCAGATCTACGTTTAGGGTACCTCCCCGGCATTTGCCATATATGAAGATTGCAGAAAACCTTGAAAAAAACTCAGTCAGGAAGGACGGTCCTGGCGGGATTCGAACCTCAAACCTCCCGCTCACAAGTTCGCGCCTTAACGACCTCGACCACCCGTCGCGGTTCTACACACTGTAGACGAGTAAAGCATAACATGCGTCAAGAGATGAATTTAATTTCTCAAACAGAATGAAGAACGGCAATATGTAATTTCATTAGCAGATGCCTGAAATGTGTGGAAAATGAAAGCAGTTATTTCCAGTATATCTTTGTACAACACGGGTCAGTGCATAGTTTTTTAAATGAACTGTAATATATTGGATAAACACTTTAGTGTTTCTACTATAAACTTATAAATGACCAGTCCTTCCACCCCTACATTGATGTAGTTCAGCTGGCCGTGAGCGATGGCTTATCGTCGATACAGTTCGAACGATCATCAGATAATTGGATGAGCCGATATTTTCCCATGAAAATTTGTGGATACCTAAGCTTATATCAGGTAAGAGTTTCGCATTATAGAAAAACAATATTTGAAAAAATGGAAAGAAATCTAGATCACATAATTCAGAAGGCAGAGACTATGAACATGGTGTTTATACAAAAAGAGCAAGAATATTTTGGAGCCTTAATGAAGATATGGATGCTACTGACCAAAAGAAAGGATTCAGGAACAGAGTAGATACGCCAGCAGATCAAACAGCCCACTTTCTGTTGTTGATTTGTTTTATTTACGGAAGCTCTTAAACATCTCTGGACATCAGGGTCCCATTCAATTCAAGGCGTGAAACGGCCGACAAATTTGGTTCAGATGATTCTTCTTTCAGGCTTGAGGTTCTTTATCGTGCCGTAAATGTACGACACGGGATCCACGGCTTTACTTCCCTTCCGAAGGAAGCCATACTTAGGATTTTTACGCCCGAAAAAATCCATCGGTCCTGGCCCGGATCAAACCCGCGATCTTGGGTTTACGAGGTTAAGAGAGTAAACCTCCAGGGCAGACCCCAGCATCTCTTTACGATATACGGCATAGATTACTTTTTCAAAAGTGCCAGTCACAAATGAAAAAATTACTAGGAATACGTTACACTTGTTTCAGCAAAGTTCAAACTGATCCTTGCGGTGTGAAGTCCCTTCGATCTACGGAAAACGATAACATAATAAATTTACAAATCGCCCATCATCCAATTTGTGAAGCTTCCGCAAGAGAGCATTGCCGGCTGAAGGGTGAAGGGAGAATGGATAACCACATTAGTCCAGACATAATATGTGAGCCTTGCATGCACCAGCCGTCCGCCCAGTTGCCACCGGGATAATAAATCTCACGCGGAAGCTCAATACGTTTTACCATCCCTGGTTAATATCTTGTCTAATCGGGCTCTGCGATACCTCCTGTGTTTGAAAGATGCGTATAACGTCCGGGATTCACATGCGCTTAAATCATGGAATATTCCGGCTAAATATGCTATAGGCCACTTCCGTCTTTCATGCAGGAAGCCACACAGTATTTGCGTTCTAAGATCCCACATGGACAACGACACAAGTGATATTTATGCTCATAATTTATTAATTCTAATCACTGCTTACAAACGGTTCATGTAAGTAAAAAGTTATTTAAACATATATAAATAAAATTACCGCTACCAATTAGATATATTAAATTAAACTTGAAAATAAAATGGCAGCTTACGATATTAGCTGCATTTTTAAAAAAATAATAAACTCATTGTAAGGCTAAAACACTATTTGTAAAATGATCTGAAGGTTACGGTATTACAATTATAACTGATGCAATATAAGGCAATCATGATACAACTTTGTAATGTCATTTCATAATTGAAAAATGGTGATGATCTGATATCAATGATATCGTTAATTATCAATAAATTAAAATTTATATTTCAACATATTTTTCATTGTAGAAACAATGAATTTATGTTTTAATGCATTTATCAATAATAAATCTGAAAATATGTACTAACCACCTATATAGCTTTTATGCGTGTACTCTTATGATCATTTGTTACCCTGACATTAGTAGAGCTGAGATAACGTGAAGTTAGCTGATAAGAGGCAGCTTTTCTTTTAGGGCATATATTCCATAATATTCATAATGGAATTTAAGATACAACAGTGAGGGGTGTTTATATGTGCCGTTCTTTTGAACATATCTACGAATGGAAACCCTGGAAATGAAAATATAATCATCCATCAACTCCAAGCCCAAACATTTGGCACAGTTCCCCATGGCGGGAAATAGGATTTAGTTGTGTTTATGTTTTGAAATAAAAACAAATTGAGTTTATGCATTATTTATGTAACCATTAAACTATACATCATAGCACGTGCTTACGTATGTCTAATGCCCTCAGCCAATATGGCTCCAAGGTTACTACAGAGAAATGTCGAACTCAAATCTGTTTGCATATTTTGAAGGCCCAAACTTTATTTCCCCATTTCAGCTTAAATATATTTCTGTCTATCTTTAATAGTACATGAATGGCAAACCCATGAAGGTGATGAAAATGTTATCATTGTAGTAAAATAAAGAAATGAATTGTCAAACAAAAACGTTTTATTCAAACTTTAAAAGGTATAACGTTTGAATGTTATATTTCAATGTGATCGCTACGGTTGGTCGAGGTTGTTAAGGCGCGGATTCGTGAACAAGAGGTCTGGGTTCGAATCCCTTCAGAAGAGTTCTCTCTAAATGAGGTTTTTTCTAATTTTTCCTCATAAATGGCAAATGCCGGGAGGTGCAACTTATTTTTGTTCACAGATTTATTTATATTGATAATACTATTTATAACTTTTTGTAGATTAAATATGATTTCATTTTTAAGGTAATATAATTCCCTAAACTTAGATCTGGAACGTTTCCTTCTTTCAAAAAAATAATTTTCCAATATATATGATTTCATCAGCGTCCACCGCCTGCGGTGCCTCAGCAGTAAAAACGGGCGTTAAACACTGTTCACGCACACGCGCGCGCGCACACACACACACACACACACAGTAGTTCTAAAACTGTACTCCGTGAAGCAATTCTCCTAATGCTACTTGAAAATGACACCAGTGACAAAATGTAAGGATTTAAAAAGAAAAAAAGTTTTGGGACAGTAGGGCAAAATCATAATCTTGGCATTTCTAATGGTAAAAGAATTTAAAGAATAATCAGATGTATACATACCTAGCGATATCTTAACGAGTTTCAAGTTCATCTACTAAGTTTGACTTACAGATTCAACAATTGTTTCCCAAAAATACCCCATGAAAAAATGAAATAAAAATTTCGGTTGTAAACCCATTCCTTACTGTGTCCGAAAAGTCAACCTGTATGACATTGCGGCCGTGTGATGCCCGATTTAATTCACATTAGAAAACGTTTCAAACAATAAGGAATGGCTATATGAGTATTCTGTCAGTTATAAGAGGAATGTAACTTTGAAACCACCTTCCGCCCTATGGAACAACTTGTTTATGTAAATAAACATTCTCTACTTATGCAGCTACAAAAATATAGATCACATCTCGATGTAGAGCCAGATATTCGGTAGCAGCTAGCATTGCTGTTTATATCGTTAATGTTTTTTACATTTATTGTTTATTCAAGTATTATAGCATATTATTGTTTGAGTCGCAGTAGTGTGTGTTTGATGTCTTAGCATTATTGGAGGAAAATCTTCCGTTAAGTGAAAACCTGTGTGGCTTAGAAATTTCTGAAAAAAAAACTGTTTTGCGCTTTAATTTTATTGGTTCTTTGTAATTCTTCCATCTATGGATAAACCAATTAAAGGGAGCATGGATAACGCATTAGGACGAATCAGTTCGAGACAGGTTAGCAAGCAGATCTCTCTATTCTTCCTCTCGAAGGAGCCAGTTCAAAAACGTGAATGCCATTTACATCAGATATGTAGTAATTGTAACTGTTTTTGGTAACCTGTGATACTGCAATAAATTTACACTGTGATTTTGTGAATCTCTTAATATATTTCCTTTCTTCTTAGGCAAGCAAATGAGATAACAACCATTCTGTTACTTTTTAGAGTTAATCTTCGTAGGGCTAATCTTCGTATTCTGGATGTCGTAGACTGTCACAGTGTCTAATGTCCCAAATTCAAAACCACATGTAAATTAAAAGTCTCATTTTTCTCGTTTGAAAAATTGTGTAAGATTTTTTGGTTTCGTAACTTAAAAAAGTATTTTAAGCACCAAATCTATTAGGATAGGTTTATTATGGATTTACAGAACTTGTTTTAAACTGTGTTATCTACTTTGTTTTGTTTCAAGTGTTAAGTGAAAAATTAATGGTTGTTATTAATGAAAAATGCTCTTGAGCTAAAAAGTTTGTAAACTACAGCTCTATCGTGATACACATTCAATTGTAGTCCTTTAAAATAATATAAACGAGCTAAAAAGGTGTAATTAAACAACAGTTACCGTAGAACATAAACGTTATTCAACGTTAAAATACAAAATTACAAGAAATATTCAGCTGTAATATTTTATTTGGTTAAACTTGCTATTGGATCCATATCTGCAAATCAACTTAATGGGTCTATGAAGGAAATTAATGTAAATTATACCATAACAATGTTAGGGATTTCAAGTTTTTTTAATTGTGTTTAATGTCCGTTTTTATTACTGAGACATCATAGGCGATGGGCACTGATGGTACATGGGATGAAATAATAAAGTTGGAGGGGAAATTTAGGAAAGAAGCGTTTCAGATAAATTTAGGGTGTATGCCCGGCATTTGATATTAATAGAGTCTGAGGGAAAATCTGTAAAATAACTCAACCAGGTAGAATAAGGCTAGTGGAACTAGAACCTTCAGGTGGCATTACCCCGACCACCTATATGTCGGTGGATTCCAGATTGTAATAATTTTGCAACAATATCAGATGAATGTGAGATCTAAGGGTAGAGGGAAAACACTTGAAAACACTGAAAGTGTGCTTGTGTATGTGTGAGAGAGAGAGAGAGAGCGAAAGAGAGAAATATAATAAGAACTAGAGGAAAAAATAAATAAAACACTTTAATAGAAATAAAAATATCCTAATATTTCGAACCGCTTGTATTCTTTAGAGGGACGGAACAAGTGAAGGTAGTAAAAGTAAATATTTAATCTCGAAATTGACATTATGTATGAAAACATTATACAAGCATTATAGGAATGTATTAATAACTGAAAAAATTAAAAACAATAACAACAAAAATAGAAAAGGGAATATTAAACACGTAAGATTTAAATGCGGAGGTGTACGAGCTTTATGCAAAAATTAGCTGCTATCTCTATATCTCTGCATAAATTTCAGGGACATCAGTCTGTAAGACTATGGGTGTTAAATTATATGCATCGCATACAGTGGGACATAGCATGTTGGGCAATTGGTTAAGGAAACTTGGTTTTAACAACAGAACGCATATATTTGTCATGCAGATCGAAACAACAGTACAAGTTAAACCAATATAAAATGCTTTGCAAAGCTTACTAAATAACATATATACGAAGTTCTTAGAAGAACAAGTTAGCAAATGAAGAAATTTTAATTATCTGGATATATTGGGGCTACGGAATGAATGGCATGACATAATTAGCGCACAGGTTTTTGCATTTAGGATTTTGGCAAGGATAGGAATATACTATTAAGGTTAAAGAATGAGTGTTCTAAAAGTAATGTGGGGTATAAAATTAGAAAAAGCACTTAAAGTGTCGTTACATTCTTTCAAAACAGGTATGATGCTCTCAATTCCAGGCACGTAAGTAGTAACAAGGCTAATAAAGTTCTTATTGGAAGTTTGCATATAATTTGTTATATGCTGATCCGAAATTGTTAAAAGTAAATTGAGATTTAGCATTTTTGAACAGGTTTTTATTTATAGGTGTAATTAGATGAAAAGTTATTGCAAAGACGGTGGCCGCGAGTCAAAAGAGAAAATCTATTACCATTACTATTTTCTTTTCATACTTATTATTCACACATATGCATAGCTTAAGACAAATAAAAAATGATAAAAAAGCAATGCTATTTCCAGAGTTAGTTCCAACTTCCAGTAACGACGGTGGTACGGAAAAGCTGGATTCAATACAGAGCGAATTAGTTTTCATTCGCTTGTTAACGCACTAGTACCCGTCAAAGCTTAACCATGCTGCAGATAATTAACGAGAGGTTAACGAGGAGAGTTCAGTTAACAAGAATCTATGCCGTGGACTTAAAATATATTCAAAATTTAAAAGTGGGAGTGCATTTTTATCTTAAGGTGTATGATAATGCAATTAAAATCCATGTACATGAAACATATTATACATATAAATCTGAACTTTATATTCATAGCATAAATATTTGACAAACTTTTCACGTTCCTGTTTAAAATGAATGAGTAGTCTTGTAATTGTTACTATGAGAGTTTTGTTAGCTTTAACATAAATGTTGCTATGGGAATCTTTCCGGAATATCTGTTAACTACAAAAGGTAAACATACTGTTAATATTTGAGCGAAAGAATGCGCAATTTCTGTTATGCTTGCGGAAAAGGATTTCAGAAAAGAATATATTTCATGATTAACGTGTAATTAGCGAATTATTAAACGGTAGGGTATCCAAATTGGAAGGATATTAAGTTATTGATTTTTGCCTCAAATGAAATTAACAGTTTAATTCATATTATTGTTCAAAAAATGCTACAATTAAAATCTAAGAGAACTTTGTACTGTATTCTAACAAAGTATTTCCTGTAGCTTGTGGCTGTTTTACTTTAATGTTCTACATTTTGAGACGGAGTGGCCATTTCGTCTCTCATTCCTCTCGTTAAAAACTTTACTTGAATCGTTTTGGAGTACTTTTAAAGGTTCTAAAATGTGCTCAGTAAACCTTTTTTACAATGAAAACGTAAAAAATATATCGTAAAATAAGCCGGCAGCATTATTATTCACCACCAACAGTCTTTCCCCCTTGGAACTGCAAATTCTAAAGCTTTTAGGATTAATTGCTAATCCTGCACTGTAGGTCATAGGTCTTTAGTGGTGCACATGTTCAGAACGTCTTTCAGTTATTATACTTACTACTTTCGACATTTTGTCGCTTAAATACTGTGATTTGTTTCTGTTCAAGATTATGGGTGAAAACTTCTGCAATGTTATTTTTCATAAATATATAAATAACTTCTGAGCTCTATGCATGTGTTCTTATAATGTATATGAATGATTACTAGTTCTGTATTCTGTTCACTAGTCATTGCTTCAGATTCAGAATTAACACCAATAATTAATGGATGCAGGCATATTTCCAAACTCTAACTATGGTTGATAAACCGCTTGTGTGTTATTGACATAGTGAAATTAGGCGACTGGGTATCCCCTCTTTCTATTCTATTTAATATTAGCAGCATAAATAAAGTTTAAACTGAAAGCTACACAATAGTTTAATTTACGTGCAAATATATAAATGTTATGTACGTGTTTGAACAGAAACGTTAACAGCATGAATAAATTGAATCACTTGAAACTGCATCGTTATTGAATTGTGTGCGCAAACAATGCTAGAAGGTGCACCCTTCAAATGAAAAGCATATAGTTGGTTTTGATTAAACATTTAAAGAACAAATATTAATACTGTATGAACCAATTATTTCTGGGCTGCAAACACTAACTAAGCTATCATTGATTAAGCTATCATATGCCGCTTACCGATAAAGAGATATGTCTTTGATTCAACGAACCACAGACTATTAATATATAATATATTATTTATAAGCATTTACAACTTACTTTAATGACAAATTTTAAGAAATATAATGCTGAAAGTTTCTTCCTACTTGTTAAAAATATTTTAGGATCTGACTAGAAAATTACGTATTTATTTAATTGTAGTTTTATGAGAAATGGATGCGGTGTTTTTTATTTGATTTCTTCAGCCCTAAATGGACAGCTTTAATATAGTTTATCTTATATAGTTCCCAGATAAAGAGCACAGATCAGATAACAAGAGGAACACATAATTCTACCATCGTACATTGCAAGTAGTTCATCCATCTATTTTCTCAACTTGAGTGTCTCCATATTTCATAGCTACAGTTATGAATATAACCATCTCTCTTCCGAAAGCAGGAGGCATAAATTTTCTTTTTAAAAAGATACACGTCTGGTTATAGCTTTTTCACTATAAAAGTTGTCCATATTAACTTCAATAGTGTCATAACTCATGCACAGAATCAAAAGTAGCTGAAGTTTCCAAAGTAAAAATATGAAGCGATATGCAGTTTTGTTCATCATGTCGTGGATTACAACAGTGCGCCATTCCTGCGCTTTTTATTTCTAATATGCCCAGTCTCCTAGAAGCTATGAATAGGATAATGGCACGTTGAACGACGTGGAACGTTGTGACCGCTGAATGTTTTTGCAAATTGTCTTCGGATTTCACTAGTCGAATTTTACGTACATTTATCGTTTCGACCACCTGCTGTTTAACACTCAGAAAACTCGAGTAAAAGCTGAGCTTACTAGATTTCAGAATTGCCGGTTTCAGATCCAGGATTAATTCGTTCTCCTTATATTAAGAAATGTTTATGGTTATTAGATGGGTAAAACGATTATTAATTCGTTTCTTTGTATTGTTCAGTAGCAATAATTCTTCAACGTGGTAGTAATAAAGGCTACTATCATAAATTCAATTTTGAATGCTTAGTAAAATTGTCAAAACCAACCTGCAAATAAGTTTCGATGAACAGAGATAGAAGATTTGGTGTTGAACAATATAGAAGATGATAAAATTAGTCTAATCTAGTGGCAATGCTGTAGACTGGTTAGAACTGGTTAAAATAAAGGAAAATTAATTAAAAACCCTAAAACATTAGTATTATTTCTCTTTGTGCTGAATAAAAGCTTTATTCAACTGCCCAATTCTCATGTTTTCAGGAACATTTATGCAATTATAAGGTAAATTTTATAAGCTCCTTCTCTACATTTTGTTTCATTTCTGTAGTTTTACATCTCTCATGCTCACAGTGCTTACAATATTTCAAATTAATACTTACATTTTAAATTCTTGGGGATCTAATTGCTGTTGAATTTTCGTTCAATTCAAGATCCTGCTATTTTTGCATCTGTAAATTTTGGCAGTAGATTTTATTGAGTCCTAATGCTATATTAGCATGAACGTTAACCAGAAGCAGTTTAAGTTGTGTTTATTTGCCTTTTACCATAATAATTTACATGTTACACACTTTAAATTACACTTTGTTAAACCTGAATATCTAGCATTTATTCCTGAATTTACAACACTATTTTATGAATAATAATTATTTCCTCCTGGAGCTGTAAAATAAAGCTTTTAGAAGCTTTAGAATGTAAAATAGAGAGAATAAATTGGGGTACAAAAATGTAAATGTTTGAAAGTCACGTGTAAAGCCCTAGAGATACAGGTTTCATAAAATAACTCGCAAAACTACGTTGAACGAAAAGTGCTCCATCAGTTAAAAATAAGAGAAAGAAAACTGTAATGTTAGTGTTCTAATATTTTATTTCTAAATGAACGAACCTATTTTAAAAATGCTTTGTCTATAGAACCACAGACATAAAATAATTGAGTACTGCAGCAAAACATTTTTAAAAAAGGTATTGTTATCTTTATACTTCATTTTCATTGATTCATAATGAAAGTAGACTATTTATTTTGAGACATGGCGTACATGCTTACCATTAAATAGAAATCTTCTTTCCAGAATAAAACATGCTCTTCGGTAACACAGCGCTATTCGTAACAATAAAATAAATTAATGTGGTCATAACACCTGATGAAATGTCTGATAAATACTCGTACATTAATCTTTTTAATCGCTTTAACGTGGAAAATTACGCTTCTAAAATGCGATTGCTTTAAAAATGCATTTAATTAAAATATATCAAATAATAGTAAAAGCAATTAGCACTTAAAACCTTCATTCCTTTTCATACGCAAATAACAAAACCGGAGCGTTACTTGAATATGTCGCAGGAAGGCGCTGCCCAGTGGTGAGAATGCTCGCCTCCTACAGGCGGACGAAGCAACGTTGGAGCTTTCCCCTGCCACTCATTTCGCAGTTCTCCATCACCGCCTCACCCCATTTTCACCTTCTTCAACGTAATGTAGTCCGCCGATTCTCGGTGAGCGTGTTTCAAATGGCCTATACTACTGCCCTCTGCCGCACGAGGGCGGTACTCCAATGACTGACTGGCAAGTGAGTTGGCATTAGAAAACACACACCCACCGAATGTTAATGAAATATATCCCAATAATTTCACAGAATGTAGATTGTAGAGGATTCTTATATAAGAAATGTGAGATGGGAAATATATGGTCCTCGAAGAAAAATAAGAAACATGTTATGATAAAAGTGAAAAGTTAATGCTGATAAAGTCAATGCTAAAGCGAAAACGGGGTAAAAGTTTGACTTGGAATATCTTCAAACCTGCTGCGTGAGCAAGGAAATTTCGATTTTTGAATAGATAATCGTCATTTTTAAAGTGGTATAACAATCTACAATACTGTATTAATCAGATGTCAGCGTGGTAGTGAATAACAATTAACTGATTTATTTTGTGATGTACCTTAATTTAGAGATCAGTTTTATCTAATAGATAAAACGAAGATTGTAGGTTCGGGTCCTGAGGAGTAAATTTATTTATTTTGTAAACATATAAAATTATTAAATTATTGAAATTTTTAAGCTTACCTGAATAATAGTAATTCGTTTAAAAATAAAAAAATAAAAGTAGGACTACATACAACGTACTACTGGAAAAAAAAATATAAAATTAAAAAAAAGTTAATTACTTTATGTCAAGTCAATGGCCTGAAACTACAATTTCGCGGTGTAGTTCATTTACACCCGGAATATATATTATAGGAGCTAAACAACTAATGAAGTATTTTATTTTCCAAACTAGTACATATATATATATATATATATCTGAATTATAAACACCAAAAAGAGCTTTGACCTCTTTTACACATACAGCGTCATCCATTTGCTTGGGCCTGTCTTTACACAGCAGAATAATTCCGGCAGTCGGCAGCCAATAAGTCATGATATTTATTGGCGATACATTATAGAATACATACACATATATTATCATATATCATGAACATCCGAGATAAATCATAGTGTTTATAGATTTAATGTATATCTCTTTTTATTTTTAATTCAAAAGTTTGAAAAAACTTTTAAAAGAAGTTATCTCGCCCCTTTGGTAACAGTAATTAGTAAACGTTGTTCTACTCAACCCACAGACACAACGCTCTGTTATAAATCAATATTACCAGCATTAGATGAACTCAAAATGTGCTTAAACTTACCAACATCTTTCAAAACATACGAATTTTCACGTGCAGAATATTTAAATTACCGAACTTTTTTAATAATTTAGTCCTGTTCGTACATTCGATAGCTTTAGATGTGTGTTTTCATCTTGTTTTGCCGAATGCCGATAATATAGTGACTTACCGGCATTGAGTGGGTCGGTATAGGGCCAATGCAGGTATCACTCTGCTTCGTAAAGTGAGGCCCAAACAAATTGATGGCGCTGTAGTTAATGTGGAAAAAAAAATAGCGAAAATACCACATGTGTAAAACTGTGCCTTCACAGTGGCTAAATTAAAAATTCATACATCGTTGCCTCTGTATTTTTAATTTCGTATTTAGTCATTTTCAGCGCTTTCTTTAACTGTCCAGCTGTGTCTAGAAGTATTTATTTAGTCTCAAAATAAGGAGAGACTATTTGTCGAGTTTGATTCCGAAACCAAAGGAGTACATCATTTGAAGAAAATGAGTTAATGTTTTCGATGTACTTTTACTGGTACTATCTGTTTTTTCCATTTATTTTTCAGTCAATGTGAAGCAAATTCTCCTTAAAATTTCAATTTTCAGAATAAGTTTTCGGTCAAAACCGAACACATTTAGTAGTAACTTTAAAAGTAGAATATAAGCAAATAAAAAGGATTTATTAACATATTTTCTTGAAAACTCCTTTTAAAGATCGGTAATTTACCTCTACCCTTCTTGAGGATACCCAAGCATGTCCAAACTATTTCCATTTCGTGTATATCAGTCAATCAAAACTGAACAGTCCTATAAATATTCACAATAGCTCAGAATATGATTTAATATTAATTTTTGTCCAAGTGATACCTCAATATGTTAACATGTTAAATTCATAGTATTAATATAGCAGTACTTATTTATTTTTTATAAGTTCTTATAAAATTAGGAATAATGGATTTACCTGATTTTCAACGCAAACTTCCTATTTTGCCAAATAATGTGTTATCACTTTCATTTCCTCTCTGTAAATGTGCCACTCTATACCAATGTACAATAGAATTTTACACGTATTATAAGCCAACAAGCTACACCATATAGGTAATACATAAGTCGTTTCACTGCACACTACTAGAACAATGCAGTGACTATATTACATCCATTCTGCGCTGGGCGGATAAGAAAGGGGAAAGGAAGACAATAAATAATTATCGTGAATATTCCCCTCGAGTTTGGCTAGAGGCCAGTCACGGGGTGTGCATCGATATCCAGACAGGAAATGATGTCTCACCGGCCACTCCCTTCTCCTGCTCGCGATTAAGTGAAGCAGCTTCTGTATAGCAATGCTCAATTGTCTGGCTATCACCTTTGTTCTGCCTCAATTTACAACTGGATAACACATGCGTTTCAGAAAATTTATAATAGCCAACAGAGAGGAAGGAAACTCAATCAATTTGGTAAAGTCGTTTGTTATGTTTAAACATTCTAAAAGAAAAAACTAATAATTATGTAATTGTTTCTTAGCTTTCTATATGCATAAACTTCGAATTTAATTATCTTCTTTTGAAATATTGAAATTACGTGTAACTGTTAGAATTCTTTGGTTTCTTTTAATGAAAGAATTAATCATGGTACAAACGCTTGGCACTCGCTTTAAAATAAGCAATAAAACGAGCGTGCCCTACCTAAACAACTGTGTTGTACTGACAATGTCTCTGCTCCATATTATGAGCTGCACTAGAGCAGGAAGGCCCAACGCCGAGCGAAACTAGAGGTTTGCAATTTTTCGTTAGAAGCAGTGCTGAAAGCATTAGGCTGCTGGAGGAATCATGGAATCGTCCCGA
The DNA here is from genome assembly GCA_030762175.1 of Metallyticus violacea. NCBI lineage: Eukaryota > Metazoa > Arthropoda > Insecta > Mantodea > Metallyticidae > Metallyticus > Metallyticus violacea. The sequence goes on along the minus strand of CM060838.1, from coordinate 14,786,965 downwards.
GAGACTGCGGAGAGAGCCGAAGGTAGTGACTTGCACAGTTATAGCTAGGTAATACAGTTTCTCAAACAGTGGCGCGATAGTTCAGGCGGTTAGAGCGTCATGCTATACTTGTGAAGATAGCGGTTTCGAATCCTACCATCTCAATGCTTTTCCTCCCCCCTCTGCTGGAGTTAAAGGAGATTTGCCACAATTACAATGATTTACTCGCTAAATTAGTTGAAAATTGGAATAAGAGCTGTTTGCCACAATTTATAATGATTTACTCGCTAAACCACTGGGTTTACCGGTTTCTAGGATTTGTCCGAGGTTAGCTGACAGATTAGGTTAGTTAGTGTGTGTGTGTGTGTTTGTGTGAATTAGTTGCGAATTGGAATAAAAGCACGTTTCCCACCGTTACAGTGTTTCACCAACCTAACAATGCCCTCATCACACTGGCCAGTCGCTCCGGCGTTGCAAGCAGCAAGAGATTTCATGATCCCATTAGCACTACTGCTTTCAGCCCTGCTTGTTACGCCAAGTATTTTAGAATCGTCATAACTTAACTCCACCAGTCGACAACGCACTGTGATCCTTAGCTGCTGTGTTTTGCTTAGAGCAGCTCGAATATGACTGCGTGGCAATTACTGCACTAGGGAGTCTATACTTCCTGTCATAAGCCGTTTCCTCGTGCCTCTACCACATCGTATTACTGTTCAATGTTTTTGGTTTCTTACATAAGAAGTAGAGGCACTTATTCAAATCAAACTATATATTAGTTAACACAAAAATCAATAAACTCTTTAATTCAAAATTGTCATACTTCTATTGTGAAAGACGTATGTTTTAAGACCAAAAGTTTATGGCAAAACTTTCCCTAACGTTATTTATGAACACAGTCTGTAATACAATAAGTGGCCTTTACGTAACAAACGACTTAGACAGTCAGAAGCAGGTTAATACTCCATAAAAAGGCATAAAATAGACGTTCTAACGTGTACATTATAAATGCTGAAATATGGTTGCAATATTTAGATACACAAACAAAGTGCGCGATATATGAGTGAAATAGCAAAGCAAGAGAGTGTTTCCTTAAGAGATATCCATTATACTTTGAAGAGGTATGTAGTTATTCAAATGATCACCATCGAGGGGCCTAAGGTGACTACGAAAAGTTTGTAGTATGGTGATCGCTTCAGAACAGTGCCCATGCTTGTAGAAGTCATTAGCTAGTTGAGAAATGAAACGAAATTTCGACAGTAAAGAGACGTTAAGATGCAAGTATTAAACGTGCATATAATTACTGAGAACTGCCAACAAGAAGGAAAAACTACAATGAACCAAACAGAGTGAATTTTGGACTGTTAACCAATGAAACATTGTTTGGCACCAAAGACAGAATTGTGATTGGAGAACGCTTGACACCTCAGTGCATGTCCTCTATAGTCGATGGAGGGGGTTGGAGTTGTTTTGTAGGCAATAAAACTGTTGGAATCACCAAATTAGAGGGAAATACTAATAGAAGAACAATACCACAAGAAACCCTAGCACCGTGCAAAACTCTCTGGCTACCTCTAAACACACATCTTTTCTATGCAGAAAGTACGCTGAACAAAATAGACATGGTATGGGGCTCTTCAAAATGCTGATTTGAAACCCCTTAAACTTCTTTCAATCAGAAAGTAACCTCTGATAATGTAAATGCAGAATGGGGCAGTTTGCAGATGGAATGGATCGACATTTCCAAAGAAACCCTAGCAAACTTGATAGAAAGAATACCCAGAGTGTACAAAGTAATAATCAAAGTAAGAAATAAAAAATTAGAACGTATAGTTTATTAAATACCATTAATTGTGTTTTATGAATAATTTTAACCATTATTGAATCCATTTTTTTCAAGAAACATCAAACTAAATATATTTTATAAAAGTTTAACAGATATTCTTTGCACTTTAGTCATTTATTTTCATATGCATTTCTTTATTTGTCTTGCCTTGTAATTTGCACTACCATATTAATTCTGCCAAAGATCTGACTGAGGTATCCCATTTCAATTATTTGTAATGGGTTCAAACAATTTACGTTCTCTAGAAGTCCCGTTCTAAATTAGTGTCTAAGTTCTTACTGGTATGTTAAATGAAACGCCTCCACGGAACCAGAAGTTAGAGAAATTACTTTGTGGTGGAGAATGTGCTCTAGGTATATATGTCCCCATAGAACAGAAAGATGCACAAAATTAAACTACAATCAACTATCATATTATTTGGTTCAAAGATTCAAATATATTCATAGTTACTCAAAGCGTGTGCTGTTTAGTGTAATAATTTTTAAGATACTTTCAGACTTCCTAACGTTTCATGAACTAAAAAATTTAACATTCCATCACCCACAAACAGTTACAAGAAAAAACTGCTGAACAGCTCCAAATATTTGGAATGGTGTACTAATGTAAACTTCAAATGGCAAATAAATTCACTACTGATTAAATTGTTTAATTAAATTCTTTTATTACAATTAAAGCTCAAGTAGTTGAATAAAAAGATATAAAATCAGCTGTTATAATATTTAAATCTAGAATTTGTTTTTAATTTCAAGTATCTCACAATTTATATTAGTTTTATTTACCTGTTACTAACACACTACAAATTTTCAGCATGTATATGTAAGCATTTACAGGACTTTATTTTAAAAAATTTTGGAAATTAAAACTTTATAGCGTAATTGGGCTACTATTCCTAATATATAGAATAGAATAGAATTCTGTTCACTCTTTTGTCTCCCTGATTTCATCTTTTCCTCCCAAATGTGCCCCAAGAGGGTAGTAGACACAAACAGTCAGTACTAGAGCAAGGCTGAAGTATCTAAATATCCTCCTCCGGCCCTAACAATTCAATCCAATTCAACATATTACGATATAATTAGGAACTAAAATAAGTGCTTTTAATATAAAAAATCTGCAGATTACTGAAATATTTATAAATTATGTATCGCTCGGAACAATTTTTTTCAAAATCATTTCTGTTATAAAATCCTAATATGCAGTTTATACTTAAGAGTTTTGAGATTAGAACGCAGTGGACCTATCTTGAGGGAAAATGTCATAGAATTGTTAAGTCTGTGAGAATATAAACATTTCGATTGTACTCTGTCGTTTCTTAACCTAACACTGTGTGAATGTAGCTGCTTAAACGAAATAATCATCTATTTTCCGGCCCACAAGTATCAACTAGTATTTTAATTTTATAACTAATACAAAATAAGATCAACTATATTCCAAAACTATTTTTATAATTGTATTCCATTTCCTCCAAACTTGCAAGGTTTATTATTTATTTCAATATGTTTTTCTACAATGTGATTGAATCAATATAAGTTTACGTTCCACTAATTTCTAAAAGTCTATAGAGCTCCAATATACCGTAACTCAGTGATTTTGAATAATGAATTGAGGTCCTCATTTGCTTACATATACACATGTCACCTCTCTACTTCTGAGTTCAGTTAATATTCATTATTATCTGGATTATACATTTTATTACTCAATTTTAATCTATTTTTCCCTTAATTTATACACAAATATTTCTGTACCATCTTTATATTGAAGTCATCGTTTATGTAGGTCCTGGAGACCTAGTGGTAGCGATGCTTGCCTCATAGACCCAAGACCGGAGGTTCAATCCAGGCCTGGATCGATGAATTTTTCGGGCGTAAAAACCCTAATCCTTCCTTCGGAAGGAAATTAAAGCTGTGGATCCTTTGTCGTACATTTACGGCATGTAAAAAAATCAAGCCTGAAAGAGGAGGCTTCCCAGCAAAATTTATCGGCCGTTTCACGCCCTAATTTAATGAGACGCTAATGATCTGAGATGTTAAAAAGCGTCCTTAAATAAACCAAATTAACAAATCCTATTTATTCGTAAATATTTTCACTGGTATTACTGATGTTAGTTACTGCACTTCTTATCTGTAACTAATACCCCCTTATTTTCTTCCGATTCAAGTAAATGTTTAAAAGTCATGCATTTAAATTGTGCAATTATTTTACAGAGTAAAAAAAAAAAAAAAAAAAAAAAAAAAAAAAAAAAGTCCGCGTTTGTAGACCAGTACGAACTTACATTAGGTAATCCGTTTAAAAATGTTACGGTAAATGATTTATAAATCTCAATTGCACTGACACTTTTCGTGCTAAATTTCTGCTCCATTACGGCTAGTATGCAAAAAATAAAAGAGCGCAAATTTTATTCCTGATTAAATGTCACAGCTTCCAGAACATGTGCTCTGATTCTGCGGAAAGTTAGAAACAAAGTAAGTTTAAAACACTCAGATTAATGACAAAACGCGTTGAACCTACCTCTGCGCTTAAGGCAATATCGGGGGAAGGGAGAAAATGGGAGAAGCCTCATTTCCCCCGAGGGGAATGAAGCACGCCTACTGGCTCTACAGCTGACCAGAGGATACCTTGTCACTCATGCCTTGCATTCTCTGCTTTTCTATGCTTTTAGCTCTCGTTTTACCAAAATGTTCAAATGTTTAATTCCAAATCAACAGTAATACAATTCATTCTTTATGAGCATTGATTCTAAAATGCAATTAAAAATATTAATGGTAGCTATATACCTCCGTTCATCTGTGTGTGTACATAATTATAACATTTAATGAGCCGTTTATTTCGTTTAAACCTATGACATACTCTAATATCATCAATTAGTGCCGTCTAGCACTATAAAATCAAATCAGTCTGTAATTAGTTATGGATGAAGTTAATGTGAAATATAATAGTAAAACAACAGTACAGAGAGGTTATTTCGATAGGGAGTCAAAAAACATAAAAAAGTTCAACAAATCAGATTTATATTTAAATTGATAGCTATTTCGTTATTTTTACATGATCTTGACAACTTTTGCACATAGAAATTATTGAATTTATGCAAATGCGATATAGTACAGTGAGATCATTTAAGTTACGGGTCGGCAGAGTGTTGGGAGAAGCTGATCAAGGCAACAAAGTTTGTAGTTTATATTTGTTTGAGACAGGCTCTGTTAGCAAGTGGATTGAGTTTGTGTGTTATATGGTACTTTCATTATATGCAAATTGTGTGTTAACTGTTCCTTGTTACTTATTTCACTGCATATAGCCTTGAAGAACGGATTATATATGATACATTTTTTAACGCCCGTTTTTACTACTGAGGCATCACAGGCGGCGGACACTGATGATACATGAGATGAAATGATAAATTCAGAATGTTTTTTATTTTAGGAAGGAAACGTTCCAGGCCTAAGTTTAGGGTACCTCCCCAGCATTTGCCATTTATGAAGATTGAGGAAAATCTGGAAAAAACTTCAGCAAGGAAGGACGGTCCTGGGGGGGGGGTTCGAACCCCAGACCTCCTGCTCACCAGTCCGCGCCTTAACGACCTCGGCCACCCGTGGCGGTAAACTAGAATGTGAAAATGGATTATTACAGAAAGGTAATAAGACAATTCGCATATTCTGACCATGGTGTTCCAGTTAGAAAAACTGTTCGGCAACATGTTAAAAAGTTACGAGAGACAAGATTTCTCAACAACAAGAAACGTGTTTCCTAGTCGCCATCTTCTTATGGAATAAAAGTTGAATGAAATACAGAAATTTGGCAACGTATTGCCGCTGAGGGACATCACTTTGAATATCCCTCATAAAACAGGTTATTATTATTATTATTTATTATTATTATTAGTTTTAAATACAGTATTATTGTATGCCTTCAGTACAAATATAAATATTCATTTTACGTGCGCACTGTTATTTTGTTTGCGGTGGCTTCATGTCCCTATCAAGTAGCTGTGTTTAGGCAACCCGCCGTAACTGAAATACCTCAATGCATTTAATTAATATACGATGCTATCTATCTAAAATGTAATATTTCAGACAAGAGAATAATCTAATTATTCCAATTTAAAGGTCTAGCAATCCTTAATGATTTACCCGCATTCCTTCATCCATATCTCAGTAATGTCACGCTAAACTCTAAAAACTGCTCCAATGTTATACGGGAGTCTACCATGGAAAACTTCGCTTTTCAACTAGAGGTGTGGTTTCATTTTCGCCTATATTGATTAATTTCCACCCGTCCATTCCTTTCCAAAGCTTGCAAAAATCAGAATGGAGGCATTAAATGTTTACAAACAAAGAAACATTATACAAAAGTATATTTGTTCTCCTAAAGTTAGAGCAATCTATATTGTATTCCAATACGTTTGCATTTAAACAATATAACAGAATAGATTGTGTAGCCGCTCGTTTTCATACATCATCCTGAAGATCAAAGTGGCCAGTAAACAAGTTTCAGTCGATGATGAACAAAAATTAATTGTCAAAGCACCAGCGAACGTGTTTGCTGAGCTGGCCACTGCATCTCCCCTTCAAGAAAGTTTGCACAAGCGCGTCTAACGGCCTATCATTTTTGTAGAGCACTTACGTCAACTGCAGCGCTCAGAGCGGGCAGGAGGAGGGAAAATGGTGTTGATGAAAAGATTCCGAAATGAGCAGAGAAGAGGCTGACTACAGCCTCTGACAATGGCGAGGCGAGACTTTTGCTTTTGCCTACTTATTTCTCAGTTCCTCGTCCCTTTTTTAGTCTCCTTCTCTTCTCTCAATTCTTCCACTTGTCTTTCCTCTTCGATACTAGTGCCTTTTTATCCTTCATAAAGATGCCAGCTGTCATGCTGCAGTTTCCTTCTAGTCTCTGGTACAAAATCCACTGTATGTCCTCTGCAGCAAGTTCTTAGTTCTGACAGCTGTAGAAGTTAAATCGAAAAATTATAAATGTCTCCAGTTTTCCTCTAATTGCTTATATGTAAGATTATTATACTTACTGTTTCTTCAATACATTGCAGTCAAAAATGTGCACACGTATTATTATATTATCATCACCCAAGATCTTGGGTTCAATCCTGACCAGGGTCGTGTATTTTTTTCAGCCGTAAAAAGTCTAATTATCGCTTCCTTCTGAAGAGAAATAAAGCCATGGATCATAGATTTACAGCTCGTCAAGAAACTCAAGCCTGAAAGAAGAGACCTCTGAGCAAAATTGGTCGGCCGTTTCACGTCTTGAATAGAATGGGAAGCTGATGACCTCAGGTGTTAAAGAGAGTCCGTAAATAAACCAAATTAATCATTCATTATCATCATATGCAAGTGAGTTTCCCGGTTATTCATCTGCAATTTCCTGTACTATTTTTAAATTGTGATTTCACAGTACTAATCTCTTGATGGGTATCTTCAATTCTAGCTCAGTTCAGTAATATTTATCTCATCACTTTGTCTTCCCTATTACAAAGGTTACGAAGTAATGTTTAATGAAACTGAGATACATACAATTGGTCTCGCTTTATTCCACTTAATACATCACTGGTGTTGCACATGAACCCTCTTAGTAATTCGTTTTATCTCGTACCCAAGTTTCTGCCTACTGTTGCGGTGGCTCCTGTGGAACTCTCTATGCTCTGAAGATACACAGAATGTTTCAGAATTCGACCGCACAAATTTCAAGGATATACAAATAGTTTGAGATAGCGAATTACGCGGTTTGGGGTCAAAGTTATTGGAAATTATGACACTGGGTGCTAGTAGTAATAAGTTGTCATTAACCGCCACGGATGGCTTAATTGGTGACCCCCATCAGGACCGTCCTCACTGACTGATGATTTTTCTAGGTTCTCCTCAGACTTCATAAATAGCAAATGCCGGGTAGGTACTCTAAACTTAGTCAGAAATGTTTCCTTGTTAAAAAAAAAAGTATCATCAGTGCCCACCGCCTATTATGCTTCAGCAGTAAAAACGGGTGTTAAAGGCTGTTCAAAAAAAATGGCATTAGAGTTAACTATGTTTCTATTTCCTTAGTGGGGAAAATCTTGTTTCCAGTATGTATTAGAATTTACGTCAAAAATATCAGCATTACTGTTTGGGCAAAAATTGGCTTCAAGCAAGGATAAAGCGATTCTGATCGTTGTAAACCAACCAGAAAACTATTCACTGTGTATTTAGCTCATGCTGTTGGCTTTACAAATCAAATGAACCCGCTCCATTTTCAACTTTTTTATAATTTTTGTTTTCAGCATTACTACGCAGCATAATTTCAGTTAGTGATATTTCAGTTCACTAATAACTTCTTATTTAGCTCTTCCTCCTTGTGGTTATTTAGTAGTAATGCGTTGTCTAATAAACATTAACTCCTGATCATAAAACAATTTCGTGAATACTTACATACGCAGCAGAAAGCTGTTAGTTCACAACTCATAGTCTTAAGAAGAATAGTGAGAGAAACAGATAGAGGGAGATGAGTTCCGTGAGCTTCAACTGGTGGCCCTTTATGCTACTCCTGAGCAATGAACCTCCTGTGCCCGTGCACAAACACATGAAAGAGATGCGCGTACCTCTGTCATTAAAGCACATCATTGTAAGGTTCCGTAGGAAAAAAAAAAAAAAAAAAAAAAACAATTTGTTTGTCGAGCTTGTAGACAAGCATCAGTAGCTAAACCGGTACAGACGCCAATCTCGTCGCTCGACCCTCCAATCTATCCACCAGCGCCTGAGAAACTGAATCCCTCTCGGTGCATACATAGATGCTGGTGAAAATCGAAGGAGTCAAACCCATGAAATTGCAAGTGCCATGTGCATGAATGTGTCGGGACTTGCTAGAGAAACGCCTCCACCAATTTCATCTTCTGAATTGTTAATGTTTCTCCATTTGTTATCTTAAACATTTGCATTCCCACTATGCAACTATGACCCAAAGTGCTAAAAATTACCGTACTACAGTGCGATCATTGATGCTTTCCCCCGCGGCAGGCCGGCTAACCGGCTAACGAACCCCGCGCTTGCCCATAGGCAAAACACTCCTGCGGAAAACAAAACTGATAGCACGATATTTCGAAAAAAAAAAAGTATTTCATAATTTTAAAGCATTTATATTTACTACATAACACTGAAACTGAATTATATAAGTATTCTACGCAACTAAAAAGGGAAAATCTTTCAGAAAGAAAAAAGGTCAGACATTAATTGAGACGAACCATCGCTTTTCTTCGCTGAGCAGCTATGTACCACGACGAACCCATTGCGCTACGTTGTAAACAGTAAATATCTGTTTGTCAATATTAAACTTCAATTTCTTCAATTACAGAGAAGTTTGAACACAAAGACCATTACTTCCCTGACTCAAAATGCTTGCCATTGATCTCTCTGCCATGTGTAATATATGCGGTCGAACTCTGGAAAACCTGCATATGGTAACTCTTAATATCTGCAGGTGCTATTGAGCGTTGCTGCCAAAATTTAGGTAGCCCATGTAAAAAGTCAATTAAATCAGTGGAATATCTCAGTATGTTATAAATCTAAACAGTGAATATATATATATATATATATATATATAATTTTGCACATTAAGAAAATAATAGAAAAAGTTTGATGACAAATGATAACGTATAGTCTTTAGCTTGCTGACAATGGTGCAAGCTCTATCTAAACAGCAACTTGTATTCCTTGGTTTCATTCAGCTGTACTCTCTTTCCGTGTCCGCTTCTCTGCTCGAGTTGATAAATGGTTGTGGTCGTCACAAGCATGTTTGGCGAGAGGAGGAAGAAATGCCGTTAATACAGCACTACCCTAAAATCCCCTCAGTTTCGTTATCAGTATGAGATAAACTCGTCGAGAACTCACTGCGCAGCTCGTTTTCATCGGCCACGAAGAAAGCATTAGACTATTTGTGAATGATGTCGTAGGCTAGTGCGGGTACGGGAGGTTTTTAGTTCTATGGTTAAATGTGTGAGATTTTGCAGGAGAATGTGATATGCAAAGGGGAATTGTGTATTCTACTAACAGAGAGGTTCATTTAGGCATTGTCAGAAGCATTTGTGAGAAAAGTTCACGCTAAAACTCAGCAATGAAATTTTGAAGAAAAAGTTTGAGTTAACTTGAAAGTTTCCTGGATGTGCTTGCGGGACATATTGGAGACCGGATTATTCCGAAGGATTTGCGGCTTCCAAGATATCCTGACCTAACTCTTAACATTTTCCTATGGATTGCTTTAAAATATAAAAGTAATAAGATTTGCCAACAAACCACCCTATACAGTAATTCCAAAAAAACGCTCGACGTGCACTGGTGATGATTGTAGATTTTTACACACATATCTCAGGCCATCAGCGTCACATTCAACTCAGGGCGATAAATACTTCTCAAGAGGCTTCTTATTGCGGTTTTTATGTGCCGTAAATCTACATATGATACCTATGTCTTTACTTCTATTCCGAAGGAAGCCAAACTTAAGATTTTTAAGCCCGAAAAAATCCATTGATCTTCACCCGTGATCTTGGGTCTACAAAATACATGCAGAAAAGGTAAACCTTTCCAGTACGTCCTGTAACAGGGACATGTTATCCTAAGGTGTACCGAGGGCACCAAAAAAATGTATACACACTTTCACAGTAGATATCTATTAATATATTTCAAAGTTGGACCGAAAAACAACAGCAATGTGTAGTATAATGTTCTGTAAACAGATGTGACTCACATACATTTTGATATCGTTGCTACGTGACAGATAAACCAACAATGGGAACAAATGAAGCCAAGATTATCGTAAATCAACAATGAACAAATGAAGCCCAGATTATCGTATGATGTTCTGTAAACAAATGGGACTCACATTACGTTATGCTAGCGTTGCTACAAGAAGGAGGCAGGATTATCGTTTGAAAAGTGAAAAGCAATTCTGAAATGAGATTGGTAAGCCGAGAATGTAGTTGAAATTCAAAGGCAATGGAGACGTGTGTACAAAAATAACGTGAGTAACAATTCCACGTATTCGAGACAAATTTGCGATGTTCACAAGGGCAGATCTAGGAGACCTCGCACAGCAACAAGCCCCGCGTATTGGATCCAAGGCACTGGATAGGACGAAGAGGTCCGATTGAGTTTCCATCGCGTTCTCCGGATCTAACTCCGTTGGACTTCTACCTATGGGGAACTCTTAAGGATGTTGTAGAGTAGAAAACCAGCTACACTGACAGCACTTCGGGAAGAAATTGAAACGGTATGTGCTGCAATCGCTGAGGACACTTTCGCAAACGTTGCTCAATCAGTAGTTCAACGTACTCGGAAGTGTATCGACGCAAATGGTGGGTATTTTGAGCAACTGTTGTAACTGTAAATGTCTAAGATGATTAGTGCTCATCATTTTCTGTTTGTGTGAATTCGGTTTTGTTATGTTAACACGGTTTTTTCTTTGCTTTAAGTGTCTATATATTTTGGCATCCTCTGTATATTAAATCTAATGCATGCCTTTGAATATTCGCATATTCTAGGGTCCCCTAACAAAAGGATTATGTAAAACACTTTGTGCTAATTAGTCACGCGGTGCGATATGCATTACAAGTGACTAAGACTACGCGTTGAAGTAGTATTCATGCATCACGCTCATGCTACATGCAGTCCAACTAATCCGTGCATGAGCCTGATGTAAACAATGATTCACCGATGTAGAAATCGTTCCTGGTCTGGTGAATTACAATCTCAACTCCACAATGCCGAGCTGAGAAAACGCGTTCTGCCTACATCTAACATTTAAACCTGAGTAGACATAACTTCCAATGTGTAGAATTTTTATCTTCTATATTCTATAGCTGCGTGAAAAGATCTGCACAGCTAATGTTTTGAACCACGATACCCTTTCATGAAAATGTGAAAATCCATATTTCAACACAAAAATTCTGGTTCGCAAGTATCTACAGTGGTTTAGCACAGATAAAAAGGGGCTTATGATTTTCATAACTGCCCTAGTTATGAAAATCTATATACTTGAAAGCATTTTATGACTCTATAATGGAGTAACATACCTCGAGACTCTTTTTAGAAATTTGCGCACTCCATTTCGATACTTGTAGAAGTTGCAAAATGCAACTGCAATAGATACTCATATAATTAAAACTTAGTTCGCTGTAATTTTATTTTATAAACACAGTTGAACTAACTCAGTGGGAAAATATAAACTATTCTTTTTGCAACGCCTATGTAGCTGTAAAACCATTCATTTCTAAATTTCTATTTATTCTGTTCCATTGTTCTTTAACACACATTTACATTAACATTTGACCGTGTCTATAAACTGTGCATATACAGTTAGGTTATTTTAGTTACAGGCCGGAAGAGAGGTTTACAGGAGCCTACTACGCAACTGCCAGCAATATATTGTGGCTGAGGAACATGTTAAACATTTCTCATAACACTAATTAATGTTTATAACTATCGGTTTTGAATACAGCAAAGCTATGTTTTCAGTAAAAATGTACTGCTAAAATGAAAATACTAATTTTACTATCTTTTTTTTTTTTTCGGCCAGTGAGCAGCCGTGATCAAGCGGCCTGTAACTGCAATAACCCTACTGTATTAATATAACGATGTTGTGCTTTTGCTCCTTTTATAATAGTCATTGTTATTTCTATTTTTGTTGTTGTTCATCACACTCTATGGCGGGAAGGTCAGAAAGGGCGACCTCGTAATTCATTCATTACTTCAGAGAGGATTTTTTTAATTGGTTTATTTACGGATGGTCTTTAACATCTCAGGTTATCAGCATTCCATTCAACTCAGGACATGAAACAGCCGATAAATTTTGTTCAGTGGTCCCTTCTTTCAGGCTTGTGGTTCTTTTACGTGCGTAAATCCACAACATGGGACCCATGGCTTTACTTCCCTTCAAAAAGGAGCCAATTAGGAGATTCTTATGCCGGTAAAAATCCATCAACCCTTTCCTAGATTGAACCCGAGGTCTACGAGGCAAGTATGGTTACCAACAAATCACCGAGACCAACTCATACCTTCATGGTAGGGTTTTTATGGGATGCTAAATAGTAGGTTTTTACAATTAAATTATGATTTATTTTATAATACGATTTTTGTCAGTTTTCGGCAGTTTAATGGAGCGTACAAATGTCTGTTGCCATGAAATTGTTTAGAGTACGAAGTCAAGGAAAAAATTATCTCATAATAGCAAATATGAATTTAAAAGAAAAAATAAATTACCTCAGAAAAATTATCAACTTTATAAGCTGTATTCGGAAAGATTATTTCTGGAGAACGTTTTAATCTTCAATTTTACCATAAACAACCGAATATTTGAGATTATTATAATAATTTCAAGAAAAATAATCGAATCGAAGGTGAGATAAGATTTTTTGTGGTTTTTGCTACTGAGACACCATAGGCGGTGAAGATTGGTGATACATGAGATGAAATGATATATTGGGAAAGGGGTTTTTTTTAAGGAAGGAAATGTTCCGGGCTTAACTTTAGGGTATCTCCCCAGCATTTGCCTTTTATGAGGACTGAGGAAAATCTGCAAAAAAAAAAAAAAAAAAAAAAAAAAAAAAAAAAAAAAAAAAAAAACCTCAGTCAGGGAGGACGGTCCTGGTGGAATTTGAACTCCAGACCTCACACTCATGAGTCCGCGGCTTAACGAACTCGGCCACCCCTAGCGGTAGATAGCAGCAGTGAAACATATGAATGTAGGATACAGGAGGCAAACCCTTATTAATTTTTGAGCTCCATAGTATTACTATTATTCGATTCTTATTGGTCAATCGATATCAATGAGCAAGTTCATAGATTGAAAGAGCAACAGTAATCAAAATTTTCCCACTGCTAGGTAGCGAGTATTGCATTAGTCGAAAGCAATAATTGCTAGTTCTAACAACTGGTCAAGTGAAAGTTTTAATGAGAGCCACCTGTGTGTTCCGTTAATTTATAAAAGTAATGGAAAAACAAAGGAACTAAAAATAACCCACTTTTGAACGCCTACAGATCAAAGTGACTAATTAAGCCAAAGGTAGTTAAAAGACTGTTTCAAAAATGCTCCACAGTAGGAAGTAGAAATTTGACTTTTAAAAGGCGCGTTCTTGACCCGTTACTTGAAACGATTGTTCTTACTTTCCCTTATCTTGATATCACCAACTTGTTCCATCATAAAGAGTTTGAAGAGGAAGTGTGTAGCCAGTTCTTTTGTGCGTGCGTGATCAAAAGCGACGCGTATTTCACGGTTCCGTAACAGCTACGCACAAGTGGAAGGGAAACAAGTTGCGGTTTCCAGTATCTGCAAGAGATAAAACCAGCCGTCAATACCACCGGGTTCACGACATATTTCATCCCTGTAGTGGCTTGGCAGAGAGATTTGATGGTCGTATATCGTACCAGCACGCTATTAACTCTAGTAGCTGGCGACTTGTACATCGTTAGCATAATCCTCAACGGTTAAACCTCTCAATCTGTTCATGGGCGTTACCACGGTTACGTCACGGAGAGAGTCCAAATTGGCAGTTAACCCACAATATTTAAGCTTAAGGAAAAATTTTACTTACAAACATTGATAAGAATATGACGTTAAATTTGAGGTTATTTTCCTATTTTTATGCATAGAAAGATAATGTTAAAATCCACATGTTTGTAGCCGACGTTTATTCTCAAGAAATTAACTTAGGTTTCATTAATGCGTAACTTTCTAACATTTATGTAAAATGATTTATATTAAACACATACAAAGAATGTTATATATTGCATGCAAAGGAAATCAATATAATGAATTAATTTCAATGAAACGAACCGCTTTATTAATGATTATTAAGATATGTATAAATTAAAGTATAATGAATTCACGGTATTATTATTATGTTGAATATGCAAGTTTATTTTATTTTATTTTATTCCTCTATATTAAATTTTACTTTGTTTTACTTTTATCGATGATATAAATTTCATTTTAATGTTAGAAAAAATTTTATAATCAAATAAAAGTTTTTTATTATACATTTGGACGCCCACAACTCAATAAATAACATTCTTGAGCATTCATAATAAGCCATATAGCATAGAATACGCACAGTTTTACAAACAGCTGACTCCTTTGAAGTCCCTCTTGTATATGTGACCAAAACTTCGTTTTTAAATACATGGTACAGCAAGTTTTCTGAAACCAAAGCATTAAGCTTCATTCATAAGAGTTTCCTTAAAATATATACGTCTTTGCATCTGGGTGATTTTTCTTTCCATGTGCAGTTTGCCGCAGTTCCCGTGATTGAAAGCCGGCCGGAGCCGGGCGGGAGGCCAGTACGAGTTTAACTTGAAGTGTACGGTTGTATTCTTGTGTTATGTGATAAGTGTATTAAGTATTGATTAGGCGGTGTAATATAATGTATTATTTACATTAATATGGCTCAATTCGTGTAGTCTATTTCCCAAACAATATTTATTTTTCAGAATCGACTTGTAATGTATGGAGATTGTTTCAAGAAAGAATCCCCAATTTTCAACTTCTTTGTCGAAGTTCAATTCACAGATTGGTAATTAAATTTTGTCAAATGGGAAGTGTCCTTGATAAAAAAAAAAGCTTACACAGTCACGTACAGTGCTCACAGAAGAAACGTTTAATAACAATGGACATGCTCTAAAACGTTCCCTTAAAAAATCACTTCGGCGTCTTTCTCATCAAATGGGAATTTGCTATTCCTCTGTTCGAACGCCTATAAAGCTACTATGAAATTATTAAACTTGACCCAGATTGCCAAGCAATCATAAAGTAAAGAAAAAAATGTGTGACAATAATTGCATCCTCTTTTAAACTTAAGCATGAAAAGGTAGACGCGTCATTTGAAAGTTCAAAGTAGCGTTGACAAGAGCTGAACAAGTAAAACCTAAATTTTAAATCAAAATAGTTTTAAACTTCTCCTCTCATATTCTAAATTGAGTTGTGATTAACTTTACATTAAATACTCGTAGGTAATATTTCAGACTGTAAAGTTTTTAAATGAAATCACTTTAGCTAGATATTTAGCCGGAGAACAGAAAGACTTTAGTCATTAGCTCCCCCCTCCAACTTTCCTATGAGGCATATTTATTATTGCCTGGAGGTTTTCCGGCTTCTTGAGATAAATGAGTTTTTGTTTTCCCTCCTCCACTATTTTAAAATTATTTATATTGTTTTACAGTTTCTAATATTATTTAATAATAGGATTAAACGAGATAAAATTATAAAGAATTGTTGTTACCCTTGTATAAACACTTTATTTAAAAGCGCAAAAAAGGATACACCAGGAAGATATGGTTATTCTTTTCCGAAAGTTAAATGCAATATTATAACACCGGAAAACAATAACTCTATCTTGCTGATAATTCTTTCCGGTGATTTTTAATAAAGTGTTTATAACATTAGCTCCTTCTCCTTTTACTTCTATCTCTCATAGTCCCATTATTAAGTAATATTAGCAACCATAGTAAATAATAACTAGATTGAAACAATACAAACAATTTCAAAATAGTGGAAAAGGAAAAATGAAAGAACGAAAAGCATTTTGCAGAGTAGAGTATTCCGAAATTCTTCAAAAACAAGAAAAAGCAAAATTGGTTCAAATAAGACATTGTGGATTTGCAATCTAGGCGCATTTGCTCTTCTTTAGCAACAAATAAGCTGTCTCTAATATTGGAATGCTAGTCAAATCTCTCTCAATATTTCTTCACTTTTGGGGGGATAACTACGAGATGGGAACCATTGTCCCGTTACACTTAAGGGACACTAGGAGTAAGTTTCCAAAGCTCCATATTTTTGTATTTATTTTTCTGAACTTTTTACTGGAATTGTATTCCTGCTAAGTTAATATATATGCCAAAGTTCATTCAAATTAGATAAATACTTTGAGAGGTATAAACTATTTCATAAATTTTATTACGTAAATGTTCGCAAAATCAAAATATCCCAAGCGGCTCAGAGTAAAGAAAGTTGACTGGCATTTTTGCAATTGGAATTTTGAACCACACATAAAATTTGTAGAGAAAGATAATTTAAATATTTTAAATGATTATTTAAAATTATTAGCATGCATTTTGTTCTATAGAATATTACAATGCATATTTCTGCACATTCTGGGAATTTTTAATGAATTTCAATAAAAACTGTTACGCTCTGAACATTTTGAATGTTTGAAAATGAAGTTTTGAGAAAAAGGCCGTTTTATAAAAAAGTATGATGGGAAACAGTGTGATTTAAAAGTACATGCAGAGCTTTCTAAATGGCTGCAGAGCCCTAAGGGAGGGGAAACAGGCATTTTTTTGCTCTATGTGGACATCCAAAAGTTGCAAGAAACTGGAGATTTAAACACCTGATTTTAAATTTTTTTACTTGTGTCACAGAGTATGAGTTCCTATTAAAAATGACTCCCACTCGGTCCCTTCCACAATTTGTAATATTCACGTTTGTAAGTTTTCTCTAACATGGGCAGTTATTTCAGCGTTTATACAACTTTAATAAGTTTTAATAAACTGTTTTAATAAACAGTCCTAGAAAACGTAATTTTTAACAGAATTGTGTTTTTGGTACAAGAGCATGAAATACAAAACATCTAAGTTCATTATAAACACAACCATGAAATATAACGTAAAAAATGCTTACACTTTAGGAAAGGAAGGAAAAGGTCTAAGGATGAGATGGCTTCACGCCTGTCGATAATGCTGCACCCTACTATCTACACAGCAACTTCTGTTGCTCTTTCCTTTCTTTCCTTGCATTTACCTGCTGTGATTGTTGACACTGATGCTGTTAGACGGCTTGCTTAGTTATCGTAAGCTAATGTGGAGCGCACAGGTCTCAGTTAATTCAGACAGGTTCATTTAAGTAATGTCAGGCCTCGTTTGTAGCGAAATCTGGCGGTAGAACGTTCACAGCAAAGCAGACCATTACAAGTTAAGTAAAAGGGCTTGAGAACTAAGAGTGCAGCTCAAAAGTGATAACTTTTATTTGATGGCATACCTTCACTCACCTTTGATAGTCCCCGTTGAATGCAATGCACCTGCCAGTCTTCAAAGACATACTAGAGACCATCTTTGACATGTACCTCAGAACTGCCTCCGCAGTCTTCACCGCTGCCACAGGTGATGGTAAATTTCTCCCTCGAGGATGGTTCTTCTACTCGGGGAAAAGGAAAAAATTCACACCAGGATAAATCTGGACTGTAGGGAGGGTGAAGGACACACGTCAGTGATTTTTGCTAAATGCGATCGTGCATAATCGTGATGCAGCATCCACATTTCCCAAGAAATGTGGCCCTTTGCGTGCTGTATGGCCTTGTAGGGTTTTCACTACATCTATGTAGTAATGCCCCGATGCAGTAGTGTGTGCATATACGCCATACTAGCAAACCTTCCTTGAAAATCGAAAAATTAGATGACTGTAACTTTTCTAGCAGAAGCAATCGTTTGTTGTTTGCTCTCAGGGTCGAAATGATGTGTTAGCAAAGGTTACCTGTAACTTCATCTTCAACTGCAGGAAAATCTGCAGGCGAACATCTATTTGTCTTAGAACCCACCAAGTTCAAACACTCTCATGTGCACCTTTTCAGTTACCAATGTATGGGTGGCACCCAGTGAAATTTTTAGATTTTTTACAGTGTTTTTAATTTTATTCGACAACCCTCTCTCACAATAACAGCAGCAGTATTAATATTTTCTTCCGTTAGAGCGCACAACTGAAGCCCCGGGTCTACCTCCTTTTGAAACTGATTGCCTCATCTCTTGAAACATTTTAAACCATCTTCATGTTATACTATGGAGAATAACCAACTCTTCATAGACCTCTTGTAACATTTCACAAGTTTCAATTGAAGATTTGTTGAAACGAAGGCAGAATTTCAGAGAAGCCTTCATCACGTGTCACCTCCATCGAACATGTCTCAACGTGCATACTTCTCACAGATGGGAACCGGAAGTTACAATAAAACTAGCACCACATGTATATGGCGCATTACCCTAAGAAAATGTTGTGAAGTTAAATTATGCTGTAAAAAATTATAATCATTATTTATTGAACAGACTTCGAAAAAAAAATGTCTGCAGTCCATGTATCCCATTTTGAAATTCGAATGATTTCGAAGAATTTGTGGCCACTAACGTCTCCCAACCTAATTCCACCTCATTTTTACCAGCAATAGGTTGTATTAAGAATGTCTTGTAGGCCACTTTTTCAGACAGGTAGCTTTGCCTTTGATTCTACATTGACAGCACTTCCTGTGATGCCTAGTCTTTGAGATATATGCCTTTTTGGGGTCTTGTGCCGAGAGAATCCCTTGGCTTCATTGCTGAAAAACGGAGTGTTTGAGTTACAGATTATATTTCGGGTTTTCTCTTCCTTTCCCCTCTACCTTTATGAAAGAAGGAAACAATAATTGCACCAATACTTCTATTTCAACTTATATCCTGATCAGTAACCGATCTTAAGTAGCTAAACAATTAGGAGATACTATTAGCAAGTTAATAAAAATGTATTGCTATAGTATTTCCTCTGAAGCACAGTAGAGAAAGATGAAGAGCTGTAAAGTCGGCGACGCCCTTTAACAAAGGAACAATATCTCTGATTTTCAAGTATGCTAACACGAACAAGCTGCTTATGATTTCACAAGCAAAGTGTGTTCGTATATCTCATACACAATGAGTAAAGCAGTGTGTGTATATTTGTCTGCGCGTCATGAATAATAAAAGTTATCCAAAACTTAAGAAGATAGAGGGGCTATCACCGCAGCGCGCGGTGGAATGCAATGTTAGCTTCATCGATTTTATGCAATTTTACTTACTGAAACATCTGCAGAGTGTCACAGTAAATGTGCACCTGTGTTTACAATAACATATGCCGTGTTCGTTTATTGGAAACAACATTGAAAGTTTCCAAGCTACTAATTAACAGTATAAATAGATTAAACTCGTGTAAGAAAACTCCGATATCACGGCCAGGATTCTAACCATGGGTCTTTGGTTTATTCTACCAGTGCTCTAAATACTCTGTCCGACAACGTCCAGTATCTGATTGCAATTGCAAAGTAGTGACGGCATTCACTAGTAGGTCATTTCTCTTGACCAGCCGGGTTATACTAAGGTCGGGGGGAGCGGGGCAACACATGCAGTAACAGTCTAATAATTCTAAAAAATATAAAAAAGTATATACTCACCAATGTTACACAAGAGATGCTGGAACTGACTGCTTTCATTTTCCCACATTTCTGGCATCTACTTAATTTTCTTTTACCCTTTTTATTGAGATCCCCCCCCCTTGTCAGGCGTTATTCTTTAGCCCGTCTAAAATATATCGATACTTCTATTAAACTATTTTGTATCTGGTGTCTGTAGCATTTAGCACGAAGTGTGGACTAATTCAAAATACACAGTACATTTAACACACATCATAGCCTTCTTTTGCTGCAGTGATGGTTTCGTTGTCATACGCTGCCTGCCAGTTTATGACTGTCTCTTAAGGTATCGCAGACGATCTACTCATCATCGCACGTCAGCAGCCTATGAAGAAAGCAATTCTTCTGCTGAAGTGGCGACAAAGCAAAACAGGTCGTGCCACCAAGTGTTTGCATCTTTTTCCTAACAGATAGAGATGGTTTCTGCACTGACGTTGAATTGCTGCGCCACGTCCTCACAAATCTGATTGTTGTTCGTCTTAACAGTCGCTAAGCGAGTCCTCTTGTTATTCGTTGCAGATGGGCTTTACCTAGAGGGCTGTGATTTGCCTTCCTGGAATTTGGCGAACCGTCTTTGCAAGTAGTTAAATCACAGCAACAACACCAAAGGTAGGGAATTTTTCTACACGCCGCAGCTGCACTGTTCCCCAATTTAAACTCGTATAATCATCTTTAGAGTGTCGGCTTCTGGGAATACTGGACAGCAATGGAAAAATTAAATCTACCATCTCAACAGTCGGAACTTTCGGCAACAACTTTAACTTTATTTGTGGCATGTTCAATAACTACCTACACTGATATTTGGACTCACGGGAAAAAAAAGACGAAAGTTTTAGTAAGACACTCCTTTGTAAGGTAGTAATTATTGTATCATAAGCACTAGTATATAATTTGAAATAGTGATAATTACGTAATGCAGAAAATTATCCATGGACATAAGGAGAGTAGTTTATGCCTGGTATAAAATGTGTTTGATATTTATAAAAATATAAAGTGTTCGCAATTTCATAACCACCTCAATCATGCTGTTGGCCTGGAGATTGAAAAGCATTGCTCTCCCGTGGAGAATGTGCAGAAAGTGTGCTAAAATAACTCTATACGAATAAGAGCATTGCTACTTTCTATGCTACCCCAAGAACAATTCTATACATATAATACCGCAAAAGGCGAAGTCCGGACGAGCCTTACCATCCTTTATGTTAAAAAGGGAAGAATGAATTTCCTTGTTCGTTTTTTATTTCCCCGTGGTTATAAGAACAGTGCAATTTCGCAAAGTGTTCATTTAATGATGCTTTGAAACGCATTACTGAAAGAACAGAAGATCTGTCTGCAAATTATACAGCAACACAATTAAAATCAGCCGGGGTGTGTGTCAACGTCACAATAATGACAGGGAAAGAAAATACCATAACAGAAGTGCCCGACAAAAAAAAGAAAGAAAGATGTAAAAAGAAACACTAAGTTTGTAAAGGCAATAAAATTTTCATAGATACGATTTGCAACTTTAAAACTTCTCTCCAAAACTCGGATAGTTTTTTTTTTCTTCTTCTTTTTCGACTCTCCCAAACCTTCCTGAGAAAGGAAAAATGAATAAATAACTTTCAAATTACTTTCGTCTTCTTCTTCCCCCTGTAGCTGTCTTTTCTTGCAACTGACATGTTGGTCTTTCTTTCTTACTTTCTTTCGATATTAAATCCTTTTACTCCCGGCATTTGGTTTCTTTTCGTTGGGCATGTTCTAAGCAAACCGACTTGTGTTTACGTAACATGCAATTTGCAAAGTTTGTGTTCTCCGGAAATCAAATGGTGATCATATTAAGCGTACATGTTTTATTGAAGAAGTTTGGAGAGCTCAATATATCACCGGGGATATCCGTAAAAATAGTTGCCAACTTTTAAATTAACATTTAGTTTTCGTCCTTACACAAACTTTCGTATTTGTTTCAACACTCACATTTACTGTTTTAGGTGTCATCAACATGCAACTTCTAAATCATGGTTTTTCTCAAGTACAGTTGTTTTTTCCTTCTCTCTCTTCGTCTTCCTCTGTATGGATTGCATTTTAATCACCTCCCTGGAGCTGACAGAATAGTTCTGTACGCGCAGTCCTCGTGTTAAATATTAAATATAACAAATTTTCTTCTAGTATTCTGTTACGATATTGATTTTATTATCGATTTTACATTTTATTACGGAATGTTAATATAATACCGTGTATTAAATGAAGCAAACCTGTATTATAAAAGCACATTCAATCCATTAAAACCCTTGCGCCTGTTTAGGCTTTATTGTAATGTTGCTACTGGAAGAACAAAAACAATCGCCACCATCATTGGTTTTAATTTGCTATTAGTAATTCTCATTACAAAAGTAGTAGTAGTAGTAGTAGTAGTAGTAGTAGTAGTAGTAGTAGTAGTAGTAGTAGTAGTACTGGTGGTGGTGGTGGTGGTAGTAGTAGAAATAGTAGTTGTAGCAGTAATAGTAGTAGAAGAAGAAGAAGTAGTAGTAGTAGAAGAAGTAGTAGTAGTAGTAGTAGTAGTAGTAGTAGTAGTAGTAGTAGTAGTAGTAGTAGTAGTAGTAGTAGTAGTAGTAGTAGTAGTATTAGTAGTAGTAGTAGCAACAGCAGCAGTAATAGCTGTGGCAGCAGCAGTAATAGCTATGGCAGCAGCCGTAATAGCAGTAGCGGTGTTAGTGTTAGTGGTAGTGGTAGTGGTAGTGGTAGTAGTAGTGGTAGCAGCAGCAGTATTATGTATTATTCCAGTTAAAATAGGTATACATATATTGCACATCACAGCCGCATTGGTCGCAAGACCCTTCATGCTCTTGTAAAATACTAAATTTTTTAAATTAATGACAACAAAAGAAACCAACAAAACATTAATAAAAACGGCCTATTCTTTAATTCTAAAGATACAAAATAACCCATGGACAAAAGATCTCAGAATATTGCTTATCCTAGACTAGATTCTATGTTTTTAAACCCCCAATCTCTTCTCTCTCTCTCTCTCTCTCTCTGACACACATACAATAATTCTGATATTCATATAAATTTTCTTATTGTTTATGTACAATTAGAAAAAAGTAATTACTTAGTTATATTTTAAGTAGTTTGTAATGGGGAATTGGCCAATTCAGCGATGCCGCTTATGAAAAAATTTTATTTTACATAGGAGATTCTTTTTAAAGACTATTACGTAGCGAATTTAATCTTCGAGACATAGATAAATGACGTAGTCCACGTCTTTTTTGACATCGGCTACTGTACTTTTGTTTCGTTAAGTTTGAACTTAACTAGAAATAATAATCATTCATGTTTTTACTATAACAAAACTTCATTAATGTTTCAACATGATTCTTAAAAGCGTCATGAATATTACAAAAGCACATTATAAATTTACTCTTGAAAGCTACATCCGTTTTCATTGGGAAGAACTATCCTTGCGATATACTTCAGTGTGTTAATGAGCTCTTATCACTAATTACTACTACAAAAAGCAGTGTATTTTTTTCTTTCCCACAGGATCAAACTTTTCCAAGGGATGAATTCACAATCTGCTATAGCTTGTGCTATCTCATTTGCTTTTGTTTTCAAAATTCAAAAGTTAAGATTGCATTCCACTATATTTCCAAGCAAAATATTGAACCGTGCTTAGAAACAACTTACTGAAAGATAATTGCTAGCCACACCACAAAATGAAATGATATCCATGAATTTCTGTTTTCACAGCATGCCAACATAGCAAAGAGAACAATTTGTCTCTGGCTTATTGCGGACACTTCAGATTTTCCTCGCAAATTCCAGAAATAGGAAAAGTTTTTTGCATAAGGGCACTTGTACAGTTGTTGACTTGAATGTGCAAGTACCTGCGTATGAGTGGGTGTGTGTGTGGTTGATTGGTTCATTTAAGGACGGCATTTAACATCTCTGGTCATTCGCGTCTCATTCAATTTAGGGCGCGAAACGTTAAGATAAATTTTTCTCAGAGGCCTCTTCTTATATTTCTACGATACCCAAGGAACTCATTACCAGAAAAAGCGTCACCCTTAATTATGTAGGGGCGAAGCATTATATTCTTCCTTCACGGTAGCATTCGTTCTCATGAAGTCGATGAGGAGAATTTCTCAGCAATCCAAAGAGTCCATTTTGGAAAGACTATCATCAAATCGAAGTATGGTTTCATCCTTTGTGATAATGGATTACGATATTTCTGATTACGTTTGAAAACACTCTAAAAACTTACAGGTCTCATGAGATTGATTTGAAAGACAGCTGTAACAAAACCCCCAAATTTTATTTCTTTGAGCTTGTCATTAAATATCTTCTTCAGTCACCATTTCCATAGAACGGTCATCGAGGACTTTTTTTTTCTTCTATGCTCTTTTTTTCCATTGGCAAAACTATTTAGCCCATTTCTTTAAGATATAAGATGAAAAAGAAACATTTCTATAAACAACTTCTCTGATTTCTGTTTGATAACATTTGGAGAAAGCGCTTCTTTGGCGAAGAACTTAACATAGTGCTCCATTTTTACATTGCAGCAACTTAGTGTGTTGGTCCTGCGGGTAAAGAGCGGGAAAACCTTAATAACTTCATCGTATCTTACGGACTTCCGAGTTTCTATCACTTTCGTAATACTCCACTCTGAGATACGTAGTAATTCTTTAAAATAACCACTGTTACTTTCACACATCAAAGATTGAGCTGAAACGATTAATATTTCCTGTTTCTCACATTAATAAAACATCTTAGGGTGGTTTAATTAATAAATAAATAAACTATTTACTCTCACTGCCACACACGATTGTTAGCAACAAGCATTTACTGAAAGAGATTCAGAAACATGGTGTTTTCCTGATGCACTGCATTCTTCATACATCTCATATCAACGAAACACAAATAAGCACCTGTATACCTGTAATCTTAATTCCAGGGTCATCATTGCTTGTCCCTTACTATACCTCCAAGTAAATTGCGAGTATAGAGGATTGAAACGAAACCTAGAACATACTGCCATTTCATTTATATAAAATATAAAACTAACGTACTATATTGGAAAGATTGGAAAAAATAACTAAAGGCAAACGGCAAGAAGTTTTGAACAATGGTCAACAAAGAAATATGAAGGAAAAAAAACTGTCATTAATAGGTATAAAGTTGTAACCTAATTTTTTTTTTTTTTCTATTCTTTGTGTTTCGCCATAACAAGCAAACTATTGGTAGTATTCACAGAAATGCTTTCATTTTACTGCTTCTGATAGGTGGTACACAATGGGCACTTTTGCTCGATATTGCTCCCGATTAATATCCTCTTACAAACTTCTGCAGGTTCAACTTGAACTAATTAAGGGGCGCCGAATTAGGCAATGACTTCCTTTATCCTTCCTATTATTTATGGTGGAATGTTTCTGCAACCGAACAATATCTTTGCGAAACTTGGCTTGCCGCTGCATTCAGTAATGAAGGAAGAGCGGAAGGAAGGAAAGCGAAACTTGCGCGAGGAAAGCTCGTAAATACCAGGAGAAGAACCTGCCGCTGGGGCCAATACCGAGGCGTGCTTCGACTCTGTAAATAACACACAAGCGAGGCATGTCTGTGAACGACACTTTGTTTTGCCGTTCTGCGGAAAGGTTCCGCCGCGCAAATTTACATACCGTCGCCTCTTTTTGTACAGCTTGGTCTCACAGTCAATACAGAGCCATACTGACGGCGCTTCTTCGGCTTTGCAACCTGACGGTGTGAAGAACTGTGCTTGGTGATGCACCCACCTCGTCCAAAGCGTTTCTCCAGTCTGCACGTATCAGATCTGTTAAAATACCGTGATTAGCTAACCGTTAAACGGTAAATAACCGTTAATTTTATATTAACAGAAGTATTATTGCTTTAAATATATGTAGGCCAAATTATAAAGGAACTTTAAAGCGGAAAAATTAAAAGGAATAACACAACTCACTTTTATAGTTATGTTACTAGGGTAGTTCTTCATTTGCAACATTATATATGCTTATGAAAACATGAATGAATAGCGTTTAACGCCCGTTTTTGCTACAGAGGCATCACAGGCGATGAACACTGGTGATACATGAAACGAAATATATTGGATTTATTTTTAAGGAAGGAAACGTTCCAAGCCTAAGTTTAGGGTACCTCCCAGGCATAAGCCATTTAGGAGGACTGAGGAAAACCTGGAAAAAACCCCAGTCAGTGAGGACGGTCCTGGCGGGATTCGAACCCCAGACCTCCCGCTCACGAGTTCGCGATTTAACGACCTCGGCCACCAGTGGCGGTACTTATTGAGAGAGTTAAAAACTACGTGCATAGCTTTTGCAAGTTTTTTGTATAACACTTTTAATTAGCAATCAGAATCTAAGTTTAAATATTTGTAGTTATATTTAAAACCCTAAAGTGACAGACTAAGGAGATTAAGGGAAATTGTATTGAAATAAATAAATAAATAAATACAAACCCTTGAGCTTTAGAGACTTATTTCTCCATTGAAAATTAATATTTTTTTCTTAGCATGGTTACATTAACTTGATTGATAATTGATCAACTAAATGAAATCAATTCACTTTGGAAATGCAGATTCTGAAAACGTTTAATACTTAATATTTAACCCTTACATAAATAGAATATTTTGCCTTTGTTGGGCTGATAATCGAATTGAATTTATTGCACAATTAAATTTACAATTTGTTACAACAACATATCCTCAATTTACAATAACAACCATAACTTTACATACATTATTAACCTACTCTTTTTACTCTAGATCCTAGCAGCATCCAGCAAAATAGTTTCCTACCTCGTTAACCATGTGGTTGTCTGACTGCAAGAAACCTTTTTTACTTCCTTCCTACTTCATTCTCACTTCTCCTTAACTCCACCCTAAAATTCTCCCATTTTTGGATGTTTTTACACTCTTGTTACTTAACATTTTATTTAGACCTAAATTTTTCTGTAAATAGTCCCACAAGTTTTCCTGCCACCATTTGACTTTCTCGCATTCCAATAAATAATGGGACACACTGACTTCTCCCCCACACATACTACATCTATCATTATTGTCTCCTCTATATCCTTTATTACTCCTGTACACATCCATGCCAAACCCATCCTACCCATTTGATCACAAATTTCAATATATTTCTCTCGTCCCCAATTGTTTTGATTCTTTTATATACAACCAAAGAACTTTTATCGTCTAAACCAGATCAAATCTATTTCTTTTCAATATCTTCTATCCTCTGTCTTCTATCTTCCAAAATCCATTAACATTACTTCCACCTGCTCTCCATATATTCTCCAAACCTATTTCTTCTACTACTTTCCCCACCTCCCCATACCAACTCTTCCTTCCCAAAATCTCTTTTTGATATTTGAAACATTCTTTTAATATATTTGAGCACTCTAATTTGAGGATATGATACCAATGCTTCATAGCTCTATAATCAATCCTTTCCTCCCCATTATTCCTAATTCAACCAAACTAACCCCCCTCGGAGAACACTTGGGTAATCCCAACACTTCCCTACAAAACATTCTGTGTACCACATCCACCTTTCTCCACCCCTCTTCAACTCCCCAAACCTCAACTGCATACAACTTCCTTGCCTCTACCACTGCCTCATATACTCACTCTAACTATTTCTTGCCTTTGTTTAGATGCTATGCTTGCAAAAGTCTAAATGCTTTATTATTATTATAGCTCCCGATTCCAGGTTCAAAGTTCCACTCACATTATTTATAATGCTAATACTCATGCTGTTTGCTTGTAAAACCCAAATTTCAGTTTTTTTAATACAAAATTCACAATTCCAAAATAATTTTGCGCAAATCAATGGCATTTAAAACGGTGAATTTAGGACTTTGCTAGAGAAATCAATAACCCGTGGCTGTAACAGCTGTATTCGGGATATAAAATCTTACAGATAAAACATTACAAATGTGGTATTCGAAGCTTAGGCGAAACATATTCAATAGTTCAGAAATAGAAAAGAAATGAGTTCATTTTTATAATTCAAACAAGTCACTCATTGCCTAGCCTCTGTGAAACCTTTATACTCATGATATCCCACGAGACACATTTAACATGCACTTTATTACAAGTAGGTATTCTCTTGTTATTTTTATGATTGCTTTGCTTTGTCACTTCCTCCAGAACATTACTGTATGTTTCCAAATACTGTCCAGTGTTACTTTTCACTCTTCAGTTTATTGCCTTAATCTAATAGTATTTATCTTTTTAATAATATTGGATCGATAGTGACTTATGATACTTTGAATCACTTGTTGGAAAAATCGACTATTTTTGCAAAGAGCTTAATGCGAAATAAAACTATTTGCAACACAGTGCTCAGGCTTTAGAATGTCCCTTACCAATAAGCAGATCCACCTTTGATTAGGTGTGGAGAAAGTAGCCTTGCTGAGATTTCCTCCTAACTCCTCTCGACTTAAAACGTGAAAATCAAGTAAGGTTTGGTCCCGATTGACTTCAGATTCATTTAATGATTTAATTCCCAGCTTCAGAAAACCTTAGCATTAGACTTTGGGCTTTAGTGTTTAGCGCCCGTTTTAAGCACTAAGGCACCACAGGCGGGGACACTGATGATACATGAAATGATATATTGGGAAAGGATTTTTTTTAAGAAAGGAAACGATCCAGGCCTAAGTTTAGGGTACCTCTCCGACATTTGCATTTATGAGGAGGAAAATTTGAAAAAAACCTCAATCAGGGAGGACGGTCCTGGTGGGATTCGAACCCCAGACCTCCCGCTCACGAGTCCTCCGCACCTTAACGACCTTGGCCACTGTGGCGGTATCTTTGGGGATTGAGAGAATATAAAATAACTTAATTCTGCTTTCTAAGAATGATGAAGTAATTTTAAAGTTCAGAAAAGAGATTACCTGATATCCTTCAGAAATCTTAAGCCTATTTAATCTAAAGTACTCCAAAATAGGTTTGATGTTCATTTTTGGAAGGGTTTATTTCTGGTTTTGTTATATTCGTTATTAACTAAAATAGATTATGTCTGCAATCCTCTAAATTTATGTTGTTTCAAGGTAAAATTTAATTAATAAATAATCCAAGAAGCCGTAACTGAAAACGTGGGACCTCAGTTTTTGAAAACCATCTCAACTTCTACACTGGTGCTTGTACATAGTATATCCACGAAGAATCTCTCTAAATTTCGTAAAAATGTGAAAATCGCTAGGCGCAATTCATGTAGTATATAGTGGGTGCTCTAGTGTGGTTCAACTGCTGTTGTGTGGGGTTTGGCTTGGTATAGCCGTATTCCGGGGGGGGGGGGGAGTTTTTTCCCGTTTTTCTTTAGAATCATTCTTAATTTCGGTTTTAAAGTGTGAAGCATCGAAATATTATTTAGAGCTGAATTGTTGTCCGATGTTCCAGGAAACCAAACTTGGGTAACGTAACGTGCCATGCCATGAATTTCCTGCCGAATCCTCTTGATTGAATTTCTTAGCCCGGGGCGTGTCTTTGTGCGATATTCAATGGATTGACGTTTCGTCTCTGATTAATAATGGTGTATCCATGTTTCGTTTCCCTTCCCAATATTGTGAAGAAAAGTTTCACTTCGTTTTCTTGACTTTGTGCTCCATAACGGTTTCACAAACCTCGTCGTTGGCAGAAGTTATCTTATACTTGTTGAATAACGAGTAAAGGTGGTTAAAAGCACGTGTGCCTTGTTTATTAATTACCTTCCTCCAATCGCGAATGATTAGATTATAGATGCATTAATTTTCATTCAGTTGACAACATATTCATAAGTATTAAATAATTTATTCTAGAACCTGGAGACTTTTACAATCCTTCCCCTGTCAAATTTGTAATGTCCTGTCACACTTATGGAAGACACTGGACATCCATAGGTAAGCCGTTTTTGTTGACATTTGAGGAGGAGCATCGTACGGCAACAGTGTAGTGCGGCTTGTTCCAACTTCTGCGGGTAACTCCCTTACTGGCCATCAACGACCCACCTCCAACAGTGATTTAATCAAATAAATTCTTCAAGAACATGATTACTTAAACATGATGCATCTTCCACTCCATTGCGTCTTTGTCGAAAGTGTGGCACCCAACGACCACCGTTTATATGGCAAAATTTCATTGCCACAAGCTTCTCGTAGATCTGTATGACATTTCCTCGCGTTGCTAATACAAGTTCTCTCAATTTTAACTGCTCACTTTTAGAAAATATCGTCTTAGGGCGGTCCAAATTTACATCATTACCCCACAGTTTCGTATTCGCCCGTCTACAGATGGTGCACTAGTGATGCTGAGTGTGTTGAATGGGTATTTAATACCTCTAGACACATTGATAACGATCAACGTACATGTTTATTACCAGCATGGTGATAAGTGTTGCTATTATTTCCCTTCCAATTGCTAGACCTTGGTTTTTGCATCTTCCTTGTATCCTTTAATGAGTTTTTCTGATAACTGACATACATACGGAGTATGTTAGGTGTTGTGATTGATTGGCTCTTCTGGTGACTAGATTTTGTTTCAAATCAAAGCTCACCAAACGTCATTCATCGAGGCAATAATAACCGATATGACATTTAGTAACGAAAATTTTAAGAAATAAGGGAAATGTAGCATCGCTAGTTATGTGGTATGCACATCGAAGTAAAAAGATTCCAGTAAAAAGATTCCAGGAGAATTTATCATGTAAATTGCGTGCAGCCTGACAGTCTGTAAAATTTTTCACAAGTTTATGAATATGTTCAGCCTGATAATATACTGCGATTTGTGAAAGTACATGCATGCTGAAAAGTTACAACTATCTACGAGGGTTGTTAACATGCACACTTTGCATACGCCTGTCATCGAAATTTTAAAGAGATCATGAAGCCAGTTTCCCGAGATGGGCACGATGATTGGAAAGTTAAAGAAAATGCTTCTGAAAGCACCATCAAGTCCGTAGCTCCATATGTCCCCTTACCTTCTTCTATTCTCATAATAGGGAGAACTTTCATTTCTACTACAATGAATGTTTCAAAACAGTGAAAAGTCTAGATGGCAGTGAAGCAACATATATTGAAGGTGTCAAGACACCGGAAATAAAAAGTTATATTATATTACGAAAATTTGGTTTTCTTTCAGTAATCAGTTCGTTTGAAAAATCTTCGTTTAAGTTACAATATTGAATTTATGAAGGTAGCTAAAAATTCTAAAAGTACTTCCTGCAAAACTAGAAATGCAATAAAAAATTAAGCAGGCACTAGAAAAAATGTAGGGTTCGTAAAGTGTATTTAATAGCAAATCTTCTCTCTGGGAGGAAAATTTCCTTGAGGAAATGGAGAAAGATTTAGAATTGGACATTTTTTTATTTTCAATATGCTCCAGATTATTCTGTGGGAGTAGAGAGAAGTAGAGAAAATAGTTATTAATTATTTGATAAGTTACATTTGCATATTATAGTATATATAGTATAGAATATTGAACTGAGCACTGGAAAACATTTAGTACGTATAAAAAACAAAATTAAATGTTATAATCAAACCCTAGTTAAATCTTGTTTATGATTTATGAATTAGTTATATTTTATATGTTCATCTGTGTTAAGTTAGTGCATTGCTGTCAATTTTAGAGCTGTTTTTGTAATTAAATACGAAATAAATTAATAAATATAAAAAAATAGTTAAATTCCGCTATTATTGTCAACAAAACTCATTCAAATGCAGTTTATTTATCGGTTTCTATAAAATTTACTTTTACATTAAATCATTATTTATCTTTACGTTACGTATATTGCATTTACTTGATTTTAAGCCGTAACTGCGTTATTTTAAGTGTATTCTCTGCCAATTTTTGGTGATAAAAGTTGCATACAACACGAAAGCCTAAATATGGAAATATAAGCAGGCCAAATAACTAGTAAATTTAATAACTAATGTGCTTATTAGCAATTGGCTGTTCATCTACTATATTTACCTGTCAATTAGTACATACAATTAAACATATGCAATCAGTAACCTGTGCACCGCATTTAATTCAAACAAGCGATAATTTTAATACATTACATTTAAAACAGACCTTTCAAATATGTAACACTGAAAAAAAGTTATACGTTTAAAATTAAGTTTCAATCTTGTGCTCTGATATTTGGCGGATTTTGGAACTGGACGTCTTAAACGATTTTTCGTTTACATGTTTTAAAAGATGTTTTTAAATCGTAATAAGTAATTTTCTTATCTCGTTCGCATTTATTCAATTTCCTTCAATCCTTAGCATTTTGTATTAAGCTGAATTTTCAATAGAGGGCAGTAGATGTTTTCATATTCTCAGAGTATCCCCTTCTCTTTATGAAACACTGAAACAGACCATTGAACTGCTTACTGGGATAAAAGCAGAAGAATAGCAAAAATGTCTGGGTTAGCGCACTGTTGAAGTTTTTTCAAACGTTGGACTTCATAGTACGTTTAAGTCCTTATAATAACAGTAGGTAAAGCATTTACTAAACTTGGTGACTCATCTGTGCAAAAATGACGCTCGGCCTTTATAGCCGAGACAAGGGCCACTCTGTTATTTTACATCGCTTTCTACCAACGATGCGTGACAGCCTTTGTATAGACTCATTTCAACAGCAGTGGAATCAACAGCAACCATATCCGTGTCCAGGCCTACAAAAGCATCAAAGAGGACATTCCATATCGACTGTCATGGGTTCTCTGAAGGTGCAAATGAGCCCGAGGACCCACACTGTCTGTAGTTAACTGGCATTTGCAAATTATTTGAACCGGAAACCAAATTCAAAATTCATCATATAATGGCAATGTTATTTCTATAACAAAACAATAACATGTTAATCAAAAGTCATTTATTTTTCTTAATTAACTCATTCCTACGTTTTAATACGCTGTAGCAATTGTTTTAAAGCTTTTTTTTTTCAGTACTGAGGCACCACAGGCGATGTGATACGTGAGAAGAAATGATAAATTTGGGAAAGGATTTTTTAAGGAAGGAAACGTTCCATGCCTAGCCTAAGTTTAGGGTACCTCCCCGGCATTTGCCAGTTATGAGGACTGATGAATCTGGGAAAAACCTCTGTCAGGGAGGACGGTCCTGTCGGATCTCCCGCTCACAAGGCCGCGCCTTAACGACCTCGGCCACCCGTATAAGTCAAACCGCTCCACTGTGTTTTAAGTCTGCTTAGTGTGCCTTAGACCGGATTTCTAGCTTGAATCCCAAGAAATCTCTAATTACGCTAAGGAACAAATTAATCCCCGAATAACGACAGGGACGAGATCGAACTCCCGAACTGGAGAAATAAAACTTTGTAATGTAATAACCACCTGCATATTCAGTGACTTCAAGTTTTCCTTTTCTTATTTTGTAACAAAAGCGATACTAACCCCAGCCCTCATACCCTTCCATGTTTATTTAATCAAGTAGTCCTGGTTAGCTCTAACGAGATTCGTTATCGACTGATTTATTGATTTGCTGCAACTATAAAACAAAATACGGCATATGTTACCAGATGAATTTAAGTTGATTACTCTAGACTAGAATTTATCAGAATTACCTAGTTCCAGAAAAGCTAAAGAACGCAAAATGTGCTTTACCTATATTATTCTTTGTATCTCTTCGCCCCTTGCCTGGACATTACGTGGAGCACGAATTTGTTTCCTCTGTTAATTTATATTCAGAAGGAGTGGATTTCTGCGTAAGGCGTAGGAGGTCACGTGACCTGCGCGGCAAATGGAGAGCTGTACTTTTGGGCAAAATAAACGGAAATGTTCTCACGGCCTTTCAAGTGCATTTCGCTTTTACAAAGAACTTCTCAGAGCACAGAGGCCTGCTGGACTAGCTGTGCGATAGTAGGGAAGCAAAATAAAAAGAACAAGCATAGAGTTCACGAGTCATTTAGTTCAGCGATTGGACTTGTCTCTTAGTGGAGCTGGACTATGGCCAAATGGAACTGTGAGGCGCTTGTTTCGCATAGAATACTTAGAAGCCTCTGGAGATCATGGCTGCTAATAATTCCAACACGTGCTTAGAGAGCGATATTCATTTATTTGTTCTATTGTTTTAAAAAGTAACACAGCAGTATATTTCATGACACGCTTGATTTCTAACAAAAACGTTCAATGGTACGAAAAGAGAGTTTAAGAGTTCTAACTAAATGCGGTTTAGCATTTAAGATATAGACATTCTCAACCTGTGAAGCATATTAAAATTGTTATTAAATCGCAACAAATAAAATGTTACGAGCCTAATTATATATAAAGTAGCCTTCATGTGTAATGTTAAAATCCTATAAAAGAGAAACACAAACTAATGAAACACACCAAAACAAACAATATTTCGAGCCGAAGTACTTTTTCAAGAGAAAGCACACAAATAGTCTTCTCATTGAAAAGGCTTCGGCTGGATATATTGCGTGTTTTAGTGTTTTTTTGTTTCTTTTTTAAATGTATTCAATAAAGCACGATAAAGAACCTCAAGCCTGAAAGAAGAGGCCTTTGAGCAAAATTTGTTGGCCGTTTTACGCCCGATTTGAATGGGACGCTGATGACTTGAAATGTTAAACAGCGGCCATAAATAAACAATATATATTTATATTTATGGTATGGTCAATGATTAAAAGTATATTTACGCTCTGTCGTCTATTTTACACTCCTCGCGTATATAAAAATCTGCTTCCACGCCCTCTCTTGCCCCACTGTCTCCCTCTGTCTATCTACTGTGTCAACGAGTTTCTTAACTCAGGATAATGCCATAGCAGCAGCAAAATCAATTCGGTAACTTCCGCTCCGCTCCGCTGTGTTCATTGTTCAGATATAGTTGTATAAAGAAGGCTATATGCAGAAGATTGTGACATGTTCAAAATTGAGTATCGTGCTGTTATTAAGTTCTTCACAAAAGAAACACTCCAAATGAAATTAAACAGCGATTGGACGGTGTATATGGGGAAGCATTCCTTCATATTCCACCGTAAAAGAATGGGTCAAACTTTTTCCAATGGGTCGAGAAAGCATTGAAGACGAAAAGCGTGCTTCTCGGCCCCTGGAGGTGCTCACTTCTGAAAACATCGATCGCTCTTGTAGAAGGAGAAATTATGGAAGATTGGCGGCTCAAAGTTATAGAAATATCTTTCTAAAACTGCAGTTCTTCATTCATGAACATTTAAGCAAGAATAAGGTTAGTGCAAGATGGGTGCCTATTCTTTCCTTAGTCCAAAAGCAGCAACGAGTCATCTGTTGTTAGGCATTTTTGGAGTTCTGCCGTAGCAACGAGAGAGAAGTTCTGCAAACCATTGTTACAGGAGATGAAACTATGGTCCTCTCCTATGATCCCCTTTCCAAAAGAGAATCAATGGAGTAGCGTAAACGTGACAAATCACCCAAGGCCACTCAGTCAACCAAGAAAATCATGGCCACAATCTTTTGGGACTGTGAACCACTACACTTCAAGGAGAAGAACACCACAGTAAATGGGGAGTACTATGCTGGCCTACTGCACCGACTACGTGCTTCCATCAAAGAGAAAATGCGAGGAAAGCTAAGTGGTGTGCGCCTTCTTCACGACAAAGCGCCTGTGCACACAGCTCTTGTTGCGAAGGAAGCTGTGAAGAAATGTGACTTCAAGGAGATCGACCATCCCCCCTGCAGCCCAGATCTAGCTCCCAGTGACGATTTTCCTCTTCTCAAAACTCAGAGAAAGGAAATTTAAGTGTGACGAAGAAGTGATTAATGTTGTTTATGCCCATTTTGCAGACAAGAATTCTAACTATTTGAGGGGGGGGGGTTGAAATGTTAATTGAAAGATGTGAGAACTATACTGCAATAAAGGGTAGCTACATTGAAAAGTGAAATATAGTTTTTCTTTACCATACCCAGAAAATGTATAGGCCGGAAACTTTTGGACCAGCCGCCATACAATATGCCCATTAGCGGCCGCGATACTAACTCCTCCTCAGTAGCACAGAAGAACATTTACAAATGAGTATTTATTCAATTATTTAGCATTATATGAGTGCATAATAATTTTATTAACCATAATTTCTATTCAGTGTTGGAAAAATTAATATCGCATGGATCTTAGCCTGGCTACAGTAATGAAGAGTAGAGTTCTACGTGGTTAGAACAACCAAGCTGAAATGTTTTTTTCCTCATATCAAGGCTTTCCTTGTCTCCAAGCTAATAAAACCCATCAATAATTCATTGCTTACGATTGCAATCCATTATTCTGAAGATTCAAACCCACACAGACTTTAGGATCAATTGAATGAACGAACGAGGGAAGTCTAAACATAATAACAAAAAAGAGCAACAAAAAGAAAAAAAAAACATTTCTCGTGGACTATATTACTCCATATAGTATGTTTTTTTACTTGTCATACACAATTTATAAATTGCGTTGCCAATTACACACAGATATTCCATTATGCGGACTAGAGGCATAAAAGGTTTGGTTGCTGATACAATGCAAGTGATACTACTATGACTTATTTAATGGTATTATGTTCCTTTACAAATTCAAGTTTTATTAATCTTTATTCTCCACTAATACACAATAAATCCAAAGCTAAGTGGAACATTACTGTGGAATACAGTTTAAAAATAAATAAAATAAATTTAATTGTATGACGATGTAAATAAAGAAAAATTAAACATTTAATAGTAACTGGTGCTTTAAAAAAAAAAGTAGGGAAATAAATCAACTACAAAAATGTTTTTGATAAGTTTTTACAAATTTCAAAGTATAAAATGAGCCCCCATTGACCTTGGATTGTGGAGAGAGTGGAAATAAGAGGGCACTATGTTGAGTCGCTGCAAAATGGAAAAAATAACCAATTTAAATAATTATGACCTACCTTAATATACGTTATATATAATATTTAAAATTTATACTAAATAATAATTCTTATATATTCAATACTGATTAAGCCCGCATTTCTTTCCATTATATTAAGTTTATGCATAGTCAGTTCGTCAGTGCCACTGTAAATATCTGCGAGTCTTGCAGCGAAAAGATATGGCATCTGTTCAATCGTTTATTTTTTATGTTATATCTTTATGTACACACTGTTAACTCAAGATAAGGGACGTTAACTAAAATACTGATTTGATAAAAAAAAAGCCTGTTTTATGAAGGATTCTGTATACCAAGGGTGCCAAAAAATGTATACACCTTCACATAAATCTATTTAATACATTTCAAAATTGGACCGAAAAACAACAGTAATGTATAATATGATGTTCTGTAAACAGATGTTACTCACGCACATTATGATAGCGTTGCTACGTGACAGGTAAATCAACAATGAACAAATGAAGCCAAGATTATCGTATGATGTTCTGTAAACACGTGTGACTCACATTACGTATGCTAGCGTTACTACAACAAAATGGAGTCAAGATTATCTTTTAAACAGCGGAAAGCAATTTTGAAGTGATATTGGAAAACTGAGAATACTGTTGAACTTCAAAGGCAATGGAGACGTGTCTACAGAACAGGACCGCCAACGCCAGTAACAATTGCACGCATTCCAGACAAATTTGAGACTTGTGATACCGTATGCAACAGGATGGTGCATCATCACATTACCGCCGAGATGTACGTGCGTACCTTGATGACAATATTCCAAGGCACTGGATAGGACGAAGAGGTTCGATTGAGTTTCCACCACGTTCTCCGGATCTAACTCCGTTGGACTTCTACCTATGGGGAACTATTAAGGATGTTGTATACTGTAGAAAACCAGTTACACTGACAGCACTTCGGGAAACGGCAGGTCTGCAATCGCTGGGGACACTTTAGCAAAGGTTGCTCAATCAGTAGTTCAACGTACTCAGAAGTGTATCGACTCCGAAGGTGGGCAATTTGAGCAGCTGTTGTAACTGTAAAAGTCTAAGATGATTAGTGCTCATCATTTTGTGTTTGTGTGAATTCAGTTTCATGTGCTTGAAGCGTGTCTACATTTTGGCACACTCTGTATATGTGCACAAATTGGGATCAGTCTTTTTAAATTACACACAGATGACTGCTTTTCTATATAGTCTCGGAGATGATTTATGTGCGTGTTCCATCCGACACGATGTTGAAGATTAATTTTCCATAAATTGCGAGATCCCGATGTTCAAATTGTTTTCAGGCAGCACTCTGTATCATGTTGTTCTTTCTCCAAGATTAAAAAAAATGAAAATCAAGGAATGCAGATTTGAATCAGGCAAGAATGTTTCACAGTATACCATTGAAATATAACCAAAGTCCCTTTGTTTGACACTTAGCATTGCAACAGGAAAAGCCACACCAATGGGAGAAATGTTATGTCTGTTTCTTCTATGTACTTAAAAAAGTAAAGACCTTATTGTAATGTTAAGCCTTAGCTTAGACACAATGCACAAATATAGCACTTTAGTACACGCTGTTGTAACACAAATTCTCGAAGTAAATTGCATTGGTAGATTGAGGACAAAATAAATAATAAATTTTAGGAAATAATATAACAAATTCTGAAATAATATTATAAGCATCTCAAAAATCTGCATTTGCAAGTCACAAACAGGACACTCCTTTTGTATTTTGTGAAAATGGAACATCTTGAAAACTCACAGCTCTTCTCTCACAGAGAAGATACTCTGTGCAGAAGTATTAGAGTCAAATAAGATTAATGGAAATTAGGTAGACACTAGAAATGGAATAACATTTCAAGTTGTCATTTTGGTTTTGTGTTACCAGTGGAAAAAAAGTTGTAGTAGAGTTTTGTTATTAAAGTAGTTGGGTAAATTTATTCATGTTTTTCAACTAAAATTGCATTTTACCATACTGTACTTTCAGAATGGTTAACAGCTTTTAAGGACAAAAAATCTGTAAACATTGTACATAAATAATAATAAGAATTTATATAAATGTCAGAATCATTTGATGTATGTCTGTTTCATGTGTGTGTGTGTGTGAGAGAGGGAGAGAGTTAATTTTGTTGCTTCCTTCTATCAGTTAAATATTACATTCAGAAATGTATTTTACAAGAGTATAAACGATCTTCTATACCCATGCTACTGCGATGTACAAATATGTATTCCTAACTTAATTAGAATAAAAAATGATGCTGTTGCTACTTGTAAGTTTCTCATGTGACTAGGTGTTTTTATTTTATTGGTGAGCATAGTTGCCTGCAAATAAATATATATTTATGTTTCATACACTGTTATTACGACCCCCCAAAACTGTTTTCCTTTGCGCTAAATCGTTTGAAGGCACATTAGAAAAGTTGGAAAAGTATCATCTATTTGGCCGTTATGAATATTACCATACACGGTATCCATAAGTCTTTTTGAATAAGTAATAAACGACACCTAATAAATATCCTAATTCTGTAATAGTCTGTTACTCTTGTAATCATTGTTTGGGGAATAGTGAAATTTGTTACAACAACCGGACGTAGCTATCATACTCTTCAATAGCAATATTCCTCTTCAGAAAATGTTCATGTATTTGTACACCTATTGTTCTTATAGCATAAACTTCTGCCAAGTGTATAAGCGTTTCAATGAAGAACTCATTGTTTAGGTGTTAAATGTCTATAATATTACATGAGTGTCGATTCTGGAGGTGTAGTGGTAACCATACTTTCCTCCTGAACCCAAGATCGCTGGTTCAAATCAGCTTTATGAATGGATAGAAAATATTTCTGCTGGTTTTCAAAACGGGTTGAAATAGTTCTATAAAATGTTGTACTTGGCTTAGCATATATAAATACAACCTTTGTGCAATTTTTTTTTAATGTGAGATAGTGAGATTAAATCAGTGTGTTGATTTGATATGAAATACAACAAGTATGTTTTGAAACCCGTGTTTATATCAGTGTCGCTGTTCTGAAAACGTATTTTCCGTTTGTTTCATTATATAAGGAGAGCCCAACATTCATTCCCACTCCAAATAGAAACAGAAAATGAAATACGTTCTTAATGTAAACTGTGCGGGTTTGCAAACACTTTGTTATATCCCGACGCCATGTGACAGCTTCTCATACCTCAAAAACCAAGCAACACAAACAGAATGGACAATCTCGTCAAACACATTACGCTGGTGGATACTTTCCGTTAGATTCTGACACATAGCTCAAAATTATTTTTAGCTGTTACTCTGACGAGGGCTGCCACTGGAGGAGTCTGCCCACACAGAGAACAAAAACGACGCAAGGGTAAAGGTAAATGACAAAGTGGAGCTGCGTGCTGTCATCATTTGAACTTCTCAACGTTTTTTGTTTATTTGCGGGCAGCAATATTGAATGCTAATGCTTTGGTTTACTGCAGTTTTCAGTTACTCGTTGGGGCTGTCGATAGTAAATTCAGAGGAATAAGAGCCTGATTATGTGCAGCTTTAATCAACTGTTTTCGATGCTATAACATGCATCAGGTTTCACATAAAGTATTAATGTAATCATTTTTGTAATATAAAATATAAAATATAGTTTTACTGTACATTCCACTTTATATTTAAGATTTTGGAAACTTTTTCTGCATAAATGTAGATTTATAAATTAGGTCTTAAATAAAGTTATCAATCCAAACATAAACTGAGAATGGGAACACAAAGAATTTAATTTTGAAAGCAGTAATTAAAAACCTAGAAACGAAAAAATACTATAAAAGTTAATGATTACATGTAAAAGCTGAAGATTTATAAAGAACTTTTAGAGAAGTAGATAGTGCAAGTTAAAAATTGCTTGAATAAAAGAATCCCCAATGTGAGACAAAGTAAAATGAAAAACAAATACGGTTGTCAAATCATAAATCAGGAAAACAAATAGAAATTAAAGTACTGTATGGAATATGAACTGCTACCAGCAGAAAGCACATATGCAATTAAGAATAATGAATAATAATGAATAGTGTTTAACGCCCGTTTTTGCTACAGAGGCACCACAGGCGATGGACACTGATGATACATGAGATGAAATGATATATTGGGAAAGGATTTTATGGAAGGAATCGTTCCAGACCAAAGTTTAGGGTACCTCCCCGGCATTTGCCATTTATGAGGACTGAGGAAAACCTGGAAAAAACCTCAATCAGGAAGGACGGTCCTGGCGGTATTCGAACCCAGACCTCCCGCTCACGAGTCCGAGACTTAACGACCTCGGCCACCCGTGGCGGTGCAATTAAGAAGCGGATATATCCGTAGAAAATGGAAAAAATGTATAAATAACTCCGAACAAATAGAATGCAAACTTCTATGTAATAATAATAATGGAAAAATAATGGTAAAATCGATCATGTTAAAAGATATATTTAAAGCAATCAAAAAATTAAAAAATTGGTCTAGCAAACGTAATGAATAAACAGCTAATCAAACACATTTGCTTTCTACTTTTATCCGAACTTCTTGATTTAATAAATATTTGTTGTAAAGTAAGACATGTAACGAAGGAATTATAATATTTAAGGTTTACGAAAAGATCTTAAAAATCAGATTACATACATCATTAGAAGTATAATCGAAAAAATCCAAAACAGTTTTACAGGATAGACCCTGTACCCAGCAATACAATTATAGAAAACGAAAATAACCTAACATCCCAAAATATTAGATTTGAAGAAGCATTTGACAAAATGTGAGAAATAAATTATGGGAAATACTGTTAAACAGCGAATTCTCAAAAGATTATGCTACAAACTCCTAAGGTGGTACAGGTGATCAATATGAATATTTTCATTATAAGAATTAACATTCGGAAACGCTCTGTTTACTAGCAAGGGGATTCTCTTCTGAGCTTTTAAGTGAGAAGACATAGCCAAGAAGTTCCGGGGAATGGGGTTCATTTTGGCTTTCATTAGCAGTTATGTTAATGTTTCTATTGCACATTAAAAAAAAAATAGCTTGTCATTCTATTTGTAACAACCAGATTGGTACAGAAACTTTGGTATCATGTGCTAATGCATGTGCTTGCAGCATTACGGTGCACCAGCGCACATATCCGGTATCATCTCGATGATGGATCGGAAAGAGGTCCGATGAATTGTGCAGCTCAACTTTTCGCACTGATTTTTTTTCTTCTCTTCTTATCTCAGTGATTATGTTTACTATTAAGAGATTGAATCGGAAGATGACCTAATAAAGACAAAGATAAAGACAGCCTATTGTGTCCCTTAAGGGCAAAGGTCTGCTAACAAATAGGGAAAGCTCGCTTTTTCCTAACGTGGTGAGTTACTCCACGCTAGTGTTCGTATGCTGTTTAAGACACTGCCTGATATTCCATTTCTCACTGCACTAGTTGCATCTCGAGAGATTTCCATTTTTCTCTTCCTCTTGCTACTCTTGACCTGCATGATCCTTGAAGAGGTCTGTTCCTCTTCTTCTGGTCCACATTGTGTCCGGGGTCTCATATGGATATCTTGTAGGTCCACCTATTGTCCTGCATTCTTGAGACATGACCGTCCCATTGTCATTTGCTTCTGGTAGCTATTTGTGCTATGTCTGTTGTCTGAGATAACTGATTTATTAATACTGTAGGTATTTTGTCCTTCAAAGTTATTCCTAGGATCTTCCGTTGCATTTTTCTTTGGCATATTTGAATTTTGTTCTTTAGTTTTTCTGTTCGTGGCCATGTCTGGCACCCATATAGTAATACAGGGTATACACAGGATTCGACCTTTTAGTAATAGATGGCCTTATAGTAAGTATAAATTATCTGTGACAGCATTAGACCAGAAATGTTCAAGCGGTCGGAACAGCAGGCATTTTAAATACTTTCTGTAATGATAGCAAATGATAGCAAATAAAATGTATTAGCTTAATGTCCAAATTTAAATTATAGCTTTTAAAATTAAAGTTTATATGGTGTAACTTAAACCAAAGAGGAAATATGTACAAGTTAATAAATTACCAAACAAGCCCGTTCATTGTTTCATATGTGAAATTTGTTTACTTTTGTCACGTAACCAGTGACCAGGAACTCTGCCTCGTACCTAAAAGTGCATAACATAGTCACGATTTACTTCCTGAAATTATGGCATACTAGAGTTATAGCCATAGAATTGCAAATATGAATCCTTTATTATTTTGTCCCCAATTCTTTATTCTGTTTAGAATATCAAATAGTTTTCAGCAAACATTTTACTATACCACATATTACTCATATATTACTAATTTGTTTATAAATGAAGATTTATAATATTTCTTTAATAACAGTAATTTAATTCTTAAATAAGTACCAAATATTATTAAACATTTTTAGCAAAATTGTCCTTTAAATGTAAATAAAAGCAATTGTTCTAATAAGATTGGTATATTGAAGAAAAAATGTAAAACAAAGGAATAAATATCCGCACATGATAAGTAAAATATTAATAATATCATATATAACTCCAATTTCTATCATCATCCAAGCTCTTCTTTAAACAACATACGTATTGTGCCTACGTGAAATCCTGCAGCATTTCAAATTTCTGTTCGCCTCAACATTTGTGGAGAAAGTGTACATCGACCCCTGGGGCTCCAATGGATTAGTAATAGCACATTTCTGAAGCACTAACACTAGCTTCGTGATAAAATAATCAGATTTACGCCGGAGGCGATTTTGTATTTCATTTCTCTTGCCTGACCCATGCACAGAATAGGAAAACTTTCACTCAATTCAGGAAAAGGGGTGTGTAGGGAGTTGGGCCTAACAACCATGATTTCTCTGCAGCAGGGAGTATAGGTCAAATATATATCCAAACTCCTTTAAAAGGTTGCTGATTAAGAACTTAAAACCTCTCGTTGTAAATCGATTAAAACTTACTGGAGCCATAAAGTCAGCAAAACTTTCATCAATAATTTTTTCTGTATTCAATGGTCAATTCATCAATAATAAAACACGTTTCGTTCTTGTAGGTCGAGTAAATTCAAACTATTAAATTCATAAAACGCCTTAGTTTATAGTCCATCTGTTAATGTAACCAATAAATCATACCTGTTGAGGAGTGGATGATATACTCCATGAGTGAATAAAAACCTAAGGTTTTAAGATCTTTAGAATACCAGAATTATTTAAAATGAATTTGGAACTTTTATAAAAAATGTACAAATTTTCATTAAGTAAAATAATTTCCTAGCATTTCAATATAACCAGCAAAGCCTACCTGTTCAGCAGTGGACAATAAATTCCACGAGTGCATAAAATCGTAAGGTTTTAGGATATTTAGTGATACCAAAATTCATTTTAAATTCATTTATAAAATGTTTAATACATTTTCATGA
This sequence comes from Metallyticus violacea, assembly GCA_030762175.1. Taxonomy (NCBI): domain Eukaryota; kingdom Metazoa; phylum Arthropoda; class Insecta; order Mantodea; family Metallyticidae; genus Metallyticus; species Metallyticus violacea. The sequence goes on along the minus strand of CM060838.1, from coordinate 14,742,736 downwards.
AATGAAATAATTTCTTAGCATTTCAGATGATTATCGAATGATAATATTGAAGAAAGAACATTTTAATTATTTTGAGAAATACTGAACAACTAGGAAATAAGAGATAACTGGTCATAGAAAAACAGGTCACTGGGTTTGATACATTCAATGTACATTGTTTACCTTCTTGTTGCGATGCCAAGTCGCTCACGAGTAGAAAATAGCGATCGCTGTCAACATAACACATGAATGCTGAACTGACTGAAGCAAGATGCTATATGCTGACTGTTATGAAGTTAGTTTACACAACATTTCTCTTACCATCTCGTGGCACACGGCTGGTTTGCACTTAAGTTTACTTTAGTGTACCCTTCATTGAATCTTCTTGGTTTGTGAAGAAAGCAATCAAGTTCGCTCCACAAAGGAAGTGCCCAGCATACCGTTAAGATAGGCCCGACTCCTGAATATGTGTTAAGTCCACTCCAGCATAGCGCCTTATTCACATACAAAAGTCACCAGGAGTCTTATGTTTCGTACTGACAGTGGTACAAGAAGTCGTAGGTTTGACCCCGCCTGGCCTCTTTATTTATTTTAATTTCCATTTTTTACGAATGTGCTTATATGTTCTAGTTTTATTTCCAACTCTTGCTGTATTTAACTTTTTATGTGAAATTTAATACATGATTCAGCTAGCCTTTGACGGATAGGATGGAGCGATTGTTTTTGTGGATTTTCCCCTATAATAATTACTAAATATCGAAATATCCTATTATCCAATACCAACCTGGAGACGGAACACTGCAAAGGCCGATAAGCTATCGCCCGACGACTCGAATCGGGGCAAGGAAGGGGTTTATCGAACTGCTACATTGGCCTTGAGTCTCACGCCGCTCAGTAAACAGCGAAAGAAACAACTATCTAATCCTAGAGTAAAATCTGGTAATCATTCTATTTTACAGTAAATGATTATTTATGATTCCGCTCGTGTTGTCAGAAGATTGAATCCCTTGTGAACATTGACAAAGTTTGCAAGACAAATTTGCACAAATTAAACGAACTTAAGGATATCCGTTAAGAAAGAAACATTCACTGGAAACATAGCGAAGGAAAGCAATTTTGAATCCAGCTTTACCCTTTTTAGTCTCACAGTCATTATATCTCTGATAATGCTGTCCGACCGTCGCCAGTGATAAAACACTTGACAAACCTCAAAATTCTCTGGATGCTATATATCTGCTACTCTCAGTTATTAATAACTTAGCTAAACGTTTGGTTATTAATATGTTTTAATTCAAATAGTTTTTTCCTTAAAATTTGAGTTATTTTAACACTTCATGTTATCTCGTTAATTAAATAATCTATTTTACTGAGTTATTATGCCTGAAAATATTCGAGAAAAGGCTTCAGAAAATACCCCGGTAATTTTAAAATGTAATTTGGTTTGATGCTACAATCTAAACTAACACACCAGGTAAATTTTCGTCTTACAGAATGGTGAGATCTAATTTATTTGCTAGCTACCTGCAACCAATTTGATAAACGCTGGAGGGAGCGCAGCCTTGTTTGTTTATTTCCGCTGTAACCTTATGCCGAACGGGCATTACTACCCTATCCACTAAAAGGATGGCCCGTCGTGTTGCAGTTGAAATTCCCAAAATATGTGTCACAGAGGGGACAGAGTTCAAACAACCGCTGACGCAGAACAGGGCTGTTGTGTCCCTGGACAGAGAGAGGCTTTGCCTGCAGATGGGAGAACATGCTCCTATTATCTGCCAGAGCGATACGCATTCATCTCCATATAGCGTGCATGAAAGCGAACGGAGATCAAAGCCAATAACGGGTCCATTGTGTAACAAAAAGGGGGAACGGCTATATTAAAAATTTTTAATAATTCAGTTAATCCACAAACCCTTCCTGTGAAATCTGACACATCCTCCCGACTGTTAATTATTCGCAAATATTACTTTAGCGACGCGTTTATAGAACGAGGTGGCGGCGTATAATAGATATCGTGTAATTGGTTTGCAAATCGTTTGTAGTGATCCGAGGGATATGCACATTAGATATTTATTTCGCATTTTTTGAGCATCGATTATAGTTTTACCACAAACCTCTGCGTCATTTCATTACGCTTTCGAAAGCACCTACGTGATTGGCATCACTAGCAGATAAGTAATTTTTCCACGCCGTTACACTGTAGCACTTCCGAAAGTAATTTATATATTCCGACACAAAAGAGGTTCTCGCAAGAAATGCATCGTGCGATAAAATGCCACGATGGATGTAAAATTCGTAGCTTCATGTTAGCGAAAATTAACACAGTACGAACCACCACTTCTTCACAAGAAAAAAAAATCAATAGCAGTATTTAACGCCCTTTTTCACTACTGAGGCATCATAGGCGATGGTACTACTCATATACAATGAAATTATAATTTCGAAAAGAAGTTTTTTTGGAAGGATTCGAATCTCAGATCGATGGATTCATGAATCCATGCCTTAGGCAATGCCAAATTTAAGATAAAGGTACAAATATAGTTCTTGGTTCTCTGCAAGAGCCACTTTTGAGAGAAATTACTAAATTAATAATTATACATTCAAGCACCAAATTGAAATGCAATGCATTTATTATTTCATTCAGATACCAGTCTAAAAGAATTTTCAGATTTTTATTGCATACAAATATTTAGAACCATTATTTGTTTTGTATATTTATAAGATATAAAATAATGTAAAATAACATTATTTTGTTCTTTTCAAGCTCAGCCACTCAGAATATGAATAATTTCATAAATATGAAGATTTTGATTAAAACGAAATCGAAATACGAAATACGAAAATATAAATTTGTGTGCAGGACAGATCATTATTATCCTGAAAGTAAAATAAGCGATTGTAAATAAATATTTGAATTGTTGCTGAAAACTGTTTATTTCCAAGAACTGTAATGTTTATGTAATTCGCAGAAAAGTGAGTTTTCTGCTAATTTCCACCTAAATAACAATTTTAACATACAATATAAAGCTTCTTTATATGAACAGAAAACTGTTATATTTCAATAAAAGTTTTGCCTCATATCGAAAAAGCGTAAATTTCTTCCCGGTGAACGAACTGCCTTCCTTTTCATCAATATTTGGTAAAATATATACTTATTGTAAGTGATTTTTCAGTTAATGGGTCATAAATTCGCTAAATTTAACATTAGCGAGATAAAGCATTTAGACTCCACTTAATCTTTCTTGAAAATCTAGAAATAAAACATATCTAAAAAAAAACAAATTTTTGTGAAGGTGCCAGAATGCTGCGAAAACTACCAGTATAAAAAGCATCATTAGTGAGCTTGGGTGGAAGTTTTTACAGCTGATGATGGTAAGCAACCTTTGTGAAGTTAAGATGGTGCTTGAGAAAATATTTAAAGTACAACAGCACATCGGGCGCGAAAAACAAACAAGGGTGGAATGTGCTGGCAAAAAGAAAGAAATACAAGTGTTCAGAATATAACGAATAAATTGAAGCTCTGTGATGTCTTAGGAAGTTTTTGTGGATATTTCAATAATGAAGATAAACAGCTCTAAGTTAAAACTTTCTAACATCTGAACGAGTCACTTAAACGGATACTATTGAACAATAAGAAATTATGCAGACGTTGAAGTCGATACATAAGTCAGTATTATGTGAGAACTGCAGCTGAATGGATCGAGTGAAATGTTTTTACTGACTTATTAAAACGTTGAGAAAGTAAGCCATTAAAATATTATGTTCAAAAATGCGTTATTCAAGTGGCAGGAAGAAATTCCGAATAAAACACGTTGCTTTTTGTTACAGATACAGTCTCATCTATTATTAAATCAGCTAAATTATGCAGTTTTATTGGAGAACGATGCAAGCAACTGGTTGCCACTGTTTGGAATAGGGTACCGAAATAATTGAAGCCATTCTTTCCTCAAAAGAATGAACCTGTTTTAAATACTGAAAACACAGTTGCCAAATCTCTAGAATCGATAATAACGCGATGGGACAATTTGCTAGGAAAACTTTTTACTTTTCTGAACAATTCCAAACAGTAAAATCCGTTTTGTATTTGCTTGACATGCGAAAGTAATTAGGTGCATCCAGTAAACTTTAAAGAACCAGAAATGTTCTTCGCTCTTTACCATCAACAACTGAGCATCTCTAAGAAGGGGTACATTCCTGGAAAATTCTATAGCAATGCGAAAAATAGCTTGAACAGCATAGTTAGAGAAAATTAAATATGTGATATGCAGAAAGAGAGGCTACAAATAGTTATGCACAATCGTTAAAATCTTAAAATTATTCTCAGGGGAAATATTTAATATACGAGGATAGGATTCAAAAGTTTCCGGCTTCGCCGATAAGGATTACCGCCTTCACAAAATCCTTATCTAGTGCCATGCCGTATCTGTTAAGTAAATAATTTCAGTTGTAACTTCCGCTCCGTTGTGTTCAGTTGCGATTGGTGTTCTGAAAATCCAAATTGTATACAAGAAACCCCCTCTTCATGGTGGGGAATTGGAGTTTGGTGTGCGATTATCACAAGACGTGTAATCGGTCCTGTTTTTTACGAGCAGACAGTAAATGGAAAGAAGTTCCAAAAATACATTCTGCTCCCATTTTTAATATGGTTGTTTCAACAAGATTCCTCCACTGCTCATACAGCAGCGGAGTCCATGAGTAAAATAAGGGAAGTGTTTGAATGTATAGCGCTGGTGTACGGCTCTCTCTCTCCCCAGATCTAACAGTCTGTGGTGGATTTGCAGTCATGTATTTAAGATTCTGGTTTTTAAAGCACTGTATTGATTTCTAGTGACGCGTGCTTTATCAGGCGCACTATACTTAACAGAAATAGCCACATTGGGTGCACAAAATGTCACATTTACGTCATCCGTAGCCAACGAAAATGATCATCAGTGAATGTAAGAGCTTGAATACTGCATGGCCACTCCAAGGAGATATGTCTAATGTCAAACTATGCTCATCATGTATGCTGTGCTTTTAGCACGTCATTCCATGTACAATGTTATACCATGCAATCTATCTCAGTTTCTAGTGTGGGACAGTAATTAAACTCGAGCTATAAAGGTGTGAACGCTGCATAAAACATTAGAAAGGCAATAACATAACGAACCTTGTGCGGCTGCTGAGGGTAAATTAAGTTTTAATTGGTACTGCAATAACAGGACTTTGTTGGTTTCTCTTCCAGCGTACAAAAGTCAAAAGAGCATCAAGACTGTAAGGAAAGATAACAGAGTTTTTTTTTAATGGTGTTTAACGCCGTTTTTACTGCTGAGGCACCAAAGGCGGTAGACACTGATGATACATGAGATGAAATAATATATTCGGAAAGGATTTTTTTAAGGAAGGAAATGACACAGGCCTAAGTTTAGGGTAGCTCCCCGGCATTTGCCATTTATGGGGACTAAAAAAACCTGGAAAAAACCTCAGTCAGGGAGGACAGTCTTGGAGGGATTTGAACCCCAGACCTCCCGCTCACGAATCCGCGCCTTAACGACCTCGGCCACCCGTGGCGGTCACCAAACAGAGTGGTTCGCTAACAGATCCCAGCATGCCAAACGACTTCTAATTGCCTTAAAAACGTTTTCTAGGAAGTGTTTTTTTCAGGTGTCCCAGTGGATGAACTCCTTCCCTCCATAAAATGGTAAATTCTACCATCAGAACTATCCAGTTTTTTTTTTCTAAGCCTTCCCAGTCTAAACCAGGCAATTCCTAATCTCGCTTTTCTCTCTAGAACGAGCAAGTACACACCTGTTTATCCCAGGTTAACTTAATTTCATTTGATAGGCTCAAGGAGACTTTCGTGTTATATTCTGCCTCGATTTCCTGCCTGCTGATATCCTCTAGCCTTGTTCTAACCTCTTTCCATGCATTTGTATTATTTTCATTGCCTCGTTGCCATGTTGGATTATATCTAGTGAGGAAGATGCAGGAGACTGCAAAAATATAAATAACATGAAATACTTGCTGAGGGGAATAATTCAGATTTCAAAATATGTAAACCTATATAATACCAATTCTAGAAATAATGAAACCAAATCACTAAAAATCCCACAAAAAAGCGAATTTTACCATTTGACTAATCTCAAAATCGATATCCATATATTACCAACAAGAAGTGATCGATTTAGTAACGTAATTAGTAATAAGTAAAAATAACTGCGTTGGTAGCGCATTAGCTCTAAGCCACAAAAACTAACAATGTTGATACTGCATTTCAGCGGTTCCCAAGTGTGGATCGGGACACCTAGGGGAGTCGCTGTATTCTATCCGAGGGAACGCGGTGGATATGGTGAAAGTAATTTTAATTAAGAATAGATCTATTTTCACTTCCGTTCTTATTTAAAATATTCTTATTTAAAATGTCTAATTAACTTTTGCATTATGATTATTTTGACCACTTATACAACTGCGCAACAAAGGCTATTAGGATTGAATAAATGTCATATTGTTGAAGATGCGTACGAACTTGCAAATTAATTATTATTATTATTATTAAACAGAGAAGTGAATAGGAGGGTTGCCAATAATTTCATTTTCGAAAAGAAGGCCTTGCATGCAAGAAATTTGGGAACCTCTGCTCTACTTTATACCTACATGTATTGAAAAGTATGTTTTAACTCGCAATTAAAAATCCGTCATAAATAGAGATCAACAATGATAATGTAAACCCGAGCGTAAAAGGTAAAACATTTATCACATCACTCTGTAAACAAAAACGTCCCTGAAATGTTATTTCTATTGTTTTCAACGGAGAGGCTGGTACTACTACTGAATGTGTATAAGTAGCATACAATCAAAGGATAAATTTCAATAGTGGCTTATGGTCAACAGCATACTCTATTATAAGTGCTCCAGACAGAGCGGTAACTAATGGGATTATCTCCCCAAACAAGAACGATAATGCTCATATACCCACACTTGCTATAAGGGTCGTCCATGTTGAACGATGACATTGTACGAATAAATAAGCTACTAAATGTTGTATTTACTTACCGACACACGTTTTATGATATAAAATAAACAGGTAGTGTTTCTTTAAAGCAATTCAATGCAGCACTTAACGTTAATAATAGGTGTTTTTTACTATATCTGTGATTCTCACAGCTTCAATGAATGGTAAAACTGTTATTGCTTTAAATGAACTTGAAAACAAAATACAGTTTAGTCATGCAAGTAAAAGCAACTGAATTATGAGAAAAAATAATAAAATGTAATACTTCAGCACTTCAGTCCTACTCACGGCTGGTCGTTTGTGCACGCCAACGGAGGTGTACACCTGTCTGACAGGATCCATGTGCAGTGACTGCGAGAACGCAGGCGGGTGTTTCCAGATAGAACATCCTCTCCCCCTGCCAAGGAGTACGAACCTCTCAGAGGATCCGGTTCCAAACCCGACGCCGGGGTAGAAACATTTGCAAAACGTAAACCTACATCAAACCGCGCCAGGTTACCTCTCCCTGGCACTTTTGATCTCTTAACAGAACCAACGAAATGAAATAAGAACCGAGAGAGCGTAAAATTCCAGGAATGTAGGTAGATATCTATCGCAGCATTCGCCTTAAGTAACCAGGGGAAACCACGATCAGGATGGCGAGGATTGAACCCAAAATCTCCCAAATGGAAGTTCTAAACGTTACCGCTCAGTGCAGTCAACAGAAAACCATCGTTGCACCTCTAAGCAATGTAAGTATGAGTTATGTAAAGAAATTTGAATATTGTACTGTTTATTTTGATAAAAACGTAAATATTGAGACCCTCTGGATATATAATTGGAAACAACTCAGCATGTGTTTTCGATTTACCTGGAAGACCTATCCATCTTTCATTAGCTATTAACTAGGGTATTTACACGCACTACTTACACCGATTGCACAATACAGACAGGTTATGAAGTGATTTGCTATTTCTTTGTGTGCATGTTATTTTTAAAACTATTTTTTGCACATACACATATTTCACAAATAAAGTATGACACATAGCAATGTTAAATGCATATATTTAACTAAAAGTGGAACCTGTTACAACAAAATACGAAGCAAACAGAAGTTGAGATAATGAATACTTGAGAAAACAATGTGAAAATAATACAAAACATTAGAAAATAACACAAAAAAGTAACAAGATGTTGGTTATTTGAACAGTTGCGCAGATGGTTAAAGTTCTGCCCAAAGCAAACTGAACGAAATGAGATCAAAAATAAAAGTTCAAGACAAAAAAGAAATTATATCATTCTGTAATAAACTAAATCGATACCAAAGCCAAAAAAACTGTATATACGGGTAAAACATATTTTCAGCATCACTAAAATTCTCTGTTTCATAAATAAGAGAGTGAACATTAAAGAACTTGTACAATCGTGATGCTATAACCTAAAACCAATGTTATAAACAAATTCAAGAGATATAAGATGCATTATATTCTGCTCGTAACAAACCATTCTCTAATACTGAAATATGTAGAACGAGAATCAAACACAAGTATGGGTGGAGATTTTATTTCATTTTTAGTTGGAGTAGTATCAACAATGGGAGATAAATCTACCAAACAAGCTATAGTATCACATCTTTGTAAAATAGACCGACCTTGTGAACTGGAGGTCTGGGGTTTAGTTCCTACTAACTATCCTTTCTGACTGAGGTTTTCTATAGGTTTTCCTCTGTCTTCAAAAATGGTATATGATGAAGAAGTACCCAAAACTTGACGTAATTTTTTTTCAGTTATCTAGTATTTCCAACTAGCATAAACTTACATCTCCTACTTGCATGCTACTGTAGACAGCGTGTCCCAGATAAGTTTCAGCTACGCACGAGAAGAAGAAAAGAAGTTGGAGACGGCGCGGCCATTTACTGCAAGCGCCTTTTCTACTCTGCCCGTTAGATGTGCGTCAACTCTTGGTTGGTCCATGTACTTCATATAGTGTTTTCAATTGCTATTAGCTTCGGGTTCGCCATTTTGCATGCATAAACACTAAATATATTTAAATGTAGGAATATAGATACAAGAAGAATTTTGAATGTTGTTCATATGGACGACTGACTCTTCCACAATGTTCATATTAGTTTCGATTTATGCGATCCAGTGTAGGTGCATTGCTAGTTTTCAATTGATTGAAATGCATGACATGTCCATATCCAAAACCTTGTAACAAGCAGGTTTGTTAGCTGTTTTTTTCAATCTTTCTTGCCGCTGTATACTAAAATTACAGTGAAAATCTTACTGCAAGCACTTATTACGACAAAGAGTTTGGAATTTCAAGTAACAGCTACAAGTTAGTACACAACCTGTATGCTCTGAAGACCAAGCGCTTGTGGAACTGTAATTCTGCTAATGAGCACGTTGGAAAGACATGAAACCACCACGGTCACCACTAAAGCGAGGTAATTAGCGCAAGTATAATGTCATACCCTTATCAGTCTTGTCCAAAACTGCTAATCGGGTTGCAAGAGAGAAAATGGCCAAAAGTTTTGGTAATATTTTTATTTATAGTGACTTAAAAACAAGAGAACAATCGCTATTAAACGTAAAGTATGAAATCTATTTAAATGCTCTCCAGAAAAAAATTTAAATAATTTTGTAATATGTATTAAATGAAAAACTGAGTATTTTAGCCACATTATATGTTCTTTCGCAGTCTCACAATGAAACAACACAGAGTGTGATATAGAACACTTTTTCTTCTAACAATTATTTGAAGATTTTAATCTTTACATTTTTAAAAAATGAAATTTAACCTTTACATTTTAAAAAATTGAAATAATGTGTTCACCGGGATAGTTTTAAGTTAAAAGGAGTTATAGCATTTCAATTACATAAAAACATTAATGGAATGACAAATAGCTGAAGTAATGGAATAAAATAATAAATTGTCTTTATAGTTTTTAAAAAAACTCTAATTGCAAAGAGATAGAGTAAAAAAAAAAAGTTGGTCACTAAAACTTTACTATTAGAACTATTTTTTTTTTTTTTTTTTTGAGTAGTGTTTAACGCCCGTTTTTACTACTGAGGCACCACAGGCGGTGGACACTGATGATACATGAGATGAAATGATAAATTGGGAAAGGATTTTTTTAAGGAAGGAAGCGTTCCAGGCCTAAATTTAGGTACCTCCCCGGCATTTGTCAGTTATGAAGACTGAGGAAAACCTGGAAAAAAAACCAGTCAGGGAGGACGGTCCTGGCGGGATTCGAACCGCAGACCTCCCGCTCACGAGTCCGTGCCTTAACGACCTCGGCCACCCGTGGCGGTCTATTAGAACTATGAACCGAATCAACAAGTGTAGGTAATTTTATTTAACAAATTGGTGGTACTCGTGCTACTCAAAATAAACAATGCAGTTCCAGTTTTCAGCTTAAGTGTTGCCTTTAGTTAAAGACAGAGAATGTAAGAATGTAAGTCTGTGGTTTGTATGTCCAAAATATAATAATACACGGTTATTATTCATTTACATGTTCAGGTGTAATAATGAATGCAGCCACCTTCGACTTTTTGCGCTGTTTCGCCTGCCTCAGCCTAGTCCGTTAATCTCAAAAAGTTCGTTCTTTGCAATTTACGACTGGAGTTAAGTTACTCTATGAGGTTATTTCAGTTACATGCTAGCAGAGCGGGGCTACGCACGAGAGAACCCAGTTGTCAAGCATGCATTGTGCATATGCAGGTAGCAGCTTGTATTTAGTTTGAGGAAAGCATTTTCAGTGCGTTTATATGCTTCCGCTGTTGTAAATTATTTAATTGTTTAGTTATGTCATTACAATTAGCCTTTAATAACGGGTTTTTTATGAACGATACATGTGTGAAAACGGGTTCTTGTAGAGAAGTGGCAAGGGATTTGCAAGAAAATATAAGTACAGAAACTGTCCCGCAACTTGTTAAAGTGATACGAGAGATAGTATCAATCAATCAGCGAGATGTATCCAAACTGCTGTGTTTACATGGAAGAAAAGTTAAATGAAATAAAGGAATTTCCTATGCAGGTGCCGGCAATGTATTGCCGCCGAGAGGTATCCTTTTCAGAATCTCATATAATCAAACCAATTCTTTTTATCATTTTAAATGTGCAATCTTTTTATGCTTTCAGTAAAAATATAAATACTAAAATAGAGCCTCTTTAATTTTACGCGCATGCGACTGTAATCTTCCTTCTCCGGTTGCCAAGATCGCGGGTTCAAACCCGGCCAGGACCGAAGGATTTTTTCGGGCGTAAAAATTCTACGTATAGCTTCCTTCGGAATGGAAGTAAAGCCATGGGTCCCGTGTCGTACATTTATGGCACGATAAAGAACCTCAATCCTAAAAAAAAGAGGCCTCTGAGCAAAATTTGTCGGCCATTTCACGCCCTGATTTGAATGGGACGCTGATGACCTGAGATGTTAAAGAGCGTCTACAAATAAACCAAATCAAAAAAAAAATCCGGTTGCAGCGGCTGCACTTTCCCAGCAAGCAGCCGTGCTCAGACAACCGTTACTCAAATAACCTCCCTGTAAAAGTCGCTGTTTTTTCTTGCTTAAGCGTTTTTCTCGGTCAGTTGCGCCATGAATGGCAGATATTTTCATTTAGATTTAGGGTGAGAACAAGAAAGTCTCTGTGCCATAAGGCAGCGAAATATTCCCCATGCTTCATCAGCGCAAGCACAAAAGGTGTGATTAAAAATAACGGCAATATTCGTTTTTCTTAAATATCCTTTATTTATTCATCAACATCAATTCTGTCCCCTTCAAAGTGATTCCCTCCGGATACAATACATTTGTGCCAGCGCTTTTTCCAATATTGGAAGCACTATGAAACTCACTTTTCGGTATGCCCTTCAACTCCTTTAGGGATTGTGTTTTTACCTCATTAATGGGGGCAAAACGCCGTCCTTTCATGGTTTTCTTCAGCCTCGGGAATATAAAGAAGTCGCAGGGGGCCAAGTCCGGTGAATATGGTGGCTGAGGCAACATATCGGTTTTGCTTTTTGACAAAAAATCACCAACAAGCAGCGAGGTCTGAGCAACAATTTCGGAACAAACTTTGCTGCCATCCGTTTCATGCGGAAAAATTTGCTTGGCATGAACCAAATGATATACCGACATTATTAGCAACCTCTCTGATAGTGGTTCGCGATTTTCCAGAATTATTTTGTTCACTTCTTCGACGTTGTCGGCGGTTATTGATTGCTAGGACGTCCAGGGCGATAGTCATCTTCAACGTCTTCACGGCCCTCTTTGAAACGTCTGAACCGCTCGTAAGCTGTTGTCTTGCTCATAGTAGATTTGCCAAAAGCCATTCGAAAACTTTGTTGCACTTTATTCCATTTTTCAAGGAAAATTTCATATAAATTCTTTGATCCATCCTTTTCGAAAGTAAAAAAAAAAAAAAAAAAAAAAAAAATCGCCGAGCACACCAAAACACGTCTAACCTTTTCGACTATCAACAATGAACTAAACATTCTAAACAGGTGAAAACGCCAAGTTTGATCAGATATGTGAACCAGTAAGTTAAAAAAAAATAATAAAATCGGATTTATGAAGCTCGCGAAATAAAAAAATCTGTTATTTTTTTATCACACTTCGTATTCATGAAGTTCTCGAGTTTTTCTTGGGCGTCTGCTGCACGGAGAGTGTCGCTTATATCACTTAACTTTGTTTTTCACACGATTCTAACGTACGTTTATTGCTCAGTATCTCATGCTTATTTTATGCATAACAGTTGCTTGCCATATTTACACAATGTAAACTCATTTCATAAAAACACTTCCATACCCTTCCACCGTTGGTTTCTAACACAGTTAGTAAACCACAAGACCATCACTTCTGTGCTAGGAATAACCGGCACTCACCACGCCTATCCCCAATGATATTATTGTTTATTAACTTACTTCACCCCTCGCGTCGATGTTTCTGCTTCGATGTGCTTTCTGCTCTTGTGAATTTTGTTGTATGTGGTGAAACAACTACAGCATCCAGGATGACTGTGTGAACTACCAGAACAGATTTGAATGTAAACGTGTGTAATACATAATAAAATAACAAAATATACGATTCCATTTATAACTTTGTATTTGCTAATTTTAAACTGGAAGAACAGTTCAGAATAAAACGAAAATACAAATCTTTAGTAAATTTAATTCATGTAAAAAGGAAAATTTCATTTGCTACGTCTTTAAATAAACAACGCTTTTAATTTCAAAATTCTCCAATGCGAATTAATACCAATTTAAAATATTTAATTTTAAAAACCACGTCATTTAGTTTTATTATTATTTTATTTATTTAGGGATGCTCTTTAACGTCTCAGATTATCAGCGTCCCATTCAAATCAGGGCGTGAAACGGCCGATAAATTTTACTCAGACACCTCAGTTTGTTATGATATTGAGTGGACATTTAAAGTTATGCTAATAATATTTTAGGTTTCCCTATCTGAACTCCAACCACCCTCTTTGAATTTTCAAATGGCACACTTACTTTATAATGCATAAATTTGAAGAAGAAAATCAGCTGTTATCACATTTTTCTATCGTTGTCTGGCAACCTGTATTGTTATTGTGTTGTTGTTTGGATTTAGACAAAATAGAACTACAAAAATGATTGAAATTTTAATATTTTTATTATTGATTTATTTATGGACGCTCTTTAACATCTCATGTCATCAGCGTCCCATTCAATTCAGGGCATGAAACGGCCGACAAATTTTGCTCAGAGGCCTCTTCTTTCAGGCTTGAGGTTCTTTTATGTGTCGTAAATGTACGACACGGGACCGACGGCTTTACTTCCCTTCCGAAGGAAGCCATACTTAGGATTTTACACCCGAAAAAAAAAATCCATCCGGGTTCGAGCCCGCGATCTTGCGTTTAGGAGGGAATTTTAACGTCATAGTTGTGTTTTGATGATAAATTATTTTATAATATAAGAAGATTAGCCAGCAGTTGTAAATAACAATGGAACATATTTTATTCTGTCCAAGTTCAAATAACGGTTTAGAATGCCAGCAACGATAAACTAAAGATGTAATAACTTTAAATTTTTAAGTATCATAAAGTATGGATATCGTTTGAAATTTCAAAATTACGGGAGAGTGAAGTTATGCGAATGATGTCTAAAATATAATCAATTAGGTTTCAACCTTCCCCTTCGATATAAAAATGATGTGTTTTTGTTTAAATTAAATTTCTTTAAATATGAAACTATTAGGATTTGAAATGAAAGTTCTGTACAGACTGGGCCATACAATTCTTCCTGAATCAATTCTACATTTTACAATATGGTAACAAAATACAGACTAACGCTGATACTTGAATCGTTGCACGTTTCTAAGGTATATTGTGTCTACTTTCGCGAGATTTACACCCAATGTAGGCAGCGCTTTACAACAGAAATTCAATAACGGCAAGAAGTGAATACACATGACAACCTAATAATTCATACCGGCATAGCATGTGTGTATTTTATGAAATACCAATGTAAAATGTAATTAATATGCTGTAGCTTCTAGAGGTATGCTGATTTTTGTTAAATATTCTAGAGAAGTAATGTTTTGTTTTAAGGAATACAAATTATTCTCACATCTTTGGACACTTAATAGGGAGCGCGTAAAATTATTTTCAAGGAAAAGTATATCAATAATTTACAAGAATTTGATATATATTTAAAACATGGGAAAAAATTTAAAAAAAAAACTGTACGTTCAAGCAGAAGATCTTAACTATAACCTACCGGGTAGAAGCTACTGGTGTAGCAGAAAGGCAGGTATTATCGGCTAAGTAAGTGGCATTTCCTGCAAAGATTTAGGGTTGAATAACTATACAATCCGTAAAATGAGTGAATCATTATTCACACACAGTGTGGACCAGTCAAGAGCTTACGCAAGTCTCATGCTTAGAAAGGATTCTGCTACCGAGGTTAAGCCGATGGTAGCTCACTCCTTTCCCTTACGAAAATAGCGGAAAGATATTTAGCAAGTGATTTTTGCAATATCTTCTCAGGAAAAGATGTGAGCTTATAGCAGTAGGAAATGCATTATTGAAAACCCTAATAGAGGGAAGTTATATACTATGTTATATTCAAAGCGAAATACTCATTGATCAAACAGCATATTTTATTATTGAGATCGCCTTATGAAAGAAATCTTATGACAGTGCAGGCGTAGTGTCATTGGCATTTTCGAAGTCTACACTATCGTTTTAGCCGCATGTCTGGATTTGTTTAAAAGGAGCAAGCAACAAAAATGGATTCTTGCCGAAAGCAAGGAATGTTAGATATCGAGGAAGAGCTTCCCTTAAAAACACCAGTAGTGTCAACAGGGAACTATTAACAGCTTGTTCTCCGCATTCCATTACTTATAGGTACCCCTTCTCCTCTTAAGGTAGTGGTAACCATACTTGCCTTCTAAACCCAAGATCGCGGGTTCGAACCCCGCCAGGACCGATGGATTTTTGGGCGTAAAAATCGCAAGTATGGCTTCTTTCGGAAGGGAAGTAAAGCCGTGGGTCCCGTGTTGTACATTTACGGCACGATAAAGAACCTCAAGCCTGAAAGAAGAGGCCTCTGAGCAAAATTTGTCGGCCGTTTCACGCCCTGAATAGAATGGGACGCTGATGACCTGAGATATTAAAGAGCGTCCGTAAATAAACAAATCAATCCTCTTAAGGGAGAAATCTAAAAATAAATGTCTACAGGTGCAATCTACGGAAGATTTAAGCTCTAAAAATTTAACAAGAGAGTGATCAGTAAAATAACAGCAGCAGAGTTCAACTAGTGTCACATTTTACTGTGGTATATCACCTGTAGCATTTATGAGATAAATGCAAATAATTATAAATTATTGTTCAATTATTAATAGCTAAATTGTAATTTTAATTAAAATTGTTTATGCATGCTACTTCCCGAGAAGGAACGAAATTAGTTTAGGAGACTGGAAATTTATAGCTAGCGTTCTACTCACGATGACCGTGAAACGTACGTAAACTTTTGGCTGGTCTACCCTGTATGTTGTAACGTTAATTTGTGTTCGAAAAATGTACGACTTTAATATGAAAAATAAGGCAGTAATTCAGTACCTTTATCAACAATCAACTATCAAATATTCCAATTCCAACCATATTGCCAATTATAATAGTAAAGGATAGAGGTCAATTAACCAGAGAAAAATCTCTGAAAATTCACTAGATTTGATTTCACATCTCTGATTATAAATGAGTGAGTAGAGGGTGTTTAAAAGTAAAAAATGAGCTTCATGAGACTGAAATAACAATAATGTATTGCGTTGAAACAACTGTTTACTCATAACAAGAATATGTAGCGAAGTAAAAAAATATTTTAAAAAAGCTTAAAGGAAGAGGAAGTTGTATATTTTTGCAATACCTTCGGCTTGCATGGTCAACTAGAGAGAGTTTATCAACCTGGAGCAAAAAGGGGGTTTAAAAGTTGCTCTTCTCACTCAGAACTACACAAATTTATTTAATATACCTTTAAGGCACTTTAAAAATTAATCTGCAAAAACTGGTAATTGGGGAGGGGGATATCTGAAGGGTACTCCAACAGTTTCTCCCTCCCCGTTTCATGAACGCAGCAGTATAAGCGAGAAAAGTTACTTGGCAGTTACAAACTGTACTAAAACAAGCAATTCAATATCAACAACAAAAAAATAGGAAAACGCCCATTTAATGGATTAAAAAACGTTTCATAGCATTTTAAGCTTAAAACTTGGTGTGTAAAAATACCAAGAGTTGTGAGTAAATTTTCTTTGTTCTACGAAATAATTCGTTATTGATGGCCCACAGATTAGACAGCTCATAGAAAATTACATTTATAAGTTTCACGCAAGATTTAAAATTTCAGAAAGTCATCATCTGTTCATTCTCAACTTAAACCTGAGCTTTAAACAACCTTTTTCTTCATGGAAATATTAAAAGACATCTTCTCATCTTCAAGAATGTCTCACATTATCTGTCCAGTCTCTGATGATTCATTTAAACATGATTGTCATGTGAAATAATAACTTCATTCCTTCTTATTTCACTTTCCGCTTCATCGTGAAGGCTGTAGCCAATCGCTCTTCTTTAAAATATAATGTATGCTCTTTCTATCTTCCGTTTATCTATTCTTTTGAGGTTAAGCTATAACATCCATATAACAATATTGCTGAATCCAATCTTTAATACAATTTCATTTCGTGTCCCTTTTTGTGGCGTACATAGAGTCCAACTAATTGTGCCGCACATAATTTAAATGTATTTTATTCTAAAGATCTTCCTCGATATACTGGGTTTCCAGAATATGTTCTTACCGCTCGCACGGGGTTTTGCATCTCAGCCAAAGCTACCAGCCTGCCTGTCTAATCAAGAACTTCCCAGCAGTCACCAGTCCGCATTTGTTCACTAAGATAGTAAGACAACTGACTTCAGAGCAACGTATTTTTGTGTGTAAACATAAACCGAATCAGTTCGTAGCGTTCGTTCGTGAGGATTTTATTCGAAAGTTTCGTAGTACAATGTCCCCTTCCATAACTGCAATACTTCTGCTTCAGTGCAAAATAAGAAACATACGCGAAGACGTACAGTTTTAACATGAACGAAATTAAATGAAACTGGCACAACAAAATCACTACCGAAATTAGAACAAGTTACGGTTTTAGTGTCTTCTGCACATACAGCAATAAATTTGTTAAAACTCAAACCTTAAAAATGTACACGTATCCATTGTCTGTGACAAAGTGATCCCGTAGCATGTGTGCGTTATTGTGAGTGGTTTCTTTCATCATTGACTGAAGGGTTAACGCACAGCTTGTGTTATTTTTAGACGAGGCGTGAGTTCCATTTTGTGTGATCACTCACAACACTTGTCAAATTGTATACAAGAATACAGTTGGATTTTGGTGTGCATTTAGCACAAGAAGCATAATTGGGCCGATTTTATAAGAGCCCAGAAATGGAAAGAGGTACCGATATGACATTCTGACCCCATTTTTAATCAGCTGACGGAAATATAGGAAGCTTAGAGGTGATTCAACAAGATTCTGTCATTGTTCATACAGCAGAGAAGCCCATGGGTAAAATAAGGAAAGTGTTTAAAGATTGAGTTACTAGAGCTGGTACATAGACCTCTCTCTCCTCAGATCCAACAGTCCGTGATTTTTATTTGTGGGGTAAACTGAAGGACAAAGTGTACAAATCAAATCCTCACACACTGGAAGAATTCGAGGAAAAAATACGAAATAAAATCAGAAACATTAAATTAAATTGTGTCAATCAGAATGTGTTTACTCGGTACAACGTCTACTAGGGAGTACGATATTTCAACCATTTGCTAAAAAGTAAGATTTTTACACGGTTTCAAGAAGTAAGGAGTACAACTGCGGACGATTATGGCATATCCAGCTGCCTAGATGTAAAACCCCCTTGCTAGCGGTAAGGACCTATTCTGTAAGTCCTATAATAATATAGATAATTAAATTATTTACTTCCTCTATTGCCTGACTTGATAATTATCTTTAATCTTGCTGTGTGTTTTCCTCAAAATGTCATAATTTTGGATATCTATGTGGGAAAATGTCAATTACTTTTAAAGTGAGTTTGTAAAAAAACGAGTGGCCATTTTTACGTTGTCCTCGCTTCGGCAAAATAACTTGGTCGCCATCAATCCTCATGTATTCAGATGCGTTGTTTCTAAACTTCATCAAGTTTATAATATTACAGTTGACCAATGTGTTAAAATCGTTGCAGGCACTTGCATTTTAGCATCAAAACTTTCTTTACTCTCATTTTGGCGATTAAGTACTACATGAAAAGGGGGAGGGTGATTACTTCTGGATAAAGCAAACGAAATAGCAGAATCAAATAAGTGTCTTTATGAAGACAATACAAGAGCTTGATTGATTTAAGTATTTAATGGATTAATTTGTTTGATTTGTGTTAAAGATGGAACGATTCCTTCATAAAGAAGGTATTAACACAAGTCTGACCCGTATGACGTCAGGGAGAGAGGTTGGAGTTTATGGCTGCAATGTAAGAAACGAGATTGTTGCTTACGTCTAAACGCTAGCGAAGGGTTCAGGGTCAGCTACACTGTATGGTTGATGCAAGTCAACTTCGCGTCCATGGTAGAAAAAATACACCTTGAGCCTTAAGTAACAAGGCCCATTTCTACAATGCTGTAATCTTAACTTTGTAGTTTCATATCTAGAGCCTTTATGAGCTCTAGAATCTTACCTATACTCTTTCAAAATTAGATCTGCTAAAGGATCATATCCTAATACAGGTGTTTGTCTTTCCAGAGTTTCACAGGAGAGTAAGATGTGTTTTGTAGTCTCATCATATTGTTCTCATTGAAATCATTTGAGATTTCCATGGTAGAGTCCCATCATCTGTAGGAGATAGCTATCCTTAAGATAAAAACAGGCTAACTCAGTGCTCGTTTGCAAAGAAATGCAAGATTAGCTTATGGTTTGTTTATTTTTATTGCTAAAATTTGTGTTCCTTCTGTCGTCTTTCACGCGTTTTATAGATTGTTAAGGTATGATATTAGAGGTCAAGAAATAGTTCCATATTATATGATTTGATTCTATGACATTTATTGACGGTATATAATAATTTCCTTTCGCAGTATAGTCTGTCATTTATCTGTTTTTATTCCCATAATACTTTGGAAATGGTTAACGACATATTCGCCAAAAGCTCGAGCTCATTTAATCTTCGAGCTTATTTTGAAATGAGTCGTAGAGATGGCTATGACACTAGCTTTCTACAACGGTATAATTTAATATCACAACTTATGAAAAACTTACAAAAAAGCTTATTATCACTGATGTAGTCAGTATATATCAAAGCTAGGAGCGTAATAATTAAAACGACGCTACTTTATCCTGCATTAAATGCGTCTTCTTTATTTTACCGTTTCTTTCAGGTGTCTACGCCAGTTTCGTGTAATAATTAAAAGCAGCCATGCATAGCTCCAAACTCTGCGTCTGGTCAATAAAAGCTGTTTCTCACGACTTATGAAGTGACCCTCGTTACTGCAGGTTGCTAACCGTTCCAATTATTAATTAAGTCCGCTTTAAACTCGCAAAGCGAGGACAGTCCCAGACGCAAAATAAATCGTCTTTTAATCCTATTTTACTGCTCTCGGATTGGGGCAAATCGCTACATACGGCATGAAAACAAATTTTAAAAGCGAATTACATTGATCGATTTTATCAACGTTTAATTAAGTACCACAGCCTGTCGGTACGGAAACTGTTTTAAATCCTCGAATACGAAATACATTGAGAAGAGGTTTGTAACGCACATTGCCTCAACCTCTTCTCCAACAAGGATTACATTACAAGGGTTGTTCCGGTGGTGTCCTTGTTTAAAATTACAGTATCCAGTGTTTATAGAGCTTGACATACTATTTTCTTTTCCCTCTATGTATGCAATACTGGATGCTTAAAAACTGTGTACATACTAAAACGAGAGAAGAAACGTGTTTTTCTCCATAAATGTCTACAAATCACTTTTTGGCATCAGGGTAACTTAAAGTGCGTTAGAGAAGAACGTAAAGGAAAAAAAAAAAACAAGCAAACAAGAAAAGAGAATATAACAACTGTGCAATCTTTGGATGGACTTTGTCCAAGACAGTTCAATTGGCTTTATCGTTGCCCCATAGCTGCTTAAATTTGCAGAGTTGCGTGATTTCAACATCACTGTACTTCAGCACACTTCAGTCATTATTTGAAAAATTATCTGAACGTCAATTTGGGGATCAACTCTTAAGCTGAGATGAATTCATCGCCTGCCTTGAGACCGCCAGATTCATGCATAAAAATGTTTATTTGAATGGATGACTTCATATATGAAATGCTCATCGAATCAGAATATCTCGTAGTAACCGATATTGCCGACGTACAAATATGGCGTACGTAAGTCAAAATTATAACAAGTGCTGTCAAACATGAGAGTGCGAACATTTTGAGCAGAAGGACTGGGTTTACAAAGAAAATGAACAGTGTTTATTATAGGCTGTGACACAGTTACTACGGCCCCCCTCCACTGAAATATAAACATTATATATGTTGTAAGCTAATCATCATATCAGTTGAAAGCAACTCCAGGAAGCTAAGATATTATTTATGCTCTTAAACAGTGTTATTAGATTTATTATATAAATTAAATAGTATACTTCATAGACAATATTTTGAACTTCATATTATACTGCAAAAACCAGTCTCACAGAAGTACAGATTGCATACTTTCCTCGAAATACCTTGGAATCCTTGATTAATTTAGTGGCCGTAGTTATTAATGACAATGGTCTAAACGTTGAAATGCAATGACCTTAAGGAATTTACCACATCTAGCACATACTTTTCAACTTGTGGTGATAGAGAGGTTTTTGAACAATAAAAGCATTCTGCATACTGTTGCTTTGTGCTGGAAACTAAGGGGTCCCTTCTAGATCTGCACAAGTTCTCAAAGCAGCCCAGCAACACTTAACTTTGTCTCAGTATCGTTTGATCCAAGACAAGCAGAATCTTGGAATTCCAGTCTGCAATGCTCCAAAGACTTCAGAACAGAAAGGGGTCAGTGAATTTGTTTCCGCAGAACTAAAAGTTATCAGTTTAACTCTCAGCTATGTAGTGGCAATTGAGTGACCAACTGTTCGAGATTCTAACAACGTTTGATCAAGCTGCATTCGGTCAACTTATGCACAGTAACAGCATCTGAAGTGATTGGTATCATAAATAGTCTATTTCTGAACTCTCACAGACAGATTAAGAACGGTCGGGATTTATAACTATTAGAAAAGAAAAAAAAAATCATATGTCCTTAAAATAAGATAGGTTAAGGCTTAAAACTGCACCAATATGTTTGCTGCCCTTTGTTGGATCTAAGGCAATTTTTCAGCAACGAGGCTCCGGTGGAAACTGCTGCACTCATGAACCAGGAAAGAGATCAAATTGATTTGAGGTAAGAGTTTATAATTTCTGTATCTGTTTAATTTAAAACAGAAATGCTTACTGCCATTTTAAGGAATCGTTGTTTAAAGAAAAATGCACCTAAAAAGGGCGTGTTTGTTTAATTTTCGCTTTGCATTAGACATTTCTCAAATGTTCAGCGATTATTTTTCAATAACATAAAAATAACTTTCCAAACAGTGTTTTAACTTAAGATCTTCTCAGCACCAAGCATGGATTCCGTTTATTGGAATCATCTGCAACATGACATAACACACCAAGTTCTGGAAATGAAATTCAATCAGCAGAAGAAATGCTACATTTATATTTATACAAACGCTTGCTCTTCCTGATATTAACACATATTATTAATGGAAAATAAAAACGATTTTCATCAAACTTTGAAAAATAAGTGTTCAATGTTTGTGTATATCACCAACAACAGAGCAACTTTTCGGTAAAACTGAGCTCATATGTGGAAACGAAAGAAACAAACCGAAAAAAAAAATTAAACATTTTACTATTTTCGTGAATGAAAAAGGTGTATTAAATTTTCACATAGAATTTTTGTGTGTTTAATTCCGGTTTTAAAACTTAAGAGTTTTTGGGTGTCGAGTATCCAATTTCTTAAAGAGATATCAGTATGGAGGATCGAGTAATTATTGTATCAACCAATCTCTACTTTCAACTTGATAGTCATAGTCCAGTGACCTATAAAGCATAATGTTTGTCAGATTAAACTATCTCATTTCCATTGAGGTAGTATTTTCTGTCGTATTAAATGGGCAGCATAGTGTCCTGAGATAGCACATTGGTATTTCACAACAGTAAAATACAGTGCGAACCAGCCAAGAGTTCATACTTTTCACGGCCAGAGTTAAGAGCTCATAGCGGTGAATGTACCAATTGCCTCCCATTCCCTCTCCCTCTCGCAAGTTATGTGGCACGCACTGTCTACAATTGTATGCCAATGGGAGTGTGAATTTATTCTAGTTAAAATTGCATTACTAACAAACATGGCTGGCGGCAGTTATTGCAAAAGTGTATTTTAAACATAATTACATATATCAATGATCAAACTGAGATCGAAATATTACAGAAGTTGTTTTATCTAATTACTAGCATATGCATAAGTTTTGTAGAGGTTTTCCGGTGTTTAGCCCAACATCAAAGTGTTACATTCGCGATTTAATTTTAAAAAAAATAACAAGAGGTTCCGATTTTAAAAAATAAGAGCGATTTATAAACAGCCCTTACAGAAGACACACGCAAGCTGTAGATAATTATAACCAGTTCTTTTACCAGATCTCAGTACATGCAATTTTTATTTGTGACAAAAGTCCGCAAGAACAATCCGCGTCAACTAATGCCCTGGAAAATGAAACCAGGAAAGTAATAGTTAAAACAATTGAAGCCCCGCAGCAACGAGAGTAACAAAACTTCATTCGAAGACATTAGCAACAAAACATAAATATCAACAATTACAGTGAAATATTGATGTGATAAGCACATTCTAATGCGTTATGGTAAATTTTTTTTATTATCTAAAAATTTAATTTTGTTTGTTCTCAAGCATGCTACATCTCTCAGAAGGAATTAAACGAGTGAGTGCGAGAGAGTCGATGCCTTCATTGTTAATACGTTTCTCACTCTATCGGTGAAAACTCCTCCACTCTTGGCTGGCCCACAGTGTATTTTATAATTAAAAGTGGGGTTCGACACCGGTCTAGCTTAAAAACTGGCTTATTGTCATTCTATTATAACAGCGAATTTGGAAAACTTTCATATTATTTTATCACATATCTATTCATAAATATCCTTAGTTAATATCTATTTGTAAATAACGTGTATTCCATTTATTTACATAATATTAGCAGCGTATAAAAACATACTAATGAAACGAGAGAGAGTAATAATCAAAAAAGAAATTACACTAAAAATTTCTGTTATAGAAGCTTATGGTATAATTTAATACAATGGTAGAATTTAATAATTTAGTGAACCTGATATACCTAAAAGACAAGATTTCGCTTATAAAGTTAAAGTCTGATGAAAAAGTTACTTTACTTTTGAATGTAATAACCGAAAAAATATGGTTAACATGTCATAAAAAATGTAATCCCCAACTAGTGAAAGAGGAATTATTTGACAATAAAAATCAAAATATAAACGTACTGGACCTAAAATAATTAACTAGAAGATGCGATTAAACGATCAAATAAAATAAAAGCATTAGCTTTAGATTAAATTTATGTACATCTTATCAAGTATGGAGGGAAGGATTTAAAAACAGATTATTAAAAATCCTAAATAATGTTGGATAATATGTAAAATGTCAGAAGAATGGGGGGAAGAAAAATGATTTCACTCTTCAACAAAGGACACAGAAAAAATCATTCGGAAAATTATAAAGTAATATGCATTAAATAATGCTTACAAATTAAATACAGAAAGTATTAATAGTCGACTCTTAAAGTATTAATAGTCGACTCTAAAATATTTCAGAAATACAATGTTATAGAAATGGTAAATCCTGTACGTATAATTGATCAAATAATTAAAAGGCGACGAAAAATGAATTTAGAAGTACGCGTTGCATTTGTTGACTGTAAAAAGGCGTTTAACACAGTCATTTGTGGCAAACCTTAGACAAAAGAGGAGATTCACTTCACCTCATTGCAGCCATTAAATTCCTATTACCCCAAAAAATAAATAAAATAGAGAATAAATTAACATACGAATTTGAAATTAACAGAGATGTAATACAGAGGTGTAACTTCTACCCTACGCTCTTTAATATTTATACTCACTATGTTCTAAGAGAATGGAAATTGTACTGTATTAGAGGAATTTGTTTTTGACTAAATTCTCTACCGTTCGCTCATAAGTGATAACTTGCAGCGATCTTTGTAATAGAATTTGAAAAACATAGCAATTAAAAATATCAACATTTAAAATAAAAATTATGGCGTTCCGAAGGAAATATCCAGTACGAAGCAAAATTATTTTAGAAAAATATATACTTAGCATGTGATGTAACCTATAAATATAATGGTGTAAGTGTAATATTACAGATATTTCAAAATATTTGTGGTACAATAATTAGGCATTTGAGATAAAAGGTTAGGGAAGAGAGACTTTTAAACTTCCATCACTCATCGGAGTCTCGGCTTTAATGGTTGTGTATTTTGGACAACGAGGAAAAAAGAAGAAATCTGCAGAGAAGAAATTTCTTAGAAGAATTAAAGGACGTTCTTTTCTGGACCACAAGATATACGTGAAAAACTAGGAAGGTTCTCCTTAGATGAAAAAGTTAGGGACTATGGAATATCTGAAAGAATTCCACAAAGTAGATTACCTTACCAGCCTTTGCTGTATATACCGCAGGGAAAAAGAGACATTGGTTATCTCGTCAAAGATGGAAAGCTGAAGTTGGAACAGTAATAATTCCTAATCCACGATGAAATTAATTTACATAAGTTTGTGTCAGGTGTACAAATGTAAATAAAATTTAAAACTCTATTCTCGCATTATAGTTAATGTTTCCTAATGCTACATTATTCACATTGTTTACTAATTAGACACATGGATAAATAAACTTATAAATGCTGGTCCACTAGTCTCAACATATTTTCCTCTTTCAGCTGTCTGAAGTCCACAGAATAAAAATGTTTTATTGTAATTCTATAGGTTAGCTCCACTAATTAGTAGTATTAGTAGTGGTACTGTTGGTTACGAAGTGTAAATATAAGATTGACCCAAAAGGCTTGATATCTCGATCTCATGGGTCACAGACTTTAAATATCCTATGACGGTGGGAGGTTCCTGGAATCAATTCATTCCTTGCTTTGTCAAATGTCTATGTGACGTTAGATTATGACGAGTACTTCTTGTTCTCTAACTAGGGCGACATAAAATGCACAGCAAGGGGTGGGACATTATCAATCTTACTTCATCTGTGGGCGGAAGGTGGTGCTACGCCCCCATCTCCTCTTGCACACAGAGTAAATTTCTTCCTTTAAATTCCTTCTCTGAGAAGAGCGCCTTTCTTATTATTATGTCAACTCCGGCAAGACGCGTCGTTCTGGAAAAGAGTAAGATGTCATCATTTCCAGACACCTTCCTGGCATTATTTGCCCATAATCTGGTACATCTGAACGGAAAGCCCCCACTTTGAAGACAATACAACGAAACTAGGGCACAGCGTTGCGCACTTACTTGGCCTGGTTCCTATTTAAAAAAAAACTGTTTCTCTCTATGATTTGAAAGGCAATAGAAACTGAATTTTCAGTGATAAAGAGATATCTCGGTGGTTCCAAGATTTGGTGTTTGAAATAAGATAAAGTAAATGCATGATAATTATTTTAAAGCCTACCCTAGGGCACTTAGACTAATGTGGAAACATTTCAACTAGTGATTACTGGTTAGGCGGCATCCGTTACTACCAAAAGTATGACTAGGTAAAAGACAAAGCAAGGAAATCTATACTAATATGAGTTTTGAACTACGTCATATTTGGATTATTTACATGAAAAATTAAGACTTAGGTACCGGTGGTTGAACCTAAACAGATTAAAAAAAACAATCGGAACATTATGTCA
Source organism: Metallyticus violacea (assembly GCA_030762175.1). NCBI lineage: Eukaryota > Metazoa > Arthropoda > Insecta > Mantodea > Metallyticidae > Metallyticus > Metallyticus violacea. The sequence continues at coordinate 14,716,215 of CM060838.1, read as the reverse complement.
TCATATTATCAGACATATATATGCAGAGGATGCCAAAAAATGTATACACACTTCAAACAAAGAAAAAACTGTGTTAACATAACAAAACTGAATTCACACAAACAGAAAATAATGAGCACTAATTATCTTAGATCTTTACAGTTACTACAATTGCTCAAAATGTCCAACCAGAGGTGTCGATACACTTCTGAGTACGTTGAACTACTGATTAAGTAACGTTTGCGAAAGTGTCCTCAGAGATTGCAGCACATACCATTTCAATTTCTTCCCGAAGTGCTGGCAGTGTAACTGGTTTTCAATGGTATACAACATATTCTTTAAGAGTTCCCTATAGGTAGAAGTCCAACGGCTGTTCTGTTCTGTACACACGTCTCCATTACCTTTGAACTTCAACAACATTCTCCGTTATCCAATAAAACTTCAAAATTGCTTTCCGCTGTTCAAACGATACTCTTGGCTCTATTTTGTTGTAGCAACGCTAGCATAACGTAATGTCAGTCCCATCTGTTTACAAAATATCATACGATAATTTTGGCTTCATTTGTTCATTGTTGATTTACCTGTCACGTAGCAACGCTATCATAATGTATGTGAGTCACATCTGTTTACAGAACATCATACTATACATTACTGTTGTTTTTCGGTCCATCTTTGAAATATATTAAATAGACATCTACTGTGAAAATGTGTATACATTTTTTGCACCCTCGGTATAAAACAAATGTTGATAAAAAGTGTAAGCATTTCTGAGAAAACATGAATCAAAAGTTTTTGGCATTAATAAAGGCAGAGTAATTTAATGCTCGCAACTAAGTAGAATTCAATTTCGTGGCTTGATGAAACTAAAGTAATGCACTTCAATTAAGCAACTCAATACTCACAATTTAATTATTCATCACTGCTAAATAAACACTAAACTGTGTTATAATAAAGATTGAAAGTATGCTCCACAGCAGTAATACATCGTAGTAAATTCCTGTGTTACATTCAACTTTTTTCCATAAGAACACAGTAGTTCAAATCATTTTTCTTGTCATTGAGAGATGCTGCTATCGTATCGTGGGATATAATTTTCAGGATATTTCTTGCGAATCTCCTTACCATTTTTTTTACAAAAATCCGCTTTCACATGTGTATCTATCATATATAAAAAGACAAGATTTGTGTAGCTGCATAAGTAAGAACAATTAGCATACACGGACAACACATGAGCGCATAACCACTCAAACTAATTAAAGTTACTGCCTGCATATGCGTTAAAAGACCTTGACGACTGGCTTCTCCCAGCCGCACTCTGCCGGTCCGTAACTCAATCGTACTGTATGTAGTACTCCGCATTAGCTGCCATTTTTAGGCTGACGTTTTAATAGCTGCACACTATTATCTCTATTCCTGCATGAAGTGACACCGCCGCTGGATTAATAAGATGACTAAGAATTAAAACACTGTATTCGTCGTGTGTTCAAAGTGTTTTCCATTCAGTGCATATCCTCTTCAGATGAACATGCAAGAGAATCGGCAACGTTTCTGAAGGAGTAAAGATATTATCATTTGAAGTTGCTTGAAATTACACTTTTTTTAATGTTTTATTTTAATTGTTGCTTTGAACTGCATTGGTCTTTTCACGATGTCTGTAGGTGGGACGTGAATACTATAGTGTAAGTCTGTAGGGATGAATGAAATGAATTGATGGCGCAAATGCGCTCGAAGTCCTTGGCGCCTTAAAGCATCTGCCATTCACCTTCCCAGGATAAGGAAAAACTCCGAAAAAACCTTACCCAGATACCCTGACCTGATCTGGATTCCAACCCAGGACCTTCGTATTATCATTAGCAAACGCTACCACTAGACGATGGAGGACGTCAAATTACACATTTTGTTGTAATCACACGTGGGCAATTTTTTATCAGCATGGTCCAGAAAGCTATGCTAATACAAGCGTGCTCTTAAATCTTAAATCTTAAATAAAGAATCTACTACATAAGAATGTGATTTTTAAAGCTTTTCGCTTGAACCATCAAGTATACCAGTTGCAGGGCTAACAATAATGAAAAACTATCTTTGTGTCTTTAATAATGCAGCTGTTATAAATGCACCACCTTGCACATATATGCTGTGCTTGTGCAAGAGAGATTGGTATAAATAATACAAAGAAACAGAGTAAAAGACTGTAATACCCGAAACAAATAAAGTTCCAAGACAATTCCTTTTTCGTTTGTATTGACTTTATGGCGGAATTCTAATATAAGTTGTTTGAGAGGGAAAAGTCGAAGGTTTGTAGAATTCCTGGGAAGTAATACACTGCCAACCTTGTAAGTTACGTAACATTATAGACAGAAACTTCAATAAGGAGTCAGACAGTCTGTTGAGCATGAAATCAATATTTTGATGGCGGTCCTGTTCAGGACCTCTGAGCTCGTTTCTTGTTTCCTGTGTATGTGTGCGAAGGGCTAAATTTTATTTTGCTAGACCATAAATATTTTTATTGCTGCTTGTTGGCGTTCTGTAGCGTAAAAAGAGTGGAACAGCGGTGCTGAGGGTCAATCCGTAACAATATTTCAACTATTCTGCAGATTTTCTTAACAACCGTGCATTCAAGTTTTATGAGCGCCATATAATGATTGAAATTTTTCTACTGAAAATGAATTTTAAACATCAAAATTGGCTTCTCAGAAGCTAGCCAAACTGTACCACGAATTTAAAGGGGCTACCAGAGTGGATCTGCAGTAAAAGCGTTGATATTACCCTTGACGAAAATGCAGATGACTAACATGCCGTAGAAAAAATCTATTATTGTTTTTTTTTTTTCTAAAAAGAGCACTACTCAGCGCATAACCAATATTCCTTTAAATTTCAACTTTTTACACATATTTATACAAAAAGATTCAGCCCTAATCTGTGCTCAAGGAGAACAAAAAATTACTGGATTACTAGCATTCCTCTAATACTATAAACTTTCATTGTTGTAATCTAATACTAAGCTTTCAAAATATTACCCCAACGTTCAATATACGAGAATAATTCAAAACCTCTTGGAATGAAGCACAAAATAAAGGCCCGTTTTTTTTTAAAGTATTCATATTTCTCAACATAGCCTCCCTTGGCACTAATGCACTCTGCCCAACAATGTTTCAAATTCTTTAACCTAAACCTACAAAATACTCAAATAAAGTTTTAAGTTTTGAAGTAGTATTTATGAGCTACCACCCTCAATTAAATTAAAGTTGCTATATTAATTAATCTAATGTAAATTTTCCATTTTCCTTTTGATAACGATGTCATTTTTAATTCCTGTACAACAGTTGAATTATTGTTTGTAAAGTTATTTTCTTGCCAGAGTGCAGAAATTCACCCTTGCCATAAAAATTGACCTGGTGATAATGACAGAGATGCCTGTTACCTATTATAAACAATATTTGTAAAGATGACCCAAGCAAAACTGCTAACCGATATTACCTGGAGAAATTTCTAAAGAGAGTCCTTGAAAAATATGTTTATGTTGTATTCTGTTAGAGAATATTAAAGCAGGGGTAGGCGTAATGCAACACGTGGCAACTACAGGGGTGAAGGGAAAGGTAATAACCTTGTTTTGCGTCACGTGAGCTTGATGAACACACACTTTTGCTACAACGTTTCTGTACCCTAAATCATTTAGTAGCAGTAGTAGTAGCAGTAGTAGTAGTAGCAGTAGCAGCAGCAGCAGCAGCAGCAGCAGCAGTAGTAGTAGTAGTAGTAGTAGTAGTAGTAGTAGTAGTAGTAGTAGTAGTAGTAGTAGTAGCAGTAGTAGTAGCAGTAGTAGTAGTAGCAGTAGTAGTAGTAGCAGTAGTAGCAGTAGCAGTAGTAGAAGAAGAAGAAGAAGAAGAAGAAGAAGAAGAAGAAGAAGAAGTAGTTGAGGTCATCAAAGTTCAGTCAAGGTCATGGTGCTCTTCGACAACTGACGATCGCTAGAGCGTTAGCATGTGAACACAATAAGAGGGTTCCCTTATTTTAAAATGCCCTCTCGAAAAACGTATTTGTACACTTGTTGAATGACCATTCTTGTGGAATAAGTTGGTGTGCGCAGAGTGATATTAAGATCAGAACTCCGCGCGCTTCATCAGCTGACAGCACAAACTGTTTTATTCCAGCTGTAATGTCTTTACAGCCCAAATTAACCATTAAAGCCCTAACTACAAGTTTTTATTAGGACAAATGATGAAAGCAGAGCAGCCTTTACTGATTTTTCTTCAGGGTCGCTCGTTCATGTATAATCTGCACAGCCTAATTCACCCAAAATAGTAATCTGTTTTGTTTCAGGAAGAAACATGCCTGTATTGATACGATGCCGTTATTATTAAATATGCTGTACCTCCATTATTTTTTAGCGTAAACTGTTTTTTCGTTTCATTATTTAAGCTGAGCATGCCATGTACGACATTTATGTTGATATCCTAATTTGTATAATGCGAGTCGCGTTAACGTTCCTCGACTAATTAAACTGTACACATTACAAATAGCTGTTTTTGTACATGGAAGCACAAAAAGTTGAAGTTTATGTGACACAATAAATGCTGCGTTTATTGTGCTGTGTTCAGAAGATATTCCTTAAAAAAAAAACTGGCTATATTTTATGAATGAACCAATCATTATTTCTTGCTGACATCTCAACAGGTATATCAGCAGCGCTTGAATAATGGTGGTTACCATTTACAGAAAATGGTTATATTGTGGTCGTCCAGCAAATGCTACACTCTTCAGAAAGCTCAGCAATTTTCCAACGGTGACATACGTATTTCTGATCCGATGTCAACTCTACAGTTAGCATGCTGATCATGGGTTTGGTTTAGTGCCTTCTTTTCAAACAAAAGGCTGCAATTCATTTTTTTCGATTGAGGGTCAATGAGTTCATTGCAAACTTATGATGATTAATTAAATGTAGGATGGAGTAAATTTGTTTCATACATTAAATTATACGTACATGAACAAATATGAACAAATAATGCGAAACATTATTGAGGTCAATTTTATATGAGTAAATCTCTCGTTTCTGTAGACCGCGGTTGGAGAATTAGCAGCGCTCAAAGAATAGAAAGTACTTAAATTATGTATATGTGTGTGTGTGTGTGTGTCAATCACATAAGGATACGCATAGTTTATATATCTATTTATTAAATCTGCAATTGAGCTTATTCCCGTGGCAGTGAATATATATAGTGAAATTAGAATATTTACATCTTGCACTTACAATTATACATATCAAATAATTAAATACATTCAATTTAATTATATATATAATTAAATTGAATTTCAACCCAATTAAACGCATGATAATTTATCAAAAACTTAGTAATGTAATTTAATACATTTATATAATTTCAATATAATTAAATATTTTTCATTTTAATTAACCGCATTTTAATCTGAATGCATAATTAAACACGATTCAATCTAATCAAGTATATAAGTCAAATTAAATATATTTCTATATACTAATTTCCAGTACTCTTAGGACTCCTTTTAGCCGATAAAAAACATATGTAGGTCTTTTAAATCCCTTTTTGTGCTCAAAAAAAAACATTAAAATGCATTTAACTTCAAAATTTATTTTAAATTTCATAAAATAGGCATTCCCAAACCGAAAAAGTACAGAATTTACAAATAAAATCTATTCATATAAACTTATTTTAAATCTGAAACTGGGAATTTTGGTCGTGTACAGTCTTTTACAAAACGTAAACATATTAAGAGATAAATATAGTGTCAAATTATTTTTCTTTCAAAATTGTTTCAGATACATAAAGCCCCTTCGTTTCCAAACTAAACTACAACGAGTCGATTCCCGTTGGAAAAAGTGTTGTGCACAACCTGCTTTTCACCATCAAGAATAGACAAAAGGCAGAGGTCTTCGGACTCTGTTGCTTTAATGCAACCTTCCAAAACCTATAACCAATAGAGTTAAATGTCCTATGTTGTTTAATGAACGTAAGCGTTTAAGTTTTACTCTGTCTTAAATGCTCATTAATTTTTGGTCATTACGACTAGTATTAAGGCCATGATTAGATGTTTAATTAAAAACCAGAGCGTGCTCTGAATTCTATGTATTTGATTTACCTATTTAATGAATTAATAGATGTATTAAATTGCTGATGGAGTGAAACAAAAAGAATCTTCTAGATGTTTAAGTAACATCCTTATAATAGGATAGAGTACGTTGGTCCATTGGTATGGGGTCTGTCCTGGTAGTGTAGTAGTAACCATACTTGCCTCGTAAACCCAAGATCGCAGGTTCAATCCCGACCAGGGTCGATGAATTTTTTGGGCGTAAAAATCCTAAGTATGACTTTAAGCAAAGTAAAGCCGTGGGTACCGTGTCGTAGACTTGCGACACGAAAAAGAACCTCAAGAGACCTCTGAGCAAGTTACCGGTCGATTCATGCCCTGAATTGAATGGGACGCTGGTGACCTGAGATGTTAAAGAGCGTCCGCAAATAAAACAAATCAGCCACTGATATGGAATACCTACGCTTTACTGATCATCGGTGATTGCTAAGGAAAATCGAGCAACATTTATTGGTACGTTTTATCCACGACACAAAACAGTCGGTCTTGATGGTGTAGTGGTAACATATATGCCTTCTAAACCCAAGATCGCGGGTTCAAACCCGGCCAGGTTCGATGGATTTGTTCGGGCGTAAAAATCCTAAGTCCTTCGGAAGAGAAGTAAAGCCGTGGGTCCCGTGTCGTACATTTACGGCACGATAAAGAACCTCAAGCCTGAAAGAAGAGACCTCTAAGCAAAATTTGTCGGCCTTGATTAGAATGGGACGCTGATGACCTGCGATGATTAAGAGCATACGTAAATAAAATACAATAAAAAAAATCGACAAAAAACTATATCATGAAGCTGCAAACGTATTGCATAAATATTTAGAAACTAATGTGGTGGCCATTAAGCCCAATAGGTGACTTACGGGTAGCAAATTGAGTCCCGCCTTTTTGAGGAGCGAATTTTAATGTCCTTGTTCGCTTTACATGGTGTCCTGTGTTGTTCAATTAGTGTGACGCAGATTATGTTCCTATGGAGCCCCCTTGTGTCGTTCTAATATACTTCATATTGTACGTTACTTCTAAAACCAGTTAAGCCTAAAAATACAAGTTTTGAACAAAGAAGCAATTGAAACTTATCGACGTATGACAAATAAGTTTCTTTATATCTGAGTATTTCTTCAATTAAAGTGAAGTGTTATCCTTTTTTTCAATTTTTGAACTTCTTTTACATGGATCACTTTCTTTTTCCTTTCGACTTAATATTTTTTACAGTTGACAATATTACTTACTTAGTAGGTTAAAAATAGTAATTTATTTCTTTATTAATTGTTATTTCAGGTTTACTTAAATAGAATACATATGAAATTACAAAAACAGAAAATAGGACCCATGAGAATGTGTAAGACATTAAATGTTGTAATGGAAAATCGTTTTAAATTATACTATAATATTACTTTATTATATGCATGTGCTTTATGGATATTAGTACTTTAAAGAGAGGACGCACTAAAGAAGGAACATAATAGTCTATAAAAAAGAATCAAATATTTAGTTTTGTAATGGGGTAAGTACTCTGGTTAATACAATGGGTTGGACATGGTATCACAACTTGCAGTGTAGTCATCAAATATCTCACCGAAATAAACACTGTGTTCAACATTCACCTTATAGCCCAACTTATTTTCTAGAGCAAAGACTTTTTAAGGAGAAGTGGCGAAAGCTGCGGTAGGGATATCAAAAGTTATGTCAAAAGATGAGTTCTAGCATGTACGATGGACTATTCCCTCTTCCATAAGGAGCAATTTAAAAGAATATAATTACATTATTTCCCCTCGGTATTACTGCATGCAAGTCTCTGAAACATTTCTATCCAGCATAGATTTTTCTCAAGGAGATCGTGCATAAAATAAATGTCATGTTAAGTAAACTTAAAAAGTTTAATAGAACCCTTGTAACATTTAGGAAAAACAGTAAGATAATCACAGTTATCTGCAAGGGTAACTGTGGGTGTAGTAAGCCTATAGCATGATGCAAATAACTCTCTTATTTTCCTCAAGTTTGTGTTAGAGGGAAATGGAGATGTTTTCTTTATAAAATGACGGCACCAAATCCTTATAATCTACGTCTCTTAACAGCCTTACACCCCATGGTTAGCGGTCTTTTTAACTGACCACGCAGTTAACAAATAGGTTCCATTAAAAAGCTCCATGTCCAGTAATTAACCCATAACTCTCTTAATGTCCCCTGTCTCTATAAATCAGAGCTCTGGTCAAAGTGCCTAACACGGTTTCCCAAGGTTTTGGTCAGGAAACTTTTGCTTCCAATCCGTTGGTGAGCAGCGGAGAAGCTAGTAATCAAGTAAATGGGTTTTGATACTCTAGTGACGTTAGATGAAGAAGTATCCAGTATTTATTCAACCGCTATATAAAAAGAATACGGCAGGACTCCAGGACAGAGGCAGTCATTTTAGCTTCCATTGCAATGGCCATGTATGTGGCTGCATAATATAAGATCCATTTTACGTTTATTGCCTGCCATGTCCATCAACTATATGTACAACATGGCGGCACTTATATCGCTTTTCAAATGTTATAGGGACGGTTTTTATAATAACATAACAGCAAAGTATTAATTTGAGTTTGTTTAAAAATATCTGTTCGAGACAAATAAAAAAAAAACTTGGGCATAAAAGCAATATTAAGAGAGGTACTTTTTCAATTTTAAAAACGTCCGTCGCATAGGACTGCTAAACTAAGCTAATTCCTCAGCAAGTTGAACAGAGCAAAGCAAAGAATGTAGTAAAAGAAAAGTAACGCTAAATGAACATATGCGTATGTATTTAATAAAAAAAACGTAAATTTAGAATTAAAAGTATATGCTTTTCCCGTATAATTATTATTTTATTTGCGTGTTATATTGTTAGCTTAACATTGTCAATTGTAAATAGCTGTATAACGCCAAAAACGAAATGTGATTAACAGTTAAGCTATATAGTTAATTTTAGACGTACGAATGCTGGTTTTTCAGTGTTCCGAACCCGTTGTGTTCTTTCCGCCTGAATTTTTTGTACACTTTACACTACCAATATTGATAGAGGTCAAGCACTCTCGCTTAAGATTTGTACATCACTTCGTATCGCACCAGCATTTCCTGGAATTCAGTTTTTTCCACTAGAGCTCGGTACTGAAGCCTCAGGATGGCCGCTGTCTGTAAGGTGAGGTTCGATTAACCGCGCATATGCGCAGGCTATTCCTCTCATACTTTTTCACATGGTACCAACGAGTTTATCGCTTGATTGGAAAACCCAATTGTTAATAATAACCTCCCCGTATGCCACATCTACCCCGGGCCACCTTAGTCGACACCTAGGCGATTACAAAAATTCGGTTTCAGGTGTATCCACTCGTAATGATTCCATTTTCTTGATTTTCAGGGTATTCTTCTTATTTTACTTAAACAATATATGGGTTTCATTTCAAAAAAAAAATTTTAATTTGGGTTGTAGGTAAACTACCACTCATAATAGTCTAATATCGCTGATTTTCAGGAATTCTTTATCTTATTTCATTTCAATGACACATGCCAAGTTTCGTTGAGAAAAAATAAACATATGCAGCTCTAGAGTTATTTTTAAATTTTCGTGTTAGGTTAATCCCGACCCCAAAACCCAATTTTGCTGGTTAATGAATTCGGTGAATCGTCTCTTAATTGATCGTCATATGCCGAATTTTGTTGGGAAAAAACAAAAATTGCAGCCAATGTTTTTTTTTAATTATTAAATGGTATTAGAAATAGAGTAGCCATTGATATAATTAGAGCAATAATTGCATTCTAACACTATAAATAAATGTAAGACTTAGTAAAGGAGATTTACACCTCTGGTGTGTATGTGTGTTATCGTCATTTTTGGTGCCTAGAAAGTAGGATTGAGGGAGATTTGCAGAAATGTTTCTAACATCTTTTCCTTCGGAATTCGCTAAAATTACTACACAGTCCTGAAAATAATTCGTAGCAAAATCTTCATGATAATTGTTGTAAGTTTCTAAATCTAAATACTGAACAAACAAGCTTAATAAAATTCAACTCTTCATAGAATTATAAAACTTTGAGATTAGTTTAAATTGTCCGTTCATTCGAAGTAAATTTGGTCCCAGTTGATGCAGTTGTTTTACTTATATTCTAATCCTATTAAATCAACACAAAATATTTCGTTTACCACTTAAAAGTTATTGCACTTAGGGAAATCAACAAAAAGTATTGGTCACAAAGTTTTCAAAACTAGTGCTACAAAATTGATATGCAATAAATGTAAACACTTTTTGTTCTCTCAATTTCTTAGTGACAAACTGTCTTAAAATTTAATAATTTAGTCCATAAATGAGAACAAATGGAATTGTAACATTATGAAAGGCAACATTCCCAAACAATTAAAAATTCGTTTAATTTCTATGTTTTATTATTAACAATTTCAATATAAATATTTGGAAACAATCAACTTTTTAACTCAAAGGGTGCCAAAAAAGGTCTCAAGCAAATAAAAGAACTGTGTTAACATAAAAAAATGGTCCATCGGAACCATTATCATCAAGGTACGCACGTACATCTCGGTGATAATGTGGTGCACCACATTACCACGACATTAGAGCGCGTCCGTAAATAAAACAAATAAAAAAATCGATCTGTACCTATGACGCGCTATATGTCACGTTTAAGATAGGGTAATGCATTCTCTTATGCTACCTTTGATATTTCTCGATTGTTCCATTGCTGACACAAAGTTTAATTAATTCTTATTTTGCGCCGGTCCATGATGAGTGACAATACATATTTTGCTGTTTACTGAAAAGAAATAATTGCGTTTAAAGATATTTTCTGTTTCCTTCTATAGCGATTATGGCATTACATATTAATTGAAATATATAGTATCTGTAATTGAAATATACGGTTGTCTGTAATTAATTGATTAAATTCAATTATTAAAGCGTCAGTGGTCGAACTGAAAACGAAAAACTTGGAAAAACAGTTTTATCAACAAGTTTCTCCTAATAATAATGAGTAAAATTAATGAGAACTAAAAACTCAGTGACTGCTTTTAGATACAACTTGCACATAATTTTGTAAGGTGTCTTCTGTGTCCTCACAATTTTGATGTCTTACCATACTGTCAAGTTCAGATTTATTCCAGTGTACAGCAGCATGAATGACACTTTCAGATGTCTGCGTTGCTTGCAGTCGCTTTCTCGTTGTCATCGACAGCATCTGTGCCTTGTTACAAATGTCCAGCTCAAATTCTTCAGCCTATAGCACTCTTTTATAGGTGTTATATTTGCAAAGTTACGAGATTGTTCTGCAGAGATATTGGAGTTTTTCGTGCTTGCGTTCTTCAACTTACGAGCATTGATTACCAGCCTCAACATATGGTCAACATAGTAATGATTATGAGAATGGCATGTCATATTACCAGTTCGTATGACCTAACTGCAGTAAACACAGTAACTTTGGGATTTCTCCAGTGAACTAAAAGGAATTCATCTTGATTGGCATATAAGTGGTTTTCCGTGGATTTTTAATTTGCATTTTCTTTTGCTTCATAAAAGTTGCTAGGTGGTTGACTGATTACTTGTATGTTTATTGACAATGTGTACAAAAGCAGATTCCGAAGCTGCATTTCAACTTTCTCTAACTTCAATAAGATTTTCCTGGAGAATTGACAGCTCCAAATGGTATCATAGGAAATGTGTACTAAGCTAATTTCACTTTATTCTAAATAAAAGTTTATATACATAAATAAATCATGAAGCTACGTATGTACTTTAAGATTTGTTCATTACTTGGGAACGAGTAAGAACCAAAAAAGTAACTTTGCGGTAAATTTCTCTAAATGCTCACTTTTTGAGATGTAATTTTATTCCTTTAGAATTATGTATATATTTTATTAATATATTCAAGATTAAGAATGTATTCCATTACAGTGCACTCGGCACAATTTATCTCCACATACAAGACTATCTTCAAAAGTTTGTCTCCTGATTAAACAGGTACCATCCGCAGCTAAATTTTAAATTTAGTGTTCATTTGTTCAGTTTTTATTACATGTGCAAAAAGTGTTAAATGCAATATTCGTCTAATTTGATATCATAAGTAAATGAAATTTACTACTTAAAAATTCGAAATGTAATACTTGTGCCGTCATGTCTCCCCCCCCTCTCTCTCTCTCTCTGGGGGGGGGTATTTACGGACGCTAATTAACATCTCAGGTCATCAGCGTCCCATTCAAATCAGGGCATGAAACGGTCCACAAATTTAGCTCAGATACCTCTTTTTTCAGGCTTGTGCCGTAAATGTACGACACGGGTTTTACTTCCCTTCCATCCATCCTGGCCAGGATCGAACCCGCGATCTTGGGTTTAAAAGGCAATTATGGGTACCACTACACCACTAGGACCGACTTCTCCTATCGTGTTGACCATTAGAATAAAAAGAGCAAAGATTAACTCTTATAATAATACGTACCTTAATTGGTGATTAATTAAATAAAGGAAGGGGCCAGCAGGCTTTTATGAAAGATGTATGAAATGTTCATTCATTTATTTGCTGCAATAATGATATTACACTTTATTCACTCTGCCATCCAAGTGAATCTCAACATCAAGCAGGAAAGAGTTTTAACTCGCTTACAACTAGCAGCCTGCTGTGTAACCAAGCCTTGCAGCTACTTTTCCAGACTTGTGAATTCGATCTGTTCGGTAAACCAGTTTAACTCTTTTGGTTCACCGCCAAGAAATGAAATGTACACACAAACCTTGTAGAAAAGTTTCGCAAATCTGAATTAAGACAGGTTAGTTACTCTCAGCAAACCAGGGGAAGAAAAATGAGAAAAGTCACGAGGCGTAAAGAAAATTGCTACAGGGGGAAAGTTTACCTTTCCCTCCACCTCCCATGCCGCCTTTTGCTAGAACGCAGTGTTAAGAATCCTGAACAAATTAAAAGGATTAATTAAAGACGAGCATAATTTTTCTCCTACAGTTGGTTGCTAACGAATCGGCTTCAAGATTATTGTCATCTAATGAACTTTTTTTTCCTTAAAAAGAACGAGCTTTTCTTGTGCCATCTCCCTTTTCCTTGTTGCTCATAGGGGGAGAGGTTCAGGAGTGACGGCTTTGAACCACTCAGCGAACTTGGCGCTAACTGCCATCTTCGTTAATCGGCTGGTCTGATTAGAGTGTCTCCCACCCTCTCCAGCGTTGCGGAACTCTGATACGGGGAGGGTGGGGATAAAGCCACATCAATAATCGTCTACCGAAGCATGCCGCATTTATCTCCCGGTTTCCTTGCCACCCAGAAACAAGAGTGTGCGCCTAAGACTTTCCATTATTTAACAGACATTTCTTTTTGCTTTCCTGCAAGTCGAAAAGTCGACTGCGAAGAAATTAAGAGCGGCAAAATTCGCGTCCCCAACTGCGCCTATAGCGTTCCATTATCTCAGAGGAATTTCTTTCACTTGCCTCTTGTTCCAAAAACCGACCACGGAGAAATTAAAAGCAAAAACTTCACGTAGTTAATTTTACAGAGAAGTAGGGGCATATAATTACGAAATGTCAAAGATTATCTTTACCACACATATAAAATGAATCTACAGAATAATGAATGTGATATTTTAAAAAAGTCATTAATTATTTTTTTTTATTCCTCTTATCGAAATGCCGTTTCAAATTTTGTATACCGGTAGACAACTCGAGGAGAAGAATAAAAGAAAAAACTGAGCAATCGAAACAACATGTAAGACCCACATACAATGATATAAACAGTTGAGGAGTTTGAGCAAGTAGAAGACATGCCATTGCCTTCCTCAGGCACAAGTGCCAAGCATTGTCGTCAAGTTTTCTGTCTGTCAGGCTCAAGTTCCTAGGGATGGATGAACATACAGGTCGTGTAGTACTTTACTTCAAAGTATTAAACATAAAAATCCACTTATGATTACTCAAGTTTTTAACATTTAGAGGGAAATTTTCACAAAATAATAAGAGTCTATTGCAAGAGTAAGTACAAGTACAGAAATATTATAAGGAAAAAATACTTTAATTCTTATAGTGACTAAAACATAAAATAGTTCTAAATAAAACTAAAAACATTAGCTAGGAAAAACAGCAAAAACGGAAATACTTACAAAAATAAAATAGAAAAGTACAAGATTTTTAACTTTTATATTAGATATTAAAACTGGTTAGTATCAATGCAATTAGTTGCGCAGTAAATCAATATATTACGTATGTTGAAAAGGCTTTTGTTTATTCAATATATTTATTAAGTATTATTTATTAATTATTATTACCAAAAATTAACAGCATTGTTTTCTATTGGTGTTTAACGCCCATTTTTACTACTGAGGCACCACAGGCGGTGACACTGATGATACATGAGATGAAATGATATATTGCGAAAGGATTTTTTTAAGGAAGGAAACTTCCCAGGCTTATGTTTAAGGTACCTCCCCGGCATTTTTCATTTATGCGGACTGAGGAAAACCTTGAAAGAACCTCAGTCATGGAGGGCGGTCCTGGCGAGATTCGAACCTCAGACCTCCCGCTCATGAGTCCACGTCTAAACAACCTCGGCAACCCGTGGCGATACAATAATTTTGTAATGTCTATATACTATTTAGTAATAAAAACCCCCTTAGGAAATTTTCAGAACAATATTTATATCCCTATGAATAAAAATTGAACTGAAAGTAGCTTTTGTCATTATTTCCTATAAATTTTCGATAAATTGTTAAAATCTAAAACACTTAAATTTTACATTATAAACCCGTTTCTGCGATAAACAAATATTGAGATTTGTATAGTTGTATCGCTTCCGGAGCTAATTATTTTATCTTGCAAAAGAATTTTCGGCAATAGATGGTTTATTCCTGTCATATTGCCAATATTTTGTCATTTTGTTAAAAATATAAATTCTCTATGTTGCCCCAGGACTGAGAAATCTGGCATAATGTAAGCAAAAATTAGAAAAACAAATATCTATCTCTACACACAGATCTAAAGCTTTCAAATGTCAGTTTTATTGAACCATAAAAGCATGTTTTCAAGCAAACTGAACAGATGCTTGAATATTTAGCAGTAGAATAATACAATCTATTTCACCAATCTGCTTTCATCTCGTGCAAATCAGTTCAACTTGATGAGTAAAAGTGCAACAATTTCAGAAAAGATGAATAAGTAGATTTATAAATAACTGCCAGGAAAAGGCAGCTACAGTCAGTATACAAACTCTAATTTAAGCTGAAGAAAAGTTAAATATGCATAGAGAGAAACGGCGAGAGGAAAATATCAAACTACCTTTATTGTATGATATGGTTTCTTGACGTATTCAAAGACATATTCTCTGATATTTAAGAGTTGGAAAACAAATGCTTTTGACTTCAAGCGAATGAATTCATATAAACAAAAAATGCCAATCAACTGCGTTAAAATTTTAGACTTCTTTTGAACGAATGGGATAATTTATGGCTTCATCGATCACATTACTGAATTTTTAAAATTACGGAATGTTCCTGAACTTCTAAAGACTGGTGGTAAGTATTTTAAATTAATAATAAAAATGTCATATCTCAATGAATTATACAATAATTTTCAAATTATCTTTTTTGCGCTCCCAAAAGTTAACTGGTTTTCAAAAAAATTAAAGTCTATCATTAACAAACTGCCTAAAACAGAACTTTGTTACAGCAGCTTCGAGGGAATGTTCGTTATATTTGAAGTATATAAAGAAGCATGTACCCATTTTGCCAGAACTTTAGTTATATTTGCGTGGGTGTGTACCGCCACAGGTGGCCGAGGTCGTTAAGGCACGGAATCGTGAGCGGAATGTCCGGGTTTGACGTCCTGCCTGACTAGGGTTTTTTCCAGGTTTTCCTCAGTCCTCATAACTAGCAAATGCCGTAGAGGAACCCTAAACTTAGGCCTGGAACGCTTCCTTCTTTAAAAAAAATCCTTTCCCAATATTTCATCTCACATATCACCAGTGTCCACTGCCTGTGGTGCCTCAGTAGTAAAAACGGGTGTTAAACACTACTAAAAAAAAATATTTGCGTGCGATAAGCAAACGTTGAGCTGCTTGTACAGTTTTGAAAATAAAGCAACAGTTTTTGCGATAGGTGAACACCTGTGCGTGCAAAAAAGCAGCTCCCCAATGCTGGTTGGCAAGTGGAACGTTTCTCAAGTCTTTCGGGTAGATGTTATTACTGATACCAATCGCTGGACACATAGATGGACTTCTCCTTGGATGACTGTTCAACTAAAAGACAAATGAGAAACGTGCTCTATGACATCATCATCAACTACGGGGATATCATAAACGCCATTGAGGTTTAATGTTGCACTTTTGTTCTGAAACAGCACTTGAGGCTCTTTCAGTATGCAAAACACGCGGAAGTGTTTCGACACACATGCAGATAATTCTTGAGTACCTCTCAATCCTTGGCTTTTCTCTCCCACATATAAAAGTCTCCTTCTGTGGAAAGAATATGGAACTCCATAGCTATAGACGAACATGTGTAACATACATTACGCACTCTAATGGTAAATAGAGGGTCTTGCTGTAGATCAGTACGTATAACTGCAGCGGTATTAAATAAGAAAGTGGGTCGTTAATTAAATATGTAATGGATGGAGGGAAAGATTGTGGAAAAGAAAATTTGATTTGATAGGTAAAATGGATGTAATCTCAGGGGTAAATAATTCCTTCCTCTCCGACGATGGTTACCGCTGTCTTACAGTTTTGCCACGGCTGTTGAGACTCTGCTACTGGATATTTTTATGGTCCCGTGACCATAGGGGAAGGAGTCCTGGAGATTAATAATATTTTCCGTCATGGAAGATGAACACAATTTACTGTTCATACACTATTGCACATAAGATATACTGCACTCGACTAATAAAGCGCATCCATATAATACTCTTGCAATACTAACGACCGCTTTCCAATAACTGAACGGAATTGAGAAAGTCCTTCCACTTATATTGCCCCGATGAATACTCTTGTCAAACTAACCGCGGGCCACAAAATTGCAAAACTAAATAAACATGGTCTACGTGACTTTTTCCATGTTGAATCAACTCAAGCGGTTGGCTTCTTCCCTTGAAGAGGTTGTCCGCCTGTCTTTTCATCCATGCAGTCGTCATATGTTTTATGGTGGCTACATTGCTTAAAAAATTCCAGAAAACGTCGTTTTGCTTGGGTCATCTTTACAAATATTCTTACAATAGAAAACAGAAATTCCCAGGTCAGATTTTATGGCTTGGGGTAGCTCTCTGCGCCCTGGGAAGAAAATAACATTTTATACACAATATTCAACACTTGTACAGGAAAATGACATTACACTCACGGTTATAACGAAGTTACATAAAATTACTTGCTATAATTACTCTAATTAAAATATGGGGGTGGCAGCTCGTAAATACTGCCTCATAAATTTCTGAATTATTCGCTACAATTCCTTATCATTTTTCATAATTCTCTCTGTATCTGTGCTATATTAAAACAATGCATTTGAGTCACTCTAAATATTTTTACAATGCTTTCAATATACCACTTTGTATAAATCATACATTTTACGTTAAGTTCCAATTCTCTTCAAAAATTTTTGTTACGGTTACAAGTTGCGACTCTTAGAAAGGAAAGCTTCGGATGTGCACCTTTACAGACTGGAGGTGTTGCTGTGAAACGAATCGAGTTTCCCTTCTTGCCCTCATAGATGATCTGGCGACTTTCCAGTATAAAACTTGGGTTAAAAAACTCAACGCCTGTTGTTCAATTGAAAAGAGACAAGAAAGAAGTTCTAACCAACCCGAAAAATAGTACTCTTGAAGCTAAGAAAGTATTCTATGGAAGATTGACTCCACTCTAGCACAAAGTGTATCTATAGAGATGGACATTGTGTATCCTAAACTATCCGATGTCCCAAAATTGTTTGGGTAATAATATCCGTTCAATATTTGCCCAACAATGATGTCTTGAAAAACGATTTACCAACAATTGCTTGTTGTGTATGAAAAATTTATTCTTTCCCTTTTTAGCAACATTTTTCTAGCAATAGCTTTCAGTTTTATATACTTTCCTAATTCGTACTAGACAATGAGACGGTTGATAGGGCTGCCCCAACAAATAGAATCTAATTATGAAACGCTTTATTCGTGGCCCCACGTTGGCGCTAAATGATGAAGCTGTTTAATAGGCTCTCGGCTATGTGCCCAGTTTGGGCACCAATTTTGTAGCGATTTGTTGTCAACGTCGAGTAGCCTCATGTTGTCGTGCCAATTTTGAAGTGATTTTGTAGAATGATTATTGGTCGGTTCGGTTTTGTTGCCCACGCTTGAATGACAACGATATCGCAGGTGATTTCTGATTTTTTGTTGACTCGTACTCAACAGGAGTAGGAGAGGAGTTCAATAGTGTAGATAGGCAAGCAATGTGATATATATATAGGTATTTTATTACATCCAAAATCTTTCAAATTCAAAATATGTCCATATAACATTGATTGATTTTAAATTCAACTGCCCCACGTGTCATTCGCTATTTTTTGAAAGTTTAAAACATTTTTTTAGCACAGACTTGTTTAAAGACTAACAGTACAATGTTTGTCGGGTTCAGAGACCTTAACTAGTTTAAAAATCTTTCAGGTTTATTAACCTTACCACGTGAACCATTTTAAAACAGAAAGAGACTTCACATGCGACCCTTGGTCTACTTCCCCTGAATAGAGGTTTTATGACCCTTTTGTTGGCTTTCCAAGCTTCCGTTATAAAAGACTAAATAACTTTATCCTATGTACAATTCTTACATTGAAGTTAAAACTTATGACATAAATATAATCTTTATATTACAATGTCAAAATATAATTAGGTTTGCATATTTAATATATTATAATTGTAGGTATTTCAGTGGGGTGGAACGGAGGAATTGTTACAAGCACATCATAAAGAACAATGATGGTAAAAGAAATAAACTTATAAACAGCTCTAGCTGAACACGTCTATACAATTAAAACACGCATTAAAGTTATTTCGGCGACTACCACGTGCAAAATTGACAATGTAAAATAAATTGCACAAAGAAATAAGTACAAACGGTAGTCGAAATAATTTTAAATGTGAACCCAAAAATTGAAAACTGTAAACTTGAAATGTGTTTTGTCACAGCTGATATTCGAGGTAGCTATATTGTTGTTATTGTTATTATTATTATTATTATTATTATTATATCATCACCATCATCATTGAGCATTTAGAGCATTGCTCGGTTTTGGATTATGAATATCAAAAACACAATTACGACTTCTAATTACTCTACCTAGACAAAAACCACAGGAAACTTGGCAGAATTTAGGCTGATGGAAATTTACGACTTAAATTTAGGTAAACAATACTTTAAAGCATTAAAAATGGTTCTCGCTCCTATCTACATCACTACAGTACATTCTTACGATTTACCTTTCGAACAGAAATGTTCAGTGTTTATTAACATTACGTACAAATAAGAAAACGTTTTTGTATCAAAAAGTGCAAAATTTTGTCTATGATGCAATTTAATATACTTATATAAGTAAACGGGGCAATTTTTTTCTCATATAATTCTAGAAGCTATTAAAAGATCCGACACAATTTTAACCATTACAATAAGCAGTTATTAGGCTATTCTTTCAACTTGTGATAATATAATGTGGTGAAGAACAATTAATGCCTATAAAATAAGTTTTTTTTGTCGTTTTTTATTAGTTTTGCTGCCGAACTTTTGAAATTCATACTCTGCAATATATAGCAAGGCATCAAGGTGAAGGAAAGGTTGGGGACAATAGTGTGGAAATACAATTTATTCCAAAACAGTAAAATTTTCATATTTTAAAATTGTCTGCAGTTCATATTTCAACTCCAATAACATTATGGCATCCATAAGTTTGCATGTAAACGTAACTCTGTTGTGTTCCTTTGGATTGGGTTGCATTGTTAGAGACGAGGAGGGGGGCGGGTATTCCAGCCTTGCTCAAGTGCTGGCCGTTTGTGTTCACGCTTCTAGTAGAAGTATCTCCCGGATGATGAGATGAGATTAGAGACACCTGGCGGTGAGACACAGACGTAGGTGGATCCCTAATATTGAACACCCCTATGCCCGCAGAGTACCCTCCGTGAAGTTCCGAGCTCAAAAGAACGGCCGTTTCCTAGTATGGTGTCGGGCGGTAGCAGAAAACTCTCTATAGAGCAACCCACTCTCACACTGTACCAGCCAACCTCGCCGGCACTTCGATCATGTAAAAAAAATCTAATGGAATGAAATGATATGAATTGGAAAACGGAAAAATTCGTGAGAAGGAATGGTGCATCTAAGCGACCGGGTAAATCCAAGAAAATATCCAAGGGCCGGCCTCAAATGATTTGAACTTAAGACTTTCCGAACTGCTCATGAATTTTTGAGTGGACCAGTATTATATCTCCCTTATCAACTAGCATTTGTGCACTTTACCTTTATAAAAGAATATTCTGCAGGTCATAAAGGAGCTCTAGGTTGTGATTGGATGTGCAGTTTTGAGGTCTTTCAGAGGGACCAAGTTTGGTTGTGTTCTCTTTATCAACGTACTGCACCTTGTCTTGTAAGATAAAGCTGAAGAGAACGCCTTTCGTTTATTTTTACATTTATTCCATTATAGCTATATACCTGCTTTAGCTGTGAATCTGTGCCTACAAAGTGCCCTCCAGCTCGCCTTGTGCGTCTACAAAGACCATGTTTAAGAGGAATGTCCTGCCTTGAAAGTGACTGCTACAGCTAAATCGAGGCACTTCATGCGGAAGTCTAAAATAATTGGGATGTGCCTTGTCCGGCTCAAATGCCGCAACCACGGTCCTCTTAATGACCAGCTAGCTAAGTCCTTTGCCACCGACTGAAACTCCCCTACAACTGTTCATTAACATTACAGTAAGATCTCCGCATCCCACTTCCTGGACCATAACTGAGTTTTCCTGTTCTTTGTTCCTTTGTACTCATTATGATGGTTGCTGCCAGAGTTCTGGGGTTTTCCTGAGAGGATTTTACGACAATCGACTTCGTGAATTCAAATCAATCGAAAAGTACATTGAAACGAGTTTGTACCCTAACGACGTGTACAAACTGCCCGGAACAATTTGGGCAAGACGTATGACCGGTAAAAAATTGTTCAGTGAGTTAACAGACCTTATGGGTGGGATCAACCGTGTTCTCTCTCTCTTCCATTCCAAAAGTAGAACCCCCCCCTACTTGCTTGGATTTAACTTATATACAAAATTGTAATGGGAGTGTTCATATCAGTAATCCAGCTTTACGGCTCTTCAAAGTATTATGTGATACAATAAAAGCTATTTAACTTGCATACTTCCACAATCATTTAATGTATGGTGTACGATTATGGTCTTATAGTGCTGCAAGTTATAAAATGTTTCATCTCCACAAAAGAGCAATGAAAATATTAGAAATATTATATTGTGACATTTTATAGTTTATACGTATTTGTTAAACTAAGAGAACGTATATGTATGATAGCAGATTTAATGCACGTACATAACTATGAGGACTAGAGACAAAAATTGCCTGAAATTGACATTTTTACACATTGATAGAACTAAACCTACCTATTACTCAAATAAGTGCGATTAATTTAATAATTTATTTAAAAAAAATATTTCACACTGGTTATTAGACAATTTGTAATATGGTGCTAATGAATTCCTGTCTAAAGATCTGGCACACATAGGTTAGTTTCCATGCGTATATCTATAGCAGCTTCTTAGCTTGTGAAGGTATTTTGTATCTTAGGCAATTTTATGACTGATATCGCGTTTTAAGTTCAAATATTATTACTTTCTTGGCGCTGATTGTCAATGACGATTACACAGGGAATCGCTGTTTACCAACTTTCAGGCATTACAACTTCTTGGCCTTCTTCAGATAACACAGCATTTTTTAAGCCCGTTTTAAGTATTGAGGCATCACAGGCGATGGATACTGTTAAAGCAAGGAAGCGTTCCAGACCTAAGCTAGGGTACCTCCGCGGTATTTGCCATTTATGAGGGACTTTTATAAAGGGATCCCCCCTCTCAATTACCGTGGGATGTTGTGGTATTCTATCTTTTCACAGAGGTCTGCGCATCCTGTAGGTTTTTGCATTAGGAGGTCACCTAGAAGCTATTCCGACCAGCCGTTCGGCTGCAGATGTTTGCGACGCCCAGACGGGCCAAGTGAACTTAGCTTCAGAAGCCGAGCGCACCTAGCTGCCAGTATTTCACTGGTAGATAGGCCGTACTAGCTTGGCCTACTCACTTAAGGGGTGAGTTACCCCAGCATTAAGGAAGCCACCACCTCCCCACGAACGACAGCGATTCAGGTGAACCTGCCCCCAGGGTACACGCCATAGGCACTCCCCTGGGATACGCTGTCGTCGTGAGTACTCAATTTCCCGTGAGTTCCCTGACCACTGCCAAGCCGAGTCCAACCCAATCCGGGCAACTCCCTTGCGGGAGGGGCTCGTTTCAAGTCCGGCCCGGCTGCTTCTACTAACGTCAGAAGTACCACGGGTACTCAGGGTCCGCAGAGCCCGCACCAGGAGCTTCTGAAGAGCAACGACCGAAGTCGCCCCCCCCCTTACGGGGATTTATGAGGGACTGGGGAAAACCTGGATAAACTCTCAGATGGGGAGACAATCGAACCCATCTGAGGGTTCGTTGGGGTCAAGTCTCATTGTACAATGCCACACGTATCACACTGAGTGTTATAGAATGTAAAATTTGTAAATAAAATCATCAGTAAGCCTATTTGACTCCATATACTTATTAAATCTCCGTCATTATGATTTGTGTAATGTTGCTTTCTATACTACAATTAATGGGTTTAAATCCTCTGTCATATTGTATTGTTATTTGATGTCAATGATGCCGAGCCTCAAGATCATCATCCCCTGTTGAAACACCCTACAAATGGACTTGAATTCATTCTTGTTGCCAGTAGTTGAACTGTAGCCAAAACGATACGCGTACTTATAAATTATTTTCGTACGTTGTTTTCTAAAGCCAGAAAAATACAACGCATCACCAGTCCCTTCACTGAAAAAAGTAAATAAACGTGGTCTCCCTCTGTAGCAATTAAAGCTATTCAGAGGTGTGTGTACGTCATTAAATAATAACACCTCAGTCGTTCTGACCTCCACTCTCCATTGTAGGAAGTCATTTGAATCCCTTGGGTTAGTTACAAGTCATTAAATTCAAATTCAGCGCAGTTCTAGTGCTTGGTCATTAGATTTGAGTTTTAATATTTTACTAAGTATGTAAAAATATAAAATAAATTACAGTAAAATGATTTATTAAATAATATAACGCCGACAACAGGGAGGGGGGATCACTGCTAGGAGCTGGAGAGATAGCTAGTCAGAGGAATATGTTAATAAAGTACAGCTGTTCACTATTAATATTCTGCTTTTGTTAACGCAAAGAAATGGGCCGAATCTTAAGTATTTGAATAGATGATAGACATGCAGTGCGTAATGTTTTACTTGACAGATAAAACCATCTCTCCGCATACGTCGCTAGCCATCTCTCCAGCTCCCACCAGTACTTAATTCTTCAAACTATAGTTCATTACGTTCAATAGCCATTATCCACTTTTATCAGCATTCGAATTTGACACAAATCCTTAGATTTAGAGGAGGTGTTTAATTCAAATGTATTAATATGCCACTCTTCAGAAACGTTGCCAATATCTGTATCATCTGAGCCGGCAATTCTCAAATGGTATTTACATTAGTGACTAACTGACAAGTGAAAGGCGGTATTTTGAAATCTTTGGGAGATTAAAAGCATAATATAAGTTTAAGGTAGTGTCTTTTGGGCCATTCTGTATGTTGTTAGTGCTATTATATCATTAATGTTATGCAATTTATACATTTTCTTATTTTATATTATTATTATTATTATTATTGTACTATTCTACAATGAAAGATAAATATTGAAAATGTTAGTATTTATTTGTTTATACCTTTAAAATTTGCAAATTAGTAATTAACAACTTTAGAAAAACATAGGACTGAAATTTGGGGTTTTGAACTTTGAGTAAAATTTTGATGGATCCGTGACAGCGAGATAGGGAGATTCACAAATGAGTTAAGTGTGAGATCCACTGATCTAAACTGTACAGCGGATTACTTAGGATTTTGATTCTATTTAAAAGCTAAATTTTTTTTGCTTGGAATACTTTTGACAGTGCGCTAAAAATTTTGAAAAAGAGTTAACTTTTTGTTTATTAAAGCATAGCAGCGATGCTGCAAAATATCTGCATTCAGATCAATTATTGAACAGAGTTCGGCATAATGTTATGCCTAATTGAAACAAACTTAAAATGCACAATACCTCGTAATTCCGTATAGTATGACCTCATGAGGGAAATTATTTTGTCTGATTGGTGGTTTAGCTCAAGGGTGCACAGCCCCGAGTGAAACTAGAGGTTAGCAACCCGCAAAGTCGTCATAACACAACGCCATCGATCGAAAACGCGCTGCTGTGCTGTGCGGGCATGGTATATCTCGGATTCCGCTCGGCGTTGATTTAGATCCTTTAGCATGGGTAGAGATATACGTTAAGTAACATATCACAAACTACTTTCAGAAACGATCTCCTCTGGGATTTTGTTTGCAGACATCGACTCGTTGACGAGTTTGTTTTAGATTAATTTAGAATCATAAAAGACGTGCATACACTTGTTTCAGAAAGTCCTTTGCAACAGTGCAGGGTGAGGTTATGTAAGGAAATATATAAAAACGAAATAAACAGCATATGAGATTGATTTTGGCTATGAGGATGAGTAGAGTATTGATATAAACAAAATTCTCTATGTTCGTTTGTAAATGTCACTTTAGCTGTTTTAGATAGTTTAGTTTACAGAAACCTAAAACTGAAATCGACAAAGGGAAATCACAATTACATGTTCCTGAAATTACTGAAGCGTAACTAAAATACTATAATACCCTCTCTTTTACTCCAGTCATGGTAGAGCAGGTAGCAACAACAAATTTAGTATCATCGTTTACGTCCATTGCACTACTTCCCTCTTATCTTTCTTAAGTATTGATATTGTTTATTGGTGACATCATCTGCTCTCAGTTATACAGGACCTTCATTTCAAAACTAACAAGTCTAAGTAACTACCTAACTAAAGTAAACTCTTGCACGTGTCCAAGAGCCAAGCTCGAAATATCGTGTGGTTTTAGTGTTTAGTTTTACAGTTTTTAGAGTGAACTTTTTAATATTGCATCCTGAGTGCTTTTTATGACTTTTATGCTTTATAGAGTTTTTATTATTCCATGAATGTGTGTGTATATATAGAAGTTGCCAAAAATGTATACACATTTCAAGCAAAGAAAAAAAACTATGTTAACATAAAAAAACCGAATTCACGCAAACAGAAAATGATGAGCACCAATCATTTTAGACTTCTACAGTTACAACAGCAGCTCAAAATGCCCACCATTGGCGTCCAGACACTTCTGAGTACGTTGAGCTATTGATTGAGCAACGTTTGGGAAAGTGTTCTCAGCGATGCCGTTTCACTTTCTTCCGGAAGTGCTGCCAGTGTAGCTGGTCTGCCCTTGTGAACATCGCATAAGGTACCACGAGTCTCAAATTTGTCTCGAATGCGTGCAATTGTTACTCGCATTGGCGATTCTGTTCTGTACACACGTCTCCATTGCCTTTGAACTTCAACAACATTCTCGGTTTTCCAATACCACTTCAAAATTGTTTTCTGCTGTTCAAACGACAATCTTGGCTCCATTTTGTTGTAGCAACGCTAGCATTACGTAATGTCAGTCATATCTGTTTACAGAACACCATACGATAATCTTGGCTTCATTTGTTCATTGTTGATTTACCTGTCACGTAGCAACGCTATCATAATGTATGTGAGTCAAGTCTGTTTACAGAACATCATACCACACCTTACTGTTGTTTTTCGGTCCAACTTTGAAATATATTAAATACATGTCTACTGTGAATGTGTGTGTATATTTTTGGCACCTTCGGTATATATATACATATAATTTTATCCAAAATAGTGTTTTCATTCTGCAGCATACTAATTTTTTATTCTATTCAAAAGCAAACAACAATATTAAGGATACATAATGACAAGCAACAATAGAAAACAACTGTCTTAACAAATCAATCCTCTTATATAAAGCAGTAATGCTTGTGACATTTCAAAAACGAGGTACCTAGGTGTTAGGATGTAAAACTTAAATTTAGTGTACATTGGTTTTAAACGTTTCCTCCAATAAATAAACGGGTGTTTATTTCTTAAATGACTTTATTTTAAAGATGTGGTTATTCACATTGACAAGTTTTGAAATGAAAGACCCGTATGTAAAATAAGTTTGCGATACTGTGATATTTTGTATGCAGTAACTATCTAGAACAGACCCTATGGTTTTAGGTAATCTTAAAACTCGTTTAGTACACGAATGATGATTTTGTTATATTAAGTTTGAACCGAGGGGAAACAGCACTAACATGTCCACATGTCTGGTACGAGCAAAATATGAAATCCTTTCATTTTATCGCCACATATACTTGGAACGCTAGGTCGTAAATTCCAATTACTTCACTGTCTCTCAGCGGTTCCACCCCTTCACTAACCCTTGCTGCTTCCTTTACGGCAATAAATACGACCATCAGGGGAGGCATCGAAATGGCCGGTTTTACTGCCTAGTGTTTTGCGATTACGCCGGTCACTCGGGTAATGTCTCGTACAGTTGAGCCCAACTATCGTGTCAACACCTATCATCACGTCATAGGAAAAAAAGGAACCTATACTTTGTTTCTCTCTAAGACTTGCAGACGATGATGGGCATCTGCATGCCTCCTGGTTGATTTAAGACTTGAAGACTGGTTATTGCCGATGGTGGACATCTTTATGCCTCTTGTTGATTTATTTTATTTGCGGACGCTCTTTAACATCAGCGTCCCATTCAATTCAGGGCCGATCAATTTTGCTCAGAGGTCTCTTCTTTCAGGCTTGAAGTTCTTTTACGTACCGTAAATCTAAGACACGGGACCCACGGCCATACTTAGGATTATTAAGTCATTTTTTTTTCAAAGTAATTTGGTGATATGCTCACAAAATGTCTAAATCTTTGACCGCCTTCACTGACATTACCTTTTCAGCAAAATTGGCTTGTCCAACAACTGCGCTTTGCTGTTTTCCTCTCATTTTCTTCATAATAACAGCGCAAGCGGCAGCAACTGCACAAAGCAATAGTTTCCTCCATTTTGTAATTGACTTGCAACACTGTCCTATGCAAATGTTTCAAATGTAAACTCTCTTCATTTGTTTTGAATGGAACCAATGTGTATGATGCAAAATGCGATGTGATAAGTCAGAGAGTAATTAAAGTTGTGGGTTATTCGATCCCTATAACTATGATCATCATTATTAGTGAGGCAAGTTAAAACACAAGTGCGTATGGTAACATTATATATATAAACTCATAAAAAACACTCAGAGTGCAATATAAAAAGGTTCACATAAAATTTCACACTAAAAACCGTAAAATTGAAGACTAAAATCACACTATATTTCGAGCTTGGCTCTTGGTCACGTGATGAAAATGAAGTTCATGAGTTCATTTTCATCACGTGACCAAGAGCCAAGCTCGAAATATACTGTGATTTTAGTGTTCAATTTTACGGTTTTTAGTGTGAAATTTTATGTGAACCTTTTTATATTGCACTCTGAGTGTTTTTATGAGTTTTTATGCTTTTTAGAAGTTTTTATTACTCTATTAATAGTATATATATATATATATATACACTGCAAAACAATATGCCAGAACTAGTCAACATTTTGCAAACAGTTGCGACGTGTGAATCAAAATGTAGTTAGGCACTGCAACGCCTCTCTCGGAGCGAACGGAAAACATTTCAATATCATTTTCGAAAATTAAGAATTTTTAGGCATGTTCACCATTTTAGATAGCATTATTTTAATGATTTATCTCTGCCCCATTCTCTGATTTATCTTCATAAGCGTGTGATTAAGATTATTATTATATTTATTATTATTATTACTATATTTTTCGAGGGCTATTCAACTCTGGCACCATCATACCGCAGAGAGCGAGCGCAGGCGGAGTATTTTATGGAAAGTCTACATACAGTACATGGTGAATTATGCTCTTGGCCCCAAACACAAGTCTCTCTTTAAAAGAACAATGCAACGGAATGCGTAAGAACATGTATCGCCTTGCAGATGCCCTAGATACAACAAATGCTGTGATAGAGCCATAAATGCTGCATTTGCGCTTAGCGTGTTCGGCCAGTTAAACGACTTTCAGAGCTATATATTCATATTTAGTCGCGTGACAAACTCGAATATCCAGCTAGCCTTCGTTTTCTTTGCACGGCATGTCCTTGGGACCTATATTCCCTACATTTAGAATACATCAAACGCAGATTCCATACTTTATTCAGCTTGTGTTTACATACAGAATTTCAAATATCACGAATACATGTGTATCAACTAAACTATTTATAAACTGCTGTTTAGCTTCTCAAGCTAAAATTCGATATCACTCGATTCCGGGTTCCAACTACTGATTTCTTAGGAAATTATACTGAATGAAAAAAACTGTATATGTTTGGGGTATGTATAACATAATCAATATGAACAAAATATTCAAATGAAACGCTAAAACTCCGAAAACACGAATTACGGAATTTTCGGATAACTAGGTTGACTAGCCGTTAGCTCATATGTTTATAAGATGTGCCAAAAAATCTATAAATTTCCAAAACAATTTATTTCCCGAAATATAAAACTTACTCCTAAAAATTCAGGTTCCACATTCTCAGTCTAACGGTGAAGGAATTAAGTTTTCAATAAAGATGAGATCTCAATAACCCGATACCATCGATGTCAAAGGATATCCCTGAGCATGAGCTCATTTTTTTTTTTTTTTTTTTTTTCCCCATATTTTGTCAATCCAGCAATTTTTAATTAATACTATCACAAATCGCATAGTTTAAAGTGTTCGCAAGAAGCAGATATCTCATTCATAATCTTCTAAATATTAGCAGGTAATAGATATCAATAAATTAGATGTGCTTCTACGTCAGATCTTCTCCCTTAAATTTCAACGGATGGTCTGGCGCTGAGTGAGTTATAAATTTCATTAAAAATCAGTTACCAGAGCAATAAAATGTGCTGAATTGCACTTTCAAGTAGGTAGATGTTTTTGGGCATGCTATTGCATTAAATCCAAGCTATTTTTCATTTTTCGCGAGTATGAAAAAGAAGAGAAAAAAAAAAGAACTACCGTCTACATAATTGCCTCAATTGTGACTTCTAAAGAACGAATGGTATTTAACGCCCGTTTTTACTACTGAGGCACCATAGGCGGTGAACACTGATGATACATGAAATTAAATTATGTATTGGGCAAGGATTTTTTTAAGGAAGGAAACGTTCCAGCTCTAAGTTTAGGGTACCTCTCCGGCATTTGCATTTATGAGGACTGAGAAAAATCTCAATCAGGGAGGACGGTCCTGGCGGGATTCGAACCCCAGACCTCCCGCCGAACGCCTGCGCAAAAGCCCAGAGTGAAAGAGCCGGCAATGGAAATAGGAAAGTATTCGCGCTCACTATATCTGTTCTCATGAAGAACACGCTTTATGGTGCATAAAATCTAGTGGGCAGTTAAATCCTATATACCTTAATTTACGTGACTCCACAGGGTCTGGGGTCTGGAGATCATTCTAGTCATAAACATCCAGTAACAATCTTCTCATCAAAACCTCCCTTGTTAATTCCAAAGGATCTCTGAATGTATATGCTGCATCAGAATGTTGGTGAAAGTAATACATACTCTCGCAGTATTTGACAACTTTTATTCTTTCATTTTATACACAAAATGAAATATTAATCGGAAATTGCCTATGTCCTATTATCCACAATTCGATAAACTTGGCAAAGTAATGGAAAAATTATTAATTATGGAAACAGCAATACCATTAACAATATTTTGCAAAATATTATAGATATTCTCTCGAATTACATTGTCATGCACTTCTTGGATTATAGACACACTATAAGGTTTTATTTTTAAAATATAAATAGCTACAGCGGTTTTTGAGTAAGTTATTCCTGGATAGGATGAACTAAAATCTTTCAGAAACAAGTTTCAATCGTTTCCAATTTCAATGAGCATTTTTTCTCATTCTCTTAGCATTCACGTTGTTTAGAAATGCTGTACGAAGAAATCCAACAGCAATATATTCCTACCGCCAGGAAAGTTCTCTGTGAATTAAGGCTACTTTAGTTTAACACACAAGCGTAATAATACAAGTTTTTTTCCTATGGTCAAATCATATACTTACATTCATTTGCGATTCATAGCAGTGTTACATTTTAAGCGTAATTTTATGATGCACATGTTTTTTTCTAATTATTAAAAACCCATTTGTTAATCTATTGGTTAACAATGAATTTTACTTCTTTTCAACAGCAGTTAAAGGAAATTATCTAATTCGCTAGGACACTTTAAGAATAAACTACACTGGAACCAGGTAGAGGTTTATATAAACATCCGCTGTGATCAATTTCAATTCAGTGCGAGTCACTCCGACTGAGCATTGCGAAGAGAAAAAGATAAACATAGCTTGCAATGCCAATTCAAAACTTTCTTCCAGTTGCCATCTGTGATTTCATTGCAATGGTTTACTCGGACTTGGAAGTGTGAATTTTATTCCCTTTATGAATGGCAGTTGTCATATTTGAACTAAAATAAAAGCAATCGTAAGTGAAGAACTACGCACTTTTCCGGAGGACTTTAAAATTAAATGTTAATTACAGATGGAAGAGTGTTTCATAAGCAAACGTGTTAAAAATTAATTCGAACTGAGAAACGCATCCAAGTGATTCGACATTTTAAAGCTAGTAAGCACAAGGAAAGGTTAAGAATGAAACGTGCAAAAAAGTGTCTCTGTTCCGAAACTTTTTGGTGAATACTCCGGTTAAGGCAAAAGTTTCTCCTAATGTTTCCATAATTTGCGTGAAACCTTTTCTCGCAGCTGATAGTCACTGTGGGAATTGAATAATTCAGTTCTAAGTAATTTTTTTTTGAAAAATATATACAGCACTGTATTAAGTAACAATGAAAGTATTGCAAATGTTCCGAAAAACATTAAGGACAGTTTTCTATAAGCATCAGTTGATGGAAAAACATATCGCAAAGAATGATATATTGCTTAAAAAGGAAACATCTGCTTGTTGAAGAAGAAATGGTAAACAAAAACAACTCCACAGTGGCAAAATTTTTATCATTGATTCAGAAAACCTAATTTCAGGGTGGTAAAGATTTATAAATAGCATTCTCAAATATGATACATCTAATTTGTTTTACGTATGAGTTGTTTTGCATTAGAAATAATCAGAGCTAATTTTCCACTTGATGATAAACTTATATTTTCTGTTAAAAAAAGTTCATAAAAGCACCTCATATATAAGTCAAAACTCAGAAGTGGACGCTAAACTTTGTTTCATACCTGCACATTGAAGGGAAGTAATCTAATATGTGTGAATCGTTAAATGCTTTTAAAAAAACAGTATCCCAATTAATGTCATTTCCGGGTAATACCGGCGAAATTGTTAAAAAAAAGTTGAGAATATTATTTCCAAAAACACCACCAGGACCGACCTGTTTAGTCTAGATAGACGCTTCTTTGCATTAAAAAGCATAAAAGGTTACATTATTGTATCTACTGAAATTCCACGAACAGCAGCCATTTACAAACAAGTGAACTTCCATCTCCCCAATCTTTAATGGACACTGTGTGATACGACAACTATTACTGTGACTGCAACAACATTGGGTTTTATCTTTAATTAAACTTGTAATAGCGGCAGAAAAACATTCCACTCGAGATTCAGTCACGCTATTTTCCAGCTAAATTACTGGGAAGTCAAAAAGAGACTCTGCTAGAGGAAAAACGAAAACTCCAAAGTAATTCTTTAAGATAATCTAAGTGCCATTTCGTGAGCTACTTGTTAATTGCCTGTTTGTAGCTACAGTATGTTGTATGTGAAGGTAAAAAGGGCACTCTTTGTATACCGTGTATTTAATGAAGCATCCCACAACACCAGCGTGCTTATGGCATGAACGCTGCAGCAAAGTTAGTCCAATAGCTTCTCCAAGCTTTGACGAATGTTAAAAGCCTTGTCTAGCAGTAAAATGAATATTTTTCATTTTATCCCTGTTTGCTTTAACTACGATTGTAAAACCTTTAATCAACTGTTAGGGTTCGTTTTCTCTCTCTCTCTCTCTCTCTCTCTCTCTCTCTCTCTCTCTCTCTCTCTCTCTCTCTCTCTCTCTCTCTCTCTCTCTCTTCTCTTTTCCTCTAGGTTTTAACATCCCTGTTGACTGGAATGTATCTTCCGAACGATAAAAAAAAAAAAAAAAAAAAAACAGCGCAACATGATTTCAAGACTGCGGCCTAAGATCATCAAGGATGAGAATGATTTTTTTCTCTTTTTATTGTCATACATTTTAAAAAATTACAGTGTTAAAACGAAAACTGTGTTAAAGTCAATGTGTAAGACCCTTGAGAAACTAAAAGATATTTGAAGTTTAGTTATTTGTGCATAAATAACTATAAGGTACTAGATATGAAGAGTGAAATAACCTAAGGCAGTTGCCTAAGATAATCTGGCACGTGAAGAATTCTTTTTCTGTCATACAGTTTAAAAGAATTACAGTTACAGTAACGAAAGCTTTTAATTAAAAGGCGTTGTGAAACTAGCACATGGTTTAAATTTAGTTTTTAGTGTACAGATAATATAAAATAATGGACAGGAAGGTGCAAACCTGAAAGTTTCAATATTATAAATAATACAAACTCTGCAACAAGTAGAACTTAAAAGTATAAAAACAACTCAATTAGACTACATTTACTACTAAGTGAAACAATTACCTAATTCCATCAATTATCTTGTTTTCAAATAGGTATTAATTGCAGTCATTGTTAAAGTCCTTAGGAAAGAGCTACAAAAAAGCAAACCTAGCTATCTTCCAATTAATTTCTTGTACAACTATTTTCAATTTCACCAAGCTTCTTAGACGTTGCGTTTATTTTTTAAATGACAGTGTCAAAGAGTGGAGTGTTTGTCAAGAAATAATTTTGTTTATTACGGGATTGTTAAACGGAGTATTTGGTTGCATAGCAATTTCAATATAATTTGTCTTACAAATGGACTTTGACAACTAGAAGGCAGAAATGGGATCACGAAACAAAAGTATATGGAACTAGTATTTTTTACTGCAAAAAATGCGTTGTCCATTAATCTACTTTCAAAGTAAATTATTGAAAACACAAAATAATTGATGGGGACCTGGAAAACTCTTAACTAAATTCGTGGGCAAATATATTTAAATTACTCCAGTAAAAAAGGAAAATTCTTGAATGGTTTAAAAGTATTTCAATCTGGGAATTGTTCTTTTAAGGAGGGAATTAAAATAAACTTCTCCAAAGTTTTCTATTTGTTTGTTAATAATGTTTTGCCGAATATAACTTCATTTACTCCACTCCAAAAATATTAAGCCTGTTAAAATTTTATTTTTATTCATTTTTTTTTCGCTTATAAAGTTTAAACAATTGCACGAAAAGGCCATATCTATTTCCACAACGTATATTTTGAGTCCTTTTAGCAGTATATATTTTATACGTTGCCTAACTTGGAGAATTGTAAGATTTAAAAACAATTTACTTATTTATAGAGATGTTTGCAAACCAGAATTGCTGAAAGAGTGTTTACGTGGTAAAACTGAAAACATGAATTCCTTGATTTGCGATAGTTGCCCTAAAAAAGTTTTGTATCAAGCCAATAGTAGAAACTACTGTTAATGAGGCAGTAGCTAGCTTCAAAGATCGAAATATAACAAGGAGTAAGGAAAACTGGAATCATTTCTAGGACTTGGTATGTAAAAACATTTAAAAACTGGATGTAACTTCAACAGGCAGATTTCAGAGTCCAGCAAGAAAGAAAAGAGAAAAAAAAGCAGCTTGAAGCCAAGAGGATGGAGAAAAACGGAATTATAGAGCAGGAGACAACTAATAGTATCAGAAAATATGTCAGGAAGAAAAATTAAATTACAAAATGCAGCAATTTTCTTTTCTGCCATTTTCTGTAAACTACATTATGTAATGTATGTAACTTTTCTCAGAAAATATTCAACTAAATGTTCTAAGAATTTCTGTGCACACTAAAACAATCTAATTTATTTGAAAATGCAACATTGAATAACATATTCTTTTAAAAAGTTAGTAATTACAAAAATATGAGTAAACATGCTTCACAAATGAAAGTTGTTTTTAAACGTGTACATAAGATGTAACGAAACAGCTAATTAATCAATGTGTTAATATTTTTCCCATCTACAAAGAGCCAAAAAAATTAGCTTGTCGGGCCCCATAACTTTTTATAAATTTCCCTAAAGGATTTTGACAGAGCATAATATGATGAGCATTTTTACTAAACAATGTACCAGTAGCTCTAATTCTGGTGTATGAAGTTAGCTTCAAGAAAATGTGAGATTGTTAATGCAAAATATTTTCTGGTAATGGCGTTAACCAAAACTTTAATTTAAAAATACATTATTCGAATTACAAAAAATGGCATGCAAATTCGCGAGTAGAAGTAAAGAAAATCATAAATGAAGGCAACTTTAAAAACTTTACGACGGATTCTTGAGAAAACATGTTTCACATTAGTTAAAAACTTTTTTTTTTTTTTTTTTTTTTTTTTTTGCGGGCCACAAATTTGCGAGACTGCACGGGAGATGTTTGCTTGTGAATAATAATAATAATAATAATAATAATAATAATAATAATAATAATTAATAAAGGCATTAAAATACTGCAGCCCACTTGATCTTGCATTCAAATGAAGGAAAAGCCATGGGTATCGGGCTCAATAATAATAATAATAATAATAATAATAATAATAATAATAATAATAATACATTATATAAATAACCTCCCGAGTTTCATACGAAGTTTTTCTCAAACATATGTCGAAAATCAAATGTTTACTTTTTGTTGAATCATACAATATAAAAAAGCTACTCGTCTTCTTGAACATTGAAACAATTGACGTAGAATATTAACAGAAACGAGTTGTGTTCTGGGAAAACAGGACGGGAGCAAACAGCTGACTACTACATATTGTAGGACAAACCTTGATGGTTTTGTTCTTGGAAGTAAGATTACAGCTATCCAGTTGTTTGCTCATGTTAAGTTTTAGATATGCGTGAGGAATGTACTGCATCAGCGTTCGTTCAGGAAAACTCATGGAAGTGTGTTATTGTTTAGACGGAAGCATATAGACACTCGGAAGTTGTTGGGATAAGGTGAGGTCATTAAGGTTCTGTTCGCACTTTAACAGAACTTCTTAGACAAGTTTCCTACTATACATATACACAAAATTCAAGAGCTGATGCAGTAGGGAAATAGGAGGTTTATAATATACAAGAGGAATGTATGCAGAATTTTCTTAAAATTACCTAAAATACTAATGTTCGTAGCTAATATATCGAAAATTCTATTTAGGAGGTTCAATAAGCCTTCCTCCCTCTCAAAAAATAGCTTTTGGCGGCAAAACTTTTACTGTACAAAAGTGGTACAAACACCTCTACAACACCTAATAAATATTTTAAAGGCGTCTTTGTTGATTGTAACAACTTTTAAAAATATCTTATAATAGTTTTTGCTGGAAAAAATACTTAATTCTCAAAACATTACACAGAACCAACATGTTTCAAACATACACAGCTGTTATTTAAAAAAAAATTAACACTGAAATATAATCTTTTGCCACACTAAGACATCTTAAAACCCTTAAAATGAGATTATCATTGGTTAAGTTTGCTTTTAAGCTTTAGAATAAGGTACCAAATTTCCTTGCAACATATAAATGGCTCCTATTCGTGCTAAATTTCGTGAGCATTGTAATGCAATCTTTTATGTATTTTAATGCTAAGAAGTTACTAAATTAAGACCAGAGACAAAAATGAATAGCACATACGTTTGGCCTTTGAAGAAGAATATAGTGAAATATAACGAAAATACAACGAAAATTAAGTGTTTTATCTATCTCAGTTTCTCTAGTTCTTGTTATTTTAGTTACATTGTTCCAAGAGCAACTTTATTTTTCATTTATATATACTTATTCATTTGCATGAAATAAGTAGATTTGAGAAAAAATGAAAGAAGGTTTCTATCGAACAGAAAATACACAAAAGTATAGTAAACAATATAAGAGTTTAACAAGTCAAAAGTAAACACCAAATGTATTCATTCGTTCTGTAGGAATATTTAAAATTCCAAGAAATTAGTTCCACTTCTAAAACTAATCAAACCACAATAATATTAAAAGTTTACAAATAAATAAAATGTAAAATATTTTCTGGTTGAAAAAGTTAAGTCATGTTTTATCTCTTTTTACTGAGTATATAAAATAAAACATATCCATTTATGCTAGTTCAGGATCCCTTCATCATTAAATGCATAAATGACATGAGTTTAGTGCTGCATAGCGAATGTATAGGTCCGAAGTCAAAAACCTATGCGCCCAGGATTCGCTAAAAGGTAGTTTTCACAATTTCTCTTATTCAGAATACCTTTGCTTATCAACTCTGTAAACAATGCAATAACAATTGTACCGTGAATCCCATTCAACCGTCTATAATGCCAGTTCCGTGGCTAGCAGATGGTTGACTGGAACGGACGGTATAATCCTAAAAACTTCATAGGTTACGGTAAGAACTATACTGGTACGCTTCCAGCGCAAGAATCAAATGTGTACCGAAATTAACCTTTAGTGTAGAACGACAATACCATGAGCATTTTCCTAATTGGCCAACCTCGACTTGATTTCAAAAGCGATCGGCGGTTGCGATGAACTGTATAGAATGAACTTTGACGTCTCGAGGCTCAATTATTTAAAAATAAAACATTAAATTCAAACTACAAAAATGGTATGCCAATTGGAGTTAAAAAAAAACCGTGAATGAAGGTAACTTTAAAAATTTTGCGAATAATTCTTGAGAAAAAATGCTAGAAAACATGTTTCACATAAGTTGATAACCAACTTCTTTTTTAAACTTCTAACTTTTTTGTAAATTCGCCAGCCACAAAATTTTCGGATACCTTCTATGGGGCAACTTTAAACCAAAGAAGGATGCTTGGAAGATGTTTGCTTGTGAATATAATAATAATAATAATAATAATAATAATAATAATAATAATAATAATAATAATAATAATAATAATTTTTTCACAAACCTGCAACGGAAATCAAATGTCTACTTCCTATGGAATAATACACCACAAAATAATTATTCATCTTGCTCCAGTTGCCAACGAAATGGAATAAATAACTGAGACAATGTATACAGCCATGGGTGTGTCTTGCAAATCCTAAACGATGAGATCTGTACTTCTACTACCGACAACGGATGAAGTACTACGTGCGTATGATTTTGTGGCAAATGTCGTTTCCCCCGTTGATTTCTTGAACATTGTACTTCGGATCATTTTGGTGCTGTTCAGCTTGAACGCTTGAGTTGCGAATAAGGCAGACACGGATGCACCAGAACATGAATGTAAAACAACGTTCGAGATCTCATGTTGAGAAGTAACAGATGTGTGGTAAAACATCGTAATAGAAAGCCCAAACTAGAAATTAACAAGCAGACCAGGTCAAACAAAACGTACAGAACGTAAACGCATATCTCGTATATGCATATATCCATCACTAGAGCTCAAGTTTCGATCTTACTGCCCGTCAGTTGCCAGGTGAAGTTTTTAATGAAAAAGTCCTCTCATTAAAAAGGGGGGAAAACAACAACAATAACAACCCCAACAACCTCTCAACCCCTATACAGCTCTATAATTAATGATATCATTACGCCTACTTGATATTTGGCCGAGGCAAAGGGGAAAAAACTTCATGCGATAATGATCACAGTTGTTTGCTTCAATCTCACGTGTATGTTTATTTGTTTGTTTCTTTCCATCTTCTCCTTACACATGGGCATATCATTCAACCATCAATTATACCGGAATTTGTCCATCGATTGCGCGCGTAGGTAACAGATGGTTGTAACACATAGTATGTACAAGGAGTTCGTTGACATTCTTTACCGCGAAGTGCTCGCGAATGATATGTTTTGCGGCAACTATCAGCAATGTTCGTTAACTGCGGTATAAGCAATGGACGAACTGCCTACAAAACTGCCCAAATTCTGTGGCTTATGTAATTAACATGTAATTAAATTGCTATTCCGTTATAAAGAACTGAATTTTTATAGCATTCATATTAACTGTGCATTATGTTTTGTTTAAGGTTTCAAAATAAAACTGCTCAAAAATAGTCAGCGTACCTGTTAGATAATCGCCATAAATCTGACTACAAATACAGAAAAGTTATTTTCGTGTCTAATACAGAAAGTAATGTTTTCTGTATGAGTGAAATGTACTTTCGAAACGATTTCGGGAAATGTTCTTTCGCACAAAGAAGCGAACAATGTTTGTAGCAGCCTACTTTAATTAGAATCTTTGAAATTAATGTAAATGTAGTTAATCACATAATGACACGTTGTAATATTGTACCTGTTTGTCTGTAAAGCGATGAAAGAATAACACTTCTGAATAAACAGGACAGCAACTTTGAATAATGTTCCATTCAGAAAATGGTATCATTTCGGGTATTTTAAAGAGTGCCGAAGAAGCGTATTTCTCAGCTGATTCCAGAGAGGTCCATGAAATGATATTAAAATATGATTTAGTATTAAAATAATGAAGGATTGTAAGATTCTTGAATAAACATTTGCGTTTGTATGTTTAATTTGTTTACGTTGATTTGTTACGTATATAGAGAAGTTCCATTCAATAACAATATATAATATATATATATATAAGTTTAAGAAAATTAATATAACCAGTATATAAATCCTACTGTAGATGAAAGCATTCCAATTTTGTACCATCATTATTCTTCGCTTTCAAAGTGCTTCAATATGCCTGAGCTATCTTATTGATTTAAATATTACATGAAGACCACAGCCTTACCCTCGTTTAAATTAGCAGCATTTTTATGAAATATAATGTCACGATTACTGGATGAAGTGTGCTTTAGGATTAAATCAACAAATGTTAAATTAATATTTAACTGATTATCAAGAAATAATAGGGTTCCTATTTTAAGGGTTGTAGATTTTTTTTAAGTGCAAGAATATATTTCAATTTTGAGCTCAGTTGTTACAAATGAATCCACCATAGGGAAGTTTGCCAAAGATACAATACCGCCACGGGTGGCCGAGGTTGTTAAGGCAGGACTCGTTAGCGGGAGGTCTGGGGTTCGAATCCCGCCAGAACCGTTCTCCCTGACTGAGGTATTTTCCAGGTTTTCCTCAGTCCTCATAACAGGCAAATACCGGGGGGGGGGGGGGGTACGCTAAACTCAGGCCTAGAACGTTTCCTTTCATAAAAAAATCCTTTCCCAATTTATCATTTCATCTCATGTACCATCAGTGTTCACCACCTGTGGTGCCTGTGTAGTAAAATGGGCGTTAAACACAAAATAATATATATATATATATATATATATATATATATTCTAGATATCTCAGGTGCCATATAATTCTGCATAAAAATACCAGCAGTTGTATTCTCCCTCTACCCCTGTGCTTTTTCTTTACACATTTCTGGTGATTATGATAGAACAACTGACACAACGTAGGCATTACAGATCACAGGCATATAACCAACTTATACTCCATAGCTTCATTCTACGGCTTCCAATTAGGGTTACCAAATGGCTTGTAATTCACCGGCCTGGATGGTAATGAACCAGTTTTTATTCTCGGGAGGTTTCCGATCGGTAAATTAAAAATTACGGCAGAAAGCCGCTGTTTTAATAGAGGGAAAATTTTACATGGAACGGAAATTTTTTTCCATAGAAAAATATTTTTTGTTGACTATGGGAAATTTTTCATTGCAAACTGGGCATAATTACGACATAAAACTGTTATGAGTGTGGCGTTTTGTTTTTGCTTAACCTGTAATATGTATCATACGATTTAATTTGCTTTTAATACGTGAGCAGACGATCTTGAAAACATATATATCAGAAAAAGAAGACGGCCCAGAACTGACTCTTGAGGCACTCCATGGTTAATCATTCCCCACTCTGATGTTTGTTTTTATTTTGAAGGGACAATTTATCACTACTCTTTGTTTCCTTTTGTCAAGGTAGGATATAAACCATTTTAAATATTGGTTTTTTATTCCATAGAAAGCTAATTTATCTATCAGAATGTCATGATTGACACAATCAAAAGCCTTTGTTAAGTCACAAAATATTCTTCCTACATGTGCTCTTTCATTAAATGCAGTTAAAATTTTATTAGTGAGTTTATAGATTGCATTTTCTGTTGAAATTCCTTTCATAAAGCCAATTGCACATTACTTTCTCACACACCTTAGAAATTTCCCACTTCCAAAGAATGAAAAAATGACAAGAGTTGAAAAGTAATGCAAATATTTTTAAGATAAAAATGTTCTGTTATAAATACCACACAAATGATTATTAAAGTTATTTAGAGTGTGTTTGTTATATTCTGCAGTAAGAATTTTCAGCATAATGAACAATTTCTGGACACTTGAGAGAGAGATATGTGTAAATTTTGTGAAAGCAGAACTTTTTATTTAAAAATGTCATTCTCTGCGTTTTTTCGGTTCATGTAGGAAAAAATAGGTACAAATTTCTTAAAAAGGAATAGGCTTAGTGTGTGTCCATCTTAAAACTAAGCATATATGTTAATTATTTGTAACTTCCTCATTTAGATAGCATATAGATGTAAATTCTCAATGTGATATTGCAGTATTAAAAACTATTTCAAATTTCAATACACAACGTATTATTTTAATTAGACTTATAATTACTATTATTATTGTTGTTATTATTAGGAAAAAATAGGTACAAATTACTTAAAAAGGAATAGGGTAACTGTGTGTCCATCTTGAAACTAAGCATATAATTACTTGTTACTTGTTTGTTTAGATAGCATAGATTTAAATTCTCCATGTGATATTCCAGTATTAAAAACTATTTCAAATTTCAGTACATAACAACCTCATATATTATTTTTAATTAGACCCATTATTACTATATTATTAGGAAAAAATAAGTATAAATGTATTAAAAAGGAATAGGGTAAGTGTGTGTCCATCTTGAAACTAAGCATATATATTAATTATTTGTTTATTTAGATAGCATAGATTTAAATTCTCAATGTGATATTGCTGTATTAAAAACTATTTCAAATTTCAGTACATAACAACCTCATATATTATTTTTAATTAGACCCATTATTACTATTATTATTACGAAAAAATAAGTATAAATGTATTAAAAAGGAATAGGGTAACTGTGTGTCCATCTTGAAACTAAGCATATATATTAATTATTTGTTTATTTAGATAGCATAGATTTAAATTCTCAATGTGATATTGCTGTATTAAAAACTATTTCAAATTTCAATACACAACATATTATTTTAATTAGACTTATTATTATTATTGTTATTATTAGGAAAAAATAGGTACAAATTACTTAAAAAATGAATAGGGTAACTGTGTGTCCATCTTGAAACTAAGCATATAATTACTTGTTTGTTTAGATAGCATAGATTTAAATTCTCAATGTGATATTTCGGTATTAAAAATTATTTCAAATTTCAGTAGATAACAGCATCATATATTATTTTTAATTAGACACATTATTACAATTATTATTAGGAAAAAATAAGTATAAATATATTAAAAAGGAATAGGCTTATTGTCCGTTCATTTTGAAACAAAGCATGTATGTTAATTACTTGTTTAATTAGATAGTATAGATTTAAAGTCTTAATGTAATATTCCAGTATTAAAAACTGTTTCAAATTTCAGTACACAACAGTTTCATATAAATATTTTAATTAGACATATTATTATTATAATTATTATTAATATT
This sequence comes from Metallyticus violacea, assembly GCA_030762175.1. NCBI lineage: Eukaryota > Metazoa > Arthropoda > Insecta > Mantodea > Metallyticidae > Metallyticus > Metallyticus violacea. Next base: position 14,674,050 of record CM060838.1, on the reverse strand, counting down.
ATTATTAAAAATAGATACAAATTTCTTAAAAAGGAATAGGCTTACCCTGAAACGAAGCATATATGTTAATTATTTGTAACTTCATTATTTAGATAGCATAGATTTAAATTCTCAATGTGATATTGCAGTATTAAAAATTACTTCAAATTTCAGTACATAACAGTTTCATATATTATTTTAATTAGACATATTTATTATTATTATTTACTACTGTCTACAATATTTGCCCTAGTATAAACATCGGAAAGTATGCTCAGACACGTGGTCGTTATTTATATCTTGCAATACTGTCATTGAAAGCCAATAAGAAAGCTTTTCATCATGATTTTTACTAGGTTTACGTCGGTTTTAACCACTATGACATTACCAATAGAAAAAAATTTAGGGAGTATGAAAACGTTCCAGGCCTAGATTTAGGGTCCCTACACGTTATTTACTATTGGTGAGGGCTAAGAAAAGTCTCTGAAAAACCTCAGGGAAGAACGGTTCTAGCGGGATACGAACCGTAAAGGTCATGCCTTAACGATGTCTGTCAACCGTCGGTGTTTTCATTATCAAGAAATGAATTTGACCTAGCATTTGTTTAATCATGAAAAAAATACATTTTTTTCTTTTAATTCCAATAGTTATAAATAACATCATTCTTACGCGACCCCAAAGAGCCGTACTGCTCTTAAACAGTTAAATTATAGATATATGTTACATATATAATGCTGTAAAAATGCCTTAGTGTAACGATACTTAAGTGAATACTTGTTATATTTCGACAAAATTAGTTTTCAATCACATGGCAGTTAGTGAAAGAGTTAAAAGTCATTAGCCATTTCAAAACTCAGTTTCCCGCCGGCTCTATGTGTACAGTGCTGTGTTTCAACTGTTATTTCCTTGTTGATCAACAGCTAAGAATGGCACATGTGAATAGAAATTATTAATGAAATTCCACTCACATCCTATAGTAAAAGTTTACACTTGCCTGTTTCTGATGCTGAAGTTGCAGAGATGAGCACGAAGAAAGTTGCCCAAAGCATGGCCACCTCCATCATGGATAAAAATTAAGGTAGCAATTTCGAAGAATTTCTGTCAATAACTCATTAAGTACCTCTTAGCAGATTAACATCAGTTTTTCATTGAGTTATATGTCCACAATAAAACCGACACAAAATTTGTTTTCCATCAAAAAAAAGTATCTGTCTTCTGCAGAAAAGTTTACACACGCGACACTGACTTTCGTATACGATAATACACTATTTAATTACACGAAAATGTTCACTCATTTCTTGGAGAATGATTAAGGTCTGTGCAATACAGCGTTTTACTGCGTGTTCGTATTATGCTAAACACACGTGAAACCAGTACCCTTGTTAGGTTATGTTTCCGGCTTAAACTGTACGACAAATTTCACGCACTCTGTTCGTTTATCAGAAGAGTATATATGCCGAATGACAAACACAAAATGTCTTACTGTCTAGGATCCAGCCGAAGACGCCTGAGTACCGCGCACTTCCAAGACAACAGTCGTGTGGATAAATTTAGCTATCGGAAGGCCTTTCCCCCATATGCCTGTCACCGCAGCACTACGCGCCGCCCGCCTTACTGCCTGCCTGGACGGACAGTCACTCCTCTGCCAGTACCCCGCCGTCACTGTGTGGAGGGGACAGGGGAAGAAAAGTGCCTAAAAAAGCGGAATGGCACTTCTGCGCATGCGGTGCTCCGGCAACCCCCAGCCAAACAGGCTCGGGGTGTGTTCCAATAGCAGTATTGTCCTTGTTCCGTCTCTTCCATCATAAGAGTTCCGGCGCTCTTCAAAGATACTTAATGAGGCAAGAACGTTCGTTGTAGGAGTTAACATGTCTTCGAATAACCAGGAAAAAACTGAAGAGCCCGTATGAATACAACAGGTCATTTGTATTTCTGCATGGTACCATACCCAAAATTATAACAGTTCACAAAGTGTGTGATTCCCAAAGATAAGGATGTAGTACTGCGAAAATTTATTATTATTATTATTATTATTATTATTATTATTATTATTATTATTATTATTATTATTATTATTATTATTATATACACGAAGGCAGATACCTATATACTGATACACCGTAACTTATAGTATAGGCATGTTGTTAATTTACTCATCTACTTTATGTAAATTATATGTAATTTACCACCAATATTTTTATTTTAATTTTAAAAATTATTCATTTCGTAATTCAAAGCATTTAATGTGTGTTTTTCCGTTGTCCACGTTAAGATCCTGTGTTGCCCAACACTGGGTCGCTATTTGTTTATGGTTTTGCCACTCATTGTATGGCAGTTGGTGGGTAGGCAGTCAGAGCGGTTATTCCCGACGTAATATCCGCGAAACTGATTTCAAGTTTTTGCAATTATACCTATAATACAATCAAAATAAGCACGTATATATGACAGGAGATGTTAGAAATTTTGTTCCGCTACATCCACACATTTCTGGTATTTTTTTAGAAAATTATCTTTATATACATCTCCTAAAATTGACTGAAATCAACAAGGTCACTGTTGTCCTTGAATTGCAGGCAGGTGATTCTGATATTCCAATAAATTTCTACAATTGGATATTACGGAGCGTTGATGGTAGAACTTTCTTTACTGGTGTAGTATGGTTCAATACAACGATGTTCTCGTCATGCAAGTAGTTTTATGTACTCCAGAACCTTTCTATTGTGTGTTGAAACATGACTATATAAATGGAACCATACTTTTTCTTCTCTAAATATTGATGATCATTGCATTCATTTATCTAAGGGAATAATTTAAATAATTATAACTCCGTCTCTCTTACTAGGACGCTAAATGCACAGAGAGAAAAACAATTATTAATTTTAAGAGTAGGTGCCGATTAACACAAAGATGGTGGTGCTATTGTTAATTTCATATATGGCCATGACCGCATTTCAAACCCTTTTTCCAATAAAGTGCACGTGTTAAATTAAATTAACCAACGAGTAGCTTCCGCCATCACTATGATTACGGTGTGATCACTGGTGATTTTCACGAACGATTAAAAATATTAAATATAAGCATTTAAGATGCATCGTTAATAGAGACATTGACATGTTCTCTTTTCCAGTTCTAGACATTTTTAAATTACTGTAAAGAGGTAATGCTTTAACTCTTAAAGTGTGTACTTCAGAAATAAAACACAAAAGAATTAGATACGAGCGAGAATCGAGCAGGTTACACATTTCTGCTGAGAATTCCAACTTGGAAGTTTGTTATCATACGGTATAGGTAGATGTTCCCTCAAAATCTTACTAGGAAAGGCAAAAGTATTCTTTCTCTCCGTTAACCCACCTAAAAGGAGTTGCAAAACGTTTTCATATCTTTGGACATTAACAATTCATTCTCACCAGGCTTTGTGTACCATATTCCCATTTTCTCTTCATAAAGGGAGCTCCAAAAGTGTACTATTTTGCGTACATATCCATGCAAATGGAAGAGAAAGAATAAACCTCGTGGCATTCAAAATCCATTCATAAAATATCGATGGTTATAGAACCAATATTCGTATTTCTTACTACAGTATAAATTTATGAGCTTTTTGACTGCAGTGTCTTTGTAGCTTCTTTGCATAGAGTCATACGAAACAGTATTTTGTAAGAGAAGTTTTCAAGCAATGCGCTACATTATCCCAATCTTCTTTGTGCTCCGTTTATATTTTCTTCCTTCTTTTCCCTACATTTTATTTCTAACACTTTCAGACTCCCCGAAATGTTTTTGCCGATTAAACGATGTGAGACGTGGGGAATCTTTACTGTAATACAAGTCCTTCTGAATTCAGGGGCGAATGCACAAAGTCGTACAAAACTCTTACAAAAGTTTGAATGTCAACGAATCAGTCATGTAACGTAATCTGGGTAGACTTCACATTTTGTATTTTATTACCAGCTGGCACGGAGTTGCCAGTTCGCGGTTAGATCTTCATTTTATCTTCATTTGTCATTCTCAACACTCTATGGTGGTCATATTTGTGTTATTAAAATCTGGACGCTTTTCCATCAACGTTTAATATTTTGTTGGTGCTTCTCGCTCTTTTATTTTTATTTCAAACATTTTATTCCTCAAGTTAGGATTAAAAATTTCTTATTCACACGAAAATGAATTAACGATAACATATTACCATCTTTTCATAGCACTGAAAAGGATTCACATAGTCTCCAACCAGGGTCGAGCGTGGTTCCATCGGGTTGAAAATAAAATGCTTTACAATAGATAAGTAGACACTACGAAAAGTATAAACCCGTTATTTTGAAACAGTTGGTTTTTCATGACAATATATAACATCCTAAGTGCTTTTCAGTGTTAAAATGTTTGCATAATCTGTCGCTTAGGGGCTCGTTTCCTTTTACTCCACACTTCAGAAAATATACCACAAAATATTTTTTTACTTTTATTGTCTGCACTTAACTAAATTGACATACAGATTTTAAAACTAAGGCTCTCAAGATTTTTTATTTATTTGTTTTATTTTATTTTTTTATTTATTTATTTTTTTTTTTACCGAAGAGATTTTGCTTCCTGGAAATTAGAAATTGAAGCGGTTTAGTGTGGACCCCAACTAGAGTCAATTATGAAATTTTTTGTTTGTGGCCCCACGTTGGGTGCCAAATTTTGAAGCGATTTGGTAAATTTATGAATGATCGCTTCGGTATTGTTGCCTACGCTTCAATGACAACATTTTCTCAAGGTGAATTCTGCTATTTTGTTAATTTGTACTCAACAGAACTGGGTTCAATGGTATAAATAAGCACGCTTATTTATACTATGTATATATATGTATATATATATTGGTTTTTTATAATGTTCTAAATCTTTCGCATCCTCTGGTGTTTTGCACACGATAGACTTAGCTACGTTCAGTATAAACTTAGTTGCCGCGTGTGAAACTTACAGATGAGTGTCGCGGCGGATGAAACTGAAAATTACTTAACTGAAATATCGGAACTGCGTAACTGAACTGAGTAACTGATAACTGTTTCTCAGCTGAGTATCAACTTAAAAACTGCCTAACTGATGTATCAGAACTGCATACCCGGTCCAAACTGCTTCTGTGAACTGCGTAAATCTTTCCGTGTGTAGATCTTATATCTGCTTACTGAGGAAAGAGTGCCCCAGCCGAGCAAACGCTTCCTTATGTATGACATTCAAATGGCACCGGGTCACAAAAGCACGTGGAAATTTCGCGCCTATCTTTAAATGTTCAAACATGTATTAACCATTGGCTGGTTTAAGTTCCATTCGCTATTTTTTGAAAGTTTAAAAGATTTTATTGGCATTTGCTTGTTTAAAAGCTAACAGTACAACTCCTTTTTGAGTCAAAGTCCCTAAGGATTTAAAAATCCTTCGGTTTCAACGGCAGTCCTTTAAAAAAAAAAAAAAAAAATAATAATAATAATAATAATAATAATAATAATAATAAGGCTTCACACTCGACCAGAGGGTTTCTTCCTATTGTATAGTTTTAAGGCCTTGCTGGCTTTCTAAGCTACCATAACCGAAAAACACCAAACTTTCTGTTTTGTTGACATACAAGCCACATGTTTACATTGTATCATATTATACATATACGATATCTACATTTCTAATTACAATACATTATTTATTTATTTTATTGGAGTGGTGTTTAACGTCCGTTTTCCATAGGCGGTGGACACTGATGATGCATGAAATGAAATGATAAATTGGGAAAGCATATTTTTTAAGGAAGGAAGCGTCCCAGACCTAAGTTTAGGGTACCTACCCGGCATTTGCCATTTATGAGGATTGAAGAAAACCTGAAAAAAAAGACCGAGTCAGGGAAGACGGTCCTGATGGGACTCGAACCCTAGACCTTCTGCTCACGAGTCCGCGCATTAACGACTTCGGTTACCCGTGGCGGTATGAAATATTGTGATAATTAAATTTGCAACATACATATTGTATTTATATTTCAGTAGGGAGTGGCCGCAAGGACCGTTTCAAAATATGTTTTCGTGTGTTCTGCTAATATGTGCATGATATTCCAGACTGCATTAGCATAATTATATATATATATATATATATTACTGTAAATAAGCCTAAGGTCTGTTCTGAAACCGTACGGACCTAATCAATCGCATCGGTAGGACTCCATGGTAATGGGGCCGCATTAGCCAGGGCACTGCCTGTTAAACAACACTATGTCCAAAGCGTGAGCCCTACATGCCTATTGGTTGACAGACTGCATTATTACATTTGATCATAAAATCTCTTATCGTCTCTGGCAATTATCAAAATGAATCCAATTGTATTATACTAAAATGTCTCTTTAAATTAATATGTTCATATAAAATGTAACTATGACTCTAAGTACATGAAAAAAAAACCGTCGATTTTGCAGATGTTTATATATGGAATGTTACCTTATAGCAATGTTTTCAGAAACAGACATTATCAGGTTACAAGTGAATATGAAGCGCTATAATAATCTCATCTGCTGACACTGCGTGAGTTAAATGACAGTCTGAATCACGGTGATGCCATTTCCGTTGCGTTTTCTGTTATCTAGAAGCCTCATTACCTTCCATGGTAGCAATAAACAGAAGCATGCTGAAGAAAAAGTGGAAAATAGAATGCAATTAAGAGCATCTAATTGCTGAATCTTGAATAAACATAATTCACAACGCATTTTCTAACTGTGCTAAAAAGACTCCTGTATGGGCGAATTTAGGTTAAAGAACGTCCTTTATCAATACTAAGATTAGGATTAATATTACATGAATCGTCCCCATAGTATATTGAGTTTAAGTTACTATCTGGCAGAGCGCAGCAGCCACAAACTGGGAGAACCCTCAGATGGCCCGTAACTCAAATAACCTCACTGAAGTAACCGTAATTTGTATAAGAATGACTAAACATTCCCGGAAGAAGATCTGTACCAACAAAAAAAGTATAAGGAAATTTACTGTCCCTAAGGGAAGGACACATAACAGGAGCGCAACGTTTCCAATCGTCCTATGACTGATAGTGAGGTCTTTTGCAGCTTTTTCGTCAGTCCTCATCGCTACGAGTGGTCGAGGTCGTTAAGGCGCGGACTTGTGAGCGGGAGGTCTGGGGTTCGAAACCCACCAGTACCGTCCTCCCAGACTGGGGTTTTTTCCGTCCTCAGACCTCATAATTGGCAAATGCCAGGGAGGTACCCTAAACTTAGATCTGAAACGTTTCCTTCCTTAAAAATCCTTTCCCAATTTATCATTTCAACTCATGTATCATCAGTGCCCACCGCCTGTGGTGCCTCAGTAGTAAAAACGGGGCGTTAAACACTACTTAAAAAAAATGTACGCCAAAAGTAACTTTTGAAGGAAGCGATACACTCCACGCTACAAGAAAGACTCGGTTTAATCTCATTTACAAAAAGTCGAATTTCTCCTAAGTTCTCCAAAGTAACACCCAGGAAGAGTAGAAGATGCGCGATAAGGCCGGTCATTATTCGGTTTTTTCCGCTGTCGTTCGTGAAAGGGGTTTCCTACACAAGAAAGCAGGGTTTAAGTATAAGTGTATGCACAGGAGAAAGGAAGTGTAGCCGAGAATTAGGGCCGAGTGCTTTCTTACAGCCCAGATTTTAAAACGCTCTCAGAGGTTGCAAATATCCTCAATGGCAGGGATGGGACGTTGTCAAAGATTAATAATATCCCTTATTATAACATCTCTCCAATAATAAGTTGTAACGTACATTTTCAGTTTACTAGCTTCTATAGAACAGAGGAAAAGTTTGACGTTTTGGAAACTTGTAGAAAACAATATTGTATTGCCACATTAATTACATAAAATAACGTAAAATGGCTGAAATATTAAAGAATTGCTATTTTATAGTGCACATAAGTGTTATATTTAAGCACTTTAATACATATATACATGCATATTTTGCCATTTTAAATGCATGAACTTCTAGGTCTAATTATCAGCTTCCACTACCTTCAATCCTTCTGTTTTTGAAACAGGGACTATGAGCATTCAGTAATTAACTTTGATTTTTTTTACATTACATATTTTTCTTTAGTTACACATTTAATTCTTTATGTATTTCCAATGCAGTAGTCAAAATTTCCATAGGGTATGCGCTAAACGGAAACTACGGTTTTATTTTTCAGTATACAGATTAAATATTTTTAATTATCTGTAATTAAAAATATCACCGATTAGATTGGATTAAATTTCATTGGTAGAGATCGGAGGACATTTCGTTATTTCAACCTGGCTCAAGGGCTGGCCGTTTGTACCTTCACCTGCAATAGGGACATCGAGTGGAAGAAATGAGGAGAGGGGGACAAAGCGCGGCCAGGATTCAGGAGCACGTAGACGAGTTTCCCTATGTTTCCACATAAACATCCCCACGCCGGCAGAGTTCCCCTCCAAGGAGTTTATTATTCATATTTCTGACCTTTGACAAATGACCCAGCAATATATTTATGGTCAGAAATATGAGTAATAAACAATGATGACCTCCTGTCAATGATGATGTTATTCATTAATAGGGGACATATTTTATGTAAATAAATATCTTTGCTTATAGATAAATTACTACAAATAACAAACAAGTGCCGCAATATGTTGTAGCGCAAATTATATTCATATACAGTGCATTTAATAGACTAATGTTGATTTATATCAGTCTTCCAAGTTATGTGGGAATGTTATTACTGCGAGAAATCACTAAGATTATCATGAAACAAAGGGATTGTTTGAGACGAACGATCAATAATATGACGTAAACACTTGATTTATGCTATGCGTGGTAATGTGTTATTCCGTTTCCCTGTCGCTTCGCTATAAAATGGTCACGCACTTCAAGGCTTATCATGTCCTGCAGGGTGTTTGAGTCTTGGAGACATTTTTAAGCGCGGTTTCGAATTTTTGTAGGACAGCCCTACTCTTTATTTTTCTTTTTTGTGCCAAGATAGATGTAACTTTCAGGCGAGATGTCACACCAATTCCTAATCCAGGACGACACAGATGGAAAGAATTAAATTTTCCATCTTTTTACCTCGGTATGTTTTGTCCATGTCTTATCGCATAAGCTAGATGTCCTTCCGGAAACTTCGTTTTTTGACATGCGCACTGGTGACATTGCTTCAGCCCTCACGGCAACGCCACTTTCTTCATCTGATGCCTCCTCATTGATTAAAAGTGTACAAACCTCTTCTACAACACACCCTTCTTCAAAAAGCTGTTTCTTTATTTGTTCCAAAATAACACGCTATTCTCTTATAAGTGCCTTCCAAAATATCAAAGTAATCCACAACAGTTTCACAATCACCGCCTGTTTCATTGTAGAAACCCGTCCTCTGCAAAGTTTCACAGCACATGCGATCTACTCTAAAAGACACACAACTCTCTTCTGGCCGCTGAGACCTGCTTGCATTAAGACCAGGGAAACCTACATCTCTCCACCTTTTCCTCACTCTCCTGTCATAACAGTTGAATCATAACAGCTAAATCTTTGCAAGGATGTTTTGTTTATGATCCTTAACAACAAAACTTTTAGTTTTCAATTCTTAGAAATAACTCCCGTGAATCTTCCTTGTAAAATTATAATTCCAAACGACTGGCTGGAAGACAATTTTAGAATATTGTTCAATGTTTATTTATTTGAAGAATGTAGCACTTAAAATGTATTGGATTAAATTGTTGTTGCCATTACTTGCAATGTATATAGCTATGTAATTATATATAATTGCCTCTGATGAAGTGGAAGGCGAAAGTCTTAACTTCGGCAGATAAACCCAATAAACAAATAAAGTATTATTATTGTGAACTTTTAAATTAAGTTTTGTTTTTGTGACAGATCTTGACCGTATCATTTGCATTTTGAAGTCAGTTCCATACATAAGATTGGAAAATTAAAGGTACATTATATATAAAAGTCCTGTGTTACCAATCAAAGCAAATGCTGACAATATTTCCCTTGTTTATTACAAGGGGCGTTCTAAAAGTTCTCGGCCTGACTCAGAGATGTCATGAAGATGGCCAAATTACTATGCTCGTTGTTAAGTATCGTTCTTTAGATGGCGCGCTGTAAAATTTCAGACGCTTAAGTACAGTCACTTGTTTGTAATGATCGTGTAAACAAATTAGTGCTAACATTTTCTAAAAATGGATAAAAACTGAAATATGAACGGGAATAAAGTACTTAGTTTAGAAGCGTTTAACCCCAAAAGATATACAAAAGGGGTTAGAATCCACATTAAAGCATTCTTCCCATTCTTTTCGACGGTTAAAAAGTGGGCTGTTTAATTTAAGGATGGTCTAATATCCATATAAGATAATGCTACGACTGACTAGATTGTGACAAAATTTCACAATGCCTTATTCAATGGTCGCCCATTAAAGGTACGCGAGTTGACTGACATTGCAAAGACCTCGATAGGCAGTGTGCCTCCATTTTACAACTAGTTTTGGGTATGAGAAAGCTTTTCGCTCAATGAATGCTGCATTTGCTAACAATGGACCAAAAAACGCATTCTAATGAACATTTCGCAAGAGTGTTGAATTTCATTGAGTTTATCCGACGTTTCATTACAGTAAATGAAATATGGATTCATCGCCACGTGCCAGAGACGAAGGAGCAGTCCAAACAGTGGGTGGCAACAACTGAAAGTGTACCAAAGAAAGCAAAAACGGTTCCATCTGCAAGAACAGTAATGATTCTGGGATTCTCATGGCATGGTGCTCGTATACTACCTCCAGAATGGCAGAACTATCGCCGGGGAGCATTACACCTCACTACTGGACCAACTGAAGTATTATACAGGCATAACGTCCACATCTTGCGAAAAAGAAATTTCTCTTTCATCACGATAATGCACCTTCACACGCGTCTGGGATTGTTGCTGCAAAACTGTATGACAGTTGCTTAAAAATGCTTTTTCACAGTAGGACAAATCTTATTTTATTAATTAAAAAGACTAAATCATTGATTTACAAGGTGACTAAGTTGAAAAATAAAAAAGAATTTCTCTTGACTTATGGGACACTGGGAGCGAATTTTCAAAGTACCACAATTTTGTATGACTTTTTCTGAACTTCTTCCATGTTTGCATTGCTGTTAAGTGAATATGCATATAAAGGTTCATTCAAATTGAATAAGCACCTTGCGAGTTATAAATTACTTCGTAAATTTTATTACGTAAATATGTCCCACGAAGCATAATCAAAATGTCCCACGAAGTTCATGCGTAGAAAAAATTGGTTGGTATTTTTGCAATTAGAGCTTTGAACCACATACAAAGTTATATAGAAAGATATTTTAAGTACATTTTATGGGTGAAGTGTGATAATTTTTTAAATTTATAAGAAAGTTTAATCTTTAACATTAATAACTTTTTCATACAATTTTTTTTTGTAAAATTATTATTGGTTTTGGTATGTATTTTGTCCTATAAAACTGTACAATGCTTAACTTCTGCACATTCTGGGAAATTTTGATTGAATTTAAACAAAAACTGTTATAGGTGGGACATTTTGAATGTGTGAAAATGAATGAGAAAAACGCTGTTTTATATAAAAGTATGCTGGGAAACAGTGTGATTTAATAGGACACTTGGAGCTCTTCAAATGATTGTAGATCCAGAAAGAAGGGAGGAACATGGAAACATTGTCTCTCTGTGGCGCCCGAAGGTTCAAGCAACGATTTGCAGCATAAAAAAACGATTTTCGATTTTTGACCGATTTTGGCCAAAAACTCACTCCCAATGCCCCTTAAATCTTGTGTTTTCTTGGTCAGGCCAAGAAATTTTAGAATGCTCTCGTAAGTTTTCGTAACATTACGAGTAGCCCCCTAAGAAATAAATGTCTCACAATAGAATTTGTTAGAACACTTTATCTGACCTGCTTATAAGGTTTCAATATTTCATCTGCGAAAATTGAAAGTACACCTCTGTGCCATAGCACAGGGTGCATTGAAGAAAAATATTACTGAAAAAAAGCACCCATTCTGCATAAACACATAAGATGGTTTAAATATGCAGCAATATCTTTATAGAACACACTATTATTAAAAATATCTATGAGAGGCTTATTTAAAAATTGTCTCTTGTGAAATAAAGCACGCTTTGTAAGCTCACCAGATAAAAAAGTAGCTACTTTGCGTTGCAAGAAGTGATGAAATTTCAGCAGATGGCGCTGCAGAAAGAACATTGTACTATGATATTTAGAGTTTGGTGTTTAGGGTATATATACTGTTAATACGAACTATCGATTTTTCAGAATATTAAACGTTATTAAATGTTGCATATAACTTCATGGTTCGCTGTTACTATAAACACGTTGTATTTTCACTACTTGAATGTCCAAACAGCATATTTATATATATATTTTTTATTCAGTCTTAATAATGTTTATCAACTTGTCATTACTAGAATTGAACAAGTAAGCAACCAGTATGGCAGATGAAGTTTGTAAATCCCCATGGTTTTAACATAGTTTTTTTTTTTTTTTTTTTTTTGTCATCCCTAATGCTTGATACGGTCTTATAGTGTGTTCAACATCCACAAACAATAGATGGGATTAGTTTGAATTTTATTGGTAGGGACAGAGAGGGTATTGTCAATACTTCAGTATACTCAAGGACTGCCGTGTATGCCTTCGCTCCCAAAAGAGATACCTCTAGGAAAGAAAGGGGGGAGTGAGGGAGATAACAGGCAAGATTCCAGATAGAGCACCACGATTTCGATGGAGGCACCCTTTAAGGAATTCTAGCTCTTCGGAGGGGACGCTTAAAAAACACGCGCTGGGGCAAAAATCTTTCAAATTAGAAAATCCACCGCTAAACCGCACACAGCATCAACCCGCCTCGCTTAACACTTTCGATGGAACAAAATGAAATGAAATGGGAGAGGGACAAATGAATGTAAACAAAATATCCATTCAAGCACTTGCCTGAGCGACTAGGAGGAAACAGCGAAAAAAAAACTGAAAGTCAGGATGACAGCCCCAAGGAATCTGAACCTGGGACCTCCAAAATGCGAATCCCAAGCGTTACCACCTGAGCCGCTCCACTCTATAAATTGAAGGAATTGTTAAATAAGGACTCAGGTGAAGTTCGATCCATCGAGACATCTGAAAATACTCTGTCAAATATTTGATTTATACCTACTCATTTTTCCTGTTACCAAAAACTGCAGCCACTCTGAGTCACTAACTTTTTTACCACGAAATTTAATGTGAGTTACATGTAAGGTAGTATAGCGAAAAAATAAAGGAAATGGTGACTATTACATTTTAAATTTTTTGTACATGACTGTAAGCATGCAAGTTATTTTCAAGGAAAAAGTCTCCATCACAACAAAAGACATCATTTTCTGTGAAACAATAAACGTCAATTAGATATGCTCCAGTAACTTAGCGTGACGTGTAAAGAATTGTATCAAGATAGAAGAAAGAAAAATTTTAAATTGAAAACTTCGCTCAAGTGCTGGTCGTGAATTGCAATTCATGGAACCAGTTCTGTTTCAAGTTCGAAAGAAGTATATAAGTTTGGCATTCGTGCTGTTACGGGAGAGTAATTCTTTTAATTTATTAATGCATATTTTGAGCTTCTTAAGGAAATATTTAGTAACTTTTAGGACATGAACTTGCTGCTCCTATTGATGATAATGGCACAATATGTTCGCTCAATATACACGATATAGTGGCTACACGTTCTGCCGAATTTGCAGGTGAGTCAAAACGCACCAGCATAGAGTCGATTAGCAGTGACAGACCCCCAATCTGTCGGTCATCTTACCAGATATGCTCAAAGAAATCATCACTATGATTGTAAACCTCTAGTCAATGAAGGTCCTTCACAACCTGTTTTAGAGAGAGAACTGCGAAGTAAACTGCTGTGAAGCGGTTCGTATCCCGGGTCGTTCAGGGGCCCGAAGTCACCTTTTGTGCTTTAGTGGCCACGGGAGGAGAGAAGTGGAAGGAGGAGGTTCAAATCAAACGAACCTTAGTTATGGACTACCTGGTTCGTTATCTCTATGAATTTAATGCGAGCTACACATGCTGCTTGATATTGCATCTGTGTGCCTCTTGTCTACACTTTCCTACTGTATCTGGGACTGCGTCATGGTAATTACTGTGCTGTACTGACCGGATATGTCTCCTGGAAATGCCTTTACTATCCTGTTCTCAACTGTACGGTACTGACGAAGAAGATGCCTGGGACTGCAACGATTCCTACTGTCTGGTCTATCCTCCACCCTACTGTCTGAACCTCGGGACAGCGTCGTCTTCCATTTATATACTAAATTCACAGTGCCCCCCACATGGTCGTAAGAACTCACAGGGTCCACATACTAGCACCCATGGATTCCTGAGTCTTTAAAATATTCAAATATTATTGATGAGCTCCTGTGCTTCCAAACGCGCTTACTTTAAATCCAACAACTCTTTGACCCCTCATTTGCGATCTCATGATCGTTCGATGTAATGACGTCATCCTAACACCTGTTCTCTTTCTACTTTAACGAATTTCAGAGCATCTCCAGCAACTAAAGATACAAAGGACACCTGCATACACTTTGCTTTGTCGCAACAGAGAGTTTTATTGCTCGAGCCATTATCAGCAAGTGAGAGCACAAAAGATTACAATAGGCAGTCGTTTCCCTATTGTCAAAGAGGCATCGTCCAGGTAACCATGAATACATTTTTTGATACATGAAATGTTCCTGCTTGTTACTACAGGCTATATAATATTTAATAATTATTACTATTTGAATTATATAAATACATTCACTCTCGGGCATGCGTGGGTGTGAGGACCTTCCAGAGGATGTTTCGAAAGAAGACCTTGCCAACAGCTATTCGCAAAGCTACACGGTTACAGTTGACACCAACAATAGGCTGTCGATGATTAGAATTGTATTTTCTGATCAAATGAGAATTATTTCTTTCTTGAGGTGGCGACTTGTACATCGTAAACAGCACGAAGCCTTTATTGAGGACAATATTGAAATTGTGGGTTGTAGCGCAATTTCTGTGTATGTTTCATTTACCCCATAATTAGTCCTTTGGTTTATATTACAACACTTTTTAATATATCAGAATATCTCTTTTGAGATCTAGATTGCAGGTGTTGCCATTTATGTTTCATTTCCAGCAGATGCACGTTGTCTAACTCAATGCACGTTTTACCGAGTTCAAACTGTGTGACTAATATTAATATTTTAGAAAATTCGCGCAGCTTCAACTGTCCCCTCCCTCGTAATTCTCCAGTTTTATTCCATTTGAACATTTTGGGCTCTATTAGAAAAACGAATAAAATGTTTGCAACTTTATACTTTAAATGGGGACGAACTGAGGAATTTCTTGATGGACAAGTGAGTAAATTGATATTGGCTAAATCTGGAACCTCATGGAGTTTATGACATACCAAATTATAATTGTTATTTGCTCTCCTGGAGTTATCACGCTAGTGGGCATGTTTCAATGAGAGATACCTAACAGTTTTATATTGTCGGTTTTGGGTTTGGAGGTAATCCTCCTGACCCAAGTTTCGCTCGGTTTTAAACTCGGCCGGGATAAATAGTTTAGGGCGTAAAAATTCTGAATGCAAAAACCACCACGTGTGGTCGAGGTCTTTAAGGCGGGAACTCGTTAGGCATGTCTGGGGTTGGAATCCCACCAGGAAAGTTCTCCTGACTGAGGTTTTTTCCAAGTTTTCCTCAGTCCTCATAAATGGCCAATGCCAGGGATGTACCCTAAACTTAGGCCTGGGACGTTTCCTTCCTTAAAAAAAAATACTTTCCCAATATTTCATTTCATGTATCAGCAGTGTTCACCGCCTGTGATGCCTCAGTATTAAAAACGGGCGTTAAACACTATCAAAAAAAACTGAATGCAAATCTTCGGTGGAAACCCTATTGTATTTTCATGGCACGTTAAAAATGTCATGTCTAAAGGTTAAAAAAGGGGGGAGGTCCCTGGACAAACTACTGGCCGTTTAACGCCCAAAAATACCGTCAGATGGCGTTTGAGGAGATGGGCTTAGGATCTATCCTTCTGCTCTCTATCGGGAAATAAGTGTACCTGAAAATCTCCTTGGTAATGAAACCTTCCTCAAGGGAGGCGCTCATGTTTCGGGATGGAACGATGGGTATTTACTAATAGTTAATTTATTGAACAGAGGTTCTTAAAAAGATATGACGAATGTCCCATAAACAAGATAAACCTGTGCCTTTACAACCAGAATGTACTGCAGAACGAGATGCAATCTTAAAATCCTACAATGTTGCTGATGATCATGATGATGGTAGTGCATACTCATTTGTTTAAGCCGAGAATGGGGTCACCTATGCACTTTCTAAGCACGCCTGTCGTACCTTGAGCTGAATGATGGAGCGATTAGCGGAATTAATGGCACCCGAAGGAAACCTGTCTAACTGCCACTTTGTCTGCGAAATGTTACACATGTGGCCACTGGGATCGAAACCGCGTCATCAGGATAGAGAACAAACTAACTATCCGTCAAATCTGAATATTTAAAGATTTAATTTCTAAGAAGCTAAACATAGAGCTGCGAGAGGTACATAACGAAGTGAATACCTAGGCGCCTTGCCTGGAACATCATTTTTAACATTTAAATTAGAGAGATGGGATAGATATAGCTTTAGTCTTGTTTAAACACTTATTTTTTCTTTTGATTTAGCACTCATATAGTTCATTTCTTTTAAATTAATTTTTAAACACGTCAATTTTGTCACTGTTTATCAATGTTCGTTTTATTTATTTATATGCGGTGTCTTCCAGTCACTTAGCAGCGTTCTCCATACGAAATATTTTAACTACAGTAGGTAGCCGTGCGCATGACAGCACGGCCTACTCAATGTAGGCTGAATCAAGGGAACTACATCGGACTGATGTAATTAGTTTATCAGTGTATACCGTCTCTGATGCTTCAATAATGAAAACATGCGTTAACACTATTCAAAATATATATTCCCTTTATAAATGTATACAAAAATAATGTCCTATATTCATTCCTCTCATGAAGAAAGAACGTGTTAAAAAACAGAACGGGGGAAAATGCAACTTCCGTCGTTTTATAAAAGACATCTACAGGACGGACCAGCCAAGAGTTTAGGCGTGTTTTACTTACACAGAGAGAGGGGGAGAGAGAGGGAGGGACCACGTTAGAATTGAACGCGTCAATGCTCATTTTTTCAAATTCTCTCAAAAAAATGTCATACCAAATAAACCATGAAAGCAACCAAAGTAACAGATCTACTAGAATACTAAGATTTACTATCCTATTAACAATCTACATATAAAGAAAAATTCTTGGTTTAGAGATCACTTTTTCAACATATAGGTATATACCAACTTGGATATTCATCCATACTTGCCTTCTAAATCCGAGATCGCGGGTTCAAATTCGGCCAGGATCGATGGATTTTTTCGGGAGTAAAAATCCTTCGGAAGGGAAGTAAAGCCGTGGGTCCCGTGTCGTACATTTACGGCAAGATAAAGAACCTCAAGCCTGAAAGAAGAGACCTCTGAGCAAAATTCGTCGGCTGTTTCACTCCCGAATTGAAGAGGACGCTGATGACCTGAGATGTTAAAGAGCTTCCGTAATTTAAACAAATCAAAATTAGATGCTCATCAAAACTCATACTCAAGAAGGTAGCATATTTTTTTGCAGTGAATTAATGATTAATAAAGAAAAATCTATGGTTATTTCATTTTGTCAGAAACAAACCTTTCGGCCTAGTTTTGGGCTCTTTAACGGGTTTAATTATTACGTCACCAACAGATCTTGCTTTTCCGATATTCATAACGACCTTTGGTGTGTTGTCTTCCATGGAATGATCTGAGAGGCTTTATTGATTATCTCTTTTTTTTTATTTCTTTTTTTTTCGTCTCCTTCCACATAGTGACTAAATCTATTGTTAATAAATATTTCCGAGTTACCTTCATCTCATTATCGAGATATTTGTTTACCATAACTTGCGCTACTTCTTTATTTGTTACATTATCTTGATTTAATATGAACCACGTCTCAAGCACATTATCTTAGCAGCCCGAGTTCGGTATCCTGCCGTTGATGTCAGACGAGTTTTAACGTTGGGAGCATGCTGGAAGAAATGCATCACGATATTGTTATGGAAAGGTAGCTTTGCAGTAGGGAAGAAACAGAATTTCAATTTTTAATTATAGAACCAATTTAATTTGCAGAACAATAAAATGTATATAATGTAAAACAGATTTGAATTTTGAATAACAACAAATCGTTATAAGGAACTTTAACATAGAATTGGTGTAAACGTAATTCAGCAATACACGTTTGAAAGTATTATAAAACAATTTAAATAATAAGTTTAATGCTGTAAATCGTTACCACTTTTACAACATAATTATCAATCCAATCAATGGCAGACAATTACTCTGGTACCAGCATATAGTCTTCCTGCTTTAACAATACTTAAAAAGCGTGCCTTAATTGCAATAATCTGATATGATGGCTAATCAAACACATTCATTGCAGAGAAACTTTATAACATGAGCCAATATATTATAAATCACTAAAATTCGCAATAATATATTTTATTCATACATTCTACCTCAATCACTGGGACTATTTACGAAGAAGACCCCGTGCCTAACAAATAAATATCCGAAAACCCCCCTAGATCGAGATCTCATTGCTGAGTATCCAAGGAAGAGAAGCGAAGTGAAATGATGTAGCCACCAAGCATGGGTCTCCTTTATTTCGTGGACATATGATCTGCTTTAGTCAACGACCAAGGACTTGCTCATAATGCAATGATAGCATAACAGCTTCAGAATGCGGAAGAAGGAAGACAAGCGCATTGATCGTTAATTAAGGAATGCACGCAACAACGGCACAAATTTCAAGAGTTCATTTTTTAGCTTGCTATTCTATTTTTTGATTAATAGGTATTTCTATATAGTGAGTCCCGCTATTGCGATTGTACCCATGGATATCGTTTTGAATAATATTTCCAAATCTCCACATACTAGGCACCGAAAAGGTTTAAAAATTATAAAAATGTATGTATGTGTTTGTGTGTGTCTGATAACGCTCTAGCGATCTCAATTTTTGTTATTTTTTTTTTCTCAAAGAAACTCAACGAATAAGAATCAACTAACAAACGATTCGTCGAGTTCGTTAAGCAGCAAACTTGGATCGTTGGGGGTGGGGGTTAGCCTAAAACGAAGTTGTTTTAATATATATATATAAACGATCTAGGGGTTTTTTCTTTATCTCAACGAAACTCAGTATATTGCTTTAGAATAAATTGATAAAAGTAGTTCCCAAAAATTACGTTAATCGGACCATTGGGGTGGAGATATATACCTGAAAAACGAGTAGCGGTTAAAGTGAAATTGAAAGATCGCTCTAGCGGCCGCAACTTTAAATGTTTTTAAAGGAAATTTGGTATTTGCTATTAAAATAAAATAAGTAAATATTTCCTGGAAATCGGCGAAATCGATTTCCAGGAAATCGTGAGAGGATTTACCTGAAACCTAAAATGTAAAAATCGCTCTAGCAGCAATAATATTTGTTTTTTCGCAACGAAACACCATATAAACCATTTAAATCAAATAAAAAGTATAGTTCTGAAAATCAGGAAAAGCTGGTCATTAGGAGAAGGGTTTACCTGAAACCCAAAATTTAAAACTAGCTCTAGCTATATTTGCATCCTTGCAACAAATTTCGGTATATACCATTTAAATAAGAAAAATAGATCCCCGAAAATAAGGGAAATTGAACCATTAGGAGTAGAGATATACTTGAAATCGAAATTTAAACAGCACCCTTGCGTTTAATTTTCTCTATATAGTTTTAAAATAAAACGACAAATTAATTCAGCATATAAACTGTATTTATATCGTTGCATAAGTTTTATGTTTAACAAAAGTATCGTTGTGAAGGATAGCAAATGTGAAACATTAATCTAATACGTATGTGAGAATTATATTTGTATGTAATTGCGGTCTGTAATAACATTCAGAAAACGTATGCCTTACATGTTTTTACTACAATAACATTTATGTTAAATTTCAAAACCAAATCGAATAAATCGATGAAACTTTCGATTGTTTATTGTTGCATGTCTATATGTACTTAGTGCATTGTAATTGTTTTTAAACAGTAACATATTTTTATTTTATTGAAACATGAACATCTTAGATACGCAATGTAACTCGAAACTTTCTGTTATTTCTATTTTAGTGAATGTAAAGATGATATTAGGGGCTCAGTTCATAAACACTGTTACATTTAAAAATACTCACGCAGTATAACTTTGTGTATCAGTGGTCATACATTTCATTTAATTAATAGTATACCATTAATTTTTGTGGTTGTAGCTCAATAGTAATAATGATAATTCTAAAAATATAGTTTATCTTTTGTAATATTTATAGATTGCAAGAATTCTAATTTTGTTCCCCTAATACAGGCAGTAATTACTTCATTACCATCACATTTCATTTCATTAATTAATAAGGCCTAACTTAGATTTTATATTCATTTTTATTAAAAGTTATCGAACTCAGTGAGGAATTCGCTTAGTTTAAACAGCTCCTGCGTGACGGACCTTTTCTAATTGTTGGATGTTTTCTTGCAACAACGTGCAGTTCTTTCTTAGGTTTCAACCTATAGTCTTGAATGGCGTCTCTGATAGCTTTGCTGGCAAATGGGTTATGTTGCATGCGTTTACGAGTTGCCTTTCTATGCACCAATGTGTACATTACAACTGTCGCACAGAATTCCTTTCAACGCTCTGTGTTATAGTATTTGCACGAATTACTTTGTACCCTCCCCCTTCCTATTTTTGAATGCAGCATAGGAATTTGCTTACTTCTGGTGTCATCTTGTCTTTCTTTGGACCTTATTCAGTAAGGCATAAAAAATTTAGATAGCAAACTGCCTATTATTATCCTATTATTTTCCTCAATTAAATCTCATAGCCCTAGTACTAGCATATGAAAGCTTAATAGCATAAGCACACATATTCGTTTTGAAATTAGATTCTTTACCAAGAAATGTTACGGCGTTCCTTGCAATACACAATGAATAGTTTACGTGCGATTAATAATTATAATAGGTTTCGACTTATCAAACGTCAACCATTCGAAATATCAAATACTCTAATCCACTTTAAAAGACTGCAAGACTTCACTTAAACATATGTACTATTTACAGAACAATGCTGAACTGTCAATCATCTGGTTTCCGTATGCCTAGTCAATACCGTTCCATAGATTAAAAACTCTCTCTCTCAGTCACACTCGTAACGAGGATAGTGCATCAATATCTCAGTTCCTCGATCTGTTTATTGGATTTAAATGATTGCATTTCGCACAGCATCATGAACTGCTGTTCTTTGTCCATCATATGACTTTAACAAAAGGGAACAAATTATAAATATGTGATGAAGCTTATCTCGGCCGTCCAGCGAGGTGAAGAGTTGATATAGAACCGACGTTTCGATGTCCTTCGCCTTCTCTTGAGGATGAATTGAAGATCCAGCATCTCCTTCCCAAAGAGCTCAGTTGTTATTGGTCTATGAGCTCTTCTCAGCACTCGCAGCCATGCGCCACGTTTCATACCAGTCTACTACTAGAATGAGATGGGGGACGTTGTGATTCTAATACTAATTCGCTTGCCTGATTAGGGCAATAGAGACCGCCATGGGTGACCGAGGTCGTTAAGACGCGGACTCGTGAGCGGGAGGTCTGGGGTTCGAATCCCGCCAGGGCCCTCCTCCCTGACTGAGGTTTTTTCCCCCCCAGGTTTTCCTCAGTCCTCATATCTGGCAAATGCCGGGGAGGTACCCCAATCTTAGGCCTGGAACGTTTCCTTCCTTAAAAAAAATCCTTTCCCAATTTATCATTTCAGCTCATGTACCATCAGTGTTCACCGCCTGTGGTGCCACAATAGTAAAAATGGGCGTTAAACGCCATTCAAAAAAGGGGGGGCAATAGAGTTCAGCAAATGGACAGCAGAGGTTAACAGGGTAGTTAATTTGTAACATACATTACGCTGATTGATGAAGTTAAGATGGAGGTGAAATGATGGAGCAACGAAACCAGAGAAAGCCTGCACCTTTATCTCCCACAAATTCAATTACGGTCTCTGGAATCGAGCCCGGACCGCCTCGGTAGGAGGCGAGCAGTCTAACCACTTGACCACGGCACCACCAAAATAATGAAGGGAAACGAAAATTAATCTAACTTTCAATTTTTACCAAACCAGTATGCACGATTGTTATAACCAAAAAATAATACGACCCAAATCGCAGATACCAATATATGTTTTATTTTGTCCACATAACACACTGGGAAGTTGAGGGTTAAAATTAGCATTACTTTACAGATACGTTTAATTTTTAGGTTACAATCGAGCTGGTCCCAATTAGTTCGGATAATCGACGTTTTACTGTTTCCGCCTTCAAATAATTTCTTAATTTAAAGTGTACTGTGCTCTCTTTTAATTTTTTTTAATTTCATTAATTAAGGTATAAATAGAGATTGATTGATTTATTTAAGAACGCTCTTTAACAGCTCAGGTCATCAGCGTCCCATTCAACCAACTCAGGGCGTGAAACGTCCGACAAATTTTGCTCAGAGGCCTCTCATTCAGGCTCGAGGTTCTTTTTCGTGCCGTAAATGTACAACACGGGACCCACGGCTTTACTTCCCTTCCGAAGGAAGCCATACTTAGGATTTTTACGCCCCGAAAAAATCCATCGATCCGGGTTCGAACCCGCATTCTTGGGTGTAGGAGGCAAGTATGGTAACCACTACACCACCAGGACCGACATAAATAGAGAAAATTAAAAAAATGTTTACTTCTGTGCTCAACGTAATACTTACCAGCACTCGGAAATTGCACACAACCTTATGTTTCATGCCAGTGGCTCTCATTTCTTGTTTCAAGCGTGGGAAGCGTTGACGGCAGTGTGTTAGATTATAACGTCACTCAAAACAAAACTCTCAACTTACTCTTGCTCTCTCTTAATGAAATGAGTGTATTGCTCATGCGTTTACCAGACAAGTGAATTTAGACTCCTCCCTACATCAAACTAAATGGCTGCCACAACATTAATCAACATCAACTGGTGGATTAAGAAAATACCCGAAATTATCCTACTCAGCGCAGAAATGTTAAGTTACTCACTGAATGTAATTATTCAAATTTAATTTGTCTTTGTGGAAAACTTCTCTCAGCAGTACTGGAATAGATAAAAGATCCAGAAACGGCACCCAGCCATTGTTCCAGGTAAAGAAACTCAACATTAAAATGGTTGCGTATTCCACAAGCTCTGGATCTCTAAAGAGCGAATACAATGAAAATAAAGTTTATTTTAGTGAAAAATCTAACTTGTTCGAAGGAGGCAATAAGAACAACTATAAAAGACGCCAGGAATAAATGAATGCAAAAAGTGAGAAAAGATTTTTGTTCTTTCCCGCAATACATTCATTATTCGTTTCCATCGTTTAAGTTCCATTAGGCCATTGTACGCCGATGCTTAAAAATCCTTTTATAAAATGCAAACTTAGAAATAGTGTAACGTGCTTTATTGAAAACTCGTAATAGATATAAAAGCTGAGAGCGAGTTTTAACGATGATAGAACCACTATAAAACTTGATCTTTCTCGGACTATACCTTTTGTTGATTTGTCTATATAATCCAGATCAGTTATTTGCATTTGTCATTTTGAATATTTCGAGAAAAGCTCAAAAATATTTTGTATATTATATTAATAATGTTAAAATTTGCACAAAAGTCAGAATATTCTTAGACACGGGGATAAGTGGGAACTTTATGAGAATGGACCCCGCAAGTTCCAACATTAATACGTGACATTTGTTTATATTCCAGAGCCAGTGAAGTTTCCAAGTGGAACACATTCCTAACACTCTTCATGTTATCTGCTACATGGCAGTCTAGACATCAGAGCAAGGGGCTCTTAACATCGAGAAGCGAATATAAAAGCGCCAAGCTAGAACGTAAATATACACTGTTTTTACCAGGATTTATTCAAGTGGTTGATAATATCATTATGGGCATTACTTTTACGATGAACAACATGACGTGACTTTTACTATGATGGCATGTTGACATGACAAAGTATAAAGCAGCAGTGAATGAAGCAGAAAATCTTCCGTTGCGTAGCGGAATCCCATATATGCATGTAGGTTAACTGGAACACAAGTAAGATATACAATGACATGTGGGCAGAAATTTGGGGATACGAAATTACAGATCTAGATTCAGTGAGAACATGTTTTCTGAAAGAAAATTTGGGACTGGGGAGGGGCACAGTGAGTGGAATCAAGAGGGAATTCGGGGTCTACAGCACGACCATAGAGTGTAAAATCAGAGTAGTGAAGAAATGGCTGCGAATTATTTCATGGAAACCAAACTTTAATTGGCGCATTGTGCTACCATGAACAGCTAGGAATGGGAAGGGAACAAGATATGGGCAACCAAATTAAGAAAGGGGCTGGAAATAATACTGCTGGGCTCAATTTGGATTGTGGATCGGGAGAATAGAAAGAGCGCAGGTTAAGAGTCGCTTGAAAAGTATGAAGACAGCAGACAATTGCGCAAGCAGAGAGGATTTCGCTGGAAGTACAATTGGGGCTAAAATCCGAATGGAGGATGGAGCAGTACATCAAAACAGAAGCCAAACTCACTGGACACGGGCTCGCATGTCTCAGACTTGGAGCATGGCAGATGACAAACGTCACTAACGAATATGAGCAGAGAATTTGCCCATCTATTAGGAGGGGGGATTATGGGCACATGGCTGAAGAATGAAGGTAAAAGTATCTCTACCCTTTACGAGATCGAACAGAGGAAGATGATAGTGTTGGCTAGCACGGAAGGAGAGGAGAGAGTAGGTACATTTCTGACGAAAGACAGCTCAGATCTGGAAAGCCTGATAACCCGGGAGAGGAATCTGATTGAATCCAACTGTTTGTGTGTGTCATTCATAATGTGATTTCTTTCTATTTTGTCTGTATACTTATATTTTAAATTTATTTTTGTTTATTTTATAGTTGAATATGTGCATATACCAAATGTATTACAAAAGCACGTTGGGTCTATTCACAAGTTTTATTGCATTGCATTGGTACTATTGAAGTAAATAACTCTTAAGTATTAGTACCACTACTACTAGTATCATTAGGTATATGTTTCGTTGACTAAGTCATTGGTAAAATAACTGTCACTATGACCTTATATATTCTTGTGTGTAAAGTGTTCAACAATCGAGTTCTTTTTAACATAACAGCTTTCCTCGATCCCATACTTAACAACAAATTAGTGCATCTTTAACTAGTTCAATATTTATGAACTAGAACACAACACTTAACTTTTAATCAATATATCTAAGTACCTAATATTTAAGTAGGAGTAAAAATAAGTCGATTTCTTTCACAACTGCCACTAAATGGCAAAGTGGAAGACATATTGTGAATACTCAATAAGATTTCTTATGTGTGGAAATCTTAAAAGTATGCAATTACATGTTAAGAAATTCTGGAAGTTAAAAGGAATGATACATGGTCTCATATCAATTATAGCAATTATCTCACCTTCCAGGTGTATTTTCCAAGTTCTTTTATATTTTCATCCCATCTTAAATTTAAAATTCTTCTGCCTTTTATTTCACTTGGTAAGTTTTTCTACTTTCATAAAAGAAATCGTTCCCTCCAAAACTTAGTTTGTTTACATTCTAAAATGTAATCTGCTTCTTCGCACGAACATTTCCCCTTAACTTATCCATTCCTTATCCCATTGAAGTACACTAGTCCTGTTCTAAATCATGCCATTCCTTCCCTTCCTATCATATCGCCAATTTCAATGCATTTTTTTCTCTTCCCCAATCATTTTTACTGTTCTATAGTTTAAGAAATTTTTTTGTCATTAAGATAGTCCATATTTTCTGTTTTTCAGTATCCTTAATTCTTATTTTTATCTGTTCCCAAAATTTTTCTTTCATTCTTTCCCTCTCATACCATATTAATTCTGTGCCAACTTCATGTAGATATTTTGGATTTTATATATCCAAGTTTCTTTCACCTTAATTCTTGTGTTACCAAACAATGTTTGATGATATTCTCCTCTTCTAGTCTCCCTATTCCATAGCAATATTGCAGTACTCTTTCCATTACCTTGCTTTTCAGCCCAGTCTTCCTAATTCCATTAGAGCAACGTCATTAGGAAAGATCCAGGTAAGGTAAAATGTACGAAAAGTCTACAGAATAATATATTTATTACATTTATTGCTTTCCATCCATCTGGCCCCCATACTTCTATTCCATACATAGTTCCTCTCCACTATTGAACCATATGCTCTCTCTAATCATTTTAAAAGCTCTACATAGTAGATCTCTCGCTGTTGAAAGTTTATGTTTTTATTACGATTACATTATTATGGAACAATTCAACTGTGGCTATTAATAATTGTAAAGCGAAGCAGCATAGCCATTGTTACATGTGAAGTATAATGTTTTGGTAGCCTGATTATAAAAAGTTCCTTCTTATTTGTAGTGCTCTATCTGTTCATTTTTAATTTATTAATA
Source organism: Metallyticus violacea (assembly GCA_030762175.1). Classification (NCBI taxonomy): domain Eukaryota; kingdom Metazoa; phylum Arthropoda; class Insecta; order Mantodea; family Metallyticidae; genus Metallyticus; species Metallyticus violacea. The sequence continues at coordinate 14,647,445 of CM060838.1, read as the reverse complement.
TAATTACACTTCCTTCCTCTAGTAAACCACCATGTTAATCACAACTAACAAATCAAGAACTTTATTTATGGGACAAAGAGATGAAGCACAAAAAGTCTATAATATACTGGCATTAAATCCAACTTTATTAAAAGAATACTAACATCATAAAAATTTCAGATATTATATAATAAACACTATTTATATTATATATAATGATATTAAGTCTTAGTGTGGAAGAAAACTTTACTCTTATAACAAGTCAACAAAAGCAGAAAAAAATTTCACTTTAATCTCTCTCTCTAGTTTGTTGCAGACTACATTATTTTATTTTCCTGTCATCATTGGTTCTTGATTTTCTTATCATGAGCATTATTTCTAATAGGAAGTTATAATTAAAACCATGCAATTTGAATAACTCCTTTATATGGGCTAAATCTGTACAATAAAGATAACTTTAAAGACAGACTATCATTGAAGATTGGAAGAGCTTTGAGAGTCGAACCAATTAGTTATCACAATACATAACAAACAATTAAATTAACTTATGCTTTTTTTCAAAAACTCTGCTTTTAAAAATAAGATTTATACCAATCTTTTTAATCATAAGCACTAAGAAGTGAAATTTCAATCCTTTTTCTTTTACAGTTCCCATGTGATCTCACTACAGTAGTTCTAAAGGGAATGTATTTCACTGCAAATATATTCTTAGCTTTCCTGGAAGTTGACTTTCACCAAATCTGAAATTGCCACTTCAAATATGTACCAACAATTATAGCAAAATGTTTTTTTGCTTTAGAGCACTCCTGCATATAACTATACAATAATCACAATTTACTAACCTGAATTGTTTTATATTTCAGTAATTCATTTATCATTTATTGCATTCAAAAAACGACTGAAATAAATGACCACTTCACACAATAAAAATCTGCAACATTATTACATGATTGAAAGTTGTTACAGCACTCACTTCCCTTTTGACATCCATAACAAATTATAAAGAAACAATGGAGATTAAAAAAATGGAAGTAAATTAATATATTGTTAAATCAGATCAAAATAATTGCTATAATTTTCTTACTAGCCCCTTAGGTTTTTAAGATAAATGTTTTAATGCTTCCTCTAATTTGAATCTTTTTTCAAGCTTTTAACAATTCAAAAGAAAAGTGGTGTAATTAAAGAGCTCTGTATTAAACAAATTAGTTCTCTAAATTACCTGGTTTGAAAAGAAGGGAAGGAGAAAAAAGCATTTCAGATATGTATTATTTACTTCCCAAAAGTAATAATTCTTGACTTGTAGATCTACTTTAGAAAGATTTTCATTCCAATTTTGGTTCATCCATTATAGAGCTTAGTAATGTACTTAGAATTAAAAAAAAGAAATGAGCAAAGATAACAAAAATATTAATTTCTTTGACTAACAAATTAAGTAAAAAAATACACAATAATAATTTAAAGCATACAACCCATATAAAAATGGTTTAAATGACAAAATATATTAATTATATTATAATGGTACTAAAAGCTATAAAGGAATGCTTCTGATTTCCCACTTCCTTTGCTTTATATTGATGTAAATTTCGATGATTCACACTATAACCCTTTCAACACTACTATTGTTGTACAAATGTTTGCTTCCATCACATAAATCTGTAACGAATAGCCACTGCTCCAGCTACCATAGCAGCCACAGTACCAAACAGAATGCCCCATGGGATATGAAACTGCAAAAAGAAAGAAACTTCTGGTTACATGAAGAACTGTAAGTTTCTCATAATATTAACAAAACCCAGGAGTGCAAATATTTTGAAGTTCCTTTAAAGAAACACCTAATTTAAAGCACATCATGCTACAATGGGGAACTAAATGGCAGACCTTTCACCACAATCCACTGGAAAATTAGCCCTTCAAATAGTAAATTAGTGAACTTAATTCACTTGCACATGCAACACAATAAGCAGTGTTCGCAGGAAGAAATGGAAAAAGATATCAAGGCACTCAAAAATTAGCTAACCATGGCATTAGCTATTGCAACATGACTGTATGTTAATACATTTACACAAGATCAATAATTACCAATATCAAATTTCCCTTTGCCTTTTACTTAAATAAGAAAATGGGCAACACTCTCTTTATCCCTTTGAACAACAATTATGAAAAATACTTGATTTAGGAGATTATCAATAATCCAATATTATAAAATAACAGATATATCTGAGTCAGCTTAGAATCAAGAGTTTGTCAGATTTATATTTAATTTCTCCATTAATAATTAATATAATTTACATCACCGCATTGAAATTATGAAGTTTTGCAATGCAGAGGTGCCAATCTTTCAGATAGGTTATCAGTAATATTATAATGTGAAATTCCAACCCTTCCAAAAATTCAGATTTACAGCACATTATATATACGAGGATTACTGAGAAGTCATTGCAGCCATTTTTTATTTTCCTAAAATGTACCAACACCAAACTTTAATATACTGAGTGAGTCATCTCATTCTTCGGATTGGAAAGTTATACAATCCCCGCATTTACAGACTATCTTGTAAACACTGTCTCCTGCACCCTATCATTTTGGCTGAATTGGCTGTTATTTGCTTCTTGACATGTTCTGACTCATGTTGCACTGTGCGCACACTGGGCTTTGAAAGTAAAGGTCTGGGGTTCAAATATTTGCCCATGAAAGTACATCTTATTTGTTTTGTTTTCTGGCACTGAAGAGAGAAATAATGCTCATTCTGTGATATCAATTCATCAGATTGACAAGTAGCTGCTAAGAAACAAGTTCAGTATAATGTGTTTAAGCCTGACATAATATAAGTTGCAATAAGTTCATATTAGTAGCATGCACAAAAAAATGTTACTAGAACAGAAAAGCAAACAAAAAAGTTGATTATGTCAAAATGTTTGCAACGCTCTAAATGCCTTGAATTTATGTAGTAGAATTCTGTAATATTCCATTTACATGTAATTGCAATTTAATATCTCTAGACTAAATTACCTTGCTATTCTTAGTGGATTCTGCAGTTTTGTCCTGACCAAGCATCTTTTTGTACAGATTCTTTTCATGCCTTGTGTCCTCTTTGTGCAATGAGAGAATTCTCATGAGTTCTTGTTTGATCATTTGTGATTCTGGTTGCAGTTTGTTTGCCAACCTTAGATTTTCCATTGCAGCAGCATTATCACCTTTTGCAGCCAGTATCTGGTTAATAATAATAAAAAATAAAAGATAATATAATACAGTAGCCTTTTAAAACATATTGCATCATGGAAGAAAAAACATGTTTATGCCTCAATTATGAATTCTAGGTTGAGTTCTGCGAAAGCATAAGCAGCAGCAAGTCAGAACTTGACAGCATTTATTGTGCACTTCCAATGCAATACCTTGATATCTACTGCTATTCTACACATTCCTCTCTGTATCCCTTGTTATAATAATGTTAGTGCTGTTTGTAGCTCCCTCATTTACAAAGTATGGTTTGCTGCCTCCTTATTAACACTGGTAATAAATCTGTAGGCTCAACAATTCTCTTACCAGAACTCAACCCAGAAACACCTGCCAAATAGTACTAAGCATTTAAATTGCAATTCTTTCAAAAGTTCAGGTACTATGGCCCATCTATAGAAAAGAAATGGTATAAACAAACTTTTCAGACTATTAACTCTTCAACCATTTACTCTCCTTTTTGTTTTCTTTCTATTTTTGCAGAAACTGTCTAAAAGTCCACATTTCTTTAAATTAATTCAAATGGATGAAGTACATAATTGTAATAGCTTACCAAACACTTATAGAAGTGGAACATTCATACAAAAGTGTGATAAGTTTAATTGAATAATCACTGATTAAAGAAAAAGTATTATTTTCCATTTTCCATAATTATTCCAGTAAGTTTAGAATTAATTTCATGTCGGAACTAATACAGTGAGGCAATTAATTTATTCTAATCATTCACACTTTTTTCCACTCAATGACCTTAAAGGGTTGCGAAATACCAAACTTCCTCATAAACAGACCAACAGACAGCCTCAAACAGACAAATAACAGCATAATATGCGACAAGTGCATTGAACTTACTTACCAATTCACCCATGCCACACATTCCCTTGCAAAATTCACATCCCCACCTACAAACTACTATTAGCACTTGATTCTGATTTTTATAAGTATGAGAACTTAAGAAGAATGTTTCACAAGTTCTGCGTGATTTCAGCAAAAATCAATCAAGATATTTTTTATGCCCCATGTCGGATGTATTATATTAGTGGCAGAAAATGTGTTGGTTGCCAGTTTCAGTGTCTCCCTTTATAAAGTTGATATATTCAATGATATAAAAGGGTTGGTTTTTTCTTCTTTTTTGCAGCTACAATTAAAATGAATAGCTCACATATGCATCTCAAGCATTAACACAATTTCTTGTGTGTTTCGTGGCTATTAGTGCAGAAGAAAGCTAAATTTTTTTTTCATACCACTTTAAGTACTGCAGAAGGCACTTACGTAAACTTTTTGGCCACTAGTATTTTGCTTTATTTCCTCCTCCATTTTCTTAAACAAAAGAATATCACAGATTCTGTTTATATTAGCTAGAAAGAAACATAACATGACATCTCTCTCTGTGTACATTTTCTTCCAAATCATTTTGTATACATATATCTGCATGCCTTTTTATTTCTTCTTACTTTCATATGCAGTTTCTTTTTTTTTCTTTCACTTTAATGATGCAGTGCACATCAGGTGTGTGTCACAACTGCTTTTTCTTTTACTTAAAACTTTTCTACAGCTCAAAAATCTGATATACATTACCTTCCTTTTTGAAAGCTCTGTTTTCTGAAATCAAATATACATTATCAGATGTAGAAGTAACTCTAAATCATTTTAAAGATGTTTCATCTTACCTTGCCTTTTCTAAACAAAGCCTTAACATTATTTGGCTGACATCGCAAAACATGGCCAACAGACTGAAGGGCAGTGTCATAAGCTTTGATTTTTAGCTGTGCAAGTCCAAGATTGTTATACACTTTCAACCGCTCTTCTAGCAAACTATGAAGTTCATCCGAGTCCTGAAATGACAAGTTTTGCATTAATCAAAAGCAGAAAAACTACAAAACTAGATAAAAATAATTTAATTTTTACAGTTTTATATCTATCTACAAGCTTTTTAAGGCATATGAAATAATTCTCATTAGCCCATATTCAAATTTATTTTTCTTAATATTACACACTTCTAATTAAGAATTATGAAAATTCTATTCAAAAAGATCGCTCCATTAAGAAAAATGGGTTTTGTAAAACAATTCTTTCTTGATGAAATCCGAACATATTTTTTAATATTAACATATTTGCTTGCAATTAGATCCCCCCATCTTTTTTAAAGCAAAGAAAATAAAAATAGAAAATTTGCATATTAATTCCCCAAATTACATAGTTATAAAAAGTGTAATATGACATATTTCAGGAAACCGGCACCTTATGACATGGAAAAAAATGTCTCACTCCATACTGCCCAGTTTCTAAACCCAAGATCATGAGTTCGATTCCAGTCATGTCCAAGGGATTTTTGGGCGTAAATTATGGCTTCCTTCAGAAGGGAAGTAAAGCTATGGGTCCCCAAGTTGTAGATTTGCGGCATGTAAAAGAACCTCAAGCCTGAAAGAAGAGGCCTCTGAGCAAAATTTATCGGCCATTTCAAGCCCTGAATTTAATGGGATGCTGATGACCTGAGATGTTAAAAATCGTCCGTCCATAAATAAACCAAATCAACAAATACTGTCATATAAGATGATAAAAGCAATGGGGAAGGTGGCAGTTTTACTCCTGTTACCATGACAGTCAGCTGAAAGCAGATATTAAATAATTCAAAATTGTTTTTTTCAGTGCTGAACTAAAAAGATTTATAGATTCATAATTCACAAGTCATTGGTTAACATTGTAAAGCTAACACAGATGAGGGGCACAAGTCAAAAATGTCTTAAATTTAGATAACTGCACTACCTATTAAAATAATAATAATAATAATAATAATAATAATAATAATAATAATAATAACAACAACAACAATAATAATTGTTGTGGTGCTGTTCCTGACATTCTTTTTGAAAATGAAGTAAAGATAACAATCTTAGATTTATGTTTTATAATTTCATCTCATTTATGCGCTTTAAAAAAGTGTTTTACACACAAGTATGCCATATCAAATAATGAATACATAAAATTAAACATATACAGAATTAGGTCAAGAAATCAAGAAATGATTTATTATTATTATTATTATTATTATTATTATTATTATTATTATTATTATTATTGTTATTATTATTTAAATTTTTTTTAAAATTTAAATATATAAAAATTCTATTGGGCATAAATGGTACAGATAATAAAGAGAAGCAGGGTGAAAATGTGTCCATTTGGTACTACAGCAATTCAAATGGGCCTATTGATTCTATAGTCATAACTCTTTTATGGCCTATAAATATAGCATGTATGATATATTTTAAATTTCAATTATGCCATAAGGCCATAATTTCATTCGCATAATTAAAATGTCAGGTATATCTCATCATGGCTTGGCACAACTGGCCTTTAGGTAAAAGAACTAATTTGTTAGAACACTTTATCTGACCTGCTTATAAGGTTTCAATATTTCATCTGGAAAAATTCAAAGTACACTTCAGTGCTATGGCAAAGGGTGCATTGAAGAAAAATATTACTGAAAAATGTTCTAACATGCAAACTAACTAATACTAAATCCAAATGCCATGATACTTAAATTAATACTTATTGATTTCACATTTACATTACACTCATTTTCATAATTGCTTAAACAGAATTTGGTATTGCTTGATTTTGCACTTAGTTCCTACGTGAACAAATGATATGAGCAAAAGAATGTTCGCAATTTATTGTCTCTATAAATGAAATAATGAATGCAGAGGCAATGTACAAAGAAATAGAGTACTCCTATATAACCTGCCAAGGGAAAATATATAACAATGCTAGTTTAATACAACTTACATAATTGAAACATAGCAAATGATTAAGGGACACTTGTAGATTTGAAACTGAGTAATAGATTTATATATTTTAAGAAAGCAGACTAGAGAAATTACATTACATAACAAAACTAATACAGTCAATTGTTGCACATTACCAGTGAATAAATGAAACAGATATATGAAATGTGAACAGTATGCAAGAAAAAACTGAGGAAATGACCTACATAACTGATTGCCACTACATCAATAAACAAGCACCAGGCAATGACACATCAGAAGAAAAAATATAAAACAGACCAGAACAATGTGTTATACTAGACAACACAAACACAAAAAACTTCATTTTACTTTTATTGTTATCATTTAAAACAGCAAAAGAAGAGTATAAAACACACTAATATATAATTTCTTTAACAACTATTTAGAATAAATTACTCTCAAAAGTTACCTCTTTCGTCTCATTCTTGGATTCAAGTTTGACTCCACCTTCAACATCATCCAAATATTCCAGGGCTCGCCTATAGCATTGAATGGCAAGTGTATGCTCCTGCCTAGAATACCACCAATTACCTCGTTCACGTTTTCGACAACTAGAAAAAAAAATATATATTACTTTCCTTATTCTTTATGTGCTGAAACTTTACTAAGTATTTTAATGTTTCATGATTATTATCCATGTTTCTGAAGTATCTATGTGTTTGTGACATAGAAAACCAAGTAAGAAACAGCTTTCAACAATTATTCAATAAGAAAGCATATTTCACTGTGTGCCAAGATTTATTAGTTGACCAAGTTACTTCATTTAAAATTTTAGCTATTTTACTGGATTCATGCAGACACAACTGATTAAAAATTAAGCAGCTTGGAATGCTATTTATATTTCTACCTGCATTGGTGTATTTCTTAATTGCCTCATTTAATTTTTGATATTCTACATTTAGGAGATAACTTGTTTAACAAATGCATAATATTGTACTTAACGAAACTGTTGACAATGGAGTGGTAATATATCCTAAACTTAGGTATTCATTTTTACACTAAACTCCACTTACATAAAAGTAAGACGCATTTTGGGAGAATCTCTCCCATCTTCAGTTGCTCACTGAACCGCTGTTACTCGAAACTATGGCTAGACAACTGGATGTTCCTGTGGTGGCCTCTGTTGGTTGAAGTAGGAAGTTGCTGAGTTCATCCATAGTAGGAAACTCGAAATTCATTAGGTTTTCTCTATTTTTTAATATGAAAAATTTTCCCAAGTGGATAACTCCTTAATAAAGGAAGATGTTAACATGTGAAGATGTTTCAGTAGTTTTAAACTAATCCAGGTATATTTTGGATCTAGCTCTATTTAAAGTGAGTTAATGTCTTCAAGGGCACTTTTAATGCTAAATTTATGAAATAATGACTTCAGTGTGTGCCAGAACAGTGTAATGAGGAAACAACGAAATGGCTAGAGAAATAATACCAATTTCTAATTGTCACTGTGAATGAGACTAGCAATTTGGTAGATGGCAATAGTTTATTAGTATATAATTATGGCTAAATGAAAGGCTGTGGAATTTTTTCATCCTTGCAAATCACAATACAAAACAATTAGCACTATGCATGTTCCAAAGCTATATCTCACAAACATACAATAGAAAACATGGCAATCATGTCAAGGAACATACCATGGTACAGAGGACAAATTCAAATGCTGGTTAAATTTACTGCCATGCACATGAAACTCATTTTCATCATGCTTTACAAAATCTCAATAAACAGCGATGCATGAAATTTTTTGCAAAATTGGGCAGGATTTTTACTTTATTCAAGTCCCTATGGAAAGAATCTATCCTAGAATTTATGAGCATTTACTTACCTTATTCTATTCTAACAAGATGGAATTTCTATTTGATAAGTGTCAACATTATTTACAAATGCATAAAGGAATTCTTAGAAGGTATGAAGTCTAGACCTACTGAAGGTGACATTCATAGCTTTAACACGCTTCACCAAGTAATAGGCTGCATAGATTATGCTGAAGAATGACAACTTTGTTCCAAATCTTTTTTTCCACCTATTTATGGCCCATGCAAACTTACTTTATAATGAATTTCATAAATGTTAAATGAATTGAACATTAATGTAAAGTAATGTAAAGTTGAAGTAAAGCAAAATTTCAAAACACAAAACTTTCCCATTCTTATGAATTAGTTTACCAATATTCTGTTTCCTCCAGCTCTCTAGAGCATTATCTAAGAGCTGGCTCACTTACCCTATTTCCTTTCGTTGTTCGACTGACAAAGTCTCCATTTCAGGCTCTGGCTCAGCACTCAGAAGTTCAACCTTGTACATTATAGTTGCATTGGCAGGAATATCAGGTTGGTGGCCCAAATTGCCATATGCAAATCGTGGGCCTACCTGGACCAATGCCAGTTCTCCAATGTCCATTAGTGGCAAAGCCAGATCAAGGCCTTGGACAACCTATGAAATCAATTTCCAAACTCAATTCTATACTTTCAGTTGAAGTGTATTTGAAGCACACACCAAAATATAATTTTCTAACTATATGTAAACAAGTTTAATTATTACTATGTCACTTTATTTCTCAAACTCTATCAAACAAATTAACCAAAGTTTCATATTTCCCAAACGTCAAGAAACACATTTGAACAGGAAGTTTCCCCAAAGAAAGAGTGCCACAGAATTAATATGAATTTGACTGTAAAACATGATTACCTATATGCCATTCTGTTACAAAATATATTCTATTCAGAATCCTAATGGCAACAATAGAATATGTGTTTACCACTTTTTTAAAAATTAAGTGTTCCAAACATTCAAACTTTTACAAAACTTTAACATCAAAATTAGCAATAAATTTAAGAAATGTTTTTTTTAAAATAAATAAAAGATGTTGAATACGACTGGCTGTAATTCCCTCTTCGGTTTTTATTATTCAAATTAAAATAGTATTGAAATTTTTACCCATTTTATGGTATTTATGATATATTATTTTTGTAAGTAATTGTGCTTTATTATTGTTTTATATTTTGTTCTCTTAAAACTGACATTTAAATAAATGGTTGGTACATAACTTTTTTTAAATTTAGTTAATTTGTGCTAAACAGTTTACAGCAAGAATATAACTTGGGTTCAGCCTAACTCTGTGGCAATCATATTCAAGGGCTACAATATTTGTTGAGTACATAAATCTTAATAGACACTTGCACATGTGCTAACTGATTAAATTGATATATTATAATGGTTAAGTAGGTTTAGTACCTTTGGTAGATTCATAAGACACTGCTTAACCCACCACAGAAGCTAGCAGCATCATGCCTCCAGTTATCCAGAAGGCACAGCACCTCCCAGCTCCCCCTACCACTTATTATTAAATAATATCATGAATATCTTAACTCTTTTTCTTAATTAATATGGTGGTTTGTAACAGTGATGTTTAGTATAAGTTTAGAATAACTGAGTCGACTTTGTAACACTTACATCACTAATAAAAACTATTAGTGATGCAAGTGTTACAAAGTCGACTCAGTTATTCTAATCTTCTTTTTAAATTCCAATTTACAGCTATCCAATGCAACCGTCATATTCACAATACAATATTTGAACATATCCTAAATAAAAAAAAAAGTTCTAAAATGCAAACATTACTCTCCTATTAAGCGTAACCTATACTACTGCTTCATTGACCTCATTCCTAACACTAAAGAACAATTGTCCTCTACCTAAAAACCATTGGTGAGCCTTAAAAATTATCTTTATTATTTTCTCTTTCCTAATCTTAAGCTTTGTTTTTATCATCACCCTCTTCCTCCTTGAATACATATGCATGTGTAGGCATATACATATATGTCGGGGAGAAGAAACATGGAAAATTATTAGAATAAGCAAAATATTAAGCAACATAACATATATTAACATTCTAAAACAATTACAAACCATTAATAGAACTGTTGCTGAGATTGCTTTCACTCCTAGAACATTTCCAAATAATTTTAAGAATGAAAATATTAGGAATTCCTCCTTTACCCCAGAAAGTTTCCAAAACTAATAAAAAGAAAGTCAAGCTCATAGAACAGAAGAAAAAGGAACAATGTATTTTTGCTACATTTATTTCCTGCATTAATATGAATTGTATCAGTTCTTCACACACTTATCAGCATAGGTCTGATTTTCAGGCATTTACAATGGTGGAAAAATACACAATTTTCATCTTCATCATAGCACTTTCCAAAATGCAATTAAAATTAACAAAGAGAAGTACAGGTCATCAACTACATGAATTAAACCTAAGGCCTTTACTAGATCATATAAGACAACCATTCACTTTCTAGAAAGGGTGCACCAGATACTGCATACTTCATGCCTAGATTAAGCTTAGTGCAATGCAGCAATAAGTGCCTTCATGTTTGGAGTGCCAATCTTGCTAGATGCAAAAAAAGCTAGAAAAATCATTATCACCATGTTTCTTATTGACCAACAATTAATTTATATACAAGTTTTCAGTACAAGATTGGGGAACATTGGATCATTCTCATGTGTATCCATTTCAAATAATGTTTATCTTATTCTTGTAACAACTATTTAAATGATTTCTTTTAAGAATGGAATCACTTGGGATGGGCTTTTTAGAATATTTCACCAAAATGTCTTCAAAGAATTTTTTAGCTTCCACACAGGCGTTAAAAAACAAACAAATAAAAAACAGTACCAGCCATGCATACTATAGCAAGTAACTGGTAACATTATGGTTTTAAGTTGGAGTCCAACCTTAGACATGGGTGGATTTTAATGTATGTCATCTATATTTTCTGTAGCTTTTTAAATGTGCATATTTACTACTGAGGCACCAAAGATGGTGGATGTTGATAAATAAGAAGATATTATAGATTAGGAAAGGATTTTTTTTAAGGGAGGAAGCATTCCAAGCCTAAGTTTAGGGTAGTTCCTCAGCATTTGCCATTTATGAGGACTGATATAAACAAAAGTATGTATGGAACCAAAATTTTATATTTTTTGAAAAATGAATTGAATTGAAGATTTGTGAACTAAAAGTTAACAAAGATTTACATGAACATTAACAATGCAACTGTCATGTGTTAACACCAAAGATTGCAAAGTTCAAGCTTTCTTGTTCATGTTGATGGGCTTCAAAACATCATACCATCTGAAAATGCATGACTCACTCAATAAACTAAACTCCCTGTTGCAGTTCACATTTGCAATAAATGTCCATTGTGAACTGTCATTTATTTCTCATGTTAACATTATGCATTTATGTCCTTGTATTAATGTTAATGTATTTCTTGAGCATAAGACAGTTAATAAGCAATCTCTTTTTAGCAATAATTTTGTGTATTTATAACTCCCAACATTTATGCTGATTTATTGCCAATAACACAAGAGTTGCCACCTTAAATCTCTCATAGAGAGATCACATAAGCATTGATGTTTATTGCTAATACAAAACCAATAATCATTACAATAAAAAATGCTTAGAAATATATCTATTTTATTGTAAAAAAAATAACAGCAATTTAGCAATTCAAATACTTGGTTTAAGAAGAACCAAATGGCAATGGCATTTACATGTTAAACTGCTGGGTGCTGGAGAGATGGTTAGCGACGTATGCAGGGAGAGAGCCTTATATGCCAATTAAAACATTAAGCACTGTATGTGTATCATCTAATATTAGAGAGTCTGTTCATCTCTTTACATTAACCAAAGCAGAATATTAACAGTGAACAGTTGGATGTTATCAACACATTCCTCTGACTAACTATCTCTCTAGTTCCCAACAGTATTACCAAGGTAAAGTGTATGACCATGTGAAATCAATTGAGCATTGACAACACAATGCAATAAAATTTCACAAGAAGAAGAAGAAAAAGAAAAAGAAGAAGAAGAAGGAGGAGGAGGAGGAGGAGGAGGAGGAGGAGGAGGAGAAGAAGAAGAAGAAGAAGAAGAAGGAGGAGGAGGAGGAGGAGGAGGAGGAGGAGGGAGGCGGCGGAGGAGGAGGGGGAGAAGGAGAAGGAGAAGAAGAAGAAGAAGAAGAAGAAGAAGAAGAAGAAGAAGAAGAAGAAGAAGAAGAAGAAGAAGAAGAAGAAGAAGAAGAAGAAGAAGAAGAAGAAGAAAATTGCATTTATTTGGTCGACTCTCACATAATAACCCGATTGAACTGATACAATGTTAAATATTAACTGAAACAAGTTACCACTTCTGTGTAATTAATTATTTTAGAGGAGTGCTATCTATTAATTTCATATTACCTACCTCTGCATCTCCAATCTGAACTGTGAGTTTTTCTGCCTTCTCCACAATAGTGCCATTTTCTAATTCACCTTCAACATTTATTACACAAATATGAGATCGTTGAGGTCTATAGCTATTTTCAGCCTTCCTCAGGACCTGTAATAGATTAATATATTCCACATTTAAGAGAGATGTAATGCATTTCATTACTTTAAAAGCCTACAAAACACAGTACATTTGAATTTTTGCTGTAAATGTTAAGTTCAACATGATAAATAGAAAAACTACCCATCTGTGCCACCATAAAAAAAACACCATATATAAAGACAAAGAAATGGCTCACATTGGCAAGTATTCGCTGATTCTGATAGAATGCACTAATACCCTATTTAGCTTTTAATCTCAGAGTTCTATTATCAATCTCACAGTATTAACTTTCTTCAGCACTCCCTCTCATATTGGTATAATTCTGACAAACTAGCAAAAGTGGAGAAATAGGAATTCTAAAACAAAGATCATAGATTTATGTTTTATATAAGTTTTCTACGGTCTTACAAGTACTGCAGCATAGTTTCCTAACTGGTAAAAGTGACCAAAAAAGAAAATAAATGGATTTTACACAAGAAAATGAAATTTGTTTACCTCTCCTGTAAAATTTATGAATTTGCACATTAACTAGCTTGCCAGAGGAGGGGAAAATATGAAATCTGATTATTTAAAAATCATAAGCTTGAGATGCCTGTGCTCTATGTCATCTACAACCATACTTATACAATTTACACCAAAGTCATTAGCCATACTTTGCATTAACATTTATCTTATATTTTCCAAGATGGGTTTTTGGCAAACTCACCAACTGCCCCCTTTATCTGTTATAACCTATCTTTCAAGAAAACAGACAAGTTAAATAAATGCACAGTGCTAAAAACAATATAGGGTTAGTTCTTCCAGGATACATATCTTTAGCTAAACTCAAACTTGCAATTTCCTGGAAAGAGCAGTGAGATACCCACCTAAAATACCTGTTAAGTATAGTGAATTATGTATGAAAATAAATGTTCAACTTAGCTTCAAGAGAAAGCATGTGTTAGAATTAGTTATATAATTATACCATTCATTTCAAACACCATTGTGACATTTGGTCAATGGTTCATGCCCCAGTGGTTTACACCTGTCACAAAAAGTGGTATATGTTATATAAGGATAAATATGTTTGACCATATATTGCCCTCTTACTTTTAATGAACATGCAAAATAAAATATAAAAAGGGAGTAAGTATGTATGATGCAGAATATAAACAGAATTGATTATATGCTCGACTAGATGCATTGATAGTGTAGCTAGACAAACTATGCACAATTATTTTGTGGAATGTTGGAAACTAAACATGGACGGATGAGATACAATTAACAGAACTGGGGGAAAAAAATAACCTTGCTTAAAATGCTCAGAACTAAAAATAGAGATTGCACTTAAAAGAGAATGATGTTCTTTTAATTATATATTTAAACTGAGTAATTTAAATTGTATTATTCTATGCTGTATTTGTTATATTGAATAAAAAAAATAAAAAAATGTACTTTTTACCATCCAATTACCATAATGATATGCATATTTATCAGATTAGGTGAATTTTTGTATTCACAATTTATGTTAGTATTAAATGTTTCGAGTATTTTCATCTTTATGCCTTTAAATTCTGTGAACAATAAAGTTGCAAATCACTTTAACCTGATACAATCTGGGTTCAAATACAAGCAGTAAAGCAACAAACTTTTTCCTTACTTAAACTCGCTCTTTCACCATTTTATTACTTACTAAGAATGTTCCTTCATATGCCAACAGTTGAAACTGACCTATATCTGAATTTTGGAATATGTCAGTTATTTTTTCAACCTATTGTGATAATTACAGTAAATATTTAAATGAAGTTTCCTCCTTTGACCCTTAAACATTAGGGGACATATCAGCCCGAAGTAAAAATGCTGTTCCTACACTACTACCCAAATATATCTAGATTCATCTAAAAACCAAAGTTCTTTCTAAGTTTTAAATGCAGTTATTTATTTTTACATTATCAATAAGTGTTCATTCCACGCCATCTGCTACAATACTACTCGCTTCTTAATTCCTATTTTATACAGTAAGCTAACCGAATATTATGCTCAATTTATAAATAAAGAATTTCTAAATGATTGCATAAACAAGATTTACCTTTTTCTTCAGTTGGCCACTTCCTAAAATATCTAGCCACTCATCATCTTCTTTGATTTGTGATACATTTTTATCACTTTCCAGCTCTTCTTTCGTGTTCTGTCTTTTGGCATGCATATCATTCGTACTAAGTCCATTGCTTGCTACATCACCCTTGTCTTCTGCTTCCTTCATTTCATCATTCAGTTGATTTGTGTGTATATCTTCTAAAACAGGTGCTTTTTCATCTTTCTCTTCCAAATTATTTGCTTCTTCTTTTGACTCCATTTTCTTTCCTTCTCTATCAGTAGCTATCCCATCATCATAAACAGAATTTTCATTATTTTGTTCTTTATTGTCATCAGACTCCACAGTTAGCTCACTTACAGAATAACCTAATTCTTGAGGCAAATGATTTTCCTGTCCATTGGCCTCACCATGTTTAACATTTAGGTTTTCAGGATCTTGATTACTGCTAATTTCTGCTTCTAAAAATGATTTACTAATATTTAAACCATGTGAACTCAGTTTTTCAGTAAGTAGTTTGCTGCTGGTTCCTGATAAGAGATCATCTGACATCTTTACAGAATTCTCTGCACCATCAAATTTGTGATTAACAGAAACAGGTACAACGTCCCTTCTTAAATGCTGGTGCCTGAAAAAAAAAAAAAAAAAAAAGTAGTAAAATAATATAAGTACAACCTTGTAATATGTACCATTCTAATGCATGCATTCTTTTGTTCACTAACTGGTTATTATTATAGTTACTGAAATCTTTTATCAGAATTGTTATATTCTAAATCCTTCTCTTTATATTAAATATCCCTCCTTAGCTCCTACTTTTACATTGCTTCCTTCCAAATTGCCAATTAAATATTACCTGGCATTTGACTCTTAAAGGATTAAAAAAATTAGACAAGACCGGCTGAATTTTGGATCTAAAGGTTTTATATAAAATAAATTTAAGTGCTTGATGGTACATCACAATTGACTCCTTCCATTTGTAACATTATTAGAAGCAATTTGTTTGGAAGCATTCTTCACATATAATACTTTCCTGCCATCAAAAAGGAGTTTATTAAAAGCCTTAATAAATATCAATAAATCCTTTAAATCTGTTCTTAGAAAATACCAACATAAAAAGGTCATTATTCTGTACAGGAATATATGAGTGACAATATATTATATCAAGTTAAAAACACTGCAATAATTTTATATCAATGCATATGTAAACACACATTTATATAGTAAATTTTGCGTGATTGAGTGATTTGTTTGTTACTGCTTCTCTGATTTTTATTGTTTTGGTTGAGTTGTTCTGCGTGTTGCTTTTTCATTTTTATTGTAACTATTTATGCAGATGTACATGACATTTTTTGTAAATGTAGATTAGTGCTAATGTGGTGATTGTAAATGACAAGTTCTACATTCGTAGGTCTCTGTGATCACTTCTCAAACTCAATGAATCCTCCAGGAACTAAACTATTGTATACAAGGAGATTATTAAAATCATGGTTTGATCAAAAATGCTACACCATATGAAAACATTGCTTTTGGCACTGCACATGCCCAGAAGCAACAAATCCAAAGAAGCCTGCAGGAAATATCCCAAGTAATAGAAATAACAAAATAAATATATTAAAAGTGAACACAGAAAGAGGCAAATAAACTGGCAAAAGAGGCAACATAAGACTAATATTTTGAATAAAAGAGAAATAAGCATAACCATCCATGAAGACAAGAAAGAGATTTCAGATACTTGAACATAACTAATAAACACACAAAGTTTTCTCAGTATTAGCACCAATATATGTAACTGATCCAATTGCCATACTGCAGAAACGTATGCAAACTAAGAACTTATGCAGCAGCAAGACCTGAAGTAATCTACAATAAACACTTCAAAACATTAGCACTGGCCAACACATATTTTGCTCATTTTAAGGTACTAAACATAAAAATGACAAAAAAGCCATTTGCACTAAATTAGTCAATGCTTATATCCCTGATATGCAATACACCGGTCTTCTGCATTGCATACACTATTTCAATCTTATGTTGGATGCAAGTTATGATAGCACCATATTACATCACACTCCATCTCACCTTGACTTCATTAAGTAATGTATTACATTGCATCACATCATTGATAAAAGATGATGCAATATTTCATTACTGAACAATCTCCTATAATGTCAGTCAATCTTTTGTGCATTTAGTGATCTCTTGTAGTGTCCGTAAATTCTCTGTGTTATTTCCTGGGCTACATTCCCATCTGCTTCTTTGTTCTTACAAGTGAATGTTGCAGTGGAAATCTAGCACTGTGATACCTCATAACTATCTCAGTAATTCCAAATTGTTACATTTGTGGCAAGTGAGTTTTAGTAGGAAGAAGGCTATAATTCCAATTATGAAAAAGGCATATCAGTTTTATTTTGGGTGCAAGATAGTAGACCAGGACAAGCCGTGGGTCCTGCACACTTCACGCAGTACTTGTTTAGAAATCTTGCAAAATGGTTGATAGGTGGTAAAGCATGAATGTTTGTTCTGATGATGCAGAGGGAGCCAAGTAATCATTTAAGTGACTGCTATTTCTGTAATATACCACCTGTTTCTGGAGGCATTACAAAGAAAAAGAAATGGACAATATATAACCAAACATACAGTTTGCCCCTTAGACCAATTCTGCACAGTAAAAACCTTCCTGTTTCCAATCCCTGAAAAAATTTAGCATCAATTCAGAGGAGGGAGGGAAGTGAACTAATGTCTCCAGAATCTGATGATCTATACATTGACCAGGGTGCATTATCTGCTCAACACAAGAATAATTTAATGATCTTATTCACAATCTGAACCTGCTCAAGGAGAAAGCAGAGTTACTGGAATCAAGATTTTAACAGTATAAATACCTCACAGAAAATGTCCAAGCGACTTCATTTCAAACTTGCCATATGCAGTTTGCACTGTACTTTAAAAATGACGACTTGTATTCTGTAATGATGCGTATGGCCTTATGAGGCCCTTAAATTTAAACATGACCTGCAAGAATAGCAATTTTTCCAAATTGAGTCTCAAAGTGGTGTTGCTACATAATGGAAATCAGCTTTTATTCATTCCAATCAGATAGGCTTTGTAGATGAAAAAAACTTATGACAATCCAAAACATCTGTTGGACTCTTTTCAATACAGCAGGCATTGTAGAGCAAAGTTGTTACATTATAAGAAGAGAAACTGGACTGAAGGAAATCTATGAATGTTGGAGGAAAGAATGGGAAATAGCCACCACTGGTAATCATACAAAATTGTACTACTATCCCTCCACATAAAATTTGGTGTGATGAACAGCCCCATAAAATGCATGGATCAGATTGAGCAAGATTTAAGTACCTCCTTGATGAATTCCCTCAACCTAGTGAAGCTAAAATTAAAGAGAAAGTTTTTATAGGTCCTCAGATTCAAATGCTCTTTATTGATGAAAAGTTTTGATAGCTGGGTATATGGATTGAGAAAGGAGCTTGGGACATACTTTGATGTCAACTAACTTTCTTGCAAATGTCAGGCAAGAAACTACAAAGAACATGCCTGCAAATGCAAAATGTTCATAAAGATACACATGCTCCATTCCTACTTAGATGTTTTTTTTCTGAGTCAGGTCAGTAGCGAGCGTGGGAAGTGTTTTCATCAGGCAATAGCAAAAATGGAGAAAAAGCACCAGAGAAAGTCGTCTACTTCCATGATGGCTGATTACTGTTGAATGATCACAAATGATAACCCTGAGCAGTTGAATAAGCAGCAGGTAAAGCGACACTAGATGTAAAAAATGGGCATGGACCTATATATGCTTATTATGTAAGCATTACTCTATTACATCAGAAACTATTGCATATTTCTCATTACCCATAGGCAAATGTTAATTTCTAATTTCTATTATGATATTCTAGTACAACACCTCAGAACCTATAATACAAGGCCAATTACATGAGAGAAGCATTTTTATATAATCTGCACTTAATTCTACCATGAATCAAGAGGGAGAAAATGTGTTCATTATGCAGTAAAGTGCATTCAAAACATCAAATAACAGTTTGTGAAAACTGCATAATATTACTGAACAAACACAGTATTGGATAGGTTAACAAAGTTTAATGCTATTTGCACATTAGTGTATCACCTTTAATATTTGCATACAATATTAGTAAAAGTGCCAACATCAATACAGAAGCTTACACTCTTTTAGGCTATTTGTTCACAAGTATCTGTAATGCCAAAAGTGCCTATCAATTCATCCGTTACTCAACATTTTTTCTTATGACCTTTGTGAATGATTACTGTTTTATTTGACCTACTAATTTTATACTTGTGCTCTTCTCATTTATTTACAACTCAACACTGATGCAACTCTGATCCTCCAGATGTCATTAGCATAATTATAAGGTATCTCTGTCCCTCCCTCTAACATAAAAAAAAAAGCAGGATTATCTCGCTTATGTCCCACTGATACCCACCACAACGCAACTTTTAGAACTTTTGAAGCAACAATTTCTTGGCTGCCATCTAATATCCCTGTAAAATATCTTGATACTCTATTAGATTCAAACTAAAATTTGACTGCACACCTCACAAAAGTAATCAACACAGATTCAATTCAAGTTATACCCCTAAGCACCTCTTGAAAATGCTTCTATACAGTTCTTTATTACTGTATACTGTATTACTGTATAAATTCTCTATTCTATCATCACATATCCTTATTCCACTACCAGCTGATAAAACACACATTTACAATCTTAGTTTCTTTCAGACAGTTCTTTTAATGAATATCAATGCTCCATAATTTACTATAAGAGTAAAGAAGAACCAAGAATCCTTAATGCAATAGAAGATTCATCTTCTCTAGCTTCATCAAATTTTCAGACATTGTAGAAAATACATTTTATAGCCTTAGTTAAGATTTGCCACTTTCTGTTGTTACCAGCAATGGGCAGCCTAGTTTTTTGCTTAAGGACAAGCACATTTAATACTTGTCACAACTTTAATAGTTCTATTTTAATTACAATTTGTGTTGGCTAAATTGCATCCAGCAAGAGTAAAAATGAAGTAAATATCCTCACTGTATTTCATCAGCATGCTAGAGGAATAAGTACTAAAGTCAAGGAACTGATAAGTAATTTTGATACAATGAAGCTGAGACATATTTTACCTGCTTATCTGAACAGGAAATGAAGCATGTGTTAATGATTGTTGTTTAAAAGTAGATTTAGCAAAAAATATGCTAAAAGGGCACTGTTTGCATTTATATCACTATGTAAAGCTGTACACAGGAATTTATATCCCTAATATAAATGTTTATAATCCACTTTCTTAATTAAGTTTATAACTTAAAATTTCACTTTCTTTGATACAGAAAAACATTAGCATTAAATATTTGCATGACACAGCAGCACAACATACATATTCATTTATGTCTTTTTTACTGCCTCCTGAAGTGTGTGTATTCTGTTCCCCTGGTTGCATTACCATTTATATAATACATGCAGGAAATTAACAAACTAAATACACAATATGAGGAAATTGGCTATGCACATGCACACATATAGACCTAATGTTAATCAAGTAAAAATAACTTGATCTAAAAAATGAGAAGGAAACATAATTATTTTTCCCCTCTTTGAAATTTTATTATTAGTGCCAGGATTCTTCTATGAACAGATAGGTCAGTTTAAGCCTACCCACAGATATGTTAATGGATTCCACCTTGATCTTGAGTGTAAAATAATGCTCAAATTTTGTTATTGTTACAGGAAACAGTCCATCACATGTGGGCTCTAAGTTTTTTAACCCTTTCACATCACATTAAGGCATGGAAACATGATTTAGGATGTGTAGTTGCGAGTTTCAGGAGTGACATCTGTTTTTGCTTTGACCGATTCACGTCCTGGATAGAAGTTATACCCATTCCAGATATAAGAGCTAAAACAGTCTCAAGAGTTTTCTACCAGTATTAGCTATCAAGATTTGGTGTTCCATCACGTGTTATCACACAATTTGATTTCCAAATATTTAAAAATTTGTATATAGTATGTGTAATGAAAATACAACAGCTAAGTCACAAAATATTTTCAGAGAAATTTTCTATTTATAGTAGATAATATTCAGTTGTGAGCTTAAATGTGCCATTCATAGTAGACAATTGCCTCCTAGTGCCAAATGCAATAGTGACAAAATTTTGAATCTAGATCATTTATATTGGCGATTATACATCGACTTCTCAATAGTAATGTATGTTTTCAACAAAATTTGGGCCTTTATAAAGCGCTTGTTTATTCCACATTAATAAATTACCTTTAACTTCTGAATATACGTGTTCAAATATCCGCGGATTATTTTGTTGCATTCGTTAATGAATTCAACCACAAACATTAAAGTGCATGTTCGAGGCCACGTATTTCACTCTGGAACATTCCGCCCTTTTTTGCGAATGCTACCTTACTACTGCATTTAACTGCCTGTTTGAACAATTACAGCTCTTATTTATGAAAAATGAGTACTGATTCTACTTAAATAAAAGAAAGAGAAAATACCTCAGCCGTTAATTACTTCACCACCAAGTGCTTTCCAGCTTAGTCATTCAAGTTAGGTTATATTTATGTTCAATTCTGGCAATTACTTCCTCTATGACAGCAAACACATATCTTCCTTACCTTGTAGCAAATGGTGCAATACTGAGATTTTTCCTTTGTACGTATTTCAAAATCTGCAGAAAATTTTGACTATTACCGAAAATTATGTATTCATCCTATACAAAGTCCCCAACAACTGTAAGTAATCTAAGATCTTTCAAGTGGCCGGCTCACGGCTGGCCTGTGAGGCTGGCCGAACCCGAAAGCCATCTAGCGGTTGATTTGTACATGAAATTTAAACAATCGGTAATCTCTTTATTCAAACAATTTTTCAAAGTGCCTATCATGTGCATCAATGGAATTTAAGTTATCGTTTGCTTCCATAAATCCGAGGACACTGTGACATAAGTAAAACTGCCAAAACAAGAAATATCGCCCCTAAATATAGAATTTTCATGATCAATTTCGGCTGAGCATGTTTTTTGGATTTTCAAACAGCATATTCAGAGGAGGATCTAGTCCGGGACCCCCAGTTTCTATTAAGTAATAAGGTCCCTATTTATTGTTCAATTAATTACCAAATTATTTTATACAACACAAGCTAGCTAAATAAATTAATTTAATTTCATATGGATTTTAAAATGTTATTTTTAACGTAATATAGCATATTTCTATTAAAAACTATAGCCAAATAGCATAAACAAATTTAAAAGTGCCATTAAAAAAACTGGCATAGTACTTCCAGTAAATGCACACAACAAACATCAGCAATGTCTGCTATACTAGCAATTACAGAAAATATTTATCGTTAGCTAATAAGTAATAATTCATCTCTGATGTCAGTATAGTTTCTGCACTAGTGACGCGACCATGTGCGTTGGGAGGCCCGAAGCGAAACGTCCACACAAAGGGACATGTTCTTGCTTCCTTCTTTTCTTCGGCTGATAAGTACAACCGTGAACCAGTAATAGTAGTAGTGGAACTTGAAGCGAAGTAAAGAATATATTTGTTTGAATCTTGATTCGCTATATACCTCTTTCTTCCATTTTAATATTTGTATGAGTTATGAATGTAAGGCTAGTCACTGTGTAAGACAATATTATGCTCAGCGTTACCTCGTACTTTATAATATAATGCATGATATTAATGTTATTCATAGTGTGATCTCACTTCTACACTGGGTAACTAATTTTCAATTCCCAGCTCAGAGCATTAAATGTTATTAAAATAAATGGTGCCATATAATATTAATATATATGTAACTGAACACATTTCCATAAAAATGTTTCTGGTGACACTTATTTAAATGGATTAAAAAATGGATACACTAAGGGGAAATGTCCTGTGTGTACAGGACCAGATAGTACTTGGCATTGTATACTAGAATAAAAGCAAACGAAGTTTTGGAGGGAACAGTTCCTATTACGAAAATGGGGAAAACCTATCAGATGAAATAAGAGGTAGAAGAATTTTAAATTTAAAATCAGATGAAAACATTAAGGAACTAGGAAAGTACATAGGCAAGGTAAGACAAAAATGATTATGGGTGTAAAATACTTAGGAAATGTGCTTGATAATAATGTCAGGTAATGAAAGGGGGATGAAACAAGTAGGGGAGGGCATGGGGCTAGTTATCTAATATTAGTTAAACAGGATCCTTATACACCAATAATCAGGGTGTTAGTGTGTATACGACCCTAAGGAATTAGCAACTCTCAAGGATAGAAGTTTGGCCGAATGGGTTTAATTAAAAAAGAAGGAAGGTTTAGTATTGTAGGAAATATAACTTAACATTGTATTGAATGTATAAATTACTTTTAATGTTGTGTTTTGTTTTTGGTTGGATCGAAGCCCGGTCCCCTGGATACTCCAGTAGGTAGCTGCTGATGAATCGGGGACTGGGGGGCTGAGCCAATCAAATTGGAATAAAATTTTACTGGATTCGGTGCCTTCTGGAATTGCCAAAGGCACTGTTCCTAATTGTTATATTTAAAAGTAATGTTTTTTTTTTATTTGTGTTTATTTTGTATTTAAAAAATCTGTATGTGATGCATGAGAACTAAATTTTACACGTTCTTAAAGTAAAAACAATAACAACAAACAATTATTAAAAAACATTAATTTTTACAATGTCAATGAGAAACTTGTCGATGTTGGTACCAATATAAGAAATTGCTATGTGCCGAGTATTCTAGAGATGTTGATCCTTAATCCGACTTCACGTTTTGGAATTCAAATACTTCATCCTCCGGCAAATGCCGGGGAGGTACCCTGAAACTTAGGCCTGGAACGCTTCCCTTCTTAAAACATATTCCTTTCCCAATTTATCATTTCATTTCGTGTACCAGTGTCCACCGCCTGTCGTCGGGCCTTAGTAGTAAAAACGGCCGTTAAACATTACTAAAAAATCCTTCATCCTCCAAAAGAATTGTTTACATAAATATCAGACTTCCTAACAAAGCGCACATTTTCAAAGAATGCCGGCGAAGATTGGGGAATGCATCCTCAGAAATGAATTTTTCTCTCAAAGAGGAGATGCTTTGATGTTCAAGCAGCTCCTTTTGTACTGCCCTGGTATGTTTGGCAGCATCGACACTGAATGGTTTCGAAAAGGAATAAAAAGGGAATTGCGTGAAAATCACTTAATCTCTCTTTAGGTCACTTTGCCACATGGCTAGTTTCGTAACGTTTCTTCAAGAGGCGAAGAGTTGAACTCCGCGAGATGATGTAAATGCGTTTATTTATTTTTTTTTTTCCCTCCCCGAATTATATCTTTTAAAGTTTCAACTTGGCTACAAAAAATATGATCAAACAGAATGTGCACCAGTTATCTTTGGATTGTAGCCATGTGTTTAAGTAATTGCAATGAGATGTCTGTCACCCACTTTGGATCCTTCTATTCCGCCGTCGCTTCCCCTTGCTGCATTAAGTGCTGTATTTCGGTATTTAAGTCAAGAACCTTGCCCCTGCTCAATCAATTAACTGTAATGAACCATATCTTGGAACTGACGATAATTCATTCCTCTTGCCCAAATGAAGTTGATGACAGTCCCAATAACTTGCATGAAAGTCTCAAATTCATGCATAAATCTTCCAAGTGAATTAAACATGAGAAAGAAGAAGGAAAAAAAGGGAGGGGGAAATAAAAGTTCCCGTTCTTTCGTAGCAACGCAACAAAACCTTCCTTCTGTCCCGCCATAGTAGAGACACCATCAGTTAGTACACTCTTTAGGCGATTAAGCTGAAATAGAAACATCGGAGCGTTTTCCGATGGTTTCAAGAATAGCAGTGACGAAGGTCATTTCCCAGTTAGGTATGAGCGTTAGCATTCTTTTTGTCATATAAACATGCTAGTGCCAGGGTAAAGAGAGCCAGTTATGTTGTACCTTTAACATCTGCGCTCTCATGTAATGCAAGTGATAATGGCGTAAATTCGGACTTTTATTATTTGGACACAGAATTTTTTCAGCTGCGACTAGACAGTCTTTCATGAATTCACCCTACATGCATGCTTTTGAATTTTAGCAATTATCCATAACTTACTTTCAGCGTTCTTGTGTCTCTGCCCTCGGCATTGTAACAAACTCTATGGCATTTTAAATCACTTTGCAAACTTTCACTTTGTCCACTCGAAGCTGCCTTTGAAAGTGTTCAAAATTAGATGCATTCTTTGCCACATAACATAATTTTACATTGTATTATTTTGATATTTACACTAACTCATAGCAAATTAAACACACTAGTTTATCATTTATCGGCACAAAAAGTGATCAATTTTTCATTAAAATCCTGGCATGAATCATTTTGACTTATGCTTTTTACTAGTAGACATCATAGAGAGCATGTTAGGTTTCAACCACTGATGCTGTTATCTACTGAATATATCTCACACTAACAGCAAAAAATCTGGCAATATAAAACAATAATAGCCATGGACATAAAAATGCTTGCGCATATAGGCAGATAATTTACGATGACTGACTGTGGAATGGATCGTTTTGTGTTTATAGGAAAATAATAAACTTTAGGGAATCTTCAAAATGTATCTGGAAGGGATTGGAATGAACGATCTCCGATGTCATCTACCGTTCATCTACTAACCATAATATTTGGTGTACTACATTTTATGTATTTTTTTCCTGGCATGCCTATTTTAGTATCCCTGGCATATTTTTTATGGAGTAACTGTTTTTTGGAGCTAAAATGATGTTATGTTTTTTGAAAATCTTTTGGAATTTATAGAAGGCTGATGGAGGTATGTGAATTTTTTGTACACTCTATTTTCTTCCTTGTTAGGAATAAGTGTATTGATATCTTTGATTCTCTTTTTGTTCCTTGCTCTGTTTACTTTCTTATATATCACTTCTGGTTTAAAACCATTTTCTATAGCTATGTTTAGTATATTGCTCAGTTCTTGATTATGGTTAAGCGTTTACAGTGTTTATATAAAATTATATTTACAACACATCAGAGCAGATAAGTGATTTAAAATACAAATACTATAATACAAAAGGAATAAATCCATGTATTAATATAAATAAGCAATCATATATAGACAGGATAATATATATACAAGAATAATTGCAGCATTATCTAATTATAATTAATCTATTGCAGACATTTATCAATTGGATACTTTTTCAACAACTATTTAAAGTATTACCTTGTGCAGATTTAATGAAACTGCGAAGTTTATTTTATATGATAATATCGATATTATATGCATCTTTATTGCTAGATGTTTTAGCCACTCGTACCCTATGATAATTATTTATTTCCCTCGTGTTCTGTTAGTAATGATCTTAATTTAATGTGATATTCCCATTTTTATTTTATTGTAAAATAAATCTGTAGACATACAATGATATGACAGTATCAGCTGATTTCTAAATATTTCTTTGATAGATTGGTGATCAGTTAAATTATAAATGCATCTCAGACTTCTTTTCTGTAATAAAAGTATTCTATTCAAATTTGAGTTACTTGTACCTCCTCAGATTTCTGTGCCATACGTAATATGCGAATGTACTAACTCATAATACACTATTTTTAGTGAGTATCCTTCTAACTTGTAATTTGATATATTTCTTACCAAATATATATTAACACACAATGCTTACAAAGCATATTTACATAGTGGTTATAAAGTAATTCACAAGAGTGGGCAAAGGAAGCAAAATAATAGCTTGGATATAGTAAATTATATAGAATGAATAGCTTACTTCCAAGTGGAAGATTTTATAGAATTCGAAAGAGATCCACTTAAAAAATATAACAGGGATGCCAACAACATTACCAAGAATATAGGGCCTCCCAAAATTGCATAAACCAGGAAAGAAAATGTGATCATTATTTAAAAGCTAAGGTCGAGTTTCAAAAATTCAACCAAATATAATTTAAATAATTTGACTGTTACAAGTCTTCCTAAGTAACAATCTGACCTTTGTGTACATTATCTCAGATGTGGACAAATAACATTTCGGGAAAAGTATTCCATTTTTTATTTGTTTGAGTCAACAGCTATTATATTAAATGTTATTTTTTATACAGAGGTGCCAAAAAATGTATACACACGTCAATAATAATTTTTTTTTTTTTTTAATGATTTATTTATGGATGCTCTTTAACAGCTCAGGTCATCAGCGTCCTATTCAACTCAGGGCGTGAAATGGCCGACAAATTTTGCTCAGAGGCCTCTCTTTCAGGCTTGATGTTCTTTTTCATGCCGTAAATGTACGACATTACTTCCCTTCCAAAGGAAGCCATACTTAGGATTTTTACGCCCCGAAAAAATTCATCGGTCCTGGCCGGGTTCGAATCCGCGATCTTGGGTTTAGGAGGCAAGTATGGTAACCACTACACCACCAGGACCGACTACACACTTCAAGCAAAGAAAAAATTGTGTTAAAACTGAATTCACACAAACAGAAAATGATAAGCACTAATCATCTTAGACTTTTACAGTTACAACAGTTGCTCAAAATGCCCACCGTCGATATCAATACACTTCTGAGTTCGTTGAACTATTGATTCAGCAACGTTTATGAAAGTGTCCTCAGCTATTTCAGCACATGCTGTTTCAATTTCTTCTCAAAGTGTAGCTGTTTTCTATAGTATACAACATTCTTAAGAGTTCCCCATAGGTAGAAATCCAATAGAGTTAGATCCAGAGAATGGTTCTGTGCACACATCTCCATTGCCTTTGAACTTCAACAACATTCTCAGTTTTCCAATACCACTTCAAAATTCCTTTCTGTTGTTCAAACGATAATCTTTGCTCCATTTTGTTGTAGCAATGCTAGCATAACGTAATGTGAGTCACATGTGTTTATCATACAATAATCTTGGCTTCTTTTGTTCGTGGTTAATTTATGATAATCTTGGCTTCATTTGTTCATTGTTGATTTACCTGTCACGTAGCATGCTATCATAATGCATGTGAATCACATCTGTTTACAGAATATCATCCTTCACATTATTGTTGTTTTTCCTTCAACTTTGAAATATATTAAATAGATATCTACTGTTAAGAGTGTATACATTTTTTTTTTAAACCTCAGTATACTTAAATGTATTACAGTCTTCTCCTATGGAAGTTCCAATTTTAGAAAACACTAATGAGCTCTAATGTAAACATGGCCCTTCTATGGGTAATTCCTTTTAATAATTTAATAAACATAAACCTTCAGTATTGATTTACTAAACAGAATATTACATACACTTTGTTATTATTAGAAAAATGTTGCTAATACTGCTAACACTGTTATAGACCATAATGGCATTTTTTTATGTTTTAATGTGCTACGCAACAGAAAATTAGATGTGAATAACATTTTAACCAGTTTGCAAAACATTTCTTTAACGATAATTGTGAAATTAATAAAATTCTGCAAAAGTTTCCTAAAGAAGCTAATATATTTTTTTCAAAAACCTTACCTTTTAATATTCAACATTAGGTGCGATAAATATTGTGATGATCTCTATGGTGATGGCAACAAATGTCTAAAAATGTTCCATAAAATAATTACATTATGTAATCACTGGGACAAAATAATAGTCCATTAATATGCACATTTAATAACATATTTATTATTCAGAATGCACATGAAGGTGTTTCTTTAATGCACATTAACAAATAATTATCAACTATGTTCTTTAATGTAAAGCTATAATTTATCATACTTAATCAAGAAATATTTTCACCTCTTGTCTTTCATCTTTGGGAATGTATTTAACTTTATGAATGAAGAATAGCATCATAAGACTGGAATACGCCTGGAGCAACATCAAGAGCTCTAGATTTCAGCGACAACTGAAAAAATAAATACATTTATAAAATAATGTAATCGGATATAAACACGCACACCCTAACCCATGGTTATTTATTGTAGTTCAATGCAACAATATTTATATACAGAATGTTTAGTAAATACTTTTACAAATTTTGATGGCAGGTTCCTCACACCAAAACAATAAAAAATGTTCATATAAACATATATCTGGAAATCCTTAGATTTTAAGTTATTAGTGAAAGTTAACTAAAACAAGAACATAAAAGTCCATATAAATATATGTCTGGAAATGCTTAGTTTTTGAGTTAATGAAAGTTTACTCCAGAGTTAGAATGACTATTTCCATCATATCTTTAATATGGTTATTAGTAAATCACATAAATGGCTAGCCCTCTACAGTGCTATTGCTGCATTTTGCAAATAATATTTTGTCATATAAGTATGTAATGCTGATGTGCCAAGTACATAAGCACATTTATATTGATAATATCATTCGATTACAAACAAAAAGAATTTTATTAATTGATATCATTGTATGATTCAGTTGAACTACACACTCTTAAAGCTTCACTTACTTTTCATAAATGTATGGAACCGGTTTCAAGAACATTTTGTTCCCATCTTCAGCCAGGCTAAAGTTCAACTGTCGGATCATTCGTTGAGCTGTGGGAATGTATATTCTGCTCTGGTGGCGGTGTGATAAACTTGTAGTTTATGTTTTCATCTCCGACAATGTCGAAGTTCATTATGCTGTCTTTGTATTTGTTGATGTAGATTTTCTCCCAGGTTGCTAATTCCGTAGGTCCTTGTACTGATTTTAATAATTTTGTTTTATTTATTATGTCGTGATTTTGTGTCCAAAAATGATATGCTACTGCTGATTTCTCTACTTGCTTTAACCGTGTGCATATGTTTCTCTTTGTTTTCCCTATGTAGATTTTTTCACATTCTGCACAGTTTATTTTGTAAATACCTGCTTTTTTTTCTTGTGGAATACTGTCATTAACATTATCTATCAGCAAATTTTGAACGTTAAATCTATTAATCGGTGCCAACCTAATATTAAAATCTTTAAGAATATTCTGAAATTTTTTTGTGGCCCATGGATGATATGTGAATTTTTTAAAAATAAGTTTATCTTTTGTTGCTGAAAGTGTTGTGGTTTCTTTGATATGTTTTTGTCTCTTGAATTTCTGCACCTTTTTATATACTAGTTCTTTTTTAAAACCATTTTTAACTGCTGTTTCTTCTATTTGTTTGTATTCTTTAAAATATTCTTCTTTGCTAATTTGTAGGTTAACTAGCCAGTGTGTTAAACTGTTAATTACTGCATGTTTGTGTGCGTAGGGTTAAAACTGTCAGCTATGATGTGATTATCTGCATGTGTATTCTTTCTATATATTCCAAATTTAAGTTTTTCTTGGCATTTCATTATTTTAATATCCAGGAATGGCAGCATGTTATCTGTTTCTATTTCGTATGTAAATGATATGTTTTTATCTTGAATATTTAGAAGTTTCTAAAAAATATTTTTTTGTGTGTGCGTGCATGTGTGTATGTGTGTGTGTGGGGGGGGGGAGGGGGGGTTTGCCTCAATTCAATACATCTTAATATGTACATGAATGAAAAAAAATTAATGCTCTTGTTAATTTACCATTATTTGTATTCTGGAGGCAAAGTACACTATGTCCAATTTTTTACACATTTTAGATTTGTATATGCTGTTAACCTACATTTTCTACTCATGAGGGTAGCTCCATAAGTTTCTGGCCGGGCTGATAAGTGTTGTTATTGCCTTCATAAAAGCCTTATCTGGTGTCATACCTTATCTGTTAAGTAAATAATGGCAGTTGAAACCTCTGCTCTGTTATGTTCAGCTGTTTCGATATAGTTGCATAAAGAAGGCTATGTGTAGAAGATTGTGACATGTTCAAAATGGAGTATTGAGCTGTTATTAAGTTTTTCACAAAAGAAGGGCTTACTTTAAATGAAATTAAACAGCAATTGGACAGTTTATATGGGGAAGCACCCCCATCATATTTTACCATGAAAGAATATACCAATTTTTTTCAAATGGGTCAAGAACACATTTAAGACAAAGAGCATGCAGGTCGGCTGTTGGAAGTGCTCACTCCTGTAAACATTGTCTAGTGGAAGGGAAAATTATCGAAGACTGGCAGCTCAAAGTTACAGAAATAACAGCAAGGTTGGAACTTTCTAAAACACCATTCATTTGAATTATTCATGAACATTTAAATATGAATAAGGTTAGTGCAAGATGGGTGCCTAGATTTCTTTTCTCAGTCCAAAAGCAGCAACAAGTCATCTGTTGTTAGGCATGTTTATTCAGATTAAGATTCTCAGACTCTTATTTTGAGTAGTTCTCTAGGAAGTTCTTTCTGCAGTTCTTTTGGCAGATACCATCTTAATATTGAGGGTGGGCTCGCATGAAGTTTGTAAGAGCCAGGTTGGATTCCAACTACCATCTTCACAGCACAATAAATTTATTAAGGTTGAGAGTTGGTCAACGCTATAACCCCAAGAACTACTGTTCAAAAAAACACCAGAGGTTGTAAAAGATATTGCAATTAATAAATTACTGTATATACTATGTCTTATCGCATGATTATTAACACTGCTGATCTCCTCTCCCAGTCCTGCTGAGCAGCAACTGAACAAATACTGAAAAAATACTCTGAGATGTTGTCGTGTAGTATGGGCAACAAACAACGTGACCAACATAATCAACAAGATCGCTTCATAATTTGGTATCCAACCCAGGGCAAATAACCAACCAAAACCGCTACAAACAATACTCAAATAACTTTATGGATACCAGTGTTTTTTTTTTCTCTTTGTTTGCTTATTTTAAATGTTTTATTTTACCTACAAAATAAAAACCTCTTAGAATTATAAGCCCTGTTTAGGTTTACATGACAAGCCTTATTTTTCCCCTTAAGAAACCCAATATTCAAAGACACTGCTGCCATGTATAAACATACATCCCTAAAGCACTCAATATGAGTATAAATACTTTAATATAATGTGCTTTGCTACTCACTGTAATATTTGGATTTCCTGGTTGAATTTTGAGCTCATTTAATACCCAAATTCCATTTGTTAGTTTCAGTGACTGATACAGCATATCTTGACCTTCTACATTACGTTTTGCAATTGTGAAGACATTGTTCTGCTGCATTTTCTGAACCACAGCATCTATGTAACAATAGGAAAAATTATCAATTTGCAAGTGGCATCTCCATTTATTGCTTTATAGGCAAAATTAAGTGTAAAAAAAGTACTACTGAACAACAAACACTTTCAGCAATTAGGAATAAAAAAAGGCTGGATAAAGATGTTTCTCATAAACTTACCTGCATTACACTGAACATTTGCAAGTGTGTATTGAACTTCATTTTGGGCAGGTATATCTTTCCATGTTGCAAGGAACACTCTTTTATCCATCTGGCCATCTTCCGTAAAGAATGCATTCATTGGAATTAGGCAGGCGAAATAGAATACATCAATGTTATTTTTTATAGCCACCTGTAAAAAATACATACATTTTATAATCTGTAAAAATTTGGTAAAATTTCTTTCTAGCATCAATTTCATAGATATGACAGCTTGCAGTACATGTATAACTTAATTCTACTAATCACTCTGCTTTTAAAACAAGAAAACTATACATAGATAAACTTCAGCTGTATTAACAAGAGTTGATATGAGTAAAGGTAAATCTTAGTAATTAAAATTTTTGTAAAATTGTAAATCTTTTAAAAAAATTTTCATATGGAACTAACACATCTCATGCTCATCTTAATACTCTTCATGCTTCACTAACTTAAAAATATACGGAACCAGTTTCAAAGATATGTTATCTCCATCTTCGGCCATGGACGAATTATTATTATTATTATTATTATTATTATTATTATTATTATTATTATTATTATTATTATTATTATAATATAAATTATTTCAAAAAAGTATTTCATTTCACTTATTTCAGCTAAATATGCTATTGTACACAATTTAGCCATGTCAATGTATAAATTAGCAAAAATTATAATTTAAGTCACAACTTATAAACCAATTTCCCCAACATATATACACACATCATATAATAGTATGTTGACAGAAGTAAAATATCAAAATAAATAATCTGAATTGGTATAATAATAATACTTGTATTTCACTTATAAGCTTTTTAACAGACCATGCTACAAGAACACAAGAACATCTGTTCCCATAATTAAGAGTAGACCAACTATTTCCAAAGTGTTTAAAAATACGTCCAGATTAAAAACATGTAAGTGAAGTGTAGCTACAACCAGCTCAAAATATTTATTTAATTTTTCAATAACTGATGTCAAAGCATATTTTATGGCTTTGTTGACTTATTTAACTATCAATATTATTGTATTTCCCCATTTTAAATAAGTGAAATAATCATTCTAGTGTAGAAACAGTATTCCACACTCAAACACTCTAGTGTGTGCAGATACGAGTTCGTAAGAGTTCACAGAAATGGTAAAGGAATAAAAAAAGTCTGTGGGCTATCTACATAGCAAGTAGAAGTAAGTTTAAATCAATCAACTATTTCTTGGCTAGTGATAGTGCTGACAAAAGGTAAGATACGGACAGGAAAAAGTTAAAAAGTTTCAACATCTAATCAGGAATTAATCTTGAAATGAATAAGCTTTACAA
The DNA here is from genome assembly GCA_030762175.1 of Metallyticus violacea. Taxonomy (NCBI): domain Eukaryota; kingdom Metazoa; phylum Arthropoda; class Insecta; order Mantodea; family Metallyticidae; genus Metallyticus; species Metallyticus violacea. Next base: position 14,613,393 of record CM060838.1, on the reverse strand, counting down.
GGGAAGTACGCAAACTTCCTGCTGAAAAATTAGAATATAAAAGGGAAGGAAACTGTAGAGGAACATTCATTTGAGTAGCGGTATTGAAATGAATGCAGTGTTACACATGTGGATGTGTTCGTGTAATCTGTATGCAGTGCTAAAGATCTTGATGGAGCAGGTGAAACACGAGTTCCTGTATCCAGATCACGAATATCATTGAGAAGCTCACAATTAATATAATCCTCTTTCAGCAAATTGTCAGAATGTACCTCTTCAGAGCCAACAATGAAAGTTGTGTCAATAGATTTGTGCCATTATCACTGAGACATGGTCAAGAAAACGTTAAACATCTGTTTACAATACAAATAAGGAACAAAATCTACATCCATATTATGGGGCAGAAAAAGAATGGCTGCAGTGCAAGACATCTCATAACAAAGGGTGTCAAGTTATTAGCTGCTTGAGCTAAGGTATGAACCCGTATAATGAAATTAACCAGGCTGCACCAAACTATGTTTAGAAGAATTTAAAATGTTTGAGTCGAATTGGGAGCGATTAGCTCCAGAAACTTAGTTTTCCTTTTTTAAAATATTAGTGATGTAAGTGTTACAAATTTGACTCAATCATTTTAAACATTACTGTTACAAAAGTCTACCATATTTAACTATGTTTAGAAGGTTTGTGAATACTTGTTGGAATGGAATGTTAGTACATTACTAGAATTTGAAAAAAGGGAGGTTACAAACTGCAACAGAAGCAGGCTTACAATCTTTCAAGGCAGCCATTTATTTATAGAATATTTCAAGTGTTAATAATCCAAATAACCTCAATTTAGTCTAAACAAAACATTGTATATAAAGAGCATATAAAAGCTGGTATGGAGATATTTGTAAAAAAAAGTAAAAGTTACATTGCTAATAGCAGAATTAAACAAGACAAGCATTATAATACAGATCACTATTCTCAGTTTGAATAGGTATTAATAGGAAGTAGAGCTTAAAGTCAAAGAGTTCTGCCACTGATGACTCCAAGAACTGCTCTAGATTCTCAATATTAAGTGGCTTTTCTTACAAACTATACCCTCGAGCATTTATCAAAGTGTGTAGTTCATGGGGTTTAAGTTGAGACTGCTAGTAGGTCAATTTTGCATATTAAAAAATCTGGAACATTTCTCTTAAGACAATTCTGAGTAGATCCTGCCTTGTGGGCTGAAGCTGATCTTGCTCCAAGCTCCAATGCCTGCTCTTGAACATAGTCATATTCAGGTTCTTCACAACAGGTTACAACAGAGTGATTTCATATGCTTTGGACGCTGTGTTCAATTTCTTTTGACAGAAAGGGAACTCCGTGACACCATCATAGATCACTACCCACCAAACCATTACTGAGGCAGGATGGTAGCTCCTCTGGACCTTCAGAATATCTTGTGAATGGATATTCACAAGAATGGAAGTGAAGTCTAGGGATATACTCTGTTATTTTAACAGTGGCAGCTTTCTTCAATATTGAATACTTTCTAACAGGTAAAAAGAATTTGCCAAGGACCATTGTTAGCATAACACCATAGCAGTCATTTGCATTTCAACAACCTCTGCTGCTTCAATACTACAGTTAAAAAATATGCAGTACTAGGGGTGGGGCCCTCAATCCAGGTTGCTGTCTACACACTCTCATGGATATGTGGATGTTTCATCTCAGGGGCTTAATGCTTGCTTCTGAATAGGATTTCACTGTTGTAGGCTGCTACTGCTTTCACAATAGCTATCGTCTTCACAGAATGTGGGTGTATGATCCTGATCATCAACAACATTAGTCTAAGGTTATTCAGTTATTTTTTACTATAGTGCATGATCTTATTATTGTGTTTAATCAATTTCAATTGATTGAATGTGCCTGTGGTTGAGAGGCATTCTATTCAATCATATCCTGCACCTCAGTGTTTGGTTCAATTTCCACATTCGTTTGAATGGTGTTTAATGCCCGTTTTTACTACTGAGGCACCACAGGCAGTATTTTACACATGCACGAAGAAAAATAACAATAAGGAAAATTAAAGATTAAAATAAATAGAAAAGGGAGTGGAGGAAACAAATGTTTTAGAAATTTAACAAACAAAAGGATTAAAATGTAAATTGGAACTTGCACAGTGAAGCCAATCCTATAATTGGTATTACTGTATGATATAGTTGAATTTTAGCTAATGATGAGAACCAAATGTTCTCAATACCAGTTCTATATATTATGACGTAAGTGAAGCATTAAGAGTATGTAGTTCAACTAAATCATACAATAATAAACAAAAGAATATTTTTTTCCAAAGTTTGCCATTTCTGACAACAGAAAGTTTTAAAATAGAAAGAACCATTTCATACCTGTAGATTGTTAAGTGGTTCCATTCGCTGGATGGCTCCTGTTGTAGCAAGAGGCAATGAACATTCATGAGACATACTTGGAGGGAGAGGAGTCATTACTTGCAGGGGCGCACTTGGAGTTAATCCAAAACTGGAATAAGAAACACCAAATGCTTGCCTGTTAGTTGTGCCAGAACTTGAAATCTTAATATACCGCTATAAACCACATTAGCCTGATTAGAATAAATTCAATCTTATATCAATAAAAAGTTATAACTATAAAAATTAACAAATTATCACTTCCCTATTTCAGATTAGCATCAGATTTACAAAATAAAGTAAACCTAAATACCAACTACAGAACAAGTTTCTATTATATGTGCATGTTTTATATAAACAAACACAAAAAAGATAACACATTTATTAAATTCAAAATAAATTTTGTATTGGAACTAATACAGTGAAGCAATTAATTTATTCTTAATTAGACAGTGAGTCAATTTAATACTCTTATGCTCCACTTATTGAATTATGCAGAATATGATGCAGGCGAAGGCCTGTGAAACAAGTTCTGTATAATTCAATGGTAAGTGGAGCATAAGAGTATTAAATCAACTCACTGTCTAATTAAGAATAACACATTTATATTCATGATTAAAAACTTTCAGCTATAATATAAAACATAAATATTCTAAAATATAATATACACAAATTTTATTTCAGCCTGGGTTCTTCTGGTTCAATCCTGGTTTTGTAAAAACTACCCTTGAAGACTGTTCCACCAGCAAATCTGAATAACCAGAACACAATCATCATATTGCATACCCTGCATTAAATTATCCTGCCATTAATGCTGTTACATTGCTATGGTGTCTTAAAAACTTACTGACCATAAGCCAATTACCATGACAGATAAACTGCATGCGAGATGTTATTATTATGGCTGTTGAACACACATTTCACTTCACTCAATTTTGATTCTCAACTTTGGTGTTTTGCTACCATTTTCAGAAATACTGAAAGTTAATATCTGTTGTATGCTGTTATTTTCTCATTATTTTTATTGATTGTTATAGAATTTAAACAAGCCTGCAATGTCCAGTTTTTAAAGTTTATTGTCTAGTTTTAGTGTGTATAAACTCAGATCTATTTCTGTATGCAATTCTATTATAAAATTCTTATATTAGCAATGATTCCTAGTTCACTCAAAAATGTGTTATGCTAAATGTTGATTGGTCGATTAGCTGTCTTTATAAATCAGATAAGCTTGCATCTAATGTCTGCTTTTTTTTTTTAAATTTGACTTTTCCTTTCCGACTCTGATTCCAAACCTTAGTCTAAAACATGGCTTTTGTGAGGAGGAAAAAATTACAATTAAAATAAATTAGCCTAATACTGTGGATAACTATGAAGTCTGGGTCATTAAATACTCCAATGTTTTGAGTTACCCCTTAGGGATAAAATTTCTGCAATGAGATAACCTTAGAAGTCTCCAGAGTATAAAAGACTCAAAAAATGGGGAGATTCATGGCTAATATTGGTCAGGGCATGGTAGCTCAAATGATAAGAACATAGTAAACAATAAACATAAGATGGTAAGCAAGTCCAAGATTAGTGGTTGGAAGTGGTTGAGTCACAGCTATAACCTTGATTGCAAGTCTTTGTTTTAGTTAACGTATGGACAATCATCAGCAATTGCACATGATTTCAGAAGTGAAAGATAACAAAAATTATATCACTTACGAAAACTTACACTAAGTTCTATGAAAATAATGGCAGGTATTCACATTTTTGACTACATGACTAATATTAATTAATATGCTACATTAAATGTGATAAATCTATAGCAAACATTTTTGTATTATAATGCATTAATAATGTTAATGATTAAAATATTAGACATGTTAGTATTCTCTATACGTTTAAGATAATATGAAAAAGAATATGAATAAAGAAACATTAGCGAAGAAAAATGGTCTTCTTTGTTATAACAAACAACAAAGCTTAGCTTTTCTATATGCTGATCAATAAACTGAGAATGGATTCTTGAAAAACTATCAGCTTCTAGTTGCATGCCCATTTGATTGCACCAATTTTTACCTCAATTCGTTAAACTTCAAGTTAGCAAAATTCTTCATATCATAACCTAAACTTAGGTATTCATTTTTTACACTAAACTCCATTTACATAAAAATAAGAAAAGTACAATATTCTTCATATTATTTTATATTAGTACATACTTATTTTATATTCATTAGAAACTTACCTATTCTTATTCAATTGTATAGCAAATCCAGCCATAGCTTGCATTGCTTTGTTGGTAAATGTAAAATCCATCTGTATTTGTCCATTCCTACAATGATAGGAAGTCTATTAGTAAAATATTTCTAAAAATACTTGTCTAGTATGACAAAGTTGGAAATACTTCCAGTTTCTTTCATCTAAAACTCTGAAATTATATGAACATACAATGGACATTTTGCATAGTCTCAAAAGCTATATCTATAAATGCAAATGTACAATTTCTACTTTCTATTTTATTTTACATGAAGTAATTATTCTAGCTACTTACTGCAACTGTAATAGAATGCAAAAAAGCTGCACAAAACAAAAGGAGCCACTCAGGAGCCTTAATTAAGAAATGATATGCTTTAAAATACCTTCTGGAAAATGTTCCCCATATATCCAGTCCTTTGCCTTTTTCTGCAGGCAACCAATTGGCTTTTGGTGGAGAATAGGATGCAGGTGCTGCCGAGAAACCAAATATATCCCCCAGTAGACCTGTTGTAGATTGTGAAACAGGAGCTGCTCCAGGGGCTGGTGTACCACTTCCACTTACATCTCCTCCAAGCTGCAACATGTGTCATGAAGGTTCAGATGATTATGACCCCCCCTCCTCAATGTCTTATTTCCATCATAAATTTAACACATAGTGTTGTTTAGCATATTCTAATTAAAATTATATTTTATTAGTCAGAGTTGATTTTTTTCCCTTTAGACTTTGATAATATGAGGGGGAGTGAAATGAAAATCTTAAAAATGTAATAAAATTTGAATCTTCGCACAATTGTTCTGTAAGTTCACAGTATTGTTACCAATGCTTTAAGGAAAGCCCAACAGTTGGCAGCATACTGCAGAAAACCAAAATACCAGTTTAAAATGGCTGCCCTTCTTGCAACATACACCTGCGAAGAACAATGTTCTGTCATGTTTTCTGAGCAGTGAAGGTATGAAACCTATTGAATTCATCGGGAAATGAAGGTCCAGTATGGTGATTCATGTTTATGACTGCAGCAACTGTACAAATGGAGTAGAAAGTTCAGAAACAGCATGACTTCTGTGGCAGACACTCCCCACCCAGGTCAGATACACCGCATTGTGACACAAGAGTCTATTGCAGTGATTGAAGCCATTGTCTAAATGTGACCCAATTAATTTTTGTGCCTGGTTTGAAAATAGATAACAATCCTGTCCTCTGTCACCTAAGTATCAACTAAAAGCCACGTGATTGGCAAGTGAGTTGGTATAAATATTGTACTTACGAAGCTGTTGATAATGGAGTGGCAATATAAACTCAACTTAGGAATTCATTTTTTACACTAAACTCCATTCACTTACACAAAAGTAAGATGTGTTTCGGGAGAATCTTTCCCATCTTCAGTTGCTCACTGAACCGCCATTACTCGAAAGTGAGTTGGTATTAGAAGAGATCATCATCATGATCATTGTCACCATCAATATTAATGGGAATCCAAATCCCGCTGCATACAATACTTTTTCAGTTTGCAACAAATATAAATATTAAGTAAATGATGTTCATAACAGCAATGTTTTATAACAAAATAATAGAACAAATGCCTTTCACCATGCATAATGCATAACTCACCAAACTGTCAAGGCCACCACCCAGAAGGTCTACTGATGGTGGAGAGAAAACATTTGTTGTAGTCTGAACAGGTACAGCTGGGGCACTAATATCCATACTGAGTAGATCTCCAATGAGCGAATCCTGTGCTGGAATAACTGCAGGTTGATCAGTAGTCCCTGTTGTTGTCTCAAGCACAGTTTCTTGTGAGCCAGCTCTAAAAATATAAATATTGGCCAATAAAAAATATACTAGAATATTTCACTTAATGCACTAGAATATGACTATTCCAAATGAAAGTGGATATGTACTGAATTACAATAAAAAATGAATGGAGCCTAAAAGATTTAATACTAAATATATGTTTTATTAATTGCCATATTCATACCAGAACATCAACGCATTATAATAAATTAGATGTTCAATTACTTCCCTACAATTCCTTTCTTCTTTAGAAAAGAATTTTAAGAAATAAAGAAAAAACCAAAGCTCTTAATTATCATTAAAAATAGGATAATTTATATTCTGTAACCAAATGCAGAAAATTATTCCTTCTGTGCCAAAAAAAGTTCAAACCTCTCCAAAAACAGCACATTTTAACTGTCTGACATGATAAGCAGACAAGCATTTTTAAACTGCACTCATCAGATAATGCATTACATTATACTCATTTAACATGTTCTTGATTGTGCTATATTTCATAGCATGGCTGATTACAGGTAAGGTTAGCGTTCATTCATATTTTAAATCCCAGAGAAATAATAATGTATTTTATATTTACTTATTCTTATATTTTTTTTTGTTTTTTTTGTTTCTATTAATTTATTGACAATGAATTACAATGAAAATTATTTAACTAATACTCACTGTTTACATTCATAGTCATAAGCTAGTTTTAGTAAGCTTAACATATAGACTGGTGAGTTTACCAATTTACCAATCAGTAAAGAGAGGTAGAAAAAAGAATTTGAGAAGATACAGGAGATTGCTATTATAAATGGTTTTAACAAACATTTAGTAAACAAAAAATTTGTAAGATACCTAAAGAAGAAATTCATCAAGAATACCACCATATTATTGACTGAAAAAGAGAGACCAGTTTTTAAAACATTCACCTACTATCCAGTAGCTATGAATAAATTCTAAAAATGTTTAAAGATATTAACATTAAATTGGCACCTGTTAACAGATACACTCTAAAAAATGCTTTAGTGGACAACACTTTTAATCACATTCACAGGAGAAAAGTCAGGCATTTACAAAATAACATGTAAAGAATGTGATAAGATGAACATTGGAAGAACTAAAAGGAACACAGGAACACGGTTAAAGGAACATCTCAGAAATGTCAAGTACAAACAGATAGATAGGTAAGCGGTTACACACCATTTTTGGATAGATAATCACAACATAAAAAAAGAAATGAAGTTACTTAAAGAAGCACATGGGCATATAGAATTGGACACGTGGGAGAAGATTTACATTCATAAACATTGCATCTTATAAATTTCGACATTACAGGAGAATGTAATACAAATTTCCACAGAGGGCAGAGCTACAGATCTTCATAGATGTTAGTTTCTCCTATCAGTGGTCAAGTTGGTTGAAGATGGATAGGATGTCTCTTCGAAACTGGTCCTACAGTATTTGAAAGTAAGTGAAGCATAAGAGTGTGTTAGACAACAGATTAGATAGAATTTACATTGCTCTTGTTCATTTCCTATGCCAGCAGCAGTAGCATCATGGGAGTACATTTTAGTGAAAAGTTTTGCAAAGCATTATCAATTATGCCACCAAAAGTAAGTTTAGACGAGTAAATAAAGCAATTCTCTCAAGATGGAGTGGACAGATCTGGAGATACAATGTTGAGCAATAAGTAAGTTGTGTGGGGAACTTCTGATGGCATTAAAACCAAACCAAGGCCATGTGGAAGTGACAAATACTCGCAAGCATCAGAGGACAATGTTTGAAGCTGTTGAATGTACAAAAGATGCAAATGTATATATTTCACTACACTATTTGTTCTAACTATTTTTATAATGGAATGTATTGAGCTCATTTTAAAGTCCTTACTTTTTGCAATAAGTTACTCTCATGGCCCTCCAAAGAATCACATACTATAAAGTTAATATACAAAAACATCAACCTATTATCATAATGCATACTATAAAAAACACACAATAAGTCATTCTTAATTCACTACACATGCCTACGTCTATAAAAGATAAAGCTTCAGCTTTGAAAATCAAATGGTAAAGAAAAATTTTGAAGTCGTGGCTAAAACTGAATCATGGATCTTCATTACTTAGTGAGTCGATTTTAATAATCTTATACTCCACTTACTGTTGAATTATGCAAAATTAGTTTCGCATAATTCAACAGTAAGTGGAGCATAAAATTATTAAAATCGACTCACTAGTTTTGCATAATTCAACAGTAAGTGGAGCATAAGATTATTAAAATTGACTCACTAGGTAATTAAGAACATAATAGTCGCTTCATTGTATTGGTTCCGACACGAAATTAAATGTTATATTTAATGGATCTTCAGTTTACCATGTCAAAGCTCTATTTAGTGCTGTTCTCCCTCTCCAGCCAATATATAACCACAAATCATTATTGTGGCTGGGGAGGGCAAAGTAACTTAATGGTAGAACATTGCCATGGCAAAACAAAAATGTCTGTTTCAAGTGCTAGTTGTGATCTTGAATTTTTCTTATCTGATTTACTTTTCATACCAATGCCTACACATAGCTTAGTATGGCAAAATTATATTAAAATACAGCTTGCTCATGAATATAATTAGTATGTTTTACCCACTTACAGCGTCTCAAAGGAATGTGCAATTGAAGCTTATCTATACTTTTGCTACCTACCTATGTTTCCCTCTCATTATGTTTAATCATTTTGTAAGAGATTTCCCCAATCACATATTGTCCTGTAATGAAGTTCATTTACTTAATTATATTTCCCAAAACATAGATGGATGCGCTCTTAGATATTCTGCTGAGCAAGATATGACAATATTGCAATGTCATGCACACTATTCAGAAGATATAACATCTATTCAACATCTTTTAGCAACATATCAAAAGAAGTGTCACTTGTAGATGATGGTAAAAAAATAATAACAAGCTATGCCATCTCAATTTCTTTCCTAAGTGCTGCCAGAGCTGGTTTTCTACGGTATACAACATCTTTAAGAGTTCTCCATAGTAGAAGTCCAACGGTCAAATAGTCAAAATTAATAATGCTGGTATTTAGTACTGTGAAAATATACCTTGCTGGCAACATTTTGCGAACACCTGCTCCTCGTCCTTCCACAAATGCATTGGGAGGCTTATGGTAAACAGAGGCTAGACTGGAAATGTGACAAATGAGTTCATCCAGTAGTGTTGGTTCTAGGAGATCTGTTTCTTCTGAGATAAGAGGTTTCTCTGCCAAAACAACTTCCTTGGCTGCTGCAGGATCCGTGGAAAGAAGTCGCCAGTAGATGAAACCCCTGTCGCGTAGATCAGGGTTGTCAGAATCCTGAGTAGCAAGACTCAGAACCTGTAAAATGAGTAAAAAATATTATTTATTAAAATAAATAATATTCAAATATATAGTTTCTTGTTTTAATATATAAACAAGTTGATTCAAAATTCAAAATAGTGGTCTTTTGAAAGGCATAAGAAAAGGAATAATTTTTTTTTAATTGTTTAACATCCTAGGCATGTTGTTCTTAATTTTATTTACAGATTAACATCTCAGGTCATCAGCATTCCATTGAATTCAAGATGTGAAATGGTCAATAAATTTTGCTCAGAGGCCTCTGTTTTCAGGCTTGAGTTTCTTTTATGTGTCATAAATTTATGACATGGGACTCATGGTCTTACAAGACCATACTTAAGATTTTTAAGCCCAAAGAATCCACTGACCTGGGCTAGGATTGAACTGGTGATTTGGGTCTACGAGGCAAATTATGGTTACCACTAGATCACCAGAACCGACATCTAGGCATGAATTAATGACAGTGACAATGGACAATTCATTGGCACCTAAAGTTACTTGCCAATCACTTTTAAAATAGGGGGGAAAACTTCATAAAGAAAATCATCCAAACAGCTAGATCCATGCAAGATTCAAACCTCTTTCCTCCACTTTTGCAGCTAATTGCAAATCAATGTAGCAGTATTGTACCAAAAGGAGAGCACCACAAAATTAAACAGAGAAATCTAAAATTAAGAATGATATATGGGCCTATCCAAAATCCATCTTAAACATTAGCACAACTTCATGTTACCTAGAAAAGTAGTTAAAATCAGGTTTCAGTCGCTGCCAAAATTTGAAGCTATCAGTATAAGAACTCATTTGAATAATAGTAAAAATAAAAGATAAAAAATTACAATCTATCGATCCTTTGGTTTATATGATGTGTATTTTCGGTTTCCAATTATACTGAAAAGCATCTGTCAAAATACCTAAAAAAATGGCTAAAATCAATCGACATTAACTGTAGACACACAGATGAAACATAAAAATTACAGAAATATACATAAATAAGGTTACTTTAATTTAATGGAAAATCCTACAAACAAAAATCAGGCTTAACTATGGGAAACCCTTATCCCCTTTCTTGGCTGATCTATTTATGCAAAAATTTAAAAGCCGACATTACAAAATCCTTCCCACACATATTCCAAACACAGTTCAGATACATATATATTTTTGCCACGGTAAATAATAAACATAATAATGATGCCATAAAACTGCTTAACTTAAAACAACCAAGCTTAGTATTTACATGTGAAAAGAAACAGACAATGTGCTTCATTTCTGGACCTCAAAATAATAAAAAACAATGATAAGTTGTAATTTGGAATACACAGAAAGATTTCACATACACAAACAGACAACTGCATAAAAGTCAATAGCTTCAATCCAAGACAATATAAACATGCAGAGATTAATACTTTAGCTCATAGACTTGTGAACTTACCATTGGAAAAAAATAGAATGCCAACAGGAATACAAGTAAATAGAAAAAAACAGCAATGAAAAATGGATTTTGTAAGGATTTGGTTCGAAAAAGTACGGAAGTTCAAGAAACTTAAGAAGCTAAAAAAATCTCGAATTTCTTGGCAGTTAAAGAAAATAACATTTTTAAAAAATTTACCTATTATCCTTGGGCTACATATAAATTTCAGAACTTGAGATAAACATTACACTGGTGACAAGAAATAAGTTCAGCATGAAAAATCATATAAACAACAAACAGTTAAATAGCATACCACCAGAATAGGTCTATAGCACAAATTACACAGACTTTGATAAAATATATATTGGAAAAACAAAAAGGAACATAAGTACCTGACAGAAAGAGTATACCATGGATATAAAGTATAAACAAACAGAGAAATCCACTGTGACAGTTCATTTTTGTACAGGAAATTATGAAATTGAAGAAAAAGTAAAATTGTTAAAGGCTGTAGAAGAGCATATAGAACTGAATGTGTGAGAATATCCATAAATTCAAAAATATGCTAATGAATTTTGAAATGCTGAGGAAAGAAACAATTTCAGTTTATCAAATTTCTGCCACAGTCAAACAGTACATCCTACAAGGATTACAACAACTCTTTCGACAGTCATAATTAGCTGATGATGTGGATGGCGGCAAAACATTTTCTAATGGCATAGTTAAGTTAGTGAAGCTGCAAATTCATGATTTCAACAAGTGTAGGAAAAAAAATATGTAAATTTTACCTATTATGCATGCAACTAAAGAAGGAAAACATTTTATGAAAAATCTTACATCCTAAAAAATCTTGAACATATTACATCTGAAAAAGAATCAGTGCTAATTATTCAAGTATAGCATATTTATTATCACATATAAAACCGTGTGCTTTAAGAAATTGTAATATTTTAAGGTATTTAGATAATTATACCTTATAATAACTTATACTGCCACTATAGTCTCTCAGAAGAATATATACTCAGTTAAAGCATAGGCACCATGTCGCCACTTTCAGTTGAAACTTTTCAGGCCTTTCTCTCCATGCCTTACTCACTACACAGATATCGCAGGGCATTGAGCAAGTTTTTCTGAGAGCAAGACATCACAGGCAAGGAATCTGCCTGCCATACTACTTTAGAGACAGCATACATTCAGTTCTAACAATTCTGGGTTATGGTTGAATTTTATCCAATTCACTTATTAAAATTTGTTAATCTTCAACTTCCTGTAACATCCGTTGAATTTTATTTGCTTCATTATTTAACTTCCTTTACTCGTTTTAAAAAATAAAATTGAGGGATTCTATGCATACCTGCTGAACCAGTTCCTGAGTATCTGTTGGTCTCTTAAGGAACAGCTTGACAATGGCAGTAAGAAGCTGGAGCTGCACTTGGGTATTCTCATCATGAAAGCCTTCCAAAAAGCTCTCCAAGAGCTCATCAGCATTATCAATTCTTTCTGCATATTCACCAATAATCCATATCATTGATGCCCTGAAAACAAATATATTTCATTTAAGAACTTTCAAAAAATAAGACATTTTTAAAAAATTCTGTTGGAACTCACTCAGTGAAGCTTATTAAAAGTAAATTATAATTAATCTGTTGTCTAACACACTCTTATGCTTCACTTACTTTTAAATATGGTGGGACCAGTTTCGAAGAGAATATATTTCAATTTTTGTTGTCCTAAATATTGATATTGTATCACTGCACCATGACAGAAAAGAAAATATGTATCTTAACATTAAAATCATTATGTGATTGAGTTGAACTAACACTCTGTCTTTGTATTTGTATATGTAGATTTTTTCCCAAGTTGCTAATCTACATATACAAATAAAAAGACGGTTTAATGAACTTCCACACTTCCGGGGATGAAAACATAAACTTTAAGTTCATTACACCTCCACCAGAGAAGAGTACACATTCCCACAGCATAATGAAGTATCTAGCAGTCAACTTTGTAGCTGATGCGAACGAAGGTTTGAGAAACCAGCTCTACATATTTGAGCAAATAAGTGGAGCAAAAGAGTGTTAGTTTGATTCGATCACACAATGATCTTAATATATATGATTAGCTTCACTTTGCAATGTTCCAATTAACAATTTTAGTTAATGTATCTTAACATTTAGATTTCACCATCTGACACTGGACAGAGGACTGGGAAATGTTTCATTAGTAAAGTTGATAATTTTACCATATCTTTAAACTACTATAATGTTACACTGCTCCTTTTATATACCATGAATGTTGTTTAAAGACAGCAAACAGATATATCTAACTAAATGAATCATATTTACAGGTGTGGCAGAAACAATAAGCTTGTTTTAAAGTGAAAAATATTTTAATTCCTAATAATTATTTATATTTCCATTACCTGAAAGTACAGTTCTTGCAGATTGGAGAACACTTTCCATTTTGTAAAATTTGCCTCATGTTTTGATCTGATATGCATAAAGCAATGACATGCTTCTTTGCCGACCAGAGTGGACTCCATTGTACTGATGCCTGTTCTCATGTAATATTTTGTTATGTGCATATAGAAATGAGTTGCCCAGGTGATAGTTTGTCAAGCTACCTTCTTGATTCCATTATTGCACCCAACAATGAATAGTATCCTTAGACAGTGCATCAGTTCAATTCACTTCCCATCCAAATGCTCTTTGGGTTTCTATGATGGTACTGGTTCTAATGTAACCAAGTTACTGCACAAACATGCTCTCTTACTTTCCAGTGCTACACAACTAGCTAACATTTGGGAGAGAGAATCCAGCAGGCAAATTCATTTCCAAAGTCAACTTTACAGTCCTGCCACAAATTGCAACAAAAAACCTGCCAGATTCAAAATAGTTTAATTTAAACCAGCTTATTGTTTCTGTCACACCCTGTATTTCCAAAATTATTTGATGTTGCTCAGAGAACAAAAATGGCTAGCAGTTTTTTCTTTAGAAGTTTTCAAACCTTATCTCCAACTGAAAAGCATTTAAACATTTTTAATTGAGAAGCATTATCAATATACCAAAAGAGAGAAAGAAAATAGGTATAATATTCATATAAGAATGATTTAAATTTTAAGTGAAGTTGTTCAATCTATTAAAAGACCACGCACTCTGAAAAATTTGGAACTTTTTCTTACCTTGCTTCAGGTTCATCAAGTGTGTCCAGATTTTCACACAATGTAGAAATGATACTCTCATATTTGTTTGGGTATTTGCGGAAAATATCCTTGATTACTACAATTGCTTCCTGTACTACATAATTTACCTGTGTACAAAAATGTTTCATTAATGTGCTGTTCATTAGCAATAGCAAAATTGCATTATGTTTTGGTGCTTTGTATCTCAAAGCAATGTTTTATTATAGATAATGCTCAGATCCAATGAAAAAATTCGAACACATTTGTTGACTGAACATTTTACTGCTATTCTCCTTCTCTGCACAATATTTATGACGTTAGATTGAAACGGTTCATTGGCTTTTTTTTATGTTCCAGCATAAAGTCACAACAACTCAACTAAAGTCACAAAGTTATTTTTGATCTCTGAAAACAATTTGCATAATGATAGTGGCACAGTTGTGTACAAGGACAAACCAGTTAAAATTAAAAGTGGAAATATTACACAGAGGTTCAGCTGCAACATTAATTCAGAAACTTTAACCATTTTAAGAGGGCTGCATTATAGTTCTTTTTTACATAAATTACCATTCATTGTTCTGTTATTGTAGAAGTATGTAACAAGCAAAATTTTACTGTGTCAAAACATGGAAATAAACTGGGAAAGGCCCACCATGGAATTAATCCCAAAGAGTAAGAAACTGGCAAACCTGTGACCTACAACTAATCTAACTCTACACATCATGAAGTAAATCAAGGCCTTATCTTTGTTATCATGCATACGTTAGGAATTCCTTTAATATATCATGGTATTCATTAATTGGGATTTGAAGTTAGAAAAACATCACAAAAGCAAAGTACTAATTTGGCACCTATCAATTTCAGAATGTTGACAAACAGTAGAAAGCTGTACGAGAATAATCACTTTAGATGAGGCATATGCGCAACTTATCCAAGGATAAAAAACAAAGTTGTTAGTATGAATATAGTAACATTTTTTCAAAGCGACTCATAATTATTGCAGGATACTGTTAAAATGGGAAGCTAACTATTAGCAAAATTTCTAAAAATGCCAAAGTCAACTTCCTATTATCATACTGATATCTTGGATTTGTATAGCAAAGACAAGCAGATTAAGTTATATCTGGTTTGATGCTCAAATTCCTTGAGGAAATTGGGCAATTAAAAAAAATCTAAAACCACTTCCCTGACTATGAAATATGATCATACCACCAAAGAGTGCCAAAATGAATGATAACACATTATTACGACAATAAGAAATGGTTTAAAAACAGATCTATGAGAAAATTTAATAAAAAAACATCAAAAACAGAAATATATATAAGACACAAGAACCTTGAAAAAATAAGAGGAAAAAAAGAAGGAAAGAAAGAAAAACTTGTGAAAAATTCATAAATCAACCTTTAGCAGACAATAAATTCAAAAAAAAATATTCAATAAATAGAACATAATCTGGCCTCTCAGAACCAATTTTTTTAAATAAATTAATTATTAAAACATTACAAATAGGTAACATTGAAAAATAATGGATCAGGTTACTTCAAATTAACTGCAAAGAACGTAACTGGGTATATAGGTGTTTCAGGCAGATACTACAAAGTTGAACCTAATGATAAAACAGCATTTTAGGCACATTGCACTCTTTGGAATTTCCAGTTATGAGTGGAAGCAAACAAATAATTTTAACTTTTAACAGTCTAAGAAGGACAGCTGGTCAGAGGCAGAAAACCTTGTTGCCAATTTCAAATTTCTTATGAAGAAAGGTAAAGAAATTAAGACCTAGAAAACATTTTATCTTATATTAAACTTAACTGATTATTGGAATTTTGATATGATTTGTTTCTTCCTCAAATCTTGCCAGATTGATGCAATATGTTTCATAGCGAGTTCACTCTGTATCTCACTTAATTGATGTGGTACCCAATTTGTATACATTTTCCACACGGTAAAATGCTGTGCACTACTTTTTGTGGAAATCCTATTTGCTTCTCTACCTCCTCAATTGTCCAATGTCTATCCTCATATAAGCATTGTTCCGATACCATTATCTGTACATCTTATTTGCAGACACAGGATACCCACTGTGCAGCCGTTGGCATTCTGTTCCATTTAAAGGCCTCTGTCCACCTTGCCACTGTTTGAAATGGCAGGGCATGGCCCATGTGCACCCAGTGCTCCCAGCAATTCTGGGTGGCATTCTTGTGCATTCCTGCCATGGAGAAATGGCATTTTGACATAAGTATGTTACTCATTCTTTGTGACCTCCATTCCTGACCTCTGTCCCTCACCAACTGAACTTCAGGATGTGCTGGGACACGTAGCTCTGCCAACGTGAAAATGAAGTCTGAAAGAAGAGGCCTCTGAGCAAAATTTACTTAATACTTCACACCCTGAATTGAATGGGATGCTGATGACCTGAGATATTAAACAGCATCCATTAATAAAACAAATCAACATAGCTCTGCTCACATACAGCATCTGGTGGCTTCATTTGAAAATACATTCCCTACAGTTTCCATCGTATATCTTAGATTTTTCATGTTGTTCCTTGTCACAAGAAAAGAAAGGTTGCCATGACTTACAACTTATCCCTCATGTGTATGTGTGTGTAATTATATATAAATATATAAAACAAAAATCTCTAACAGCTGCTAATTTTTGGCCAAAAAAAAACACAAAATATATACAAAATTGAAACAACATATTAAAAACAGCAAGAAACCATATAGAACCTTCTATTTGGGGGGGGGGAAGTTTATACACAAAAACAAAATGAATTTTGAAATTTCACCAGAAGATGACCTCATCATGAGATTGCTCATGCAAATCATGAGAGAAACAGGAGATACCAATGGGGAAACAATAACTGGATAAAGTAGCCGAGATTAAATGTAATGCATTGAAAATATGCCCACAAAAAATAAAGTTTAGTGCAGTTTCAGTGTCAAATTCAACATATAATTTAAGATTACTTTATGTTTGTTTTAATTTATAAATATTTATTCATTTTTCTTTCCCCTATGTGAGTTTACTTCTGCCTCCATATCAATACCCTGAAACACCATTTCCTTTTTTTTTTTAAATTTAATTTAAGCTAATAAAATTGGACAAATGCTCATAATTGAAATACATTCCTACAAAGTTTTACCAGAACATTTACATAAAATATATGAGCATTATATCTGCTAGCAGCTGAGCATACATTTTAACTGACTTAAATCATTGATAAGAGGCAAAGCTCTTGATTTTCAAAGTTTCACAAACAAGAGATTAATCTGAGATTTTCTAATGCGGGAAAAAAAATCTTGTATTCATTATATGTAGTAATGATGGCTAGAAACAGAGGCTGTAACACAAAAGAGACAAGAAAAAAAGAATTCTGCATGAAATATGGATTTACTAAACTTAAAATTAATTTCTTGTTGGAATTAATAGAGTGAAGCAATTATTCTTTATTAGCACTTGAGTAGACTCAGAGTTGATGATGCAAGCAAAAGCCTGTGAAACACGTTCTGCATAATTCAATGGTAAGTGGAGCATAAGAGTATTAAAATGTCTCAAGTGATAATAAGAAATATGGGTTTACTGATAATTGTAATTAATAGTTCATATTCCATTGCCCAGAATTTAAGCTGCTAGAAATATAAAAATAAGAAATAGAAATATAAAAAAAAGGATAAAAAGCAAGTCAGTAAAATTACCTTAGTTTGAATAAGATCTAGTAGGGTGGAAACACATCTTTCTGCTGATTGTTCTACTTTGATAGCACAACGGCCAATGGCCCTAACAGCTTTGCGTACAAAGTCAACATCTACTTCTGTGGCATATCTATAATAAAGAGAAATAAAAAAAGACAGATGAGCCATGATCTATAATGTGCCATTGCATTGAATTTAATGCAGCCAATAGAGACCAAAAATCAATAAGAATGGTATAACATTTCATGCAATAATTAGCAGATGTGTAGCATTACTTATAGACTGTTAAAGACAACTTCACAAATATTAAAAAATTAAAAAGCTAAGTGAAAAGTAATTCTTTGTTCCATAAGTTATGTAAATTCACAAAATTATGCATGTAATCTATGATATACTTACTCTTTAAGTTCTGACAGAACCTGAGCTATGTTGGCTTGAGAGGCAAGACGTATCATGATATCCAGTTTCTCAAGCTTTACATATATGGGATCATTGTACTTCACAAAGAAAACTTTCATTTCATGCTTCAAGATATCAGGACGTTTCTGAACAATCAGGTTAATATTACGCAAAGCTACATACTGAACCTAGAAAACCAAAATATTTCAGTCATTAACCACACTTTTTGGTAAAGTGTAATAAAGAAAAAAAGTCTTTAAATAACTAATAATAAATTCTACATTTATCTAAGTAAAGAATTTAATATGCTTGACTGAAGATAATATTCAACAACATGTGTGCTAAAATACTTTGCAAATAGTTCTACAGTCTGCTAGATTATATTCAAGTGGAAGCTAGTTCAACTAAAGCTTGGAATTGTTTTATAGTTGTGTGCTGGCTCACAATATAATATAAAAGCTTATTTCTAATCTTCAGAAATGAATTGCAATAACGATTGATGCAGCTGCATGTGTCAAGATCAGAGTTTACATGATGGACAAACAGCTATCTTAATGCTACAAAGTGGTACTCGTGTCTACCTGGTATAATGTCTAATAAAATTGGCTTATTGGCTAGATCACTGACCTTTCAATACAAACTATAACCATTCGCTATTAAAGAACCATAAGAACAAACATGTGAGAGTGAGTGTGCATGCATGTGTAAGAATTATCTGTGTGTTAAACTATAAGGAATGGGATAATAATAGTCCATATATCTATCATAACAAACAAACCCAACTTACTACTGCCCAAGGAGTGAGAAACTTTTTGAAAAACTATTCTATACACAGAAAAATTTTACTTTAAAATCACAAGTGTTGTTGTATCTGGAAGTTAACTGTTCATTGCTAAGTTAACTATGTCAAATATATTGTCGACATATATAAGTTAACAAAAAATTCATTGATGATGCCTTTAAACTTTCCAATATACAAGATGAAACTTATTGTTTACATACGAAACACATAACATGTTACCATTCTTGAATATTAAAATAATGAAATGTCAAGGAAACCTGGAATTTGGAATATACAGAAAGAACATACATGCAGATAATCACATCAAAGCTGACAGTTTTAACCCCACAATGCACAAACATACAGTTATCAACAGTTTAACACACTGGCTATACAAATTACCAAAGAAGATTATTTTAATGAATATAAACAAATAGAAGAAACAGCAATTAAAAATGGTTTAAAATAAGAACTAGTACACAAAAGGGTACAGAAATTCAAGAGATAAAAATGTATCATAGAAACCACAACACTTTCAGCAAGAAAAGATAAGCTAATTTTTAAAAAATTCATATTATCATCCAAGGGCTACAAAAATTTTTTATAATATTCTTAAAGAGTTTAATATCAAGTTGGCACCCGTCAACAGATTTAATGTTAAAAGCCTACTGACAGACAATGTTAATGACAGTATTCCACAAGAAAAAAAGCACGTATTTACAAAATAAATTGTGCAGAATGTGAAAAAAAAAATCTACATTGGGAAAACAAAGAGAAACTTAGGCACATGGTTAAAGAAACATTTCAGGAACATTAAGTACAAGCGAATAGAAATCAACAGTAGCATATCATTTTAGACAGAAAATCACGACATAGTGAATAAAGTAAAATTATTAAAATCAGTACAAGAACCTACAGAATGAGCAACTTGGCAGAAAATCTACATCTACAAATACAAAGACAGTCTAATAAACTTCGAAACTGCCGAGGATGAAACCATAAATTAATAGTTTATCACACTGCCACCAGAGCAGAATACAAATTCCCACAGCTTAATGAATTATCCAACAGTTGACCTTTAGTTTAGCTGATGATGATAATGAAATCTTCTTGAAACAGGTTCTATGTATATTATGACAATAAGTGAAGCATTAAGAGTGTTTAGTTCAACTAAATTATATTATAATATAAATATTCCTAATAATTGTAAGTTGTTTGTGCAAATGGAAGAATAACCATTCCATTTCATAAATTCATTACTATGTTTACGGGATTTTTATATTCTAATATGACTGCAATATAATATACTTGGAAATTTGAATCTTTATTGCCAAACTGTCTTAGTCCATCTAATTTCTTCATCAGATGAAGAAAAATCCAAATATTAACCTTTTGTACAATTCTACAAACCTGTTCCAGAGTCTTCCCCAAGAGTGTTATTTTCCATACAGAAATTAAGGCTTTGCCAAATCTTTAATTTTTTATTTCCAATTTTTTTAAATAATGTTTAATGCCTATTTTCATTGCTGAGCATCACAGGCAGTGGACACTCGTGATATGTGAAATGAAATGATAAAACTGGAAAAGGATTTTTTTTAATTAAAGAAAGTGCTCCAGGCCTAAGTTTAAGGTATGTCCCCTGCAATTGCCCTTTATGAGGATTGATGGAAACCTGGAAGAAACCTCAGTCAAGGAAGATGGTTCTGGTAGGAATCGAACCCTATACCTCCAATACATGAGTCCATGCCTTAACAACCTCGGCCATCCCATGATACACGAGATGAAATGATATATTGGTAAAGGATTTTTTTTTTTAAAGGAAGCATTCCAGGCCTAAGTTTAGGGTACCTCCCTGGCATTTGCCATTTAAGAGGACTGAGGAAAACTTGGAAAACACCTCAGTCAGGGAGGACGGTCCTGGCAGGATTTGAACCCAAACCTCCTGCTCACAAGTCTGAGCCTTAACGCTTCGGCCACCCATGGTGGTACCACCAAACTAATACAATACAAATAATAATATTATATATATATATATAAAAATTAACAATAATAATAAAAGTAGAAAAGGATAAAACACTAAGATAAAGCCACACTTGGGATCATTATATTTCGAACTCAAGTTGACTTTATCTTAGTGTTTTATCATTTTCTACTTTTATTATTACTGTTTATTTGTTACGTTGTTAATAGCATTACTTTATTTTTATTTTTCTTTTATATTATATATATATCTGTACCAATCCTAATAGAATATATTGGAAATGCTGCTATTTTGAATGGCACACAATCACATTTTCTTAAAAATGTACCATTTACTCTCGTCAGTTCTTCTGCCTTAATGAGCTTAATTAGGTCATTTCTTCTTCCAGCATCTTCTGTAACAAACTGCTGAAACTTTTGTTCAGTTTATATTACACACAATCTACATTTCCTGCACTAATGGACCTAATTAGGTTCTTCTTCTTCCATAAGTTTTTAATAATATTTTATCTGTAGTACCCAATTTTTAAAAATGTGAAATGTTGTAGTGCTATGAATTTGTGATGCCAGCAATAGCAGGGGAGTTGCACCGGTAAACAGTCAACTTGTAAATGAATGGTTTTAAATGTACCTCAGTATATTAATTAAATTCTTGATTTCTGGGTGCTGTTGAACTGTTAGTTTCTTCATGGCAGCACGCATAAAACAAGAATTTTATTATTCACACCAGTAACAGAAGCCCAAGATAACATTTACACAATGCTATTGCAAAATGTATCTCAGATTCTAAGCTTACACAACATTTGAGAACAAGGGTTAACAATAATCTCTTCAGAGTCAGATGTTTAAAATATGCTTTATGGTTTCACTTAAAAAAAAAAAGGGCGATTAACAACTTTAATCTTTCATTCAGTTCCAGGATTCAAGCTATGCTTAGAGAAACCATAGAAAATTGCTCACTGACAATACAATGCTATAATTTTTACAGACTTCATTAAAGCTGTTTATCTGGTTTATTTAGCTACAGGCAAAAATATAAAAGCAGCATAAACACTGTAATTTAGCCTTTCATAATTTAAGCTTATTAACTAGAAGCCCACAATTAACTCCCATGATATTGTGGAATATAAGTTAAAACATAAACAACAACTGTTTAAAAGTAAATTTATCTATAATGGTAAAATTTACCTCTGGTTCTGAAGACAAAAGAGTTACAAGTGGGGGAGCCAGCTTCTTTGTTAAAGTTGATACAAAATCAGAGTCTGCTGGAAGCATTTCCATCAATTTCATCAACACCTTAACAGCAGACAGCACTACGGCAGCATTGGCATGAGCCAAACGTGGAGTAATTCGCTCACAGATACTATCAAAATAAGAGCACATTTTGAGGTTGAAAACACTAAGAAAATATGCAAAATCACCTAATGATAATACTAGGAAATAAATCTGAAAGCTATATTCAGAAATTTTTAAATATCATCTAACAAACTGAAAGCAATCTCTGCAATGCTAATGTGTCCATCAGATGACCTTTTTGGAAGCCATGAACCCATCAACTATCAAATTTAACTTCATTGTCTTAAAAATCTTCATTAAAAGCATAATACATATATGTTATTTATAAAATATTATATCACTGATGCTCTATAGACCGATCATAGTCTTAGTTTCCTCTGCAAACAATTCATCCATAATGTGCTGAGGAAATTCAGTTGTTCATTCAAATAAATCAGGGGCCAGAAACCAGATTATAAAATAATACAAAACACCTTAAATCTATAATCTCCCTCAAAAAAAAAAATACCTGAAATAATGAACTACTTTAGCAATTGTACATAAGTAGTGTTACCAGAATGACTTATATCAGGTTTTACAATAATTTTACATAAAAATGTGCAGAAAAATATAAATAACTACAGACTAATAATACAGCCTTTCTGATACAGTATTTGCAAATATAATCTTCTAAAGATGAACTGCTTTTTATATAATTTGTAAATTTCAACTTAACTTAATAAGGAGTTTCTTCAGTTTCTGCCAGTCAGAAAAAGTCTGTTGATTAAATTATGACTTGGGGTTCACAATATTTTATATATCAGGCATGCAGAATTCTTCCTTTAAAAAGGTAATAATGACAATTATTTTATCTAAATAAGATAAACTTGGCTACACTCTTTCTTTCAAGTGATTGATTACACATGTTTTATTTTAATCAGATAATGTGCAATTTTTTGTAATGCCTGAGTATAGTTGGATTTAACAATATCATCCCATTTTCGAATCTTAATTTTTACTTAAAATATACAGCAAATTAACATTTGTTAGGAGGTTGAAAATGCATAATGCAAAATGAGTTCCTCAATTTCAAATGTTTTAATGTTCTCTCTACCATTTTAGGGTACATATTTTCTCCCCTTATCTGACTAAAGAGATTAAACTTATTGGAAATGTTTCCATACCTTTGGTTATTACTACATATTTATCAAAAGGCATCTACTCAAGACACATTTGCATATAATGACTTTAGAACACTGCATTATGGTTGGAATGGCTGTTTATAGCCTCTAACCATTAACATTAGAAAGGCATATGAATCAGTAAGTTTTCATAGGCCATATGTAGCTTTAAATGCTTACTAAGTAAAATTACCAATCTACACAACATTAGTAGTTCATAATTTGAGAAACTGTGCATTAAAATTACTCAAAATCTTGCATGAAACATGCATTTGAAAATATCAACCTTCTTGCAATATTCTAAAAACTTCTAGTGCCATACCTTTGTGCTTCTCTGTCATCTTTTGGGCTATAATTTGCAAGAGAATCAAGAATGAACACTTGACCCCACTCTGTGCACTCATTCAAAGCTGTCAGCAGTTTGTTGATAGTCTGTGCATTCATTTCAATCAGTGGTGATCCACTTGTGCTTGCTTCATTTATCTCTGATAGGGCTGCTACTGCATTAGCTACAACCTAAAGTCAAGGAAAATAAAAAGAGGGCAGTTAAGTACCATATTTGAATATATTTCAAGAGTAAAAGCTGTAAATAATGATGTTTTGAGGATCTAGAAATCTCAATTTATTTTTAAATTAGTTAAAGAGTTCTGTTAAAAAAATTGTATTATTATATCATGAAATAATTCTGTAAAAAATTATCATGAAATTATATGAACTTACACTTTTGTAGTAAAAATTACACTATCACTAATAAAAGAAGATACTAAATTCAAAAAATTTACATACCACATTGGCATGTTTAATAAATTTAAAATAAAAATTAAAAATCAACAATAATGTTAAAACTTACTGAAACTATTTGCAAACCTTTGGAACTAATGGCATGGGAAAAAATGTATATCCTCAAAAATAAAAACTGTATTATGAACTTCAAGACACCATCATTGGATATATTTGATAAATATTTCTGACCACCCTCAGAGTATGCTTCTACCAGTTGGTCTTCTGCTGATGATGGGAGTGAATATTCCCATATAAGTGCCACCAAACCAACTCTATTATATCAACATTACTATGAAATGTAAGGCCTCTACATTTAAGAAAAATCATTGACAAGGTAGGTAACAGGAGCTACTGACTTCCGTGCAGTATCTATACAGTTCTATAGAACATATCTCCACTGAAGACCTCAAAAGATTTAAGCTCTGGTTTCAAACAAAACCATCAACTATGACACAAGTATGTTATAATTTTACAGAGTTGCCAAAATGTGTGGAAAATGAAGGTGGGCAGTTTCATAATATCCTTTCCTAAAATCTGTAGGTAGGTATATGTTTAAGTGCTTGTATTTAATAAACTGTTAAGCTGTACAATACTAGTACTGAATAATGACTGTTAAATGGCAAGTAGCAGAATGCTTGCTCAGAGGAAAAATGTCACATGCATGGTCAGTAGCGCCACCAATCATTCTAAGGTATATTAACATTTATGCAAAATTGTTCAAATAAATTTAACTCTATTAAATAGATACATACCATGGGATTAGAGTCTGAGAGAAGATCTTTGAGCTGATCTAAGAAACCTTGGTCTTCAACCAGTTGAGCATTGATATCATACAACTTGGCAACACACACAGCTGCTGTCTTTCTAACATATGGGTCTTCATCCTTCAAGCATTTTCGCAATGGCTCACAGAGATATTCTGTGATCTTGTCAACACGAATACACCCCATGGTACGCACTGCCAGAGCTCGAATGAGTGGGTTTGGATCTTCACAGTCCTAAAAGAAATTCATTCTTACACAAAAACTATAATAATATACTGCTCAACAAATTACAAAGGTATGAAAATGTGCACAAACTCTGCAGTTTTAAAATGTGTTAAATTACTAAATGTCTACTAATAAAGCTTAAAGGTTCATTTGTACTATTAACTATGTTTTCTGGGAATGTAATTAAATTACATAAGCTACAAATAACAAAATTCTGCATATGAAAAATTCTTCAAAAACATTCTACACTTTACTTGATCATACATAAGACATTTTGTACAATTATATAAAATTAAAGAAAATGTAAACAACTTATTGATGAATTACAATATCATGAAAAAGCAAAGTAAATGTAAGAAAGCATTCATATACTCTACTTAAGTACAGAAAAATGAATTTAGGAAATTCTACTTTAACCTATATTCTCTAATCAACACAATACTGACACTTAATGCAACTATTATGATTAAAAATGAACAATCACTAATCGTTATGGGCCCATTGTGCTATGCCTGAGTGGTAAGACTGCTCAACCTTCAAAAAGATGACCCAGTTTAATAGCATCAACTGAGTGAAAAGCATATTTGTTCTGAATACTTTGGTTTCCACTGCCATTTATATTGTCTACCATTCCCAGATTTACAATGTGAATTGTATTGAGTTTAGAAAATGCTAAGTAAACTATTGCAACATTTTTTATTCTACTAGCACATAACATTTAGGACTAAACAGTAACATCATATATTATATTGTCACCTTTATTTTGATTTGGTTTATTTACAGATACTCTTTAACATCTCAGGTCATCAACATCCCATCCAATTCAGGGCATGAAACAGCGAACAAATTTTGCTCAGAGGCCTCTTTTTTCTTGCATGCTGTTCTTTATTATGCCATAAATGTACGACATGGGACGCATGGCTTTAATTCCCCTTCAAAAGAAGCCATACTTTGGATTTTTACGCCCAAAAACATCCATCGGTCCTGGCCAGGATCGAACCCGCAGTTTAGGAGGCCAAGTATGGTTACCACTACATAGCCAGGGTTGACATATTGTCACCTTATTGCCATAAAGTCATATGTACATATTTTGAGATTTTACAGGAAGTGATTAAAATTTTTTAACATAAAAACTTCTAGAAAGACAAACTTGCACTGAAATGGAACACACTTCTAGATCCTCTGAGTGTGCATTTAAGTGCACATACTTTGACATAAGACAGTTTGCATCTGTTTGATGTATTTGACAACAAAACCGCAAATTCAGAGGAAACTGGACATACAACCTTCTTCTCTATTAAAATTAAAACTCTCAAGCTATTGTGCCATGGTTTTTATTTTTAAAGTTAAAAACTATGGAACAACAGTTCAGAAGTTTTAATTTGAAAATTATGAACACCAGCCATGGAAGTTTAAGATATGTTATTTCTCCATTGCCTCATATGCATCCCATCACTTTAAGACAATCGATGTGCATCCAATGTATTCAATGCTTTGTTGTTAATTGGTCTATAGTCATTAGGTATTTTTGGTAGTTTTATTTTATGCCTACTTCCACATTTTTGAATAATCTTGTAATTAATTATAGAGGTACTGAATATGAGGTATTGTTTGAAGACTCATATCTACATTTTTATGAGTTTCACTTGTCTGCACTTTGCTGCATATTCCCTCTGCTTTCTACTTTATACACTTTAATGCTGTTTTTATATCATTGGGCATAATACATATAAGTGAAGAGTTATTACATTATTGTGTGGATGCAGACATTATTTTAATTAGTAGCCTGTCTGTCGTTTTACTACTATTTTAGGTTCAGGAATAGTAGCAGATTTAAAATGTTTATTTAGTTTGTCTAGACAAGCAATAACCCCTGTCAGAGTTTTGGTCAGTTAATCCAATTAACCTTATTTTTCTATATATGTTGTTTGAATTGGGTAATAATCAGGAGTATAGCATTGCATTGCGGATTTACTATTTTAAAGTGTTAAGTATAGCATTAAAGCAGACATTGAAAAATAAAGGAATTAGTAGTTTGTAGAGACTGTAGCTAGCTGATAAAATAATGGTACAGGGAGAGTAATTGAAATATTTTATTTTAGTCCCCTGGGTTGGGTCAGAGACTGGTCCCCTGGAATTCCAGTAAGCTAATGCTGATGAACTGAGGACAGGAGTCTGGTGCAATCAAAGCGGAAATTTTGTACTTTGTTTAATTATTTAGAATTTAGATAAATAGTATAAAATCATTATTGTATTAAAAACTTTTGTATCTGTGAGGGATTACACCTAAAATGACCTGGGCCAGATAGGTGGATATGCCTTTGCCGTTTGTATTTTTCTTACATTTCAATAAATTTAATTTACAATATTTCATTTAAATATATCAGACACTACAATTTTTAGATTTAATAAGGCTATGAGCATGGCTCAACTTAACAGTTCTAATGTGCTAGGTACTCATGTTCTTAAGTTACTTGTATCATAGCAACTATACTGTTTATTGATCATTTAAATTTCTGATAGGTTTCTTCCCTTTGAAACCTAATGTACATATTGTGATATACAGATAGTTTAGACCATTTATAGCTAAAGAATTTATTGTGTAAATTTGTACTTTCATTAAATAGACCTCAATTGTTTCAAAGAAGAAAGCTGCCGATATGAATGCAGTAGCAAGAGCAAATGGGAGAGATTAAGAATTGAATTTTTGGAACGATGTTGATTTTTGGCCATCCCCTTTAGAAAATCTTGGCACTGCCCATGGATCTTACAGTTACCATCTATGAAATGAACAATAGTATTCAACAATCTCTTCCATTTTGTTGCACTGTGCCCTTGTTTTCCCTACCCAAGCCCCCCTAACTTTGTAACAAATTATTATTGAGGAAATCACTCAAATTTTGCTAATTTTATTCCACTTACCTGGACATGTTTCAAAGGCACAGCCTTTGCCTTTGAAACATGTCCAAGTAAGTGGAATAAAATTAGCAAAATTTGAGTGATTTCCTCAATAATAATTTGTTATATTATATTATATTTCACTGTAAAATTCTTGCTATTCAAAACCCCTTAACTTTAGTTTATTTCCTACCATAATTCCATACTATATCTTCATGTAAGCTAAAACATGTGCACTTCAACTCAATTTTACATTCAACAGTTTTAAAACAAGACATTCCTACATTTAATAAACAAATTAATAGTTAATTCATACACTAATTAGCTTAAATACAATTAAAATACAGAAATCGGAGAATTACATAGTCTGCTAATTTTAAAGCCAACTTAAATCTCCAAAAGAAGTCTTACCTTGACAAATGTATTAACAGCCATGATTGCCATATCAGGTTGGCTTTTAGCATAGTTCATCAGATATAGATAAACCAACTTTTTTAATTCCAGATTATCTGTTTGCATACAATTTACTACATCTGGAAATAAGGCTGATACATCTTTGCCCACTGTCATGGATGCTATTACCTTCAAAAAATAAAAACTTAACACTTTAAAATCCATAAAATATCTTGCCTCTAAATAACAGAATATTTTGCACATAAAATACATCAAGAATAATGAAAGTTAGCACTTTTACTTCATTAAAAAAGAGCTGTAATTTTAATATAAAAAGTACAAGAAAAATTAATAGTTAATAATGAAGACTGATATTTATTTGTCAGATATATAAGTTTAGGAATTTGGAAGAAAGTTTCATTTTTTTATTTAAATTATCAATATCCCTTTTTAAGTAAAATATACAAGCAGCAACATATGAATGAATAAAATAAAAATTTAATTTAATTAATGATATTACTCATTTTAGCACTGATGTCTTATAGCAGTAAACTGATATTTTCATATTCAGAAAGAAATGTATTCCTAAGGAAGCTTCATCCACATCTTGCCAAATTGGAATTGACATGGGGCACATTACATTGAGATTTCTCTGTACAAGCAAATCAAATAATGCATGTACCTATCTCAAAATACTTTCTGATATGCAATCATTAATTTTATTGCATAACACATTAAACATACCTTTTTTACAGCTTCTCTTTTTTTCTCTTTTTTATCATTGTTCAGCTCTGATTTTAATTCAAATATTTCTCCTTTTTTGGTGGTTGTGAAATATTTTGAGTCCGTCATGATTTATGTCCTGAAAATAAAGAATATTACTGTCACATAAATACAAGAAAATTTTTTCATTTAAGTGAGTCGTCAGTTGGTTGAAGATGGAAAGGATGTCTCTTCGAAACCAGTCCCATCATATTTAAAAGTAAGTGAAGCATAAGAGTGTGTTAGACGACAGATTAATTATAATTTATAAGAAAAATACTGTTACAGAAAAACATGATAAATTATGCACACACATAAAGTGGCAACACTGTAAACTCATGAGAAACTACACTGTTTGCTAAAACAGATTGCCCAATGCTGCTAGTATAAATCAGCACAAAAATATATATATTAAATTTACTAGCACTTTGCATCGTTACATGCTCTTATTTTCAAACATATTCTTAGAAGTTAAAATAGGAATTTAAATATTAATAAAACTAACTTTTTTATTTATTTATTTAAATGCATACTAACAAAAGATTACAATAAAAGAGTTGCAATTAAGAGCTTTATAGCCAAATAAGCCTACATTTTTGTTATGGTACATTAAGTGATATTAAGCCATTATTTGCTGAAGGGAAACATTCCTTGTAAAATTGTTCCAAAGTTGCTTTAGACACAAACTGCAAAAACGGTCTTGAAATAAATACTTTAAGATCAATTACAAACATAGTTAAAAAAAAAACTACTCATTTAACAGTTGTAGGAAGTGCTCAACTTTTTTTTGTGTGTGTCTATTTCACAATATCTTTTACTACTTGAGGATCCACTAGCTAAGCGATTCATACAAAAAAAAAAGTTCATGTTTATGGGAAATTTTATTATGCAATGGTTAGGAAACTAGAGAAAGCAAGTTCTCCTGCTTTTATGCTGGTACTTTTACAATGCTGGTACTTAACAGCTTTATGCAATTGCTAATTTCACTTCATGATCTCACACTTTGTTAACTGTTACTGGTGGTATCAAGAACAAAAATATGCTGCTAAACATAAGGCAAGTACAAGTTTATTGAAAAGCAATAGTCCTTTAATCATTCTACTTTCAGCTAAGTGTATTTTTAATATAGTGTTATAAAAAACTTCCTTTAACAGCAAATCCTTTTAAAAGGAGGGTGGCTCTTCTACCAAATGCTGTGGATTATTTGCCACACAAAATTTAAAAACAAAAATTATACTGGCTAGCTTTGTATGAGCCTTGCTTGAATTTCTAGTCAATATTAACAACAAATCCGTTTTGTGTAATGCTTTCAATATGTCCCACATGCTACCAGAATTGAAATTGTCTATATAAGAATGTTTAACTGGAGTGATGCTTTTGAATATTGATATAAAATCATTTAGACTAGGAAGATAAGAAGCTATATCTATTTACAAATATATTTAATACTTTTAAAGGTATTCTATGAGCCACCAATTAATTTTAGCTTCTTTTCATTTTTTATATATTATGAAATTAGAGGATCATTCATTGATATAGTAGCTATATATTGACACATTAATATCTCAAATTTAATTATATTTATAATGTAACATTATTATCTTTTACACAAGTATATTAGGGAAAAAAAAGGTAAAAGGTATATAGAAAATTGCCTTTGGTTCACCACAACCTCATGTGGAAAAAAGTGTACAAAATATAACTGTATTTAAATTACTTTTCAAACCCTTCTCCCTCTATGCGAGCAATTTTTAAACTCTCAAAGAATTCAACTTCTCTCACACCATGGCTGAGCTGATTATGAAATTGGTCCAAAGCCACTTCAAAATTGAGGGTCAGGTTACCTGGGTGGAGGTGTTATCTATGAGGGCTGTTCAATAAATGACCATAATTTTATAGACATAATTCCTAATGCTAAAATTTAACTTTACAATATTTTGTTACCTTAATGCATGTGGTACTAGTTTCATTGTTGGTTTCCACCTGTGAGAGGAGGTGTGCAAGTTGAGATATGTTCAGTTCCATCCACAGCAAAATGGAGGTCACATTTGACAAATAATATACTGCTCTGAAATTCTTCTTTCATCTCAACAAATCTTAGGTGAGGTCTATGCAATGGTACAAGAGGCCTATGGAGAGTTTGCTCTTCCCTATAGCACAGCTTGAGGATGGTTTAAAATGTTTTAAAAACCACCATGGGTGGCCAGGTCTTTAAGGCACAGACTCGTGAGTGGTAGGTCTGTGGTTCGAATCCTGCCAGGACTGTCCTCCCTGACTGAGGTTTTTTCCAAGTTTTCCTCAGTCCTTATAAATGGCAAATGCTGGGGAAGTACCCTAAACTTAGGCCTGGAATGTTTCCTCACTTAAAAAAAAAGTCCTAAACCCAATATATCATTTCATTTCATGTATCACAAGTGTCCACCGCCTGTGATACCTCAGTAGTAAAACAGGCATTAAACACCATTCAAAAAAAGTTTAAAAAGGGGAGGCAATCAATTTCAAAGGAAGAAGAACCTGAGGCTCCAGTTCGTGCTCTAACAAAGGAAAACATTACACTGCTGCTATAATTGTGAGAGTACTGTCAAATAATATAAAGAATCACTTTCAGAAATCTTGGAAATTTCACTGAGTGTCACCTACAAATTGGTAACTGAAAAGTTGTACATGAGATATGTTTGTGCATGATGGGTTCTCAAGACTGCTTTCCTGAACAAAAGAACATGTGCTTGCAAGTTTGTATAAAGTTTATGTTGCAGAAAGATCAAAATTTCTTTCAAAAGTGTTGCTGGTGAAACTTGGCTACTTAATTTCACTCCTGAGAATAAACAGCAAAGCTCTGTGTGAAAATCTTCTGAACACCAACAGCAATAAAAGCAAAAGTGATTGCATCTGCTGAGAAAGTTATTGTCACCTTATTTTTCAATATTCAAGGAATAGTTTTCAGGCATGTCATACGTGCACACACAACTGTAACTAGACTGAAAGGAAAGCTCTGCAAGGTTATATAACCCTTGCAAAAGGTCACATTTCTATGCAACATGATAATGTATGGCCATACATTGCAATTGTTGTTGAATATTTCACAAAAATCAATGTGAAGTGTGTCCATCACCTTCCCATTAGTACAAATTAAGCCCTGTGTGGCTTTTTCTTTTTCCCCAAATGAAGAAATATGTTTTTGGGAGGCATTTTCAATTATCAGAACCAGTGATGAAGGCTGCAGAGATGATTCTGAAGGACCTGTCAAAAAGGGTTTCCAGCATGTCTTTGAACATTGGTGGAAATGCTATGACAAATGTATCCAACTGAGAATACTTTGAGACAGAACATCAAGATTATGAGTATAGGTATGTTGGCAAAAAATTTATGATCACTCTTTATTGAACAGCCCTCACAGCACTATTTCTTAGCCCCAGGAAAAAATGTTGACTATAAAACTTTAGGTCTGGAGGTCAATTTGGCAAAAATATTGTTTATTCCTCTTAAACATTATTCTGAAGTTATATGCAATTAATTGATATCATACATCAATAAAAAATAAATGCTATAAACCTGTATACAGAAATTTATTTTTATTAGAATGTTGTAACTGTTCACAAAACTATATTTCTTAATTTTCAGAGATATCGTGCTATTGATTCTGATGACACTTGTGCACAAATGCTTTTCTCAATCATATCTACCATTATATCCTTGCTACTCTGTGCACAAAATACAACCAACAAATCCTGCTAATTCTGTATATTATTACCGCTTTCTTGGATCTCTAGTAATTCCTTCTGATGGTACAGGTAAGATTTAATATATATTGAAGAAAAAAAAAATTTAATTTAATTTTATCTTTAAGAATGGGTGAACATAGAGAAATTAGCATATGTGATTACAAGTAATCCATGCTGATTGATATGAAAATCATAAAAGTTTATAAGCTACCAAATTTAACTGTCAATTTTCAACTTTCTTTTACTATGCAAAATATTGCCCATATTTTCCAACAATTGCTTTCATAAACTATAATATTTTATTATATAAGTAATCAATGTCTACTTGGATCTACACTGTTATATTAAGGAAACAAAAAAGGAGAGGAAAGGAATGCATTCCCTTGGTGCCTGAAGTCCCCACATTTGGTTTTGTGGTGCTATCACTGTGCACCTTACATGCCTCTTATTTTTCTTGTTAAAAATGCATTATATAATTATATTATTGTGCAGTAACACAGATCAAACCTTGTGAGACACATCCCTTCAAAATCCTTGTCAATCACCTAAAATAGTAATTTAAACACATATTGGTGCTTCTATGGCACATATCACATAGTATCTCAAAACATTTATCATGTGCTATTGGTATTGCAGGAATTGACTGTATGTTTACCATAGAAGGCCCACCAGGAAGCATCTTACAGCTTCAACTCCTTGATGTTGTCTTACAAAAGACTGGTTATGTGAGTACATCTCAGGACGACGATTGCTCTCTAGGATTAATACAAATCTACAATTTAACCACAAATGGTGCACTGGTACAAGCACAAAAGTAAGAATTGCATAATATTATATGTTTGGCAGACATTTCACTTTATTCAAAAATTCATTTTTCTACTTGTATTGTCTCTATTCATTTAAACTCTAATGTCCTTAAAATTACTTTCTTTTTTTTTTGCCTACTGAAAATCTTAATTCATTATAGCATTTATTTTTTTTTCCATCCACGCATCTTACTTTTACAAAATAAAATGCACTGTCTCTAAGGTCTCCATTATATAATAATCTAATACATTTCTGATAATGAATAAATCTAAGAATGTGATCATGTAGATGATTTATACAGAATATGCACCACACAAAATTACATCTGGTGAAACATTTAAATGAGCTATAAATCTGAATTTTCAACATAGTCAGACATTTATTTTTAGCAAGAGAGAGTTCCACCATGAAAAGATGAGCATTTCCTTTAATGCAAAGGAAAAATAGAACACATGCCAATGCATAGGCTACTATTATTAATACTACAATTACAGAAAATGTTGACATGTCATACATTATCTTCAGAAAGGAATAACTGTACAGTACAATAAGATTAACTTGGCTATTTTCCAAGTGCCATTTATAATTGATTACCTCCTGGTTAAAATCTGGTTTTTCTGTCAGAAACAATGTAAGCATATGTAAGATCTTTGAGTAGTATGATAATGTTGATGACCATGAATATGTTCACTTTGAAAGAATGGACAGAGACTGAATCACTGCTATCTCTTCACTTGGTATACTTTCACTGATGTTAAATTTTTTGAGGCATGAACAGAATTCAAGTTTTGTAACCTGAGGTAGGATTATTATTTGGCTGATAGTGGTTGAGATTTTCCTCTTTGCAAAAGTTGTATTTATATATGGCAAGCTATCACTCACTGAATCCAATTAAAAATAATCCCAAACTTCATATTTATATAAAATGCAAATGCAAGAGCACTATTGGAAATGGGGAGGGTTGGTGGAGGGAGGGTAATGGAGAGAGTGTTGAAGTATTGGTTTAGGATACAACAGATGCTAAAGGTTTCCTTATTAAATGAATATTTAAAATTTTCAGAGTATGGGATAGCAGATTTTTTGGTTAAACAAAGTTGGGAAAGAGTTAATAAGGAATGAAACAGGTGATGTATGATCAAGAAGAAGTGATTTGGAGGGAGGTTTTTGGAAACAGATTAGAGTGAGGTTTGAGGATATAGATGGACAGATATTACATTCTATAATGAGGGGGAAGAGGGCACTTATGTTCTATCAGGAGATAATAGGGGATGTTAAAAGAGATTACACTTATTAAGTGTAATAAGTGGGAAAAACAGGGGATGCATTGTTTACATTAGGAATTTGGAGCTTAAGGGGTTTTAGAAGTTATTGTTAGCATGGAATTTGCTTTATATGTGGAAATTTGGAACATTTACAACATATTTTGTTTGAATGCTCAGGAACAAGTGAATGGAGACAATGAGTAATATATGGCAAATGTCTGAAGTTAAATTAAGCAAATTGCAACAAAGAAAATATTTGGTGACCAAAGACAAATTAGGAACCTTGGGGAATATTTGTAGAGAGTTAAGAAAGAATGGTTATGGTCAGTAAAAAGAGAAAATCTCTGCATTGAATTGTGTTTGCATTGGGTAAGTGGCTGGTAGTAGTATTGTGATTATATATGTAGTAGATCAAAACTAAATGTATATGGATGTGTTAAGGGCAGGAGTTTTATAAAAGAGATTTATTGTTAATTTTGGATGATTACTGAATTGTATAAAATGTTTTAGTGTGTTATTACAGAATTTCTTTGTTTAGAAGAAAGGGTGGTGCCAGAGTCTTCTGGATAACCAAGGACTGGGGCTTAACAAACACTGTTAAATATATATAGTTAGTTGAATGGTGAAAATCAGTATGTCAATTACAATTCTGTATCGAAGCGAGTTAAAATATTGGCCTGGAATAGAACCTGAGTTAGAACCAGTCCACATTGTAATATTTGTAAACTTCGTACTATTTAAACAAATAAATACATAAAAAACAGGCCACATAACTCACTATGCTATGCTACAGTAACAATTGACTGATTACATCTAAATATTTAAA
This sequence comes from Metallyticus violacea, assembly GCA_030762175.1. Lineage (NCBI taxonomy): Eukaryota > Metazoa > Arthropoda > Insecta > Mantodea > Metallyticidae > Metallyticus > Metallyticus violacea. Next base: position 14,577,298 of record CM060838.1, on the reverse strand, counting down.
GCAATCTACATGCTAAACTGTGGTATTATTGTAATAATTTAGTTATAATTATATAATTCAACAGATCACATATTTTTGTCAAAAACCATTGTTATTATTTAGAATTTTACTGTAGGAGCACCTTCCCCCTTTATTGTTAAAAAGTTATGTATATTAAAAATTAATTTAATAGCACATTCAGAAATGTCCACTTCAAACTGCAATTAGTATATTTTATTATAACTGAATGAATTTTAAGGAAATTTGGAGCTTAGACATTGTTACCAAATCTCTCAAAATATGCTATTGTTGATTAGGTTTATTTATGGACATTCTTTAACATCTCAGATCATCAGTGTCCTGTTCTATCCAGGGCATGAAACGGCAGACAAATTTTGCTCAGAGGCCTCTTATTTCAGGCTTGAGGTTCTTTTTCGTTCCGTAAATATATGACACAGGACCCATGGCTTTACTTCCCTTCTGAAGGAAGCCATACTTAGGATTTTTATGCCCAAAAAAATCCATCGATCCTAGCCGGGGTTTGAACCTGCGATCTTGGGTTTAGAAGGCAAGTATGGTTACCACTACACCACCAGGGCCGACATAAAAATAAATAAATAAATAAAAAAGGTGTTATATAATTAAAATTGGTTCATCTGAAGGAGCAAAGAGATATGGTTAATGTATAACACTTAAATAAGTTAATGGATATCATTGTATGATTAGTTGAACTACACACTCTTAAAGCTTCACTTACTTTTTATAAATGTATGAAACCGGTTTCGAGAACATTTTGTTCCCATCTTCAGCCATGCTAAGGTTCAACTGTCGGATCATTCGTTGAGCTGTGGGAATGTATATTCTGCTCTGGTGGCGGTGTGATAAACTTGTAGTTTATGTTTTCATCCCCGACAATGTCGAAGTTCATTATGCTGTCTTTGTATTTGTAGATGATTTTCTCCCAGGTTGCTAATTCCGTAGGTCCTTGTACTGATTTTAATAATTTTGTTTTATTTATTATGTCGTGATTTTGTGTCCAAAAATGATATGCTACTGCTGATTTCTCTATTTGCTTGTACTTTATGTTCCTGAAATGTTCCTTTAACCGTGTGCCAATGTTTCTCTTTGTTTTCCCTATGTAGATTTTTCCACATTCTGCACAGTTTATTTTGTAAATACCTGATTTTTCTTCTTGTGGAATATTGTCATTAACATTATCTATCAGCAAATTTTGAACATTAAATCTATTAATCGGTGCCAACCTGATATTAAAATCTTTAAGAATATTCTGAAATTTTTTTGTGGCCCATGGATGATATGTGAATTTTTTAAAAGTAAGTTTATCTTTTTTTGCTGAAAGTGTTGTGGTTTCTTTGATATGTTTTTGTCTCTTGAATTTCTGCACCTTTTTATGTACTAGTTCTTTCTTAAAACCATTTTTAACTGCTGTTTCTTCTATTTGTTTGTATTCTTTAAAATATTCTTCTTTGCTAATTTGTAGGTTAACTAGCCGGTGTGTTAAACTGTTAATTACTGCATGTTTGTGTGCTGTAGGGTTTAAACTGTCAGCTTTGATGTGATTATCTGCATGTGTATTCTTTCTGTATATTCCAAATTTAAGTTTTTCTTGGCATTTCATTATTTTAATATCCAGGAATGGCAGCATGTTATGTTTCTATTTCGTATGTAAATGAAATGTTTTTATCTTGAATATTTAGAAGTTTTAAGCTTAAGCTTAAACTTAAATAAGTACTTAGAAGCTAGTGATAGTAACACAATATCTTCCAAACTGAATGTATTAGAATGTTGATGCAAACTTCACTTACAAGTATTTATATTTAGAACATGTTTTGGTAACTTTTGGGAACCTTAAAAAAATGTTGCTTCCATTTAAAATCGTACACATTCATCTCTGCTTCAAGTGAACTAGTATGATACATTCATTTTTAGTATTTTACACAATCAGTTTAAAATTCTTCTCCCAATCCCTTACAGAGCCATTTTTCTTATCTTTGTATGTTGTTTCACTTTCTCATTTTTGGAATTCTATATCTAGAAAATTCATTTTTATCATATTAAATTTTAGTTGCTAGATTCCCTTATTTATGCTCTTTTGTCTCTAGTATAAAATTTATAGTCTTCTTTTCTGTATACATAATACATATAGTTTATATATAAACATATCCTTGAACAAACACACTCATATATACATAACGTTCATTTATTATATATACTCTTGAATATAATCTTGAAAGAAGTTATATTCTTATATAGAAAGTTGGTTGGTTGCTAGTGGCCATTGGGGATGCTGATATTTATAATTTTTTTCCTTAGCATCTGAATAAGGAGCTTCCAAAATATTTTTCCTTTTGTTACATTGTACATAACTGTATATCACCTTTTGTTCTTATAGATTTTGTTCTTTGAGTTTCTTGTAGTATGGAAGAGAACACAACTATCTTAGCTCTGCCATGATGTGAGTGAGAGAGAGAGAGAGAGATAGAGAGAGACTGAGTATGTGTCTGTATGTTCTGTAAATGCTTTCTAATTTTTTTTTTATTTATGCTAATAGCAATAATTAAAATACCAGGTTTCAAAATATATGCTTGCCTATTGCATAGGGTTTTGCATCTCAGTCAAGGCTGAATCCGCTCCAAATTCACGACAGCCTACCTGTCTGTCCTTTAACTTCTGAACAATCGCCAGTTTACATTCGTTTGCAAAGACTTTAGAGTCACGTATTTTTGTGTGTAAATATTATACCTAGGTAAATACAAATTAGCTCGTGCACTGTGAGGAATTTATTTGACAGTTGCTCTTTCCAGAACTGCAATTCATGATCTTGTGAATAAATTTTATACTTTTGATTTGGTGCTAAACAAGATGAAATTGGCACAATTCTTGAAGGTTCACCAAAAAAATCATTACCAAAATTAGCACAACAGTGTCTTCTGCACATATAGCAACAAAATTGTTAAAACTCAAACAAGTGCACATGTGCCCATTGTCGATGACAAGGTGATTCTGTAGCATATGTGTGTTATTGTGAGTAGTTATTTTAATCAGTGACTGAAGGGTTCATTGAACCACAGCTTGTGTTCCTATAAGACGAGATTAGGCATGGTTCTACCAAACTGGCATACGTACACTCACAACATTTGCTATTATATAACAAGAAACCTCTCTTTATTATAGGAAAATTGGAGTTTCATGTGCAATTAGCATAAGACCCATAAGATGCAGTTGGCTATATCATATCTAGTTGCTGAGATGCAAAGCCTCATGCAAGCAGTAAGGATATATTCTGGAAGCCCTGTAATTGTCTAAAGTTTAGCAAGTAAAGAATATCCATAGGTAGCACAATTGCTGTTTCCTATGTTCTACATTGTACCCTTGTGTTAAATTTTGCATCTTCAAGTTCAAAAAAGGCATGATAATAATTTATGATTTTGTTCTTCAATGTTGCAGAGTATGTGGCTCATTCATGACAGGCCCAAAAATTATGAGTGATACAAATGTAGCTGTGATAACTACAACCGCTTCTCAAGGTCAATTTGATCTTCTTGTAACCCTATTAAGAGAAAATGCAAATCTAACATTTCGTTCAGATGCTATTCAGGGCATGGACAAAACTAGAGTGATTATTCTTGGTTATGAAAATGAAGATTTCAATGAAGATTATTCAGAAATGCATATTCAACAGCAAGCACCACTGATGTTTATACAAGAGGAACTGGAGCATCCCATTAAAAATAGTACCACTTCAAAAAACAAAACTAAATTACCCAATAATCAATCAAAAAAGAATGAAAATATAATTACAGTAGCCACTGAAGAGGTTGAAGGGGACAATAGTGAACAGCAAGATGATTTACTAAATTACATTGAATATGACTATGATTATGAACCAGAACAACAAAAACATGCATCACAGGAAGAACTTTCACAAAATGAGGAAGAAAAACTACCCTTAGAAAAGCTCTTTGATCTACGTGGGAACAGCAAGTATGCAAAACCAAACCAGGCGAAAACAAAAATTACTAATAACAGACAAAAACAACAAAAACATTTTGTACAAAAAAGTAGACACCAAAGTGAAACCATGACTGGTAATTTTGCAATAAGATCTCCAAATAATGCAACAAGAATGAAAACAAAACACAACAATTAGATTAATACTGTTACTCAGTTTAGGAGAATGTAAGACCGAATAAGCTCACACCATTTTAAGGTTAGGCACTCTGAACAATGACTTCAGATATGGCATGCTTTATGCAACTGAAATATGAAATGAATGTAGTAACAAAAAAGAACTATATAGAAATAATGTAGTATGCACCGACATAAAATATGTGAAAATCCTCAGTTAGAGTTACTGACTAATTCAATCAGTACTTATTATTTACTTTGCTTTTATTCTGAACTCTTAGAACTATAAATACTACCTTATTTTCATATTACTTCTATTTCACTTACATTTTATTTAATATCTTAATTGCTATGTATGACAGTTATTGCTAAATCTCATGATCTCCTTATAGCAATAATTGTTTCACTTCATAAAAATGTAAATAAAAAGTTTTTATAACATATTATCATCATTTATGTATCAATGAAAGTTTTAATGATTTACACTTCTCCAATTTATTGATATCCTCAAAGCAGTTTTTTAACATAGTTCAAATTAAGACTAATGTTCTCTCAGAAATAGCAATACTATTTCTATTTATATGAATAGGATATGATTTTAGGCACATCACAAAATCAAAGTAGTTAATCTTTTTAAAATATCAGTTAAAGGGCATTGTTTATACATCAATGACACACACACACACATATATCACTTATTTCCCCATGCTTATTGCCATGTTTTTGGGACATAATATTTAAAAGCATTCTAGGGTTCATATACAAAGGTACTTTGAACTTAGAAATGTCAAGTTTGGCACTATACAGTGAATGAAAATGGTTTGGAATTATATAAAGTATAAATATTACATATTTACATTACATAAGGAATTTTATAGCACTTAAGATATTTTGTCATATTATAGAAGAGAAAAATACAGTATGAACTACAGTCATAAGAAAATAAAAATTATTTCAAATATAAAATAAGATTATTATATTTAACACTTAGTATATGAAATACTTTGTCATAGTGTATAAAATAAAGTTTAAAAAAATCATTACTTCTAAATTCTTCTATGGAATCTATAAATTCTTCTTGTTACATATGTATACTGCAAGAGCAAATTTGTATTTTTATCACAAGATTATAATAATTTGAGATTGTTTTGGAGTGATTAAAAATTTTTAGGCACTCATAAAGAACTCTGCTTTGATTGCAAAACAAATTACCATTTGGTTTCTGAAGAGATTTATTTTTTGTCCAGTATTGATATTATGTAATTGCATATTTTTAAAAGTATTCTTGATTTTTAATATAAAAATCATAATGAAAAATATATATTCACAAGGAAGAGTTAGATATTCACTCTGAAACTTATTAGCACCATCCATTATTTTCCTTTTCCTTTCTTATAATGTATAAACTTGCTTACTTTTAACAGAATTACACCAAAATTAAACAATATTTTATAATTGAAAAGAATAAGCATAACAAATTATTTTAAGTGTCATGTTGAAGATGAAATGATACAGTTCATAGATATTAGAGATTAGTTTTGGACCAATAAATTTTATATGTACTTTCCAATTTACATATTTTATAAATTTGAAAATCTAGCAAATTAACATCTGTGAGCTGTTCTAATAATTGATCACTGATTTCTGCATATAGGAAATCTGAGTTCTTGCAAGTTACATGTTAGGAATTTTATAGCCTTTCTTTTGTCAATATTTAAAGGAAAAAATTTAGCTTTAAATCAGTCAATTGAGCAGAAAATTTGGTTTTGATGAGAAAAGCCATAGTTATATTTTTACTATTTAGCTAACAGTAAACTTGAAAAGATCAATGAATCAAGGATTCGGTCTTACAAGATTCCATTTTTAATTACCTCCCAGTCAGAAATATTACAATAGATTTTAAATAATGATTTTATCTGAATCTTTATTTCCTACTATCATGAATATGAGATAAACCAGTTAAGATTTTAATTATTTATTCCATAAAAGCTTAATTTTTCTGTTACCAGAATTGGAATGATAATGCTAGTGTAAATAAATCAAAGTCTGTCAGCACCTAAATTAGTCTACATTCACCTTTTCACAGCAAGTAAAAACTCTGGAAATGTATTAACAAGACAACTTGTGCCTATTAGTTGACAAGCAGATCCGTAATTAAAATGTAAATTGGATCCATAATGTCCAATGTTCTAATTATGTTCATAGATTCAGTCAATATAAATTGTTATATAATCCCTTCATGAATCTTATAGTTCTGAATATTGTTTGCATATTTCCTGCAATACAGATATCAACATTGAAAGTTCCAAAATGTTTTTTTCTATTCAGAAAGCGCAGATGGTAACCTGTGGAATGTGTAACAAATTTTGGATTTGAGTTTATTACCTAGTAATTCTTCTCAACTTAAGAATGATGTGTTTTATGGTTCCAGGATTTAAACAATTCAAAACATTATCTCAAAGATATAAATAATGAACATTAATGATCAATGAAAACCAATGGAAGCCTAGTACAGAAACATGGATGAAATAGGAAAATATTATGATTATAAGAATCAATGCATTGCACCAAATTACATATCATAAAAAAATGCATATCAATGCATAGAAACTGACCTATAAGGAATAATTGAATTTATTATTTTCCATTTTAAGATCTGGGAGCTTAATAATTTCAATTATAACTTGGCTATTAGACATAAATCACAGCCAGTGAGATGTTTATATATGAAAAGTGCCCAATTAGGACAGAATTTAGGCTTAAGCACAATAGGCCCATGTCTTAGGGCAGCAAAAATACCTACAATAAAACAAACTGCAGAAGTAAAGTAGGTCCTGCCTTTCATTCTTGTGTACGTCAGAAATGCTGACAAAATATCATATACATATATTTCATACAATTAATTCATGTACAAAGAGTAAATAACAAACACACTTTACACTTATAATTTACATATGTAGTAAGCACACATTCTCCACATTTTCCACAAATAAAAAAATGTGTACTTTGTAATTTATAAAATACAAATAAATATTGGCTTATTGCAAGCTGTTTGTTGTTAACATATACAGAAAAAATTGCATCCTCATATATCTTGCCAGTTTTTCTATAACAGTGCATTACGTATTTAAAGAAAATCTTGTGCCAAACATTTTTAAATTCTGAATATGAAGCCATTTGATAATCATATTGCGAGTAACAATATGCCAGAAGACATCTGTTATATCCAAAGCTTTCAACCCAAACACTAGTTTTTTCACTAAAATCAAATTAATTTCTTTTTAATCTTTTTTAACTTGGGGAAGTGATTACAGAGAGTAAAGTGTGAAGAACTACTGAAACATCCTACAACTAGAAGATTACACAAAAAATTCCACAGAGAGAGAGAGAGAGAGAAAGAGAGAGAGAGAGTGTGTGCACGTGCATGCATGCATGCATGCGCGCACACACCCATACTTTTTACACTATAAATTTTTTCCTTTTTGACTTTATGAATTGGCTACATAAACTATTTGTACCTAGCTCTCAAGAGTTGGCTTGTTCAAAACTGTTGAACACTTGAACATGTTCAACAGTTTGCATTGTTAAGAGTAGTTAACCAGAGATGCTGCAAAGCAAAAGTGTGACCCCTTCCCATTGTTTTAAAACTGAATAAATATGAATATTCTTTTATTACTATGAACTAAGGTTTGTATTGTTTCCAAAACAACACATTATTTTCAATTGAGCATTACAGCAGAAATGTATAAAACTAATTAATACCAAAAAATGCAAAGAAGCCGAGGTTTTTTTTAATAGTGCTTAATGCTCATTATTTCTGCTGAGCTACCATAGGCGGCGGACACAGATGATACACGAGATGAAATTATAAATTGCAAAAGGCATTTTTAAGGAAGCTTCAAGATCTAAGTTTAGGGTACCTCCCCGGCATTTGCCATTTAAGAGAACTAAGGAAAGACTGAAAAAACCTGCCAGAAAGAATGGTCCTGGCAGGAATCAAACCCCAGACCTCCTACTAATGAGTCAATGTCTTAACCATTTTGGCCACCTGTTGTAGTCAAGCTGGTGGTGTCAAGTAATAATCCATTACAAATACATTTTAGTTGTTTTAGTTAATTAATTATTTGACTCCATTTGGAGGGTATTATGACATAACTGGTGCAGGCAGAATTTCTTTGTATGATGCCACAGCAGATGGTCAACTAGAATGCACAGCATTGCATAATTTTCATTTCTATACAGTGCATATCCAAATATTGAAGTTCTAAGCTTTCAGAGAAAGGAGAATATAGGAACCTACTGGGTCTTACTAAAACTAGTTCGCTTTCATGATATGTGCTATTAAAAGAAAATGAACACTCTAGCTTAAAACCAAATTTTCATCAACTGATATTTGCCTCACTACATTGGAAAAAAAAAGCATTTTAAAATTCTGTAGCTTCAGACACTTGCATAAATGGCTTGAATTAACTGTCATAAAACATACTGACGAAGAAGAAATTTCAGGAGCAGACAAATAATGATCAATGGATATCATTGTATGATTAGTTGAACTACACACTCTTAAAGCTTCACTTACTTTTTATAAATGTATGGAACCGGTTTCGAGAACATTTTGTTCCCATCTTCAGCCATGCTAAGGTTCAACTGTCGGATCATTCGTTGAGCTGTGGGAATGTATATTCTGCTCTGGTGGCGGTGTGATAAACTTGTAGTTTATGTTTTCATCCCCGACAATGTCGAAGTTCATTATGCTGTTTTTGTATTTGTAGATGTAGATTTTCTCCCAGGTTGCTAATTCCTTAGGTCCTTGTACTGATTTTAATAATTTTGTTTTATAATATAAAACATAATATAATATAATATAATAATATAATATAATATATATAATATATAATATAAAACATAATATAATATAAAATAATATAAAACAAAATTATTAAAATCAGTACAAGGACCTAAGGAATTAGCAACCTGGGAGAAAATCTACATCTACAAATACAAAAACAGCATAATGAACTTCGACATTGTCGGGGATGAAAACATAAACTACAAGTTTATCACACCGCCACCAGAGCAGAATATACATTCCCACAGCTCAACGAATGATCCGACAGTTGAACCTTAGCATGGCTGAAGATGGGAACAAAATGTTCTCGAAACCGGTTCCATACATTTATAAAAAGTAAGTGAAGCTTTAAGAGTGTGTAGTTCAACTAATCATACAATGATATCCATTAATATGATTGGCTTCACTGTGTTTAAGTTCCAATTTTACATTTAAATAATGATCAATTAAAATTTATTTCTAAAAGAGAATAGAATAGAGTCCAGCAATTTTCATGCATTATAGGAGAAAAAAATTATTCATGCTATTTCAGAAATGGAAGGGGTATGAATATTCATGAACCACTGAATAAATTTTATTCATTGGTTCATGGCAATTTACAGAGTATGTATAGAGGATTGAAGTTATCCTCTTGAGGTAGGATTGCTTGTCAAGGATATCTGTTTAAACCCTATAAACCAAGTTCCCTGCAGTTTTTGACAGATAAGAAGATGAATTAATTCATTAAATGAAAATATATTATTTTATGAACATAAATATATTTTGCATGGATGAACATGCAAGAAAGTATTTTGGAAGTCAAATAAATTGTCTCCCATCAAATATTCATTAAACATATTTCATAACTTTAAACAATATAGCAAACCATTTGAAAACCTTAAATTGTTCTGTTTACCATTTGGAGAAAGGAAAAAAATTTAGCAACATTTATAACTTATTGTGTTATTTTGTATTGGAACAGCAAGAAGAACAAATGTGCAGACATTTTGACTTTTTAGATGAATACATATAAATACTTGCACCTGATCTCGCTCCCTCTCTCATTATTTATTTATTAATGGACACTCTTTTAACATCTCAGGTTATCAGTGTCCCATCCAATTCAGGGCAAGAAAAGACCGATAAATTTTGCTCAGAGGTCTCTGCTTTCGGACTTGAGGTTCTTTTTCGTGCCGTAAATGTACAACATAGGAACCACGGCTTTACTATTTCCCTTTCACAGGAAGCCATACTTAGGATTTTTATACCTGAAAAAAAAAAAAATCCATTGACCCTGGCCGAGTTTGAACCCACGATCTTGGGTTTAGAAAGCAAGTATGATTACCACTTCCCCACATGGACCAACTAATAATGATGAAAGCATGGTAGTGTTAGCATAAAATATGTTATGTTCTTTTGTGTCTGTTGCTCTCTATCTCTATTTTTTTTTCCCTTGACATGCTACGATTTACTATGGTGATAATGACTATGGTCAGAATCTGCAGACATCCAAAATTTTATAATTTATGAGGATAAGTTATTAAATAAGTTCAAATGAATATGGAACTTAAACAAATGAAAGTACTGATTAGAAAAATACTTTCATTTCTCAACATAATCTCCCTGTACATTGAAGCATTGGTCCACTTGTTTCACTAACTCCTGAAATCCAGCAGTATAAAATTATTTGGGTTGCTGTTGAAATCAACAAATAAAGCTTCCTTTTTTAAAGCTTCATGTTGGGAAAATGCTCATCAGAAAGATGTTTAAGAGAGCCGAACAAATGGAAGTCACTTGGTCAGGGCTATATGGAGGGTGCTCTAGGACATCCCACTAAAATTTCACAGTTTCTCCTTTGTCTTGTTGGCAGAAAGAGGATGCACATTGCCATGCAAGAGCAACACCCCTTGGTGCAGAATCCTGGTTGATTCTGTTGAATGATCTTTATGATATTTCCTGAGGTTGCCACAATAGGAATTGGCACTTTAGGTTTGTCCTTGAGGCTGGAATGCAGTGAGCAATATGCCTTTGTGATTCCAGAAGACTCTGAGCATCACTTTCACTGTGGTTGGTGTGCTTAAACTTTTTTTTTTCCACAGGCAATATGTTCGCCTTTTAGAGAACTTCTGCACTCAATTGTAAAGAGCTTGATGTGATAGGTGCTTCTCACCATATATGGGGAAGCCTTTCTTTAGGAATTCTTTGATTCCATACCTTTTGCTCACAAAAATTGCATAATGGAGCTCTGCTCGAGGGTTTATACTCGTTCAGAGGAACTGACATTTACAATTGAGGTTTCACTATTGTAACCATTGAGCGTCTCCTGTCGAAGTCACTAATTGCCAGCAGAATAATGCTACCATCTAGTGGCAATAGCCTCGGGTACCTTGCTCAAGCATATAAGTTACTTAATGATTTAGCCTCATACTTAGTACTCAATAAAGCAATTTACAAAATTTTAGCAATCTGCGTTCAATAAATAGGGTAATTAATTAAGTCCTAATGTTGGATTGAATTCTGAAACCTCAAGTGTTAAATGTGATGCTGATTGAAATTCATGTACCAATCATTTCCATACACATATGTTAATGTTATTTTTTAAATTTATTTATTTTTTATTTTATTTATTGCTATGCCTAACAGATATTTTAGATACACTCTGTGTAATATTATAATTTTATAATCTAGCAACAATTTGATCATTCTACTTCTGAAGGAGAGATTTGAAGAATGAATGAATTTTCATATTATTAATGTGATCCAAAAGTTGGTTTAAGCTAGGTGATTAACCACCACCTTACTCCAACTTAAGTCTTTGTTGTCTGAAGAACACAAATATTTCCTCTGAAGTAATATTTATCTTATAACTACCATTAGCTATTAAAGCAGAAAATCAATGCCCCCTTAATGCAGGCTATGACATAATACCCCTTTCCTTGTTAAATGGGTGTTACTAAATAAGCAACATGCTGGTATGTAATTTCTCTCAAACAAGAGTGTTAAGCTGGCATGATCCAGTTTTCCCCACAGAACAATCACATCTAGGCAGGCTTGGTGTACCAAAGAAAATTTTCATAACACTTGTTCTGGATATTAATAATGACTACATTTACCTTTGTTTTGTGTATCCTTTCATTACTAACGAGTAGAGTGACTAATGAACTACAGAGTAATCGGGCACAAGAATTTTTTTTATTTGGTACTACTTCTACTACAACTACAACTACCACCACCAATACCACTTCACCAACTTCAATGCCAGTTTCAACTCAGCCAACTACAGCTTCTGCAAATGATTCCATTGGTATGGAGACAGAGAATAATATAACCCTTGGGAGCAGTACTTTCAGCTGCTCTCAAATTGTTAACATCACAGGAAACAACACTGCATTGCACTTCAGAATACCACAAAGGAATTCAATTCACTGTGTTATAACAATTCAAGGACAAACGGGACAGTACTTGTCTCTGAAATTGCAAAATATAACAATACAGCCAGGGATGCTAGATTGTGAACAAGGATCTGTTCAGCTCTATACATTAAAACAAGGTCTCCTTTATTTCAGGAACAAGTAAGTAAAAACTGCTTGTCATATTTTATAAACAATTCATGTGTATAAGGCAACAAAATCTCTATATCAGTTTCTTTCAGAAACTTTTACCCAGGGGAGCAACAACAACATGAGGAGTGCACAGAATTTTTAATTCTCAAGTAGGTATGCTGGTTTTGCATTGCATATAGCAACCATGTGGCACACTTAGTACAACAATGTATAGTTAGGTATTTGGTCTAATTTTTCACGAGCTTGCATTCTTTATTGTATGCTATGAATAACAATATTCACATTTTTTTACAGCCAAGGAACAGCAAATAATATATGATACACTAAAAAAGTCTATTGTAGAGGGTGGTTCAAAAAGCATGTCGGTTATAATATATCAAACTATGAACTTTATTTTTTCAAAACACATTAAACAAGGACTTAAACATGTTCATCATAACTTCCCATTTCAGGTATGCAAAATGATATCAGGAATATGACCCCCTGTACTGCACTGGCATGTAAGAGCTCTGTCCTTGCATTTTGATTTTGCAGACAACTCAGCAAACTTCTTCCTTTAACTTGTGGATGTTTCGGGGTTTATTGACAATGATTTAAGATTACCCCAAAGAAAAAAATTTTAAACAGTTAAATAATCTATGAAATTAATGAATTTTATTTAATCAACAACATTATAGTTGGATATACATCAATTTACACTGTCAACTAATCTATAAAATTGATCAGTACAAAAAAAAAGTGCCCTCCTACCTTAACCTCCTGGTTATATATATATATATATATATATATATATATATATATATATGGTAGACAGCCTCTATCATAAAAAACATTTTCAACCATTATGCGTATCCTCCTGCTCCTTCCTTTAGCTTCTCCTCCACTTATCCCTTGGTTTTCCTAGGAATTCCTCTATCTTGTTGGTTTTTTCTACCCTCTTAATTGATAAACATTTTATTGCCAGTATATTTTTCTGTAGATTGTCCCATTTATCACCCCAAATACTGTCCTGCCACCTTTTACCATTTCACATTCCATTATACAATCTACACACTATCCACTTTCCTGCACATAATATATATCCTTCTTTAGTATTTTTCCTTAATCCTTTTAAAAATATTATATCTGTACGCATTCATGCCAAGTCCATTCTTCCAAATTGATCACAATTCTCTATATATTTCTCCCACCCTCAGTTTCTTTTGGCTTCATATAAAATCAATAAGCTTTTATCTTCTAAGCTGGCCCAAATCTCTTACTTTTAAATATCTTCTATTCTCTGTTTCATTACTTTCCAAAATTCACTAATATTACTTTCACCCAATTGCCATACATCCAAATTCCAATTTCTTCTAGTAATTTCCCCTTCTCCACACACCAACTCTCCTTTCCCAATTCCTCTCTTTGATACATAAGATATTCTTTTAAAACATTATTACTGTCTAATTTGAGACCTCAGTACCAATATTTCAAAATTCTCTCTACTACTATACCTTTCCTTCCTACCCTTCCTAATTCAACCAAACTTACCCCCCTTGGTGAGCCTTTTGGTAAACCCAGAGAGAACTTCTCTGCAAAATATTCTGAGTACCATATCGACCTTCATCCATCCCTTTGACACTCCCCAAATTTCTACAGCAATCATCTTAGACTCGACCACAGTCTCATGGTTTTTCCAACCATTTCATTGACAATGCTGAGACCTTATACAAGCTTATTCTAATAGCTTTTATATCTAATTTGCCTTTAGCTTGTGCACATTTATACTGTCTCCCACCTTCCATTACTCGCAAATCTCACCCTTAAGTAATCATTTCTTTTACTAACTAATTAATTCTCCTTTTATAAACCATCTCTCATCTTTTCTAAACTCTGTTCTTTTTTTAAATACTATTATCTTTATTATTAATTAATGAGTTGATTTAATATTTTATTGTTTCACTTACCAATGAATTATACAGAACATGTTTCAGTCCTTTGCCTGCATCATCAGCTGTGTGTCGACTTTGGACTTAAGAGTATTAAATCGACTCACTATCTAATTTATAATAAATTAATTGCTTTACTGTATTAGTTCTGACAATAAATTAATTTTAAATATAATGCCATTATCTTTGATTTTTTTGCTATTTATCCTTAAACCCCATTCTGCACAACATGTAATAATCTCATCAATGGCACGTTGCAATGCTATCATTGTTATTGCTCCTGTTATGAGATCACCAGCAAAAGGCAGTTCGGTATTTCCTTCTTACCAATTATAGGACAATATCTATTGTTTTCCATGACCGTATCCAGAATATCACCAATAAATAAGTTAAACAATATCGGACTCAATTTACACCCTTGTCTCAATCCAGATTTTGAGTTGTACATTTGTAGCTGTTACCTTCACATCTAACACAAAACTTGCTTCCTTCATATAATTTTTGAAGTCCTAGAATAAAATTCATTACTCATTCCCTTAACCTTAATTTGTATGCCAATGCTGCTCTGTTTACCATATCAAGTGCTTTCTTAAATCTGCAAAGAAAGTACGTACCCCACTTCTTTTATTTATTAAATATTTATCTACTAATCTAGTGTAGATTATCATTATGTTATCTAATGTTTTTCTTCCTTTTCTAAAACCTGCTTGAAATTCTGATAAATTACCTTGACTCTCCGCCCACTCACATAACCTTACAGTCAGTCTGCCAGTTATATTTTACCTAATATAAATATCAAACTAATTCCTCTATAATTTCTTAGGTTATTAGTATCACTTTTCCCTTTATATTTTGGTACAATCATATTCACTTCCCAGCTCTTGGGCATTACCTTCCTCTCCTCAATTCTATTTAATTACTGTGTTAGCAACCTAGTACCTCCGCCATTTCTGCAAATATTTTCCAGAACTATCCTAGAATTCCATATATTCCTGAAGTCTTTTATCTTTTCAATATTTTGATCTGATATGCTACCTTCATAGTAAAAGCTTTATCTAAGCACTCTATCCTATTTACAATACTATGTAATTCTAATTCATAACTAAATACCTTTCCACCACCAATCAAATTCCTAAAGTGTTTTTTTCATTCCAATGGTATTATTTTATTTCCTCCCCTTTTCTTTCTCAAGATCTCCTTCACAACTAACCATATGTATTTATTGTCTTTAGCTGCCAAAGTTTCCTTAATTTTCTCACCCATCCTTCTATGCCACTCTTCTTTTTTTTTTTTTCCTGTACTAGACACTTATAGCCCCTTTTATTAAACAAGAAAATTTGCTTTTCTTCTTCCTCTTCTGTCTTTATCCACCTTATTAAATTCTTAAACACTTCATTCTTCGATTACACACTCTCCACCATACCATTCATAACCTTTCATTTTTCCTTTTTGGTACACTTCCATCTTCCTTCCTACCTAGTTACCATTAATTATAACCTTTCCCATGCCTCCTCTCTCTTTCCTGTTCTCAGTGCCTCTATAACACCATATTTTATTTCCCTTATTTTAGATATAAGATTATTCATGAAATACTCTGCATGCCTCTCTTTCCATTAATAACATTTTATATAACCTCAACTCATGTATTCACATTTCTTGCACTATACTCCATTCACTTACATAAAAGTAACATTTTATATATTTCAATTCTATTATTTCCTTTACCCTGTTACATTCCCCTAACCTCAACCTCATTTTTAATGGAAAGCGCCCACCACTTATCACATCCAGAACTTTAGCAACACCTGGTCAATTCCATCCAAAAGCATGCAGTTCCATGCATTCCACTAAGCAACTGTTAAGCATAATAAACTCATTGTGACTTTCTCTGACATTGCATGTATAGAGAATCTGCAAAAATTCTATAAAAAGTTCTCTTTGATGATTATATCATTACAATGTATGAGTATACAAGTGCCAGAGTGCCAACTCTTGATCTCCCATTATAAGGTTATGCATCTTCTTGTACATGAGAGACAGAAGTAGAGAGAGCATGTAAGTTGCTGTTCTAATAGCAGGGGTCTGTTTATACCAACTTATGTGCCAAGAAGCTTTGGCATACAGGCTTGCAATCTGCAGTATGGAGTGGGATACTGTACATGAAGCATGTGCTGGGTCGGTTTTTTCTATGCTTCACCCCTGAACTCTTCATTTCAGTATGTGTGTATCAGCCTTTTGAATTGTTGTGTTATGCTCAATTCTTGAGAAAGAGCTGAATTTGATATTTTCTCTGTAGTTAACAGCTGGAGCATTTTCTTTTCTTATGTATACGTATAGTGTTAAATAAAAAAAAATGAATGAATGAAATGAAGATGCAAATGAAATAATTGATTTTCTAAAGAATACTCCTCTATAATTTAACATATGAGCAATGATACCAGTTAAAAACTAAAATCCAAAACATCTAACTTGTCTATTAAAGAAGTAGGTAAAAATCAAACAAGGATATTTGAATCCTCTTTGTGTAACAAATTCCCTTGGGTGACTGGGTGAACAAAAAAAAAAAAAAAAAAAAAAAAAAAAAAAAAAAAAAAAAAAAAAAAAAAAAAAAAAAAAGTTTTGCTAAGTATGCATTATGTTTAAGAAAATGACTCAAAATGATGTAAAGAGGGTCTATCTAACTTGTGCAATCCCATTAAAAAAGTAACAAAAAACCCATTGCTAAATAACAAGTTATTTCTTATTCTAGTAAAGACACGATAGGTAATGTATTTCGGAAGCTGTCCAACTTCAAGCAATTAATCATAATGAAGTTGTTTCTATCAACAGGCAGATATTGAAAAGGATGATTCAATCTATAACATTTTTAAGTAAACAGGAATTTGCATTCCTTGCACATTGAGAGGATGATATCTTTTCTAATAAAGCAAATTATTTAAAGTTGTTGGATTTAATGCCTGAAAATAAGACATTAATAAAAGAGCATTTACAGTCATTTTCAACATTCAAATGAACATCATCAAACATATAAAAGTATCTGATATGAGTTGTGAATGATGTTCCAAATAAAAAGATCAAGTAGAAAATAAACAATTCTCGCTTTATTGATATAGAGTTGATATTTTACTGTTTCACTCTTAATAGCTTCGAGAGGATAAATTAATAATTCTCTCTTTTATTTGCATTCAAGCGTATTAGACACTAGATGCAAGTTGTAACAGCCAACTGAGCACAGTAATATGATATTCCATGAAAGAGAGAACTGAGATGAAATGCGTGGGCTTTTATGACATTTTCAAAAACAAAACAACTGCAGGAAAGTTAGAAGTAAAATATCATTGTGATTGGGAAATTAAAAAAATGAAATGTATGCCAAACTTGTGATGGTACCTCTGTAATGGCAGGAAAAGAAGTTAGTGAGAGAGTTCTGCCTAAATAGTATTTTCATTCATTGCTACGCACACCTATTAAACATTGTACTTATGTAACAGGTTAGTTTATTTAACTACTTTTCACAATTTCTTTAGCAAATTACCCCCGCCCCCCAGAAAAACAGTTTTGCTGACAGAAAAGGTCTTCAAAATTCTGCATGTCATATCACAAGTTAAATTTCCATTCAAAAGTAGTTACGACTATTATTAAACATTTCTCAGAATTATACAGTGTTTCTGAAAAAAATAACTGATGAGAGGGATTCAGCATGGGAAGACAAATCTATAAACTGCTCAATAGGACTCAAATGGCATTGGATGATCCCATTTGTGTGTATCTGCTCAATGTCTTCAAAGCTTGTTTTGTTTAATTTAGCCTCTGTTTAATATCCTACAGTCATCAGCAGTGAGTATTACAGCCTGCCATAAGGAAATACACATTGTAATCAGAAACATAGAAAACTTGAGAAAAGATCATTTTACTGATAGATGTATTGAAAAAAAAAATTCAGCTGAATGAATACTTCATGTATAAAACTTGAGTAAAGAACAGCCTAAGACCACTAACATTTAAGTTATAACTAGAGTGTTCAAATGAAAGATAGATTTAACAATCTTCATCTAATTTTGTGGAATTAGTTCGTGAAAAACAAATTTACAAGACTACAACAAAACGCATCCTGTATACACTGGATAACTGAGCAAAGTATCGTCAGTTATGTTTTTGTTTTGATTTTTTTTTAATCTATGAGATGAGTTGTATGTGTGTGCACTACTCACAACTACAGCTGGTGGTGAAAGAAGTGAGCAGTTTGAAGAGGATCAAAACCTACCTTAGAAACACTATGAAAAACAATTGTCTATCATGTTTAAATACCTTGGCAATTGAAAAGAGTTTCAAGGGTTTATATAAGATCCAGCTTTTTTCAGAATATTGTGGATGTTTTTGCAGAGAAGAAAAGGCAACTGGAATTAGTATACATGGTTCTATAAGGTATATATTATATTTAATATTTTTAGCTCATTTCCTGTTCTGAAAAATGTCTGATACTGAAGTTATATAAAATCTTACTTGATGGTAATATCAAAACTCCATATTTTGTTTACAGTTTTCAAATGTTAGAATTGACATCCCCACCCCAACGGAAAAACTGGCATCCCTATTTTAAAAGCTCATGTTATGCCACTGTTATAATGATATATGAAGTTTAACTTTACCATAATGAATTCATCCTTTGCTTGGCCATAATGCTCCAAAAATATACAACTCATTTCACACAACCCTCTGGCACACAATGGCCAGCAGCTGATTGAGCATTCCGTGGCATTATCTAATAATGCGAGAGTTGAATTGGATGTTTGGTACTTAAAAACTATCAATGAAGAAAAACATATAAATTTTATTTTATGGCAGCATGCTATAACAATTCTTCATTAAAACCGCCACAGGTGGTCAAGGTCGTTAAGGTGCAGCAGAAGGTCTGGGGTTTGAATCCTCCCTGACTGAGGTTTTTTCCAGGTTTTCCTCAGTCCTCACAAATGGCAAATGCCTGGGAGGTACCTAAACTTATGCCTGGAACGTTTCCTTCCTTTAAAAAAAAAAACCTTTCCTAATATATCATTTCATTTCATGTATCATCAGTGTCCATCGCCTGTGGTGCCTCAGTAGTAAAAAAGGGGTCTTAAACACTACTTAAAAAAAAAAATCATTAAAGACATCACTTATGCTTGAAAAAAAAATGTAAAGTTATAAATCAATTATTATGTTTTATATGTCATTCTTTGAATCAATGAGTAAACTTAGAAGCTTGCAGCACAAAAATTTAAATTTGATTGCAACATAACATTCCAGTCTAACGCATACATTATTTTTTTAATTCCAGAACTTGTGATTCTGCACAGTCCTTGTCTCAGCTAACAACAGAAAATAACATTGCAGTTCTCTCAGTTACTGTTAGCAATAGTACAAAAGAGCAAGGTTTTGAACTAGAGGTGACAACAATGCAAACTGAAGGTTATAGCTATCCAAATTCATACTATGGACATTCAGGCACCAGCTTTGGACTACCAAGCATTACATATATACCTGGGGCTACTTACGAACCACCAAGCATCACATATACACCACCAGGTGCCACCTATAAAGTCCCAAGTGGCAGTTATGGGCAACCTAGCTATACCTATAGGCCTCCGAATACCACTTATGGACCACCAAATGTCACGTACAGACCTCCAAGTGTTATTTATGGATCTCTGACTGACACCTATGGTCCTCCAACTAGAACCTATGGACTGCCAGATACCACCTACGGACCTCCATCTGGTACTTACGGACCTCCTCCTGGAACCTATGGACCTCCAATTGCCACCTATGGACCTCCAACTGGAACCTATGGACCTCCAATTGCCACCTATGGACCTCCAACTGGAACCTATGGACCTCCAATTGCCACCTATGGACCTCCAACTGGAACCTATGGACCTCCGAATACCACCTATGGACCTCCCAGTGCCACTTATGGACCTCCCAGTGCCACTTATGGACCTCCCAGTGCCACCTATGGACCACCAAGTGGCACTTATGAACTTCCTCCTGGCTATGGTCCTGGAGCTCAATATAATGGAAGCAACAGTGGTGGAACTCATTCTGGTTTTCTAAATTACATCATTGCAGAGAACCAAAATCCTATCAATAGTGTTGACCGTCATTACAATCCTACTGGTGATTATGGATATGGATCTAATACTCCCCCAGAATATAATCAAAATAAAAATAATTATAACAGCAACCCTAATTTACAAGATGGCTATAGTTATCGTTGTGAACATGACTGTAACAGCAAACCGTGGAAGGTAACTACTTCAGCATTTCAACAAGGTGATTCCTATTATAATCCATATTCCAGTCAACTATATGCATGGCTTACAAGCGGAACAAAACCTAAAAACTGGTCAAATGAATTACATTAATCATTAAATTATCAAATTCCATACTACCCTTTGTCTATCTTCATTGATATTTTTATAGATAACAGAAAGAAAGAAAATAAAACTTGTGTAGAGTATCAAATAAAGCTGAACCATACTTTATTACAAAACTGAAGCTTGTGTTTTAACCACTGGAAAGGTATTAAAAGGACCCATCATACAATTTACACAGACAATTTAATTTGATCAAAAACATTTATTAAACTTGAAAGTATTAATTGCTCTGGACATATGCACAAAAAACTGCTCTACCATTAATTCTCATCCAATACAATAAACATGTATGTACAGTAGGACTCTGAAGTTGATCATAAAATCAAAGAAATATTAACTATAAACATTTGTAATATTATGACAAAAATAGAAAAAAATTAAGTTATCATAAGCTTTAAAAAATGCTTTACAGTGTGATATAAGGTTTTGATTAAATGTTAGTAATTATAATTAGATAAGTCACAAAAGAATGCTTTTCTACAAATCTCACTAAAACATCCTGAGAAATTAAGGGCTCATGAATGTTACTCAGCACTGCAGTATATAGCCACAGTCATTCACAGATTATAAATTTGAAGCACTGTTAATGTCTTTTTAAGGAAATTTCAATTATTCATTAAAAAACTCCTCTCCTCATCAACTGATGCTAGAAGGGCATACTTGAAGAGAATAAAATCTACTGGTGAAAAATCCTATCTAATGTTAATGCCAAAATTTTCACCTTGCAGGTTATCTAGTAATATATGCTCTTTTCTGGCACTTCTATATTATTGCTACTGTAAAATTACTCTTAATATATATATATATGTCCAATTTCCTTTCAAGTTAAAATCATTTAGCAAGATTTAAGATACTGCAATGGAGATTGAACTTGCTCCATCAAAAACCAATTACAATTCTCACAATGACTACAATGTTAAATACTTGCAGAAATCACAATCACCCTAAAATGAGGAGCATTTTAAACTCCATTACATCTACTATGGACAAAATGGTCTCCAAATTGTACTGTGTCCCACTTTATGGTTGGTTTAAAGCATATTTTGTCAAAGATTTTTTTCTCTAATGTTGCATTTCCTGGAATTTTTATTTATTTATTTTTTTTTATTGAATTTAAGATTGAAGGAATTCTTGTATGAGAATATTCAAGAGGTAGTGGAAGAGGCAGAAGCAAAGAAAATCAAAATGACAGTTTCAATCCAAGGAGAACGAGTAAGAAAAAAAAAGTATATTGATGCTCTAAATTTTTAATTATATATTATTATTATTATTATTATTATTATTATTATTATTATTATTATTATTTACATTAAGAAGCACTAAATGCTCACTATTATGGCATATACATTTATTTTTTTAGCATTATTACATTTATTTTCTATAAATTAGGAATTGTGAAAGATCCTGACATCACAAGATAGAAGCACTATATCAATAAAAAAGAGGCAAATTTAATTGTTGTGCTATTCTAACCCACTTTCTTCTGAAGGCCAAAAAAAAAGATATTTACCCTAAGAAACAAGAGCAAATAAAACTTCTGGTTTTCTTCAACTCATTTTTCTTCAACAAAAAGGTGTTGCTCCAGAAGAGAAGAGATCACTTTACTCTATGAATGTTAAATATTAGGTTCATATGACAGATAAGAATTTAATAAGATACCAGAAATAAAACAAATACAATTATTTATGTAATTGTTTAAGGCAGGAGCACATTAATATGTAGTTTTCAAACTATATAAATATATTAATTATTTCGTTCTTTTAGACTGCCAACTCCAAAGTTTAATAATATTAGTATTACTACAATAATAATAATAATAATAATTGTTATTTTTGTTTTGTAATTATTGCAGATTCCAGTAGAACCAAACTGTGTAAAGTACTTTGGAAAGCTCTTCAAATGTGGACAAAGTCAGTTAAATATTATTGCCAAAGCAGTAAAATTAGGCAGAGGGTTCAACATTGCAGAGGGGTTGATCACAGGGGAGAAAAGTTTGCACCCAAAAGTGATAAAGTTATAACTTTATTTCTAATTTGAATTCAAATAAACGTCATCATAACAGGAAAAAAAGTTAGCACCTTTACGTTTCTTTTGAGTTGAAGATTAACAAATTGCTTAAAATGTCTCAAACATCTTAAAGAAATGGTTCTCCTAAAAACATTGAATATCAAGTTATTTCTAATTTGAATTCAAATAAACGTCGTCATAACAGGAAAAAAAGTTAGCACCTTTACGTTTCTTTTGAGTTGAAGATTAACAAATTGCTTAAAATGTCTCAAACATCTTAAAGAAATGGTTCTCCTAAAAACATTGAATATCAAGTTATTTCTAATTTGAATTCAAATAAACGTCGTCATAACAGGAAAAAAAGTTAGCACCTTTACGTTTCTTTTGAGTTGAACATTAACAAATTGCTTAAAATGTCTCAAACATCTTAAAGAAATGGTTCTCCTAAAAACATTGAATATCAAGTTTAGCCTTAGGTTTGATTCTCCTGCTACTGATATCTGTACTTATTTTCCCCATTTGTTCTTGCTGAATTAGGATCTCATAAACTAAGAGTGAACACTTTCCATAAATTGACAAGAGAAAAATCCCAAAAATTTAACATCCTTCTGTTTTGACATACAGCTAAATCTGCTCCAAAATATCAATAAAACCACTCAAGTCATTTCAAAAATTTGTTAATTCTGCAGAATTTGGAAATGCAGACCCTTTGTTTGGATGCTTGGCTGGCTTAACTGAAATTGGCTTAGCTCCGGGAAGTATGCAGTTTGCTGGCAAAGTCGAATATTCATAGCCCCTTAAATTAAGCACACAGATTTCTATAAGCATTCACAGCACACCAAACATTAATTTTATGGTCATATAATGGCACTTCATGTACAACATCAGGTTTTTCTGCACTCCAGTATTTATTGTTTTTGTCACTTCATGGCCATGCTTCTTTGTAAAAAAAATTAAACACATGCCAATAGAGCCAACTAACATTATCTAACACCCAATTGCAGAAATTAATTCTACTCACATTATCATGTGGTTGTAATTCCTGAACTGCAGTTCTTTAGGGTTTTAATTTTAAATGTTTAATGGCATCCCAAGCCAATGTTTGCAAAATTCCCGATTCCTGTTTAAGCTTTCTCTGAGATTTCTTTGGAATTCATTCTAATCTTTCTTCAATTTCATCAAATTTTTCCTCTATAAGAACAAGACATTTTACTTTTAGTTTCTTATCAGGAACAGACCCCATTTCCCTAAATCTATTCACATAATTATGAACAGTTTCCCTGTGAGACACACAAGAGCAGGAAATTTTCTATAAATCATTGTCTCACTTTTCTATAACAGTTTATCACAAAGGAGTCATACATGAAGATTGTGTGTGCTAAAGTATATGGACTCTTTGGCATTATAACAGCACTAACACACTATAACACTGAAACACATGGTCTCAAAACATTTGACTTCTATATAGCACAAAGACTTTGCATAAACTGATTAGCCAGCACATGGAGAGTGGGAAACAGAACTAATTAAAACAGTGCAGGTAAATTCCCCGTTAAGCCAGTCACACGTCCAAATGAAGGCTCTGTATTTAATTATGTACCAAAGGTTGAATGAAAGGTACATTACAAATCCTAAACTTAGGTATTAACAACATTAACATTACATATGTTTACCATATTTATTACTGTATATGCATTAGCTAGATTTAGATGTTCTTAAAGTAAATTATATCATGTAAATTATATCTAATCTGTCGCCTAACACTCTTATGCTTCACTTACTTTTAAATACGGTGGGACTGGTTTTGAAGAGACATCCTGTCCAACTTAAACCAACTTGTTCTATTAACCCATTAACAGAAAAATATTATACTCTGTTGATATAGCTAACACATTTAAGTTTTCAAATATAAAATATCATTATTATTATTATTATTATTATTATTATTATTATTATTATTATAATAATATTTTATTGAGCAGTGTGCATCACAAGTAATTACCTAGAATAATAGACTCTCCTCCTTTTCGTAAATACAAACCAAATAAATACAACAGTCAGCATAAATGGAATTCCATTCAATTCATACACTAAGCTAGACCTAACCTCAAATGAATCCCAGCAACTGGAGGACCAAGTGGTTTCCAAATCAAATAAATAAAACAATGGACAAAAATAAAATTCCTAATCAATTTATACACTTGCATGTGTATATATACACTAACCTAGACCTAATCTCCTATAACCGGAAGACCAGTGGTTTATTAAATTTGTAATAATATCTCCACCTACTCTCCTGCTATATTATATAAGTTTAAAACTGACTGATTCATATGGAAGGGAAGTTTGAAATTGGGATGCTTACTTATTGAGGTATAATGAATTATTTTTTTCTTTATCTTTGTCTTTAATATCTTAAACTATGGAAGTGTATAAAATACCCCAACAGTAAATATCCATAAAAACTAACAATGTATATATGCTCAAACTTATTTCCTTTATATGGGAATTTTTACCACCCAAAGTCTTCCTTCTGTTAACAGTCTAAATACTATGGCTTTACCAATGCTTTGTCGCCAAGAACCACCCTACGATTGTGTTATTCAACATATTGTTTTCATTTTAAGTGCATGCAATTCCGTCCTTCATACACTGCACTACTTCCACTATAAACTAAAAGCATATCTATGCACGTAGTATATATCTCGTTCTGTAGATCGTGAGTTGAGCGAGAGCTCTAGGATATAGAACATGTCACAAAAAAAGTATAAAATATATATATATATATATGAATTAAGTCAAAATACAATGTATATTAAGAATTGCTCAAGAAAATCTTTGAAAGATATGAATTTACGTCATTTCCTAATAATTTAATTCTGTTATATAGGCCATTACTTATGCACTTACCTTCCAATATGATTAATATTTTTCTTATTGGTAGAGTAGTATTATGTTCTATTTGATAAACGCAACGTACAACTTGCTACTAGTAAGTGACCATACGAGAAGATAACCAACTGACAGAAGAGCAGGCAGAATAACAGCTACACGACCACTACGCCCACCAACCTGTGATCCGTCAACTCTCATTTGCCATTGGCAACTACGGAATGCCATTTAGCCACACAAAGAATAATGAATATATCTCCGAACCAAAGTGTTGAAGTTAAATAGATAAAGTAGAAAAATTTAAATAACATCATGCACAAAGTGTATAATATCTTTTCAATCAGATTCATCTCAAGTTGTGACAAAATGTTAATACAAAGAAAAAGTTTTCCTAGGAGATATACCAAAGTACTACTATTGGTAGTATTGCCAATTGGTAGTTCAATTGTTCATGTGTGGGAACAAAAACACTGTTCTGATTTATAAATTGCCATGGCATACAGAATAATAAGAAACATAGTCCAACAGCACTCATTTAATCGCAGTTTTGCGAACCCTAGGTGAGTGGCAGAAAGAACTCAAGCCTTTTTTCATCTACTTTTCCAATACCAACGAACAGTAACAAGATAAAACTGGATTTTCCTTTATTGAGTAAGAAATCCGGTTATTTTTCTTTATGTCCAAGAATAAATTAGGTGAAGATGTGTTGCAGTAGCGTAGTTATAAACTATGCTCTTATTTCAGCTCAACTTTATCGTTTATCTGCACATGAAATAATTGAAGTTTCAAAAATAGTTGTCCTGCCTTGCTATTTTCAAAACATTTCATGGCATGCATTGTCGTAAATCAAAAGAGAATAAATAAGTAGTTTTATACTAATTATTGCAGAGTATAATTGGACAGTTCATATCTAGGATGTACCTGAGCCGTGCGGTTGCATATAACATCGAAGACAGCATTATGGAATCACATAGCTCCTAAACTGCTGTTACTGTGCAAAGCACAAGGACATTATCCTTTTGGCCTATTTTGCAAATCATATCCTAATACATTGTGTGAAAAAATAAGTTAACCCTGATAATGTGGTTAACTATAAAGCCTGAGCCAGAAGTATTCAAAGGTATCAATGCACCTCGAAAGGATAAAATCTCTGCAATCAGATGGAGATTCGTCAATATGACTCCACAAAGTATGGTAGCCCAGATGGAAGAGCATTGGTTTTGGTGACTGAATATCTGTGGGATGAGTCCCCTGTAGCCCTGGAATTAGACTCTTAACTTCAAAGGATTATATATATAAAGCTATCCAGATTTTTATTTGTATTTCATTTGGTGGGGAGGGGAGGAATAATTGTATGTATCATTTAATTTTTTATTCCTTCGATAAAATTTACATTTAAAATTGAGATGTTCCCATTTAAAAATAAAGATGACAATTTTAATTTCACTACAAAAATTTGTGGAAAATGCTTTCCTCCCTTAAATATTCTTTAAATGCAAAGCAGTTAATGCCAACTGAACATTTAGATGAAAATAATATTT
Source organism: Metallyticus violacea (assembly GCA_030762175.1). NCBI lineage: Eukaryota > Metazoa > Arthropoda > Insecta > Mantodea > Metallyticidae > Metallyticus > Metallyticus violacea. Next base: position 14,549,998 of record CM060838.1, on the reverse strand, counting down.
TTCTTTCATTTTTCTGGTTTCTATGTATATGGGAAGATAGTAATAACTGTGAACAGGTTTGTTGAGAAAATGCCAAACAGAAAAAGATAATCTGAGATTAAGATAATCGTTTTCTATTAGGCTCCTTACTGAATAGCATTAGTTTATTCCGAGAGAGAGTAGCTCTTCAAGAAAGATTTCAATTTAAGTTCACGAGCCAGAATCATACAACAGGAGCTGCAACAGGAAATATAGGCATTGGTGTAAAATGTCTTTCAGTATTAATACCACTATTATTTTTTCTGGTGACTAGGGCTTGGATAATTGTATGCTTAAATGATTAAAAAATTGTTTATGTAATGAATAAGAAAAATGGGGGGAAGAAATTAAATATTTGACATTTCATTAGTAAATTACGACAGACATAAAATATAAATATTGGAAGTTTGCTGATTTTCTTTACTGCAGTTGCCAGTCATGTAGTCTTGCCCCAGCATTGCTGCTATACATATTGATAATGAGTGCAGTAAAGAGAGTGAAATTCGCTATACTTGTAAAATAAAAATGTAATATGTTCCATTGAAATTAAGTTCTTGCAGCATATTCGTATTAAACTATATAACAATTTGCATTTTCAAATTTTTGGACAAGTTTAGAATATTGGGTGATGTAGTAGAATATAAAAGAAAATAATCCTAGTTAGAAGCAAGCGAGCAATGAGAATGGATTAGTGTCAATTATGTTATACTATATGCTCCATTTAACCATCTAATAGTTTGCACACAGTGACCAGTCACCTCTAACCAAGTAGTGTTAATTTGTTGATGTGGTTTATGACCAGTTTCATTGTCTTTAAAAGACTGCAATATTTTCATTGATTTGATATAATCTGCAAGTACAATTGTGTCTAATTAAAAAAAAAATGCATAATATATTAGTTGTGCAATTTGGCTTTGGTTTGTTGTAGGGCATGGCCTATCAAATAGGAGACTTAAGAATGCTATCAAAGCAAACTGTAAATTGTTGTTACCCAAGAAAAATGAGGGAAATTCTCAGCATATAAAATATCAAACAGATTGAATATGTTAAGGAGCACATGCAAAGTTTCCCTATATAAGGTAGCCACTATGGTTAAACAACAGTGCATTCCTATTTTTAGTCTTATGATTTAAGTTTAAGCAAGAGGTAAACGTTGTATGATAGTCTGTGCAATGAAAAAGTGCAAAAATACGTGAAGGAATGCTGTCGTAGGGAAATGTTTAAATACTCAATTTTATCTTCAATAAAAGACAATATGAAGCATCAAATAAAAAACTTTTGGCACTATCACTCCATGCATGTTATGAAATGTTTTAGAAAACCTCCAAAAAAGAGTTGCTAAATGTTTAAATGCTAATGGAACTTATTTTGAGTATTTAATAAAATGATGTAAACTAATAGTATGGTTTATTAATGTTTATCATATATCTAAAGATATTTTAATGTTCTATAACTTCTAAAGATTTAATTTGGGGGGGGGGGGTTTAAATAGAAGTTTCTTAATTTGTTCAGGACTATCTAAATATTATACCATTGTTCCATTTAAAATTCTGAAGTTAATCCCAGAGTGACATAAGGTTATCCCACTTAAGTTTTGCCCTTGGTGCTATTATGAAGGCTCTTTCCTGCAATAAATTTAGAAAAAATCAGCATTTGATATTATTAGTCCATTTAAGAGGTATTGGGTTGAAACACTTAAATACACCTGTGTATTGTACATTGTGTAACAAAAATGTGTGTCAGAACTTTAGGGGTGTATTCCTCTCATGTACAGAATGAACATATGTTGTATGATGCACAAGTTACTTATTCTGTTTTTGCATGGAATGGCATCATAGCTTTTGACAAACACCCCACACCAAAGGAGTCAAATACAAGTATATGCTCTTGTTTACCTCTGGTTAGTATGTAAAATGGGGATGGGAATTGGGTGAAATAACAACTTGTACTTCTTAGGTTCACTCCAGTATTTTTATGCTCTAACAATGCTGTATTATGTAGCCATCTCATCACTTCATTGCTTTACTAGTACAGAGCACATACATAATGTCAACTGTTGTGTGCTCATACAGACTGGTTTCAGGTATAGTATGAAATTCAAGTGCAGAATTGGCAGATGCCTATTTGATATATGGGAAAGCAAGCTGTAAAAGTGCTGCACAGCATTTGTTCCAGGAGAGATTTTCAAAACAAGACGGAAGGACATTTAAGCAAATGATCATTGTCTTAGGAAGCAGGGAACATTTGCCCCACTCATGATCGGAGAAGACCTAGAAGGATGTGGACAGCACAACTGGAGGAAGTGAAACTTAATGTGGTTAAAACAATTCCTAATAACAGCACAAGACAAGTAACTGTATAAGTAATCGTGACCACATGACTGATTAAAGGGTGTTGTGTGAGAATCTTTGTATCTGTACCATTTACAGCATGTACGGCACAATTTCCAATGACTTTCATGCCAATAGGGGCTATTTTGAGCATTTGCTTTAAGACTGATTTCCATGTGATATGCCATTTTTATTTCATAATGTAATGCATCATACAATGTAAGCAGAGTTGTAGGAAAAGTGCTGTAACAAGAGAATAAAGCATTTACAGACACATGTTCATACGAGAGGAATGCAACCCTAAGTTTTAATGTACATATTTGTTACGCCTGTATTTATATAGTATCCTAAGCAATTCATGATGCTGGTCACAGCATTTAAAACATAACTAAGAAGCTTAACATTTGGGCTAGTGCTGTCCCAAAATGTTCTGATATCTATGATACCGGAATACTTGGGAGGCATTAGTATCTCCAAAAACGAAGGAAAAGCTAAGAAAATGGATTCAGAATTCTTTTGGTGTAAGAACACAGCTTTCAAACTATTTCAAACAAGTATCCCTCTCAAAAAGGGGCTGCATATCATGCAACTACATATAATTACATTAGAAAGACATATGGAATGCCTATGCTTATACACCAAGGATATCCTAATGCAACATAGTGCAAAGCCACAAGACATTTAAAATGGAGATATAAAGAATAAATTTTATGCATGAGAAGACTATCACTCCTTAATTCCCCAAATTTAAATCTCATTGAACATATTTTGCACCCATTATTGCAAAGATCAGATTATATAAATAAAAGCCTGTAATTATAATGGAAGTTAACTTGTGCAAGTGAGAGGGTCAGAAATTAAATATATTAAACTCTTATAAATTATTTCATACCAAAAGTTGCGAATAAAACTTATGCCAACATGCTTTCATATAAATATCTTCAGCATGTAACTTTTTACTAAATAGAACTAGCCGTTCAACTTAAGATTTATCAGTTAGTACATCAAGTTTCATTTTGAGAAAAAAAATAAAATATAAATCTCCACCAGATAATTTAACTTAAGCAAGATTTCCATTATGCTCTCCATATATTTAATTACAACTAGCTGTACTAACATTTTATAATTTATAATCTTCTGCATTTCCTTCAGGTATGCATTATAAATTATGTACAGTACCACAATTTCAGTGATGTATCAAAAATATACAAAGAAATTGACAGGCATTGATGGATTCTTTGTTGTTTATCAAAAAGGTGTAAATGCTATTTGCTTAGCTCTGTAAAAACAGCAAATATTTTGATAATAGAAAATATATGTACAGGATGAAAGGGAATTCATTGCCATAATTTTATAGGATTCCATGCTATAAATGGAGCAACATTTTTGATATTTTGGCTATAGGCACATTCTTTGGCCGATAAAATTTAATTTTTGAATTATCATGCATATGCCATAATATTGGGTCTTTGTTTTGTATAACAGACAAGTCGAAAGCAATGCTGATTCATCAAGAAGACATATTGCTGCTAATAAGCCAACTAGTGCATGTTTAGGTTTGGAACAGTGAAGAGATATCTGTAATTGCATTTCATTTTCCTGTTTAGAACAACACTTTTTCATTTGCTATAACTTTTTAAGAAGTGAATCAGATGCACAGTGTCATGCAATATTTCAAGAACATTTTTCAGGGATTCATCCACCTGACAGATCTACACCTACAGTTTGGTGAGTAGTGCTTAAATTTAAAACAAGAGTTAAGAGTTGTATAAGAAAATAAGACAAGCATCATGTGCTAACATATGAAAAACTGGATGATATCACTGCTAGATTAAAAAAAATCACCTGAAAATATCGCATGCCATATTACTCATGTTTCACTGTTAGATTCCAAATTTAATTAATATTGAGATGTTTTCAATGCTTTGCCAATCACTTAGTGGGCTGGGTGTAGGTTGCTGCATTGTGTACTTCCTAGTTCACATGCAAGGAAAAACAAAATGAAGACCCAATATATTAATGCATAGAAAGTCATACATTCTGATTATACAAACAGAAATGGAACAAATTGCTTTATCAAATATTTAAATGAATAAGGAATAACATTTATTGTTTTTAATTTATTTTGCTATCATTCGCATTTATTGTTCCCTTTTAGCTAGTCACATAAATTTATTAACATTTCAGGAGATGGTCTTGGTATCCAACATCAGTTAGGCATATGTGTTATGATCCAGATGGAAAAACTATTGTTCATATATTAAATAAGCAAGCCGATAGATGGCTGATGATAGATTCCTATAGCCAGGTATATTGTGAAATTACAATCCTTTTACTTAAGTCATATATTGCACAAAAATTCATGCATGTTCCTAATTAATAATAGCATGCTAGCATAAACATTAAAACTGGCTTGCAATTTAGTGCTCTATCATAAACATTATACATTCATAATTTACATTATAGTAAAATAATTGCAGCATGTGATCAGGTCTTTCATGATTTTGTCACCAGTTTCATGATAACTGGCATATTGGTAGTCAGAGTGATGCAGAAGAGTGGGTGTAATATCTGCACAACTGATTCAAGTTCTCACAGTTGCAATTATAATGAAAATAGGCACATACTTTGTGACAAAGATGTTGGAAATGTCCTGCTGCATCCACACATTTCTGGCATCTTTTTAACCAACTCATTCATACACATCAGTTCATCTTCCAAAATTGAGTCAATTTATGGGAAAGCATACAAGGTCACTTGTCCATAAATTGCAGGCAGGTGATCCTGATATTCAGGAAAATTTCTGTAATTGGATATTATGGAAGGTTATTCATACTGAGTAGGTGCCACACTTAATATTCTTTACTGATGAAGCAAGGTACCGTTTATGTGGTCATGTTTCGAGCCCAATTTGGTACATGAAACTGCCTTGCATGTTCAGAAAATTGGTATATGAAATCATGCTTCATCAGTAAAGAATATTAAGTGTGTCAATTACTCTGTCATTAATGCTCTATAACATTCAATTACAGAAATTTACCTGAATATCGGGATCACCCGCCTGCAATTTGTGGACAAGTGAACTTTTATACATTCCAAGTTTAACTTTATTTAATTTCAGAAGAAGAACTGATGCTTGTGAATGTAAATTTTCCAAAAAGATGCCAAAAATGTGTGCAATAGTAGGACAACATTTCTAACGTCTCTTATCATAAGGTATGTACTTTCACTGCTTCACAAGAACTTGAATTAGTTGCTCATTATTTTATTTATTTATTTTTTATTGAATGGTGTTTAACACCTGTTTTTACCACTGAGGCACCACAAGCAGTGGATACTGAGGATACATAAAATGAAATTATACATTGGGAAAGTACTTTTAAGGAAGGAAACATTCCAGGCCTAAGTTTAGGGTACCTCCCCAGCATTTGACATTTAGGAGGACTGAGGAAAACCTGGAAAAAACTTCAGTCACGGAGGGATTCAAATCCCAGACCTCCTGCTCTTAAGTCAGTACCTTAATGACTTCAGCCACCTGTGGCGGTATCAGTTGCTCAGATAATACATTTGCTTTACTGGAAGTTACTGCTATGACAGCTGACTTTACCAGCTGCCATGAAATGGGTGATAAAATCACTGATTTGTGATGTAAATTTGGACATGTGTTGAGATGGGGAATTTCTTAGTTCTTTAATTTCACTCTTCCTCTCAAATTCTGCCTTTCCTCTCATGTTGTACTCAATATTTCAGTTTCATAATTTTGCCTTCCTCCTATTGTCTTACTTTGAATACTGAGATTATTGTAGTTAATCTGTATCGGGAATGCTCAAAAAAAAAAAAAAAAAAAAAAAAAAAAAAAGCTACAGTAAACTAAAAGGACATTACAAAATAATTATTTTAATTTACTTTTATTCTCTCTCTCTCTATTCATGAATGATGATTTGGTCACTTCAGTTTACAATAGAAGACTTAAATTTATAATCTCTCTCTTTTAATGTAGCCTTACAGAGTTAAGGTAGCACGTGGAATTAAGTAGCTACCATTATGTATCCCAATGAACCTTTATAACTGTTTCAATAGCTTTCTGCCTAGAAATTAGGCAACATTCCTGCCTCTGTATTTTCTTTTCATAGTTCCTCACCATCCTCATACACAAACAAGTAGTGCATCATAATATGGAAAATGCATAGGGCATAATATATACATTATGCCCCATGTTTTGTTTTCAAGTTTGCCAAAGTGAATGATCTTAAAATGTAACGTGATGAAAGAAACGCTTTGAAAACTAAATTAAATAGTCTAAAGCATTGAAATGCTTAATTATATTATTTAAATTTTTTTTAGATATACTCATATAATGAAAGAAGCATTAACTGTAATAAAAGTCATTACTATAAACAAACCACAAATGCTTCAGTGATGGCTTCTGATCAGTAACTGTAGCTGAATTAATGTTAAATTCTGGTAAATTGTATCCCATTCTGCTCATGCCTTCACATGCATTTTCAAGCTGTTTGTAGGCATATGTGCAAAACTCAACAGTGACCATTACTAGGATGTTTATAAAATACAATTAAATAGTAAGATATGCACTGAAACAGTGATCATGCAACTTTAAATATGCATATGTGTCTGTGTCATTAGTTCCTTCCCTAGCTTCTTGCTTGTGTAACATATTGCAGCTCCCTCTTTGTAAATAGCCTTAATATACACTGTGTCAGAAAAGAACAGCTGAAATGCCTAACACTGCATTGTTATTATTTCAGGTTGGATTTCGATTAAATAATGGATTATACATATTAGGGCCAGTGGCAGTTTTCCCTCGCTCTGTTTTAAGTTGGAACGTGGCTTCAGAAAATGATGTGAATGAAGACTCCCTCTCTCTATTTTTATATCTTGAACCAAAAATTGGTAATGTTTAAATCCATTTTATAATTGCTACTGAATAGTTTTTGGTATAAACAAGTTCTGTAATTATAAACATAAAGAAATCTATATTAGGTGACACTATACATCACTTTATCAGTTAGTCAAGCATAGTGTTACTTAATACCTACTTCTTTATTTGTATAATCAATCAACTTCATACTTTCTAACTTCTATAAGTTTACAAGTTCTGTAATGTTTGTATTGAGCTTTCTTTTCTACTATTTTTATTTTCTGTAAAATTGACTAATAGCTGAGGATGTGGACAATTATTCCATGAAACCTGTCCTGAATAAAGCTCACGTAAATGAAACCATAAAGAGTGTTCTAAATATTTCAACTCAGAGATTATTAATGCGAGTTTCACTGTGTTTGATTACAAATTAATGAAATATGAAATGGAAAGTATTAGACCAAACTGGGAGATTAAAAAGTACCCGAATTTTGATTGAAAATGACTATGATAAAAAAAAAAAAAAGAATGAGAAATAAGAGCAGAATTAATAAAAAAGATGAAGGAAGCCAGGAATGAAGGTAAAAGAGCAATTATGCATGGTATGCACTTATGAATATACAAAAACCAGCTGACACACAGCAAGGTCAAGAAACCGTGGCTAGAGGGGAAGAGAGAAGGATTAGAGACAGATACCTGCTGACACTGCATCAAGCGCAAAGAACAAGGAATGGAGGGGAAGAGGAGGTAAGAAGAGGGGATCATCCTCCATGTGGCAAAGAAGGGAGGAGTGTATAGCAATGAGCATGTCAAGGTCCTCACCAAGTGCAAAACAGCTGAGTGGGGTAACTGATATGATGGAGAAAAGTGGAGGGGGAAATCAGCTGATCAGTGGACAAGAGGTTTGAATGTGGTATTATCATCAATGGAGAATTTGATCAAAATAGAGAGTAATAAAAACTCAGGGACAATTAAAAAGGTCACAAGAGCAAAAGCGAAACTAGAGCAATTTTTTTGGAAGAAAAGTACTTAAAGGGCAATTATTGGTGATTTTAAGGATTTAATTGTAAGATTGATGAAGCATGGATCAGAAATAAGATAAAGGGAGAGGAGTTATGTGAGAATAGAGGAATGGGTAGAGAGTGGCAAAGTAGGATCTAATACATATAGAGCCAGGGAGTTAAATGCATAGATCCTAAATAACAAGCACTCCATGGAGGTTGTATAATGTGCAAAGTTAATGTAAGAGAATTAGGAGAAATAAAGTATTCATTCAATAAAGTTTTATCAAGTTTTATGTATTGTCTAGCTAATGAAAAGTAAAAATATTTAATTAAAATTTCTAAGTATTGCATACCCTCTGAATATCACTGTGTAATTGTGAAAATTTGTTGGTACATGTGCAAAATGCTCCTCATAAGATTATTATTGGTAGCTACATCTAGTAGTATTCTGTTTGTTTCAGATATCCTGATTTTGGGACTTGGAGAAAATGCAGGGAATCCCACTATAAATAAGTCTCTAATTTCTATAACAGCCAAACACAAAATCAACTTAGAAATTCTAACAACAGATCAAGCATGTGCTACGTTCAACTTCTTGAACGCAGAGAACAGATATGTAGCTGCAGCACTGATACCGCCAGTTTCATTGAGGGTCAATGAGGATGATGTTCTCATCTCAAAGTATAGGCTCAAGAAGCTGTATGGTACTGAAGACTTTGACCAGGAAGCAGAGCAGAGGCATATTAAATAAATTGTAATGTGTTGTAAATGTGAACCTTATTATTAGAATATATTTTTTGGTCATTTTGTTGAAATATAATTGCAATTCCTGTGATTGTTTAATGTAGCAAGAACTGTAAATAGTACTTTGTTGCTACTTAATAAATACTATTTGATGACTGATCAAATGTTATTACTGTTTTCAATCTTTATAGATATTTTGCTGTTACTGTTGCTATTGTTAAATTAATGTTGTTATCCTATTAGAATTTATTAAATATGTTCACATTAACTGCATTTACTTATACAACATAGGACATGTTTTGGGGACAGGCTCCCATTATCATATGTTGACTGACTACTCATATTTGATGTGATGAATGGATCCCAAGGTGCTTCTGGTGGTCTCAGTTCATTCATTGGTGCAACATCAAAATTCATTAAATTTTTACCATTTTCAGGATGAAATTGTTTTCTTCAGAATCTTAACATTTTAGTACTTGATTTCAGTGATAAACACAAATAATTCAATATGGAAATTAGCAGATAAAACAGGTACACGTGCAACTAATCACGACTTCTGCTTATTTGGCTCTGGTTCCACCCCTCTGCTACAGCTGCTGAACTTGAAAATTACTGCTAGATGCTGCTAAACACTATTTCTGGTCAAAACTGCAAGAACTAACAACACTAGCATCTCTGATAGTTAATTGATATACCGTTACACAGATATTATAATTGAGCTAGAGTGCTCCATGGTCAATTTGGTTTTCATTTTTATACAAAACTTTGGAAAAGGCAACAGCTCATGCTTTATGGGACATAAAATTTTACATGAAATATGGGACAGGTGGCAACCCTATTAACAACTAATGTCAGAGTTATGGCCATTACTATTTTATTAGAAATTTGCTTCTGGGGGTGGTATACCATTGATAACAAGCACTTTTGATTATGTAAATTACATTGCACATTCAGCCCAATCAACTTGGAGTAGACTTTGCAAACAAGGCAAAGCTGTTTACTAATTAAAATAAGAGTGTGTAGTTGAACTAAATCATACAATAATATCAATTATAATATCAAAGCAATGCATGCATGAAAATGCACTCACAATGAACTCCTATGTAATGAAAGTAAGATGACATATATCATAAAACTGCATGTGACTAAGTGTGTGCAATGTGTACTTATGCTAAAGGATGATAGCTCATCTAGTGTTATAGTGCTTATGGTGCAAAAAACAGATTAGAGAGAATGCAAACTCATTGCATATATAGCTCATGATTTACACTTTAAAAAGCAAAGCAAAGCTAATAATATTGATATACAGCAAAGCCAGTTACAAGTCCCATATCTCCCCTAGATTTTTATGCAACATAACCATGCAGCTTATGTAATTTTGGTTTATGTCTAAATGTTCCCCACATTCCATGCCTGAAATTGTAATTAATTATGTGCTCAATATATTATCATAAAACTGTGCGAGCTTAAGTGTGTGCAGTGTGCATATGCACTGAAGACTGGGGAACAAGCAAAGCATGAACTGGTGGCCTACTTGTTGCCATATACTGCTTTATGAGTTGCGGATCTCTAATGTGTGTAGTGCACAGAAGAAAAGCATTTGCATTGCATTCAAGCAGATTGCCTACAAATTCTACCAAAAAACAGAACCAAGATTATTCATTTGCTGAGTTTGAGATATGAATTTTGTTTATAGGAAAATTAGAGGAAATGCAGTTGAGCTGTACTGGGAAGTATATCCAAATAGGCATCATCTCATTGTTCAACTTTTCAGCATCCACCAATGAGCTAAATCCCTGCCAGTGCGGATTGGATACTGGTACAAATCCAATCTGTCACACCTATTCCTTTGAACAAGAGGTCCTCAACAGGCTTCAGGCTAACATGCCACAAGCACAGCTAATAACATGTGGATTGGTCCTGCTGGAGCAGTTGTTTTACCCATTTCATCTTCTGAAGGTCCTTGGGATCAATGGACTTTGGTTCCTGGATACAGTTTTGCAATGGGTCTTGGAGTGTCATGGAGGAAATCCTAATTTTTTTTTTCTCCTGTTATCTTCAATGACATAGCCACTGATCCAGAGATGGGTTAGTTCTTAATTACAGGAACAGACAATGTGCGAGATTATGAAAATCTACGTGTCATGTAAATAACTATCGGCACAGGTTAGACATGAACATGGGCTGGCTTAGTTGATCATTACATTGATTTGTATCTTCTTCTTCTTCTGCAGCTAAATAGTCACATGTACCCTCAGTTCTTGATCCACATTCTCAATTTCTGGTCTGTGTATATCCAGAGATGTCAAATGTGGTTCCAGCATGATGCTGCTCCCCATTTTGACATGGGGCAGTCCTGTAGCCTGACCACCACTTTCTCTTCACATCACTCCCGTGGGTTTTTTCAAATGGGGACACAAGCTTGTATTCAAAACACCAGTTGCTTGAGATGAAAAATTGCTTATGAGGATATTGGCTGCTTGTGATGAAACATGGGCACTCTGGAAATCTTCAAAAGAGTATGAGATTGATTTTTGCACCAATGCAACCTCTGTGGGATGTGGAGGTCACTAGTTCCAACAGTTCCTGTCTTCATTCAAAGTGAAAAATAGGTTAACTCTGATATTGAAAAGCATCTTCATACAAAATCATTATGCTTCAGGAAAACAAATTTTGCACACATTATTTTGTTAATATTGAATATTGCATTTCAGAAGCAAAAAATACAACATTCACTTTCTTTATTAATTCTTCATTTTGTTAACATTTTTTTTTTCCTTTGAAATACTAGTATTTTCACCTTTTTCCCTTTCAGAAGTGGGATCCCTCCTAACCTTCTCATCCTAAATACTAAGCAATAGAGAAACAATGCTCTGTACCATTTTGTAGAATTATCTGGTTATTTTATTATTTTAAACAATATTCATTTATTATATAGAGCACAGCTAGGTACTTACTTTCATAAAGTGTTTTGGTTTATAATTCATTAGGTTTATCCAAACGAATTGCACAGAATGAGAGAAACCAAAACTACTTTTTCACAAAAAAGAAGTAATGCGTTTATTGAGATTGAAGTCCTCACTCCCCTTATCTGAGCGTCTGCAGTTTAGTTACATACTACAACTTACCACTAGGCTAATAACAGCAAATTTCCTCCTGCTACTGTTCACATTTATCACAATTAAGTGGAAGCTGAATAATGGCATGCTATGGTACTCCACTGGAGGGAATTTTGAACTACACATCACAAGTTCCCCATCTATGCTTGTTTTTGATCACTCTGCTATTCAAAGTTGTGTGGTTGAATTCTGAAACAGCCTTTATACAGAGATGGTATTATACTTTCATAAAAAATATGATCATCATTTACAGCAAATCTAAATACATTTGTATTGTGTATGCATTTAAAATTATCATCTTGCTTCATAAGGAAATATCAGTTATGAGGCTAAGGCATCATAAAACAAAAATTAAGTAGGATCTAACTCAGTATTTCTCTCCCATCCAAATATTTTAATTCAAAGAAAATCTTATATAAATTATTGAAAATTGAAATCAATACATTAAGTGGCTATCATACCTCAGTTTATAAATTTTTTTTGGCAAATCCAATCTACCAGTGCAATGCAGATGAATCTTTCTTCCCTTCCATCTTTCATGCTGCAATTCAATGAATAGCCAGTAGTATGGTAAGCTTACAGTGAAGGATGTTATTAATTTGGGACATCTCTTTTGCATGAATGATTCTTTGTACATGAAACCTGCATAGTTCATACTTAAGATTAAGAATTTCAACAAGTAAAAAATATATTTTTAAACATGAAATGCACATCATACTACAGTGAATATTTTCAAAACATTGAATTGTTGAACTTGAAGTTGCATTAAAAATGCTGCTGAATGTCTATTGTTAAACTAAAGTAAATTAATAATCTAATTTTTAAAATTTTATTTAAAGAGCATAATAAAAACTAGAGAAAAGTATTTGTCAGTGTAAATAATGTGCTTATTACTGGAAAGAAGCTGAAAGCTTGCACAATATTTAACTTATACAAATACTATGCAGTAAATTAATATTAAGACAGATTGCTAAACATTTAGGAAATGTATATAACACTGATCTACTTTATTAGTAGGAGCAATATGTTGAAATTATTAATCATTAGGTGTTTTTAGTCCTTATCAAAATAATTTTAAAAAAATATGAACAAATTGGTTTAATTTGAGATCAAGCAGGATACAGCAAATATGATAGTAGTATAGGCCACTGGAACATGTATGGCAAGCAAAGATTTTGCAATTAGTTTATTTATGGCACTCTTTTAACATCTCTGGTTATTGGTGTCCTACTCAATTCAGAGCATGAAATGGCCAATAAATTTTACTAACGTCTTCTTTCAAGTTTGAGGTTCTTTTTCATAGCATAAATCTTAAGACACAGGACCCCATGGCTTTACTTCTCTTCTGAAGGAAGTCATACTCAGGATTTTTATGCCTAAAATATCCATTGACCATGGCTGAGATTGAACGTGCAACCTGGGGTCTATGAGACAAGTATGGCTACCACAGACCATCAGGACCTACATACCTGGAGAGAGAGGAGCCAAACGCCCATACTAGAAAATTTAAGTTACATGCATGTAAATCTGTTTTATTTGGCTCCAAAGAATCGTTTTAACATTACCATTAGCACTGGCTGTCTTCTTTAAAAAAGAAGTAGAAAATTTATTATGATAAATCATACATCTATCAGTGCATTGTAATGCTTAAGGCATCTTTTTCAGAAACATGCGGCCGCTTAAGTAAAATCAAGCTTTGGTGGGAAACAAAAGCATAGTATTAATTTTGCCATCACTAACTTGTCCATTTATAAAAGTTCTGCCTTTATAAAGAATAACTAGAGGTTTTTATTTTTAATATTTATGTTAGCAATAAGCAATGCATTCAAAGCAATGGCTCTATAGAACTCTACAGAACTATCAGAACTATTAACTCTAATGCTTCTTGGCTCTTGTAATGTGTATTAGAATCATAAAATGCTACATATCAAGAAATGTGAATTTATAAGTGAACTTTTTTGCTATGGAATAACTATTCTGACATATTTAGAATTTATTTAAAGTTAATTCAAACATGCACATACACACAAATTTCTCCAACTTTACATCTTCTCTCCAAAGCACAGTAATTATTACATTATCCATTGGGTCTATGAATAAGCTAAATCCAAACTTCCATAGCAGTTTACAAATAGACCATCAACATTTACTTAATGAGTACAATGCCAGAGATTTTGAGGTACTTCATTCTCACTCTGCATTACTGTAATTGTGGGATTCAATTACTTGGCAAACAGTCTTGATGAGTAATAGGCAAATATATTGAAGCACAGTACACCACTTTCAAGTCAATCCATATCATATGGAACCTAATATTCTGGAACCTAATGCATAAATTTTGTAAGGTCATAGAATTATGCTAGACCTCCTTTTACTTATAAATTAATTTCAAACACTGCCTGGAGACAAACTAGGGATATATGTATCCAATGTAGGATTATTGGAACCTAGATTTTTATGAAAATAAATACCTTTTTTTCCTGATGAGCACAGTATTAAATCTAAGTTTATCATCTTGATCAAGGAACAAGTGTAAACACAAAATTTTATTTTGCATAGAAACATCTATTTCACCAAATAAGTAATTTTTTAAAATAAATATTTAAAGTACCTTTCTCCCACTCTCATCAAATTTTACAATGAAAAGTATTATTTAAAAAAAATGAATTCAGGGAAAACCAAATAATAAGAAATATAATCAATATTCTTACAATACATGACAGCTTTACCAAGAGTTCATTGTATCACCTCATATAAACCATAAAACAATTTACATATCAAGAGACATATATAGAGTTCTGTTATCCCCAGCCATACATGTTCACTAAGGTTACAACTTTTTTACAACCTCATGTTCCTGTTCTACTACTTCCTTAACATAAAGAATTGACATGCCATTGCAGTATCTTTTTTTAAAAAAAAAAATCTAAAGTGCAGTTCTTGATTTTTATGTTACAAATTACTGTAATAGAAATTAGACAACGCTTAAAAATATTTATGTAGAAATGATACACATTAATGTTTATTGCTCAGATTAAATTGAAACTTTAGTTTGCCTCTGTTTCCACAGATAGTATAAGAGTTCCTGCATCACTTTAATTGCAGGTTCTGCGCATTGATTACCTCTTGGTATATTTAATGCAGAGGTTCTTGCAATGACTACAGTGCTTTTTGGTAAGGTCTTAATACTTCTAACAAGTTCTTGAAGTCATCAGCATTGTACATCTGATTACTGAACTAGTGGTCTGCCCAGCCATATGAAATGATTATGCAAACATTCTTCAAAGTGTCCCTTGTTGTAGGTATGAATCAAGTAGAGGAAGAATGACTCTTGAATTCCATCTTGCATTTCTGATGTTTGGAATTTTGTGAAAACTAATCAGAGATACCCTTTTTCTTTAAAAAAAAAAAAATTTATACACATGTATTAGATGGTACAGAAATGTATATCATCTCTCCAGCTTGATTTATCCAGTATATCTAAAGTTCTGTTCTTTCAATTCCTCACAGTTAATCACCAGTTGAGACAAATGGGTATTCAATGCTTGGAGAATGTGTATGTTCACTAACTTCTTTATCATACCAAACGAATTATCCTGTCCAGAACATATGGTGACAACCAATAAATTGAGGTAAATCAATACCCTTATCTGCAAACTTTTTGCAGTCTGACGACGACCTCATTCTTTTTACCAGTGTTAACACTGGTTGTATCAGTAACAATCAGTTTAGATTTAATAAACTGCATCATCAAGAACTTCAATTCCTTCATCAATAGTTTAGGTCTTTCCATTTTTCAAACGCAATGCAGACAATTTTTCTTCAGTTCTTTCATTTTTAAATACCACTACCTGATATTCACGTTCCTGAAATGTATGGACCATTTTTTGGTTTGTAAATTTTTAATCATCCCCTCCCTGAACTTAATAGCTTCTCTGAAAGTTGATTTGTAAATTGCAGATTGGCTTGAGTTGGAATGTCAATACCATCACGTGACAATTGTGCGCATATTTTTGCAGCCAGACTCGATCATCTTTATTTTGCCGTTTCCTTTTTGTTATAACAGTACTCTTATTGTCATCATAATCGCTGTTGAAGCTGAAATTGATTCAATAGGTAGTTTTTGCCTTATAGAAGGGTGAATTGTCTCTCGTCTTGAAAATTTACCACATAAGTAGCCCACTCCTTTATTTGTAGTTGTAAATGGTACAATCATTTATCCTCGGTAGAAAACCAATGATAATTTACTTTATAATATCAGAAAGTTAATGGAGGTGTATGAATGAAATGTATTATATTTACCTCTCGTAACACGTCCATTATATAAGTTTCCCGAACTTTGTGAAGCTGTTTGTATTGCTTGATTTGATACACAAGAAAAATTCAGTTTATTTTCCCACGAATCTAACAGTCGACTCACAACTGAGGATGCAGGCAAAAGCCTGCGAAACTAGTTTTGCATAATTCAACAGTAAGTGGAGCATAAGAGTATCAAATCCACTCACTAGATAATTAAGAATATATTACTCACTTTACTGTATTGGTTCCGACAAGAAATTAAATTTTATATTTAATTTCAGTTTATTCTTTACATGCACATAATAATCTTTGGAATAAAAAAACAAAACCTGAGAATCAACAATATTCATAATCAACACAAGATACAATGACTACTTTAGGCAAAGATTTAATGAGGTAGATTCAGAAAAAGATGCCAATGTCGTGGGTTGACCTCTGTGCAACAAATTTCCTATCTGTATGAAACATCATAATGATATACATTTCAAGAGCAAATTGAACAGTTACCTAATAAACAAAACCTTGTATAACATGGATTAACTATAATTTATTAATATATGCTATATCTGTATATAACTGAACTAGTGGAAAAAAAGGCTTAACTCTGCTAGTATAAATAAATCAAATGTGAATTTACAAAGTTTCTAAGAATATAATATATTTTTAAATATCAACTATTTTTTAAACGAAATTTCTGGTTCCCTGTAAAGAAATGTCAGCTGACCATAGCGCTAGGCTCTTCTTAATTTTTGCAGATTTTGTAGTGAATGGTATGAAATTAGATAATTATTGCTTCTTCTAACCAATGCGGTGGCATACAAGGTCTTTGCGTGGATTATACTAATCTAAAATGATTCATGCCCTGCATTGATTGTGAGAAACAATATGAGCCCTTTATGCTAAGGAAAATCCATAAATTCATCCACATAGATTGATGTTTTTTTTTTTAAAAAAAACTTTTATTCCACCGCCTCCTAACTTGTATCAATGTGTCGAGTTACCTGGTTTAATGCTGTAGCATTTTGTGCACATCATTTTCAAGCCTTTTCATTCATGTTCAATTTTAATTATTCAAAATTTAATAGCTACGTATATGTGAGAAAAGCAGTAGCTATCAAACCCTTTTTAAAGTGCTCAGATTTTGGAAGGCCAAAACTTATATGAAAATGGTTGTGTGAGAATTATATGCACCATTTAAAGTATGATGAAAGATAAACATATTTAGAACAATCCTTTTTCTAATATAAGACATTTTTGTGTAATAACAGACAAGGATGTTTTTAAAGATAATTTGTAATTCATTGCAATTCTGGTAACTTGATCGTAGTTACCATCATTTAGGAACTTTTATGTTCTTATTTCAAAAGGGCAACAGTTGTAATTATTCATGCAAGAGGAAATACCACATTTGTACCTAATGCCTACCTCATAAGCCCAAAATTATTTTTATGATATGAACAATGAAAATATCATGGTTCAGGCAAATTTTAATTTCAAAATTACCATCTCCTGTCCTTCTATATTATAGAAGGCTTATTATAGGCTATTTATAGGCTAGAGCCATTAATGGCTCTAGCCAGTCAGGTAAAATATATAGAAGGGAGTGCAAAAGGGACTTGGGGAACACCCTACTTACTAACCTGAACCCTATCAGCTAATAGAGGAGATTTAACCAACATTTTAACAATCTTAATCACTTCATTTCATAAATATGGAAATTCTATTCTGAGAAACCCCCTTAATATCGAAAGGTTATTTTCTACACGCCTTTACATATACTACTGGACATTTTGAAATAATGAACTGCAGCAGACTAAACATTATCCTAAAGGAATAATATAGGACAATAATCATACCCCATATCCTTTTTATCAAAAACAACCACATTCAGTTCTAGTAAGAATGTATCAAAGATTAGGGAACTCTTCTCAAACTCAGAATGGCACGAACAGTGGTGAAAGTTTATTTTAAATGCAGTGATTGTCTCAATTTCATTCAGAACTGGTGCAATTGGATATACTGAACTGAAAACCTAATTGCTAGTATCATGCAGAAATTTACAACATCAATTAAAATAAATTTAAATTGGCAGAACCTTGGTAGAAAAAATATAAAGGATTTGCATCATTAGTAGCAAATATATTCTATCCTATTTACTGTAGACCAGTGGTTACCAGAAGTTTTTACTGATGACACACCCACTATATCATGACAATTATTTGTTTTTCATTAATATCATAATTATATTAATATACACTATGTAGAATTGGGATATGTTAATGTTAAAATGCAAATTGTCATATTCTTCTAAATGCAAGCAGCATATGAAGCAGCTTCAGAGAAAGACGAAGGTAATTGCCTACGATCCCAACTTACCTACACTCATAATGATTATTACTATTGTTTTTGAAAACTTACCTTTTAAAATGTATCTGAAGTCTATGCTTGATGTGTTCCAGAGTTTGTCAAAAATGCCTTATGACTGACAAGCCAACATTCAAATCATCTTCCAGATGCATCAGTCTGTTCCTCTTTTATATTTCACTATTTTCACTGTACAAAATGCAGAGTTATGCATATGGAGAAAACTGCAGCTAAAATGTTATGGCCCACTTTGCATTGTAGAATACTGACACTGCATATAAATCCAAAAGGATTGTACTGAAGTATCTAGAAATTTTGTTTTCATGATAGGACCAAATGACAAGTCTAACAATTCATTTTTCTCATTACAAGTTATTGGCATTTTGTATGTCAATCTCACTGAACACCATAAAGAACACCTTTTCTAATTTTGAAAGGTAGGAAGGTATCTTGTTAATAAATTTTGTGACACATTATATGCTCTGTTATTAACTTCTTCAGGCATCATTTTTTAATTCAAAAATTTCAACTAAAGCAAAGCATAATAATTTACCCACTAAGGCAAAGATTGCAAAATGTCACTTTTTTGCAAAATATTTGTTTGCGGCTGTAAAATATTTTCTGTTTTGTGTTGCATCTTGCAATTAAAGAGTTCAATTTCTTGCTATGTCAGCAAGATGTAGCTAATTTGCTACACCAAAAATTATTTTCCAAAATCTTTCATACGCTGGTTTTTCAGGATAAAAAGAGAAGAAAAGGGGAATAGATCTTAAAACTCTACAAACCACATCAATGCTTTAACCCTAGAAAGCCAAAACATTTTCAAATGCACCAATAAATAGATATACTCAACTCCCATAGACTTGGACACACTAAGCTTCTGCATTAGAATTTGGGTTTCATCCCCAAAAATCTATAAATTATCTTGTAATTAGGAATGTTTCTACTGTATTACATAACCATAATTAATTCCTTGTGAATTTTCTAGAAAATTGTACAGTCATTGTTGTGTAATTCCTTAAAATATTATTATAGTGTTTTTACAGACTAAATCAAAATATATAATTTATTCTTTGTTAGCATGGTTTCACTTTTCAAATCTATGATTTTTTTTTATTTAAATTCTCAGCTTAAGCACAAAATTTTAATAAAAGACATTTAGCAAACATCAATACAGTACAATTAAATTTTTTCTTCACGGCCGATGTCAACACGTGCAGTGGTTTCGAAGAGTCTATCTCATTCAGATAATAAAACAGAGGGGGATATGGGTAACTGCTGTTCATATGCTCTTTACATAAGATAATGTTCACCTATATAAGCTGTTATATAGAGTAGTGCAGTATGTTCACCTCTCCCCCCTTCGAGTGTGTGATGACCCTCACCACTCATTCAACTCGTGCAGATGAGAGGCTATGAAAAAAAAATTGTATTGTAGATAGTTCTTAGCAACTGTTTCATTCTTTTGTTATGCAATTGCATATGAAGAAAATTACCCAGAAAAAATCTTCAATACTAGGTATATAAAAATCAATCTTGATAATGTTCTTTTCCTTTAAGAACTATAGCATCAGGTAAAGTGATGAAAAATTGCTCAAAATCCCGTAAAAATGAGAAAAGAAACAAAACAAAATGAGAGAAGAAGGAAATAGAAAGCTAAAGAGATAATTACACCCATTTCACTTCGATATCACTTCATCTTAACAGTATTCCATCATTTGTCATGCTTAAGAATAAATTAGAGGTAATATTAAAAACATTTAAAAATTAGGTATAGACAATACTGTAATTAAATACTTTATAAGTATACATTAATATCTTAATCACTGAAAGAAATTGCTACAATAATTAATACTGAAGCTATTTCCTTTTTACATTTACAGTAGTGAGTGTATAATCTATATTTATATATATTTATATAGCTTCCTGTGAAATACTCAAAGACTTTGTGATGCTGAGAATCTGCCATGAATGTGCCTACAAAACTGTGGTTGTTAATTTAACATGTCTTAGCCAGTGGTTGAACAATATTATGACTCTTGCAATCTTGATGCATCCTACACTTTCTCTGGCGATGTAACACTCTCACCACTTTCACACAGCAAATTTTTTTCTTGAAAGGAACTTCACATTGCACACATATACATTTCTATCACCCAAATCCTTGCTTCACTTCTTTGTACTGTTAGTTAACTCCTGTATAAGGACTGAACTGATCACACACGTTAAGAGAACATTCTCCTAAGTTTCCAAACATACATCTTAGCAAAGTGAAACAAAATGACATATGAAATAGCTTTACTATGACAAATCTATTCTTTTTAAATATAAAACATCACAAATTTATTATATAAAATAATTAAAGAATTAGATTAGCAGCCTAAAAACCTTAACTAAATTGCATACTACATATACTTGAATGTTTATGGATAAAAGCTGCCATTGATGAGAGATTTCCAAATTAGGAAAACTTCCAAGTTTCTTCAAAAATATAGAGAGAATGCACTCTCTGAAAATTTAAGGTTACATTTTAAACCTTTTTTCCTTTTCTTTTGTTTTAAAATTATATTGTAAACCAATGATATGGTTATGTAAAATATTTCTTCATAAGTAACAATGCCTAATCTAATAAATCTAAGACATAAAATGATAAAAACAAAACTGAAACATCAACAACTGATCATTGTGATCCTACTCATATACATAATTTTTTTCACAAGTATATATTTATATTTTGAGCAGCTTTGTAAATCTATGGCGAAAATAAGGAGTGATTGATCAATTTTTTGTGCAGAGCCAAATACACTAGTCTTTCATTATGTTCTTGTATGTAAAGCTTTATTTTCTTTCATATGGCACCATCACTGAAGTTGTCCTCCATCATTCCACTCATATTTTACAAATTATGTACTATGAAAAAGCCTGATTGGTTCTACAAAACACAAATAACCACGTTTTCTTAACTGAACAATTTACATGCATTAAATATGATGTAACTTATCACAAATGCTCAAATTCAAGACAACTGAAAAATTAGCCAGATATACATTTTTAACTGTATGTCATTTCATAAACTTTCAGTTGAGCTGTGAAAGCTTAATGCATTTGTATAGAGCATACATTTTGCTGCTGGTCACCATATGCCACATTCTGATTAATTGGCCATTTCATTTCTGTATTCAGCATCTGGTTTAAATATACAACAGAAGATTCCATTACAGTCAAGATATGTATCAATTTCAAAGAATTTTTTAAAATAATTTTAATATCACTGTAAAAGAAAATACATATGCAATACACTTGAGTGGTTCTGCCATTGTCTTCATCTCTGTACAGAAACTCAAACATTGGGAGGCCTTTTTGCTATAAGCTTTCCATCCATCACTTTCAAACCATGATGGCTCCTTACTGCAAATTTGGCAATTGCTGCTGCTGTAACATGAGGTGTGTGACGTAGATCAACTCGCACAAGAGCATCACATCTTGCTAAGTGCTCCAAACTTGCATCGGTGAGAAGCCTGCAGTTTGCAAGATTCAGACTGTGTAAGTGGGTTATAGTTGGTGCTGGTGGTGTTGCCAGTTGAGCAACACCAGCATCTGACACCCTAGAACAGGCAGAAACATCCAATTCTGCTAAGCGTGGCAGGTGTTGTGTTACATATCTCAGGGCAACATCTGAAATGTCACAGCCTGCTAATCTCAAAACACGTAAGTTCCTCAATCTTGACTTTGTATCTACTAGTCCAGGCCTAGAATCTGGTGGAGGACTCAAAATGTCCCTCAATGAAGCATCATTAAGACCAGAAACAAAACTTAAGTCCAAAGAGGACAAGGGTGGACATACACAGGTTCTTAGAGCACTTATGCCAGACCAACTGCAACCTTGCACGGAAAGTTCTCGTAACTGTGGAAGCCTTGCCACTAACCAAGCTAACTGTCTCTTTGCTACACCACTCCAATCTAATATTAACTGTTCTGGTTGACGTCTTGCAATACCTGCCAAGTGCTGGGCCGTAAGTGTATGTCTATGTGAAAGTTCCATTTTGCGCCACAGGCTTGGATCAACTGAATATCTTGCCCATATTCGACACACTGCAGCACATCGAGCCAAGTCTGCAGGGCTTAAATAACGAAATACAAGTAACATACACTGTTTTTCTAGAGCGAGATTTGCACAACCAGAAGGTTGCCCATTCACAACTGGTCTATTTGGGCCAGGTGCTGGTCTTACAACATAAGTAGGTCTCTTCAAAATTTTTGTTGAATTTGCAGAGAGTTGATATGCTAACTGGGTACGTAGAGCCAATTTTCTTGGCTCAGAAGAACTAGCTGATGCAATGCCATTTACACTTCCTGGGCTGGTGGTACTTGTAGCTACATTTTCTGCACATTCACTTTTCATAGGAACACTATCCGAAGGAGGTAATGTGGCTTCTCTTGGTGCACTGACTCTTTCCTCCCAGTGAGACGATCGATTCTGCTGCAAATCATATAACAAATATTAAACAGTTACAGTCTTTGTGAAAATAAATATTTAATTTGTATAAATAAAAGAGCAAATTCATGTATGCATCAGTTTATTTTGATTGATGCTGGAGTGGCCAGATGACATATATGAGAAACATGTTCATTTAACCATAGTTTATGGAATAAAATTGCTTCATTTAAGTGATAATACCAACATTTATATTACATCTTCTTATACAGAACATACACACTAAAAGGAACTTCAGTTCTTTTATTACAATTCAATTCTTATTTATGGCCATAACCTATATATTTTATCTTCTATTACATGTTTAAATACGAGAGATGCCTGGTACTACTTTTAAAATATTGTCTCTAGAGAATCTGTGATGCTGCATTATCTCACTCAGTTTTTGTAGAATCACTTAAGGCAAAGTTTTTTAATTTTTAATGAGTAGTATATTTTTATTAAAGTTCAGATTTTAAATAACCATTAGCCTTAAGCACATTGCAGCAAATTGCATTTAAATGATCGAAATGATAAGCAAATATGTTGGAAGAAGATATTTGAATATGTTTATTTTCTAGCTGCAATGCTTATTTCATGATATTAAAAAATGCCAAGGCATTTAATATACAGAGAGAGAATTAATGGAAGATGAAATTTCTGCATCAAAGAAAAAGATCAAGCCTACTATATCTTTTAAGCCTTAAACAAATTAAAAGAATATGCCTTTCATATGTGTGTTAACTGTACATGAAATGACAAGTGCAGTGCTTAGTTAATGAACCAGTATCACAACTCTGTTGAATTAAATCTATGATAGAAATTTTAAATGCAAATATAACATCATTAGCACATATTGCTAAATGTAACTGAAAAAAATATAGAATTTAAAATGAAGATTGAATGGATAAAATGGAAAAAATTACATTAGTAATGCATTTAAAGCATTTCAAATTCCTTCTGTAATGTCTTGTCATCTTAGAACATTAGACAGCAAGTGCACAACCATTAACATTTTGTTACAACTGCAACATTGGGTCCAGAGCATTAACATCACTCCAATTACTAATCAAAATATGCTGTTTCAGTGCTGCCAACAATATTTCTCAACTGCAACATTGGGTGCTGAGCATTAACTATCACTCCAGTTACTAATCAAAACATGCTGTTTCAGTGCTGCCAACAATATTTCTCAGTCTTCAAATCCTGAAAATTAAATAGTGTTCCTTATACATGGGACTTACTGTAGGTTAGCTTAAAGATTTCCAAGAACATCAACTTAATTAAGTAGACTGGGTTGTAAACATAAGATTATTAAAATACTGGTTTAAAATATGGAGATTAGGTGAGCAGAACATTGTTATTACATAAAAAATTAAGGTTATTAACATATCCATATATAAAATACAAAATATTCTGGAGGAAATTAGAATTGGAGATGGTATGGAGAGGAAAAGCAAAGGAGTGGCTCTTTGGAATGAAACAAATTAAAGTAAAAGATATAGAAAGACAATATATATATTACTCATTCAATGAAAACAGATCTTTAAAAGAATACAGGTTTTTTAATGTTGGCTACGATAGGGAAAAATATATTGATATATGTGATAAATTAAGAAGGAAAGACAAGAAAAGGAAGACCAAATTTAGTGGGTTTTCAGGAAGTAAGAGAGAAAAATGCCCAATGAGTGGTTAAGTTGACAGTATTTGGCACTGTATCTTGGTTGGAATGCAGAGAAACAAAGTTTGAAGTTGAGATATATTATTTACGAAATGGTAAAAACTGTAAACTAAAATTGCAACTAGAAAAATTTTAAATCCAAATGTCAATATATAAACAAAGAAGACAGGAAATTACTTATGAAAAATGAGATTAAAATAGTTTATATTTTAATGTATTTGTATTCATAGCTGAAATAAATTCATTCATTTATTCATTAGAGAAGAGAATAATATAAATCAGTCCTAACAGGCCTGTATTATGAAAAAGTGCTATAAAAACCAAGATCTTACAATAATAAAAAATGCATTTAAAAAGCTCTGGGCCAAGATTAAAACCTTATGCTCGCTGCTGTGTGCAACAGGAAATTAAACATACCATTACATAAATAGATAATATTAAGACATCAGCAATTCAAATTCCTTCTCTAGAAAACTTTCTCTTCATTACATTTTTCTAGGATTTTCATTAATTAAAATGAATGTAAATTGTTTAACAGTAAAGTAAATATATAATATATATATTTTTAAGAAAGAATTTCATTCATTTAAGAACTTTCAAAAAATTATAAGACTTTTTTTCAAAAATTCTGTTGGAACTCGTACAGTGAAGCTTGTTAAATGTAAATTCTATCTAATCTGTCTTCTAACACACCATTGTGCTTCACAAGACTGGTCAAGTTGGTTGAAGATGGAGGGGATATGTCTTCTAAATGGCTTCCAACATATTTAAAAGTGAAGCATAAGAGTGTATTAGATGATAGATTAGATAGAAGAATTTCATTTGATCCTTTCTACTGTCTGAAGATCCTCAACAATCTGTGCCTTGCTATTTTTAAAGAAACAGAACAAAATGAACAATTATGATACTGAATAGCTTCTTTGGTATTTTGTAATTTATACGCAAAAAAGATAGCATTAAGAAGAACTGGATTTCTAGCTGTTTTTGTCCTCATGATTAATCCATTGCTCATGGTGCTAAATTAGGCATTTTCAAATATCTATACATATTTAACGTGATGCAATAAAAATAAAATTTTATTCTAATACAGAATATGCATATAAAGCAGGCTTTCATGGTCAGTGTATGGCCACCGGTGGTCAAGTCGTTAAGGTGCATACTCACGAGTCGGAAGGTCTGGAGTTTGATTACCACCAGGACCATCCTCCCTAACCAAGATTTTTTCCAGGTTTTCCTCAGTACTCATAAATGGCAAATACTGAGAGGTACCTTAAACTTACTGCTGGAATACTTCCTTCCTTAAAAAATCCTTTCACAGTTTATCACTTCATCTGTGTATTATTATTGTCCATCGCCTGTGATGCCTCAATAGTTAAAATGGGCATTAAACACTTAAAAAATATATCATTGTCATACATGCCTAAACTCTTTTGATTCATGCCACTGTTAATAAGAATTTAAACTTCAATATTTCAATGTTCTATCAAATGAAAAACTGATATATATATATATATATATATATATATATATATATATATATATATATATATATATATAGAGAGAGAGAGAGAGAGAGAGAGAGAGAGAGAGCATTTGTTTATGGAATATCGGGAATCCACACAGTGAAACTTTTGTTAATCTTATTTTGATTTAAAGTAAAACACTAAAAATCATGTTGTCACATTAAAACTCTCTTTAATCTCTTTAAAGAGAGTTTTAATGTGACGACATGATTTTTAGTGTTTTACTTTAAATCAAAATAAGAAGAGCATTTGTCTTCTTGCCATAGAAGAACTCTAGTAGTTTGAAATATAGCGACTGCAAATCTGCCACTTTTTCTTAGTGTTTTATCCTTTTCTGCTTTTCTGATTATTGTTAATTTAGTTACATTATTTTTCATTTATATTACACTATATATACTGGCAATGAGGTCTATTTTTCTTTAGGCAAATTCAGAAATGCAAATAAATTGACTGGAGGTGCATAATACAATGGCAGACCATACTGATACATGTAACTGAGACTTTGGATCCAATGACAGGTGGAGAAATGTGGATCTGATACACAAGAGCACTTTGTAGGAAAACTTTGGGTTTACTATCATTAGAAATAATAGGAAGCACAGATAGGACAATAGCAAGAATGCTTATGTAATGATATAAGCTAGAGAATCAGAATATTGACCAGAATGAGAACAGTGTGCAGAAATATTATTTTTAAGAAAAGTGGAATGGGTAAGGGCTTGACAGGGGGGGCCAAGACGAAAACTCAGAAGTGAGGATATTAGAAAAGGCTACAAATATCTAAAACTTTTAAAAGTTGCCCGAGATTGAAAAGAGAGTAAGTTAGGGAAAGGAGGCTGGAAAAATCAAAGTAATGAACTTAGTGGTAAATTATGGAAAGAAATTGCATGACTAGAACCTGAATTACATACGGAGGAAGGATAAAAATTGACACTAATATGGAGGAATGTTCTAAAAGGACATTATGCAACATTATTTTCTCTAATATTTCTGATGAAGTGGTCTAGTCACAAAGTGGCTAGACTGCTCATCTCACACTGAGGCAGCCTGGATTTGATCCCAGCGACCATAAGTGGAATTTGTGATGGAAGAAAGAGCATATTCCTTTTCTCTGGGTACTCTTGATTTCCACTGCCATTTATTACAACATTGCTCCATCATCATCTAATCCCCATCTTCAGCTTCATGATCAACAGTATAATAAGTCCTCCAATTTATCAGTGTATACATAACTGGCTATGTTGCAGCCCTCTGCCACCCATGTATCAAGATCCAATGCCCTAATCAGACAAGTCAGTTGGCATTAGAACACACATATTTCTAATGATGCATTGTCTCAAAAATGTTTGATTCCCCCATATCTTTGTTTCTTCACATTCAAATATACAAGAATCATTAAAATAAAACTAAATTTTTTAAAAATAAATTTATTTTTATCATATACAATTACAAAACATATTATATGCTTTCATAAATATTTTCCTTTAACATAAATACATTTCCTTCAATGCATGGGTAGTTCCTTTATTCCCTCATCATAGAAGATGGGCATATCAACCAATTACATAATGCTCAACCTCTTAGTTGTCACTGAATCTTTTTCCTCCTAATTCATCCTTCTGTGACTTGAACATGTAGTAATCACAAGGAGATAAAATGGGACTATAAGGATGATGTTCCAGGGGCGTCCAATGAATTTTATTGATTCTGGGTTATGGCTTCTATATTTGGTTTTGTATTGTCAATCACGAATGGGTTACCAGCATCTTTTGTTGCAAGAGAAGACTCTCATGTCATCAAATTGTTTCCAATAATATGCTGCATTCACAGTCCTTCGTTTGTGAAGGAAATCAACGTACTATATGCCTTTGGAGTTACAAAATTATGGTTGCAAAACCTTTTCTGGCCAACATGCAAATTTTGGCCTTGATTGGATCACCCTCCTATTCTCCTCCTGCACTCCATACTTGTTCCCTTGCTTTCAGAGGTATAGTGATCGCATCACTTTCCACAGGGTCATAAATGTCCTGAGTGACACTCGTTCATGGATAACATGCATGGCTTTCATTTTCCAATGCATCACAACTGCTGAGGAAATTCTTGTGCCAGTCAAACAATTCTGTTCATGAAAGTGTAGTTCCTCTTGTGCTGGAAGTCTCTACAAAATCTTGATCTGTATGACTCCTTTGGTTAGAAAATGGATTATGATCTGCTGTGCAACAGACAGTGCAACCTCTGCTAGACATACCACTACTAGCAATGGAATAACCGATGTGGAAGTATCTGTTGGGTTGCTTCCCTCCACACATCTCCACCAAACTACTACTATGTCCCTGCCCCTCTCGTCACTCTTTCCTAGCCCAGAGAACAAAAGTCCAGTTTACATTTGAATGACCCTTTTACAATGCAAAATATTATCTAATTAGCTCATAGAAGATTTATATTATAGTGATTTATATTATGATGAGACAAATTCTATTTCTCTATAAACATATTGTGTAAATGTATTCAGCATCACAGATATATATACGTGTATGTAAACATATATATGTAAATTAGTTTATGAAGTTTATGCAACAAATATCAAATTTCAAATATATAAAAAGCATGATGTTTGCAGACTCTTTTGGATGAATAATATAAATTTCTGAGTTTTTTGGAACAAACTGTTAACATTTGCTGTTAAGAATTGTTGCATAAACACACTCAAACTATATAGTACAAATAAATTCCACAAATGGTTTGAAAATAATATAAAAAAAAACAATAACTTGAGAAGATAAATATTATTTATAGCCAATGATAATATTTATAAAAACAGAAGAGGAAGAATATAACATGCCTTAATCAAATAAAAAAAGCCTTGTATGCAGCTGAAGCAAACACCCAAAAGCAAGTTACCAACCATAAGCCCTTCTTCCAAAATAAATCCAACACCATGATTCTTCAACATTTTAATACATATTAAGATAACAGGCACATATGTAAGCAGCATTTCATTTTTAATCCCTTTTTTTTTAAAAAAAAAGGGGGGGGTAAGAAAACCACGCATTCATAAACAACACTATAATGAAAATGAATGATAGCAAACTGAAATCATAAAAGTGATCAGCTGGAAGCTAACAGGACTTTGAATTAACTATTTCTGTTAACTAAAACTAGTTTCAAAAACAATTTTTATTTTGTGCATCAACTGCCAAAATTCTCATTTATTTGTTTTTTTCTGCCCTCTAGCAATATATAAACCTTAGTATTGCTGAATAGTGTGAAGAGGTATGTATTTATTACATTGTATTAAATGTTTACAAATAACATTTTTTTTCTAAGCTGACAATTCCCATACTGATGTCTTCTTTCTACTTTGTACCTCTTAAATTTTTCTCCTGGATTGCTTTTCTTTTGATTTTTACAATAAAAATTTAACACACTTAGCAATTAATTTTACACATTTCAGAATTATTGTTCATGAAAGCTTTGTTGTACCTGACAAACAAATTTTGTAATGAAAAATTCAAAAGCAATATAAACCAGAAAAATTTTATTTTAGATATATTAGAATTAAGCATCTGCAGCATTTTTGGGTCAGAGAATAAAATTGTTTTAAAAATTTGAGTATAATAGTAGAACTGCCTTTTCGGAAAATATTTTTCACATTTGAACCATGATGGACAGAGGAGAATATCTACCAATAGATCAAGATGCTGTTTATTGCCATCTAGTGCACTTAAATCAATTAATGAATGAATGCTAATTGGAAACAAAGATCACCTTGTGCTTCTGAACATAACCAAAGGCAGGCTCCTACAAGCGATATTATGGTACATTACAAAATGTGATTCCACATAATACTGACAAATTAACCTTCGATGAAACATTTGTTTCTTCATGAAAACCATAAAAGTTCACCACTTTCTTCATTACAACCAGAAAAGTAAATAAGTATTAGATTTTTATTGATTAAACAGAAGCCATGTTCTAATGTGAAAGCATACTGAAAAGAACAGCATTGATTTCTAACCTCAAAGTATTAAAGGCATTATTTATTTAAATTATTTATGGATGCTCTTTAATATCTCAGGTCATCAGCATCCTAATCAATTCAGGGTGTGAAACAGTCGATAAATTTTGCCCAAATGCTTCTCCTTTCTGGCTTGAGGTTCTTTTATGTAGCATAAATCTACGACATGGGACCCACAGCTTTACTTCCCTTCTGAAGGAAGTCATACTTTTACGCCTGAAAAAATATCTATTCACCCTGGCCAGGGTTGAACCTGCAATCTTGGGTCTACAAGGCAAGTATGGTTGCCACAAGACCACTAGGACCAATGTTAAAGGCATTATTTGATAGATTATATGCATGAGATGAAGTCGGTTTGAATGTCACACCATTTCTTTACTTTTTATTTTTAAATTTTTCGTGTTTTAATGACCAGCAACTCAGTATAGAGTTAATTTTTAAATGTAAGAGAAAGTTTCATTGCTTGTAGCTTTAAAATGTATATTGCTGCCTTAATACCTTTTAACTTTGCCCTTAAAAATTAAATGTTTACATTTGAGCCATAGATTTGTCTGTATTAAAAATTATAATAATTACATATGAATCATAGTTTTGTCTAAGTTAAAAATTAATATAAACAAAACAAAAACAAGTGCTTGGTGTTAAGGATTCGAACCTAGTTCAACCCTACAAAGTGCAATTACAAGAAATAAATAATTTTGATCCTGTGGCCTGCTTTAACTTCTGTTTGGATGATATGGTCAAATGTTGGGAATAGAGACATTTATCTACTAATCATGAGTGACAAAACTTAGCAAATAAGAAAATTAATACAATACAGGTGATTAGCACATGAGGTTCCCCTTCATAATATGAAAGTGAATGTGTGAAATTTAATAGACAGGAATAACTGAACCAACCATTTTTTTTCTCATTTATTATTCTCTTATTTAAAAGTACACAGAAAATATGAATTTCCGTGGATATGAATGTTCTTGCAAAATAACCCATAGCAGTCTCTGGTTTTAGGGACTTGGGGAAAGCAGAGAATATAGGGAATTTGAAAAAAGACTGTATATGGAACACATCTGCCACATCAGGCATAACACTTTGTGGTTCATACAATGCACAACAATCAAGTCCTTATGTAAATGTTTGAACTGCAGAGTGGCTAGCCTTTGTAAGGTACAAGAATTGTTGATGCACTGTCTGTTGCAATACCTACAAAATGGTTTTTAGTACATCATATTTAATGTTATACTTGGCTAGAGTGGCTAACACTGTACCTTCTTCCCATGTCACACTTTCTAATTAAACAATATCGAAAAAATAATTGCAAACAACCCACTCAAAGAACAAATGTACATATATGTAAAAACTATCCACAAGCTCAGTATTTTGAATCCCATTGATTGTGAATGGCTCTCCCCTCCTGAGCTGGAAGGTGGCTTTGAAGCAGTGCAGCAGTTGAGCTTCGCCAAGATATGACAATTGACTCCTGAGCAGCAAATACAAGTCAGCTCATTGTTTTTATGCAAAATTTCATTTCCAGATCCCTGATCAATTGTCTCCCTCCAGAAGAGCAATTCCTGATATTGTGAATAAATTTTATTCTACTGGATCAGTGCACAACAAAAAAACACATGCAGTAATGTACAATTTTAACAGAGGATAAACTAGATGAAATGGATGCAAACTTTGGACATTTCCCAACAAAATCACTCCCAAAGTTTACACAAGTGGGGATTTCAGTGGGTTCTGTACAAAGAGCAACAAATTATTAAACCTCAAATCATACAAGTGTACATTGTTTAAATCAAAGTGACCCAGTAGCAAGAATATTTATTGTGAGTGTCTTTTATCATCTATGAATCAAGGTTAAACGAACCTTTTCAGATGAGGCCTGATTTCACCTGAATGGCCATGTGAACAGTCAAAACATGTCCTACTGGGGTATCAAAAATCCACACCATGTACAGGAAAATTCTCTTTTTGGCAGGAAGTTGTGAAGTTTGGAGTTCTGTTAGCTCAAAACCTATTATTGATCTGATTTTTTACAAGAACACTATAGATCCAGAAAGGTACAGAAGGGATATTTTGACCGCCTTTTTTCAGCAGCTTACAGAAAAAGAGAAATCATATGGGTGATTCTAACAGGATTCTGCAACTGCTCATGCAACAGCCAATCCCATGAATTAAAATAAGGAAGAGTTTGAAGATAGAGCGATTAGTGGTGTAGCCCTCTTGCTCACCAGATTTAACAGTATAATGATAGATTCTGGTGGAAGGAGAACACCTCGGGTTATAGATTGGAAGACTTCTATAAGCCTTTAATAGCTTTAGAGCTAACAAACCATGTATGTTACTGCTTCGGTGACAAATAGCAGGATGCAGTAATGTCAAATTCCTTTGGGCCACATATACATATACTGGTTGAAGAATCAACAGATTGCTGAAGGGTTAACTGCTTCCATAAATTCTGTGTCCAGCAGATACTTGACCCAGGTCATGGATTTCCCCATAATGATACGGGGTAAGTAGTGGCCTTCAATGTTGCTAGTTTTATCAATAGAAACAAAAATTTTGTTAATGATCATTTGTCTAATTCTTCCACACAATGACATGGACTATGTAGCAGCCTTCAATGTCACTGGTTTTATCAATAGAAACAACGGTCTTGTTAGCTTTGATTGTTTGTCTAATTCTTCTTTGGTGTCCTCGTAGGGCTAAGGAATTTAAGTTCTTTAACTGACATCATTAGGAATTGATTTACCAGTGTAGCATTGCAGGCAGTTCCACAGTTTTGCATTACTTAGTTTTCATAGAGGAATATTCACTGAAATGTCAAACGTTTCTTTGAAAAATGCTGAAGTTTTTTACTGCTACATGCTGCAGCTTGTGTAACTGTGCTGATGTTGTCTTTTTGGTATTATTCTCAAGAGCATATATTTGTTTGTCACATTTAATATGCTGTTATATTGTGAGTCTCTTCACTGCTGCCACAAACTTTGCACAATATTATCAAACCATCAGTTTCAAACAAGGCTTCACTAAATTCAGAAACCATTAGGTTTAAATGATGTTTACATTGCTTTACTTTCACCATTTTTAGATGAATTTCAATTAAAATGGATTCTTCTGTACCAGATGATTTGCAGGCCACCAAGGTTTGCTATTTGCCTGAAAAGGGTGGGGGGATAAAACAATAACTGTAATGGGATGCTGCAGTAAGTCACAGATTTCTCTCGTCATATGTTCACATTGGCAGCAAGTGGAACCAATTTTCACATGATGAGAGGCTCTGGTTGTCCATTGTTTCATAACTTACTCCTTAATTCCTAGAATGTGTGGCTGGCTGTTTAAATAGCACTTCCTGCAAAGTTACTATGTAAATTTATGAATTTAATACATAAGGCTCCTTTTCCTATTACTGCAGTTATTTCAAGATAAGTCATGTCTCATTTATAAAGTCTCTCCTAGCTTTGCTTAACATGAGAAAGGCAACATTACTGCAGAATAGAAAAAAAATTAAATCTAAAAAAAAAAAATATTTTGTATATTGCTAAAAATAACAATTACCAATGATGTACTAAACTGTACAAATTATCCTAAAATAAAAAAGGAAAAAATTATTAAAATGCTTGTTTTACATTCACAAATCCACAATCAGCACTTATGTTAAATTAGCATTACCTATAAATTTTTGGATACAAAATGACAATCAACACCTGCCATGCTTATTACTCAATTTTAGCTGTATTGTTGCAGTCTATAAATATGTAGCCATTATTCCTAAGGTGTGCATAATATATTTCTTATGCCTTATCTTGAGCAACTTATCTAATGCTAGATCTGTAACCAAGGAAGGTTATTATTAACCTTATTATTAAGGAACCTATTAATAGATGGAAGGCTGAGTAATCTTAAGCTGGTGCCAACATAAAAAAGTAGGGTTAAATCAATCTGCATAACGTTAGCATTCAAACATTAGCCTACTTTAGACCTGAGCTCTATCATTTCCTCCAATTTTTTAAATGTTAGAAGTATATCTTACCAATATGCAAGTGTTTCAATTAGTTTCCCTAAAAGATAACCTTAATGTCTTGATCTTTTTTATATTTCAGCAATAAAATAAGCTAATGAAACAGTTAAATGTGACTGGAAAAAAATGCGAATGACTGCTAACAATAATTTAATGATTGTTTTTTTATAAGTGTTACATTTTTCCCCTCCCTAAATAACATTGAAATTTGTTATAATCAATATCATATTAATGTATATTCCTTTTTATGTTGAATACCAATGTTTAATGAAATATTCCCTAAAAGACATATTCTCCTTGTACTTACTGTTGTTACTGGGATTTTAGTATTGTTTTAAAAAATTATCAATGATTTATTATCTTCAACAAGTATTTAAAAGGTACTATGACTATATTTTGGTAAATGTAGCCTTTGTGACCAATCTTCACACTCCAGCCCATTGTAAGTGAATTTTCATACCAAACAAATGATAATCATTATGTAACATTTAATATCTTGTTTTATTGCATAGGAATATCATATTTAACAAGAAAATGTATGTACTTCAAAAGGTTGCCTGGTCCCTAATAGTCTCAAAACAGTAACAAAGGAAAGTGCACACCCATATGGTGGAAGGTGGAAACAATAAGGGCTTTATTAAATGTACTTACGAAGAGCTGTTCACAATGGTGTGAACAAATTTTATTAATGTTTATAAATAAGCCCTTTATATTTTTGCTAATTGTCAAATCCTCCCAGAACAGTTACAAAATTCTTCAGTTGCTGGTGAAGGTTTGACGACCTCTCACACCATGCAATATTATGTTTAAAAGTCAAACTTTCTGAGATAAAAGTTTTGAAAAGTTAGCGCACCTGGCTGATTCGAAACTCGTAAATTACATTAATGAATTTCAAGAGGCCAGAGCTGAGAGCTAAGAAAACCACATGGTAACATTTCAAAGACAGTATATAAGGGGAAGCATTCCCCGTTAAGTATTGAGCTGAAGCAGCTGCAGCAGTTGAAGCAGCTTGAGTTGGTACATGCAATTCACATATTCCATGAAGTTGATGCACACAGTTCTGACAATTCAATTCATTCTGACAGTTGATACTTCAGTTATTGGTCAGGACATGAGTTATGAGTTGTTTAGAGCAGTCGTCGGTTGTTCAAATGATAGAATATCAGTTCACATGGCATCATTCATTACAGCTCAATCAGTTTCTAAGAATATCCGTATGCAGTATGTGGTCCAAACTCTCATATTTTAGCATGCCCTTGAATTCCACTAATGCAAAGATTAAGTCTAAATTAATTTACGAACATTAAATAACTGCATCCAGTCAGATCTTCTCTGAGAATCGCATGTTCCGGCAAATAGCTAACTTTACTGGTTAATGGCAGTGAACCAGGTGGCTGTCCATAAACTCTTCAATAAATGCATCAGAGATTTAAATAAAGCAGTTCCTTGTCATTTTCATCACCTCCCTTCACATCCCTTTTCCAATGACTATGAAATGGTGACTTCGAGTCCCTGAGATACAAGGTGGGGCCCTTGGGTAAATACTCTCCAAGAACCAATTACCTCGAGGGGGTCGCAGCTGGCAAAAAATAATTGTGATTTGATTAGCGTTGGATCTGCGTCTCCCCCATGAGCTGCCCACATCCATAAAAAACCACTTCAAACATTATATCAAAGGTGTCTCATTTTAACTTAATGGTCTGTCAATACTGAATTACAGCAAATCCAGACATTTCAGATTGCTTGATCCTCAAATATTTGCATTTGACAATATCCTATCACTAGACAGCCAATAGGAAACTGCAATAAGTCTGATATCTTGGCACAATATGTTTTTAGGATCGGGTGGGTGGTTTAATCACCTTCATAGTGGTGGTGGTGGTGTTACTCCTAAGTATTTTTCTCCCTTCCACTTTCCTTCTCCAATTCTATTACTGGAAATTCAATGATTGCTTAAATATATTGATTGAGTGGAACTTGCACAGTTTAGACTAGTAACCAGCCAGTGTAAGTTTATTATTTCATATCCTTGTTGCTTATGCTGTTGATCTTCAAGTTAACTGGTTCTGATTTGAATCAATGCAGTGAGATGAGTGCAAGGAAAAAAGACTTATGCCCATGTGCACCAACATGAGCTTTCAGTATATTGCAGTAAAGCCATATTTCTGATGCACCCAGCTCCTCTTTTGCCACTCCATTGATTCTCTTTTTAAAAAAGGGTCATAGTAGAGGACCATGGTTTCATCTCCTATTGATAATGGATTCCAACTATGCCCTCTCATTAGTATGACAAAGGTTCAAAAACTTCTGACACCATTATACATGCACTTGCATTTTAACTGCTGAAAGAATTTGATTACACTGACCTTATGAATAAGCATATGTTAATAAAGAATTTGAAGTAGTCCAATCTTGAAAGCAACTTCTTTTGTCTTCAGTTGCTTGTCACTCAGAATCTTCTCTTTGAGAGATGTTCTTTGTTTATGTCAACACATTCATCAGCCTACACTCAATCTGGGTCATCTTCAAGGCTGTCTGCCCAAACAAAATAATTGTAACCACTCCTTTTCCACACACATCATCAAAATATTCTTATCACTGATGAAAGTCCTTTAGTTAAAAGTGTATTCACAGTTCTGCATTCAATTTTGAGTACCATGCTGTATTATGCAACACTTAAATGAGCTTTTTCAAGGAAATAAACAGAGTGACCACAAAAGTAAATGCAGAGTTTACACTCCTGAAACATGTGAGTTTCAGATAGCATGATTGCAACAATGAATCCATGGCTTTCTATGTCAGATCAGAAGCATATTCTCCGCACCTTACACCAATGCTGTGCTAAAAAACCAGAAGACAAGTTACCACAAAGTGGGCTACGAGCTTATCTGCCTATAGTATGAGGGTTATTCTAAAAATTCTTGGCCTGGCCAAGAAAATACCAGATTTAAGAGAAAAGATTTTTTTAATTTTTCCACACAGTCACCTTATAAACCAATACAATTAGTTCTACAACCCAACTTTAATAATACTGACAGTAAAAGAAGACGTATCCAATAGTGAAAAATAGGCATCCGCCTCAGTTTCAACCTCATCATTTGATGCGAGTCTTCTTTCACCAGGTATTTCTTCAGGTGCAGAAACAAAAAGTAATTTCGGGAGCCAAATTCGGCAAATATGGCAGATATGCAAGCGAAGGTCATGCAGTTTTGCAGCAACAATCCTGGCCACTGTGAGGGTGCATTATTTTGATAAAAGAGAACTTTCTTTTTCGCAAAGTGTGGACGTTTAGCCTAAATAGCATCCTTCAGTTCGTAAAGTAGTGAAGCATAATACTCCCTGGTTATGGTTCTGCTCTTCTAGAGGTAGTCTAAATCAGATCATGAGAATTACACGAAAATGTAGGGAACCATTTTTGCTTTCTTTGGTGCACTTTCACGTGTTGCCACCCACTGTTTGGAGTGCTCCTTTGTCTCTTGCATGTAGAGATGAATCCATGATTCATCTACTGCTATGAAATGTCAGAGAAACACACTGAAATTGCATTTAAACAAGTACAAACACTCTTGCAAAATGTTCGTTCAAATGGGTTTTTGTTCACTGTTAACACACATGGCACCCATCAAGCAGAAAGCTTTCTTATACCCAAAAAGTCACATAAAATGTAATGGACATGGCCTATCTAGTTCTTTGTATGTAACAAACTCCCATACCTTCAATTGGAAATTATTCAGTACGTCATTCTAAATTTTTGTCACAATCTTGTCAGTCATAGCAGTTTTGGGATGCCCTGAGCACCAATCATCTTGAATGGATTTATGACTATGCTTAAATTCAGCTGCCCACTTTTTAACCATTAAAAACAAAAGGGAGAAATCCTTTAAAGTTGAAACTCCTTTCGTATTTGTGTTTGGGTTAAACCCTTCAAAACAAAATACTTAATCACAGCTCGTATTTCAGTTTTATCCATTTTGTAGAAAATGTTAACACTTTACACTAGTTTACTTATACAATCATTATAAACAAGAGACTACACTTACATGTCTGAAACTTTACAGTTTATCATCTAAAGGAAGATACTTAACTATCATGGTAATTTGACCATCTTCACAACATCTCTGAGTCAGACTGAGAACTTTTATAACACCCCTCGTATTCAGAAAAACCCAGGAGGAGTGACCAAGTCAGGGCTCAGGCAGTTTCAATGCATCATGACAATGTACCAGCTTATACATCAATTTAACAATCTCATTTCTCACTAGAACAGCTGCAAAATTGTTGATGCACCCTGTGTATAGTCATGATTTGACACCATGTGAATTCTTCCTATTCAAATGTGAACAGCATCCTACATGAAATAATTAATCTCCATCCCAGAAGTTGCTGCCTATGAAGAGAAACTAAGTGCTATGCCGAACAACAAATTATGTATGTGCTTTCAGAATTGATTCTAGAGGAGTCAATGGTATATAAATTATGGTGGAGAGCACTTTGAAAAAATGCAATTGGGATAGCAATTTTCTTACCTGTAGTTTTGTATTTCCTAATTTATCTAGTGGCCCTTGTAACACACAGTGTCAACTGCTCAAGCATTTGATTCTTGCATCATACTCGTTGTGTAATACATGCAAAATTCTTATGAACGATTGCTCAATGACCATCTTCAGGTACTCACTATAAACACAATGACACATTACACTTAAATTTTTCAGAATTTCATTGTGTGTAAATGTTGTTAATTGTTCTTTGTTAGTTATTCCACTACATAAATATAGTGCTGGAACAGATTTTAATATATGTTATGATATACGATAACATATAAGAGAGAAGGCAATTTGAAGTAAATATCTTGGCAATTATGTTCCAGGTAGAGAAACTGTTCACCAACTTTATAACAGATAGGATCCCCAATGACAAGAAATGAGTTCAGAACTGTCATATTCTTAACAGAAGAAAATTTAGATGAAATATAGAAATTTCCAATCTAGATGCTGGCAATTCATTGCTGCTGAGGGGCATCATTTTCAACATCTATTATATCATGAGTTAGTGTTTATCATCACTTTTAATTACCAGTATCATTTTATGTTTTCAATAAAAATATAAATATTAAACAAAAATACTAACTTTATGCACAAGAACAATCTCTCTTTTTCTGGCTTTGGCAGATGTACTTCCCTAGTAATCAGCTGTGCTCAGGTAGCCCATAACTCAGATAATCTCCATGTACTTTGTTCATTAGATTAATGTACAAAAATTCAAGAGAGCTTTTGACATAAGCTGATTAACAGATTCCTGCCAAGATCTTTTCGGCTCTAAGACCTTCTAGACAGTGAATGACTAATATTCTACCTCATTATTTGCTATCAGCTATTTAAATTTATGCACGATAAGTGTCAAGGGTTATAAACAATGAGAATAAACATATAGATAGTTGGCAACCATAAATGCTGAAAATATCCCTTGGAATTACTCCAGGTCATTAGCAAACTATGAAATTATTATTTGAGGAGCATCATTTCAAAAAACAATTAGTCCGCAAATATAAACTGTTCAAGAATCAAAAAAAAAATCACAGCAACCAAACTAAAAATGATAAACAAAAATAAAAAATTTTATCTTTTCAGATCGAGGCTTTACAAGGTTATAAGGTTAAAAAAATAATCAAATGTTATAATATTTTGAAAAAAATTTTTGGACAAGCTGCTTTTTGCATTGAACATATGGACTTATTAATGTTTGAAACAACACACACAAATTTTAAATGCAAATTTTATTATTTAACCACTTTTAATATTATCTTAATAAGGCATTTAATCTACAGCATTCCCAATCCTTTTTCCTCTTCAAGACAATCACATTAGCATTCACATCAACAAATAACCATTATCTTCATCGGTATATTGTACACTCTGATTAACGACACCAACATAAAAAATGAATAAGTCTACATTTTCCAATTGTCACAAAGTCTCAGCTTCAATAACTTGTGTGTATTCCTTTCAGTTGATTTAATCTTGGGTACCAATGTCACAGTATCTGGATCACAAACATTTTGCTCTGAATGTCCCCTTTTCAAAACTGATTAGAATTTTTAGAAGGATTATCTAATCTGTAAATAGGTTCCATTTTTATAACATTATTAACCTTTCCTGCCTTCTCTGATTTTTTTTACATGATCTTCTTCATATGCCAAATAGCATTTTAGCACATTAGATAAATGCTTAAAATCCAGAAAATAATTGGATAATGCCTATTTTCCATACATTTTCTGGTGTTTTTATTTCAGACATTTTTCATACTGTTTTTCTGCAACTCTGAACGTTTCACCTGGGTGTAGAAATGAATGCTCGGACTGGAAATTTGAAATGTTCTTTATCTGTAGATGAGAATGTTTCAAAATCACAATAAAAATCCATGGGTAGCATGACTGTTCCAATTTTGTCCACCATACCCATCATGTAAACTTTTAGAATTACTGCAGAAGGATCAAATTTACTGAGGAAATTAGAACAGAAGACACTTCAACAGCCTCAAGACTACCCTCCTGTTTACTGTCCAGCAATAGACATGTGGAAATTTATTTTCTAAGCCAGGTATGCAAATAGTATAAATTAAAACCTGCCTCTCCCTAAACCCCATGGAAAGTTTAGGGAGAGGCTGAACTTACTGGAGATCAAAGAAGAACAAGATGCAATTCATGAGCTTCTCCTTCACAATTTTATAAAAGGTTTTTGTCCTCAAATTGTGATGAACAAGACTGCTCAAAATTCAGCCTTTTTCTTTTCATCATTGGTGGATTTCAGTAGATGGGACATTCATCTAAAATGGCTATAAATATCTGTTGTTGGAAAGCCAAATACCAGGTTTTGTTGTTCAGGAACCAAACTCCAGATTGAAATTGTTGGAAAAAATATTCTGGAAAAAATTTTTTTTACTTAAGGTGATGTGGTATTATCCTTCTGGAATAATTTTTTTATATTGAGTTCTGAGGATAGGTATAACCTCTTACTTTTTTGGCAAGAGTAATGACTTTCTTGTGCTTAAAAAATTGATAGGAATCTAACTACAGACTTTTTCTTTTCATCAAAAAGCTTACTTTAGCAATCACCTCCTCTTGGCTCAGCAATGGGAGTCCCTGCTTTTTACCCTGGCCACTATAATGTTCAGCTGATTATGCACGACACCACAGAAAATGCGCATATTGGGGGACTTCTTTGCCACGAGTTATTTTAAATTGAAAGTATATAATAATAATAATAATAATAATAATAATAATAATAATTGTACACTCTTTGTCTGATGAGGAATAAAATTATGACTATTTTAATAATGCGACACCATCTTAAAATCGACCAATGAAACTCATTAAATTTTTTTAAATTTTGACCAATCACAGCCTGATTACAAAGCGAAATTATCGAAATAAAATTATCAAATCCGTTTGATCCTCCGACATACATTTGTCTTGTGGTCAGTGTAGCCAACTCTATACCTCCACTATATAATTCCTGAATACGCATCACTGACCACTTTCGCAGGAGGCAGTGGAGAACTATTGATAGCAACAAATGCATGAACAATTGACAATCATAATGCAAAATGGAGGGTTTTTTACAGTGTTTTGATGATGCATCAAATATGCAAATTGATCTTATCATTAGGAATTCCAAACCACAAAATACAAATAAAAATAGAGACACTTTATGTTATCTTTTTTTTCTCTTTTTTCCCCCCCTCTCTTAATTGATATTAGAAAATCGAATGGTAGCGACTGTAATAGTCAACTTTTGTCCACTTCAGTCTCATGGTTTCTGAATAGATTTGATATTCATAAGTATAACATTTTATACACATGTTTATATTCTGTGCACAAATTTCAAATATATCATGAAATGTCCTATACACTTTGCTCTTCTCTATTGGCATTTCTGACAATCAGCATTCTTCTATCACAAGATTGCTTTAAAAGATTAAGTGCAAATATCGCATTATTACAATTTTATAAACCAAATTTAGAGGGATTATATTTAAATTCTTATTTTATTCGTGAAATAATCCTAATAAACATCACTCGAGGGTCTGAGCTTTCCAGACAAATTCACCAACTACTTTCATGAATTTATCGGTAGTCTCAGGCCCTCTCTTGATATTACTTGTGATAAAATGAACTATATTAAAAATTTAAATTATTATGAAATTACTATACTTAAAAATGTACTGTACATAACTGATAATTAACAATAGTAGAATTTAGTCTTCTTTTATTGTCAGCATCTTGCCAGAGGTGTCCTCTTTTAGGCATTTACTTATACAGCCATTAATGTAGATAAAAATCTTATCTT
Source organism: Metallyticus violacea (assembly GCA_030762175.1). NCBI lineage: Eukaryota > Metazoa > Arthropoda > Insecta > Mantodea > Metallyticidae > Metallyticus > Metallyticus violacea. Next base: position 14,507,179 of record CM060838.1, on the reverse strand, counting down.
ATTTAACTTTGTTTGAATGTGCATAGAGCATATTTTTGCCTGAACTAGGTAATAAGCTGGGGTGTTGCCAAACTTGAAAATCCCAATCCTGTTCTGACAGGGTGTCACAAAATCCATTAAATCTGGATCTTAGTCATGTTATTCAGAAACAAAAAAGTTAATGTTAAAAAGCCAAATATACTCCTTGCAGTATCTTTTAACAGTGTACATTATTATTATTATTATTATTATTATTATTATTATTATTATTATTATTATTATTATTATTATAGCTACATGGCATGGTATTCTACATAAATAATAAATTAAGTAAAATAAGAGCTATAAAGTTAACTAGCCTCACAATCTTACTCGCGTTTATTTAAAGGAATCTTCTTCCTCTTCTTGGATCCTTTAGGTTTCTCTCTAACAAGAAAGCTACCTTCTATCCTCTTAAACACACCAAAAGTTTTTATCATATTCAGTAAGCAACAATGCATTTTGTGTTTTGAATGTTTTAACTTTGTATACATTATAAAAAAAAAAGCATGGAAAACAGCATTTCTTGGAAGGACTGCATTTTGGCCTAAATGCATTCAGCACCAAATATGCAATTTGAGGTCTATATTTTACATAGAAAGAGGTCATTATGAAGAGGAAAGACACTGTATTACTATGGAAGGCATTACTGAGAGTAAGAAATTTCACCAAACAGATTTTTGCCCATGGATAGACAAGCTGCTTTTTGAAATGATGCTTCTTATTTATACCTACAGATATGTATATAAGGAAAATAATAAAAAGAGCTATAGGTAATGCTAAAATATACTTAGATTGAATGAAGAACATCAAAGGCAAAAATCTGCCTCATGAATGCAGGCAATTGAGTTTGACTTGCCATCACAAAGCACTCCATGATGCCAGATTAATTATACGATCTTGATGTGGAACTCAAAACTCTAAAGTGACTCAGTAATATTTTGTTATTTCAAGCGTTACTAACAAACGAAAATACAATTTAGAACATTGGCATCTAGCACCTTATCTAAAGAATTGAAAACTAGTTTAATGCCTAGTGTGCAAAAGATTATGCTTTGCATTCACACAAAACTAATCCCCCAAGCTGTTTACTTGCAATGTTTACAATATTAAAAAGATTTAAAAGATACAAAATAAAATTTAAAATTGTCACTGTATATACACGACTCTTAAATATCTATCCTACCTCCTCGGTATTTGACATTACTAGATTAGACATTCTTTTGTTAGCCATGTTACCCATATGCCCCACACCATAAAACCTGAACTAAAATGCTGTTAACTACTATAATTATGCACACTGCTGCAAAGATTTACCAAAAGCTCATTAACATTTATTTTTATCTACAAATCAAAGTATTATCTTCTACAACCATTACATGATGCAAACAAATCAAATATAATATGCTGAATAATCTCTTCCGAGTCGAAATATTTAGAACACTCTTTAGGTTTCACTTATGAGATTTACTCAGGACATGTTTCTTGGAACAAATGTCCACATTCTCAGCTGTTAAAACAACTGTTTGATCTTTCATAGAAGCTGGGTAGGTAGGTATTTGGGTCGACTCTGGTGGTTTATGATAAAATTCATTAAAGAGCTGTCTACTTCTGGGATGTTGAAACTCATAAGATTTTGCTGTTTTTTTAATAAAGAGGTTCTAAACATTTTGACTCAGAAGATTATTAATGCATGTATTACTGTGTTCAATTCCAAATTGAATTAATATTGATATAATATGCAGATTTTACCTCACTAATTCTAGGTTCCTCTGGTTCCAGCTTTGGTCTTTTTGGTGGTAATATGTCACCAGCAGGAGGACTAGTTGACTGCTGAGATGACTGATTATCTCTTGGTGTGACTGGCTTTCCAAAGTCATCTGAAGATGGACCAGTGTTTGCTGTCCCTCCATCCTTTTCTATCTTCACTTCTGTCTTGATGTTATCTAGGACTGCTGCCGAACTTGTATCACTACTAACAGACATTCTCCTAATGTCTGTAGACTTTTGCCTGGCCCTGAAGTGACGTGGCTGAGAGGAAAGCACATTCTTAATGATTTCAGTTAACTAAAAGTGAGGACCATCAAAATAAAGAGAGAGAGAGAGAGAGAGAGTGCGCGTGCGTGCGTGAGAGAGAGAGAGGGAGGGGAGAAAGAAAGAGAGAAGGCTTAAAGAAATTAGGAGTATAAATCAAAATTATGCAAGACTCAACTCTTAAGTTACACCTTGTAAATTTATCAATAATGTATGTATGAAATATTAATGGCATGGTTCCTCTGACAGCAGAAGACTAATCAATCTTGCTAATTATTTTTACTTTTTTTTCATTTTCTTGTCTGTCTAGTAACTGACAATGAACTCTCCTGCATCTCCACATGCAAGAACATGAATTTCTGTGTGAACTAAAAATTTTAGGTTCAAATACAGAGATTAGCTTTAGGGATTCTGCCATTATCACCTGAATACAGCAGATTATTTAGGCTTAATTTGTTCTGGGAACATAGTAATACCAAATTCTCATTATTTTCTGAAAAATTTTAGAGGCCCAAGGATGATAAGTAAATTTCCTGTGAATGGTTGTTTCTTTTCTTGCTGTCAATTATGTAATTTGTTTTAACCTCTTTTATTGTTTCCTGAATTTTTTATCTACAATTTCTTTGTTGTTTCCTTGGTTTTGCCATTTTGTTACCCATGAAAACTCTTTTTTGTTGTATTCAAATTCATTAATGGGTATGTTAACGAGAAAATGTGCTAAGCTGTTCAGTACTGCATGTCGTGTGCTGTGGAAATGAAGCCACTTGCTTTTATGTAATTGCCAGTAGATGTAACCTTTCTATACATTCCAAATTTCAAATTATTGCTTGTTTTTATAACCTTTAGTCAAGGAAAGGAATCTTGTTGTCAAGGAGAAACCAAAATTAAAAGCAGATAATGCCACAGTAGCAAGGATACACGGCCTGCCAAAAATACATCAACCAGAAAATACCACGAGACAAATTATCAAGTGTAGAAATGCACCATTCTACCAACTATCAAAATGGCTAGTTCAGAGATTTCATAAGTTTCTTAAGTACAACAAGTATAAGCAATAAAGATTTGATTCTCCAAAAGGATGATCTTGATGCCTTTGATGTAACTTGACTCTCTCCCAGCTTACCAAAATGCAAACTCCCAATGTTCCTTTGAAAATGGTTGCAGTCTCTGAAATTAAGCAATGAGATGTGGAATACATATAACTAACCAAAGCATTAGTAGGATTTTTCTTCAGGTTAAATGATGAATTTCATACACAAGAAGCAAGATTAGCAATGGGAAATCAATTATCATCTTTTCTGGCTAATTTATAAATTCACATCACCAAATCACTTTCATTTTTAAAGTCTGTCACAGATATGCTGATATCTGTGTTATAGAGTAGTTAATAAGAAACACTTGGATGATGCACTTAAATTATTAAATGCACAAAATATAGAAATTAAATTCAAATCTTAAACAGAACAAGACAAAACGATTCCTTTCCTTGAATTAAAAATTATAAGAACAGGTAATAATTTGGAATATGTAGAAAGGATATGCATACTGAGAGTTGTATATAATCAACTACTTGTCGTCTAAACACTCTTATGCTTCACACTATTTTTGAAAACGACAGGACCGGTTTCGGAGCGACATCCACTCCATTCTCGACCAACTCGACGACTGATTGGAGAAAAATCAACGGTTATGAAGAACTGCAGCTCTGCCCTGGTGGTACTTCTATGAACTGGAAATGCGTATTGCATTCTCCTGTCAAGTCGAAATTCAACAGATGATCCCTATGTTTATAAACATAGGAGCCGCAGTTCTTCATAACCGTTGATTTTTCTCCAATCAGTTGTCGAGTTGGTTGAGAATGGAGTGGATGTCGCTCTGAAACCAGCCCCGTCGTTTTCAAAAATAGTGTGAAGTATAAGAGTGTTTAGATGACAAGTAGTTGATTATATACATTTCAAAAGTTTCACTGTGTTTAGTTCGAATTAGAATTGTCGAATTTGTGTAATTTTGATAGTTCTCAAAATTTTATACTGAGAGTTACATAAAAGCAAGTGGCTTCAATACCAGAACACACAGTACTTGACAGCTTAGCACATCTCGTTAACATATCCATGAATAAGTTTGAATACAACGAAGAGTTCTGACAGATATTACAATAGCAAAAACCAATGGAAACAGCAAAGAAATCATAGACAAAAAAAATCAAGAAATTCAAACAAGAAAAGAGGCTAAAACAGGTTACATCATTAACAGCATGAAAAGAAACCACCATTCACAGGAAATTTACTTATTATCCTTAGGCCACCAAAATATTTAAAAAAAAATACTAAGAAATCAGTATTACTCTGTCCCCATTGAACAAATTCAGACTAAATAAATTGTTCTACTCGGGCGATGACAGAATCCCTAATGAGAAGAAACCAGAAATCTATAGGATCAATTGCCCTGAATGTCAAAGTGTTTACTGGCAAAACAAGAAAAAATATTAAAATTAGGCTCAAATAACACTGGAGAAACAATTAAAAAAAAAAAAAATCAGCAATTGTACATCGCTTTTGGAGAAATAAACATGACATAGAAATGGAAATCAAATTGCTCAAATTCCTAGAGAGACCTTCAGAACTGGGAATATGTGAAAAAATGTGTATAAAAATATCAAAACAAGTTTATCAACTTCAAGATTCCAACAGAAGACAAATTAATACTCCAAAAGCTCATAAAATGTCTACGAGAGCAATACGTAGCCTATCCAACCATCAAAGAATTCAGAGCTGGTGATGTAAGCAATGGTTGTGAAACATGTTCTGAATATATTAAGATCATTGTGTGACTGAATCGAGCTAACACTCTTTTGCTTCACTTGCTTGTTTAAATATAAGAACTGTTTCACAAACCCTTCAACTCCTGGGCTGACAATGTGAATGAAAGGTTCGTGAAACCATCCTACATATTTAAACCAGTTAAATAATGCAAAAGAGTGATAGTTCAACTCAATCCAGTGGACAATGGGCCGATGATGTGAACAAAGAACTTGTGAAACCTGTCCTACATATTTAAATAAGTAAATGAAGCAAAAGAGTGTTACTTGGACTGAATCACACAATGAGTCGACAATGGGCTGATGATGCACAAAGGGTTTGTGAAACTGGTCCCAGATATTTACACAAGTGTAGCAAAAGAGTGTTAAGTTCAACTCAATCACAAAATGATCTTAATATATGATTAGCTTCACTGTGCAATGTTCAAATTAACAATTTTATGTTCTAAATAATTTAATGGTAAATCAGACTATTAAATTGACTTGCCAGCTAATTAAGAACTTGTAAGTTGTTTCACTGTATTAATTCCAACACAAAGTTTGTCTTAAATTTAATTAATACTCTGTTACATTTTTCAAATACCTATTTGTACGAGTTGGGCTTTTTAGCACTAACAAACATAAATAAGAAATGCAAGAAACTTCTCTCAGTTCAAAAGGAAATTCATGTGCATTAATCTTTAATCCCACTATGAATTGAACTTTTCTGCAAGAAACAACATGCTAAAGTTTCTCCTTTAACCCAAATCTTTTACATTAGTGTTTAGGCCAATAAATTTTCTGTAAAAAATAAGTATATTTAAGCTCTATTAATATTTTTCTTTTTTAAAATAAATACTAAATATTATTTTAATTACTTTTACCAAACAAAGTATCAGATTTTGCAGCACATTTATTAAGAACCAATACTGTATGAAAACAATTTACTAGTGGTTCAGAGAAATAAGAAATAGGCTAAACTTCATTGAAAGATGAGAAGCGTGTACAGAAACACCAGTGACGAAGAAAAAATGGATTGTGAAAGCAACCACATGACATTTAAGGATATTGAGACAGATTCGATTGTCAGCAAGTCTACAATTCTGCATCATATCTATGTCAGGAAAAATTTCTTCCTGATGAGTGCCACACAATTTGACTGGGTGCCAAAATTTGATGGAAGCAGCTCCATGAAAGTTTCAAACATCAATATAGATGTTTAAACCTGAACCTGTCAATATAATCCCCAGAACAAAACATCAGTTTTAGTGTGGTCCTCTTTTAGTCAATCTTCCTTTAAAACAGAAATGGTCGCAACGTGTTGGAAAGAAAAACTGGCGGCCAAATTCTTTTCTTAAGTGTAAAGCTCATGAGGCAACCATTGACATGCCATCAGTGCTCAGTGCACAACAGTTTGCCACCAAAAGTTTTGCAAACAGCTCTGAGAATGCCAGCCAAGGGCCTGCAAGACTGAGGGGCATCCTACTCCATCATGACAATAATTCCAATCTCACAGCCAAAGTTACCATCCAATTCCTGGAGACCATACAGGCAAAACTCTGTCCTGGCTCCACTAGATTTTTCTTTTCTCAATAGTGAAAAACTGCACATGGAAAGAATGTTACCAGCCATGAAGAAGCTGTTGCAGTCTATGAACGTTTAACTCATTAATGGCAGGAGTGCTTTTGTAAGAGGTTTACTTGAATAAGCAAATGTACAGAGTGCTGTGTTCATTATTTTGAAAAAATGATATATGCCCTAAATTTTGTGTAGTGACTCTTATAACATCACATATTTCAAATGAAATTCAAGTTTATGCTTTCTCTTGTCTGAATAGTTAAAAAGAGTTTTCTCAGTCTGAAAACAGAACATAATTAAACACAACTATGTTGGCCAGATCAGTGCCATTGATCCTACAGGTACTGTCAATATACAGATTTATTAACTATTAAAAGTATTTGCAAGATTATATACTAACTTACCCTATATTCCACATTTTTTCCTTCTTTGCAACACTTTGGACACTCCCAACTGTTTGGCAGATCCTCATTTACTACTCCTTCCATTCCAGGACACTGAAAAATATTACAAATTTCACACTAATTCAAATGTTATATCACCACTCTCATTCTAAAAAGTTTTTTAAAAATGTTTATTACTTTATTTTTTTATTAAATCCCTAGATTTCATAGGAAGATATTAGACACAAGAAAATATACAGATAAAGTTAACATGTAACTAGATATTACCATAAACAATGTAATACAGTTTTTTTCACAGTAACTCCATTCACTTACATAAAATTTGGACATATGTGTTTGTCCAAAATGATTAGTTTGTCAACAGGCTGAAGATGGGAGGGATCGCTCCCGAAACATATGTCCAAATTTTATGTAAGTGAATGGAGTTAGTGTGAAAAAAACTATTACATTGTTTATATATATACCACTCCATTGTCAACAGCTTTGTAAGTACATTTAATTTAGATATTACTATCAACAAAACAACAAAATTAAGAAAAATAAATAGCATATACAATAACATTCAAAATGTTAAAAATTAACCTGAAAGTAAATTAATCAAGAATCAACAAGAAAATAAATTATAAATTGTATTAACTTACCAAAATCATCAATACTATATATATAGCTTTACTAATAAGTCACTTTCAGATATGCTTTTGAAAGTTTAAAGTGTTCGCTTCTAATGTAAACTGGAATAATGATGTACTAAAAGAATGTCTTACGTACCAATTGGGAAGAGTGTGTTCGCTTAGGGAGGTGCGGAAACTATTAGAAGAAATTGAAAAGGAAAATGTATGGCAATTGGGTGAAAATAATGTTTGTGGATAGTTGAAAGAAGTGAGATAGAGGGCAGAAGACATAGAGAGGCAAGAGATCTAGGCTAGCTAAGAGAACAAGGTTCCTTAGATTTATATGAAGTAGTTGAAAGAAATTGGGGAAGGGAGAAATATATACCCATTTGCCATCAATTTGGAAGAATAGGTTTTTCATGGATGTGTCACAGGTATTATTTCTATAAGTATTAAGGATATATGGTAAAGAAAGATGTGTGGGAAAGTGAAAAGTTGTTTCCTTTGTTTAATTGAATGTGTAATGGTAAAAAGGTGGATGTATAGTATAGAAATCGTGGCAACAAAAATGTTATTAGATATGACAGTAGAGAAAATGAATAAGATGTGGGGAATTTTTAGGAAAAGTATGAGATAAATGGAGAAGAAGTATAAAGGAGAAGCTTCAGGGCACATGTACTTATGAAAATTAGTAATTAATTTTAGGGGTTCTTTATTATACATTTAACTTGGTGTTAAGATATTGGAGAACCTCAGTTTTGGTACTGCTAAACTTTTAAGCTCTTGTGTGTTTATGCAAATTAAATTGTAATGTGGTCTGCTTACAATGGATTGAAAATGTATAATTAACAAATTGATGTAATTATGAAGTTATGTAAATAGTTGCAAAGGGAGCAAGGAAATCTAAATTTGAATATATAATTGCTGTAATTATTCATTCATTCAACATAAACTGGAAACTTGCTGTACAGTCTTATACCTGTATGTTTATAACTATATTGTGATTTATATGAAATTTTAGCAAAGACAAATTATTTCTAAGACTGCTGCATTTTTTACATTTAAATTAAAAACTGTCCTTCAGATCTTTTGTAAGAGAAAAGCTCTTCCTCCTTTTCCTTAAAATAATCTTTAAGTTCCTGAAAACTAATCTAACCAAAGTTCCACCTCTGCAACATGTCTAAACTTTTTTTCTGTCCCTAATCCAGGTGATTGAACTGAGGGGCTTGCTGTGGCAGTCTTAAGCATTTCATCTTAAGCAAACTTCTTTCCATTTCCTTCAATATGTGTTTTACAAAATCTATGCTATTTTAAAAGCTCTTTTAACATGCTTGCAACTTCAATCAAAATATAACCCAGGAGCCCATGAAATAGGCAGGCAAAAAGGCACTTAAAATATTGAAAATATGGAATATTATAACTAAAATATTAATTTATTAAAAGTGAAAACAAGAGTCTTATCACTCATTATTAATGAAAATATGTATTTAAGATACTTAATAATTTTATTAGCACATGATTAAAGTACTTATGCTTACTTTTCTTGGTTGTTTTTCAAGGTATCAACTGCCCGTCAGAAAGAACATTTTTCATCATGGAAAAAGAACATTCTACTTCCACTGAAGTGATTGGAACATATTTAAAACAAGTTATTTCTGAAGGAAACATATTAGTTACAACAGAACATTCATTTTTCAGGGAATGATGGAAATGTGATCAAGACAACGTAGCCCTGGTAAATGATGAACAAAACATTGACAAACGCAAAGAATAAAAATAATACAATAAATAACTTCAAATTAAAGGTGCAGTTGTTTATAGTCCAGTTCCTTTTCTGTTTATGCATTTATAGGGATACTGAATGCATTGTTGTAGGGATGGTTTATTGCACAGTTGTACCATTCTCATCAGTACTTCCCTCATCCTCTTTATTTTCTGGTATTTGTATGCCCAAGGAAACCGCACAATCGTTTCACTAATGAAGGTTCTGCTATTTTAAGAGCTTAAGTGAATGTGTTAAGGAGAAAGTGTTTGACTGCTTGAAAAGAATAAATTTAAAACAAGATTCTCTATACATATTTTTCTAGGGTGAACATGCCATTTAATTTTTATAACTTTTTCACTTTGATATATTGAAATTTTTAGTGCTTTTTAAAATGTGTAAATAATTGCAGAAAAAATCCACAATGATTCAAACAGGCAAGGAAAAAAAACTTTTTTTAAACCTTAATATAGGCAACAGAAGTCAAAATTTGCAAATTAAAAACTGGCTCTACCATCCCAAATGTACGAAAACATGTTCATTTCAATTTGACTCATAAACATTAGAATCGAGCAAAAAGGCATTATGCCTAACTTTCAGCCTCTGGTGAGGACATATCCAAAAAGACAACACATACTAAGGTTGGCTTTCCATGCTAATGGATTCAGAATTGCTACACTTCTGACTTGCATACAACAAAAAATTCCAAACACTCGCTAAATTTGTGAAGGACCAAATGTATAGCAGACCTGTGAAGAACTTGGAACATTTATTAAGCTCTGTTCAACATCACACTCCAAATGTTGCTGGATGTGGAGTGTAAGTAGGACATGTGCCAGGCCACTCAGGTTGCATAAATTGAAATTGCTTGAATGTATTATAAAATCACAGGATTTCTGTATCAGATGTGAATATCAATTTTTTTTAATTAAATTTAGTCCAATCATAAATATATGTTCTCTTGTAATTTTAAATCTACAAACCATGCTGCAGGTTAAATGTTTTTAAACTTCAGCAATACCAATATTAAGGTAAGAAAAACTTGGTAAGAACATTCACTCTTTCTTGAAAAAGTGAAAGATGCCAAACATAATTTGGAACATAGAGCTGCTGGAAAGTTAGAAAAATGCTGAAAAAAATTATAGAAAAGAATACTAGACAATGAATAATTTAGGGACTGCAATGCCAATTAAGATAAATTCACAATCCTTTAAGTTTCTCTGACATTTAAATTTATAATATAGTAAGATTTTAGTGTAACACACTTAATAAATACTAGCATTAACTCAAAACTACAACACTTTTGGTATATGTTAAGCAGAACAGCATATTAATTCATATCATTGTATGATTCAGTTGAACTACACACTCTTAAAAGCTTCACTTACTTTTCATAAATGTATGGAACCGGTTCCATACATTTATGAAAAGTAAGTGAAGCTTTAAGAGTGTGTAGTTCAACTGAATCATACAATGATATGAATTAATATGATTGGCTTCACTGTGAAAGTTCCAATTTACATTTAAGAACAGCATATCATTAAGCACAACTATATGCAATACTTGAAGTCAGCCTATTATGGAAGTTTGCCTGCTGTATTGCATTTACTTGCCAATACATTGAAGGTAAATAACTTCAATTTATGTGAATCTGTGTACAATTAAATTCTAGTCCAGACTAGATGAATGAGTGGCACAGTGAGAGTGTAAAGGTGGTTTTATATATATACTATAATTAAAATCATACCAATTTTGCTGCACAATCAGGATGGATGATTTCATAGCATACACTACACTCCATTAATGAGCTAGGAATCTCTCTGTTCATCTTCTGAATGGGAATGACAGGTTGTTGCCCCCAACCATCCAACCCGCAGTTTGAACAAGCTGCAGTAACTGGTAACATTGGCTGCAAACAAAACAAATACTTAGCTTATACATAACATATGCCCTCTTGATGGCACATTTAATAAAAGACTGCAATTCCTAAACAAATTTTTGGTACAACTGTTTTAATCACAAAACACTAAATTCATCAAAAGGGCTTATTGAAACTGTAATATTTGCCACACCTCAGACTGCAAAACAAATTTAACCATACATCACTTGCTTTTAGATTAAATAATCAATTTTCATATTTTCATAGAAATTTTGAGAACATGGGAAAAATCAATCTATCCTATTTTAGAATTTCTATAAAGAATCTTTGCTATACTATATCTTTGGATACCAATGTTTTACATTGTACAGAAACTTGGTGTATTTAGGTATTGAGATTACAATACTGACATTTCCTCCAAAAAATGTTCTTTGGTGTTTTAAAGTGCATAAAAAGAGCTTCCAATATCATTTGTAACTTGTAATATTTTACATAGTAGTGATGAATTTTTATCTGCTGCTAAGGTAAGTACATATAAAATGCAATTCACTTCATAGCCAAACTGAACCAATTTTTCTTCAAAGGAAGCACAATTATACTGTCCATAAAACCTTCTACACATGACCTTCAAAGGCTGAGCCACTCTAATCATAATGTGGCAATGCCTAGTAAGAACTAGTTTTTCCAAACTACTAAATACAAATAGTTAATTGCTACTCAGTACCTTGTAAGATATAGTGAAAATGAATTTACATGTTTAAAAAAATTGTTATTTTCCTTTGTATGAATAGTTTTATTACAAATGTATTTGCTTTGAATGATGAGAAGTGCACCTGATTAAGAAAAATAACAGAACAGCAATAATTTAGCATTTGTAGATAACTATAGCATTGCTCTCTGCTATCAATCTAACTAGGGGAAAGAGAACATGTTACTTTACTGCTTGGTTTCCCAGGATGAGGTTATGTTGTACTCATTCCATTCAATGATTATATTCTATTTTTCACACAATCCAATGATGGGGCTACATTAATTTGCTGCTATTGGTTTTTGCCATATGCAGGAGATTTGACATGAGGTATAACAAGTAAAATTTTAAGATAAACAATATGCAATTATCTGCCTATCAATTTCATTTTAAATAAAGGTTTAAAACAAGCAATAAGATGCAATACTTTTGTATTGCATCCAGATATACAGGAACAATGGGGCATATGACATAAGAAGGCAACAGACGAAAATAGGCTAGTGCAAGTAGCCCATAGTGAGATTCTGTTGCTCAGTTCAATAATGCAGAGCTTAGCGCAATGGTTACATTTCACTTTTCCCTTTGTGCTCAAGTCCATTTCACTTTTCCCTTTGTGCCCATCAAGTCCATTTCACTTTTCCCTTTATATTCATCAAGTCAAACAACTGTTCATTCAGCTGAAGTTTTTAAAGCTAAATACAACAATAACTGGTTGGTAGTCTAAGCTGTGAATCACTTGAGTAAGACTGCACTGTTAGCATTCATAAATGATAGTAAATGGGAAGTATAATGCTTCATTGTTCTTTGTTGTATCAAACATATTTTTATATTGTTCAGAGTTCTGATGACTACAGAAACCAAGTTTCTGTTCAGCCTTATAAGAATTCTCAGTCTGACATACATATACCATGTTATTTGCCTCCCAGAGCTACAATTCTTTTAATATGTAAACTTAACCTGTCATTGTCAAAACCCCCAAGACAAGTGGAACAGAGACAAGTAGATCAAAGTGGAAAATACTCCATTCAGGTACAAGGACTATGCTTTTAATGTCAATGAGTTTTTTAAAGAATTAGCCTTAGAAGAAGTGAATGCTAATACTGCATTTAGACAGAGTTGAGAGATAACAATTAAGGTTATGTATTAAGTGAAAATTTGGTGTCAAGTATTCTGAAACAAGTACTTTTGAGTAAAGGCAACCTCTGTTTCAGTCTTCAACAAAACATTGCAAGACTGAAAAACATGTTTCTAATTTAGATGACTTTCCAAAAGATTACTTCTTTCCACAATTTTTCAAATGTATGATAATGTAGAAAATCCTAACTTTAAAAACCTGTTCTTATATGAGATAAAACAATTATAAAAGTTCCATGTCTTCTGTGACACTAAGGGATTTCGATATAAGAGCAAATGATGGAAGGTAAAATTAAACATATACAATTTTATGACATATTTTTCAAATGCTTTCCCAGACAAGGAATTATGCTTAAAGTAAATCAAAACATTACAAAACTAGTCTTTTGTTTTTTGATGGGAAGAAAATTATGTTTAAATTATAAAGCTTTTAACTGCTTGTCCTCTGGTATGCAGGCAAAAACTCCCTAGCCCTGAGGTTTAGCTATGGAGAAGGCAATCAGCACCTTCATTGGGAGTACAAAGAATTTATAATGAACCTAAATCTGTATTAGGTAATGAAATATGAAACAAATCTGCGCATTTTTTGCCTATTTGAAATCTGACCTATTTCTTATAGGTAGAAAAATTGAAGGTTGTGAACAGTAATGCCAGTTTATGAAAGATAAACAAGATAGTAAAAATCCAGGAAATATTCATTATAATATTTTGGCCAGTGCATGAACTCAAAAGAAAATGTAAAAAAAGTAAAGCTTATTTGGAAGGCATTTATAAAGTAGGAATACAGTTTCATTAATTCCATTTCAAACCAAATATCAACATTTACAAATGTTTAATGAACTGGATTTTGCAGACAGTCTATCACAGTGAAAAGACATATTCTATTTGGCTTTCATTTCTTTCATTTGGAATTCTTACTCTTCATTCCAGCTACTCAATTTCCTGTGAAATAAGTATTTAGTGATAATATTGCTACTTAATGCTAAACAAATCTTGCTTTTGAGTATATCCCCACACTCATATGTCTGAAATCATGGCTTAAGAGTGAAGACTAGGTGAGTTTCTATGCTGAATTTTAAATCTGTATTTGGAAACAGTAAATACTTAATTTCCTTATCAAATAATGGTTTCATATTTTTACTGATGGATCTCTATTACCCAACAAATCAAAGCAAGTGGAGCTAAAAGTCAATATTTTTCATTTCATAAATCCTGGAAATTTTAGCAGAGAACTTGAAGCAATTGCATTTCAAAATACAGTGGAATCTGATTGGAACATTTTTCTAGGGACCCAAAGATTTTACACATCATTAAAAAAAAGGACTAAAGTAAACTCCAAAATTTAATTTTTTATAATAACACATTACCTAACATACATAACCTTCACAAGAAATTGGCACGATCAAATATGACTGAAATACATATTAAGAAGTTAGTTGAAGATGGAGAGGATGTCTCTTCGAAACCGGTCCTACCGTATTTAAAAATAAGTGAAGCATAAGAGTGTGTTAGACAACAGATTAATTATAACTTACATTTAACAAGCTTCACTGTTTGAGTTCCAACAGAATTTTTTAAAAATGTCTTATTTTTCGAAAGTTCTTAAATAAAATATAAAGGTTTGATTGTTTTTCGTTGTTTTTCTCTTTTGAGATTTAAAATTATTGCATTTGTCTTTGTTAACAAATTCTTGACCCTCTTGATCCAGCCTATTTGATGCTTTCAAGTTGGTCACTCCTATCTGTTGTGCCAAATAAGCTGTCTTGGCTCGAACTACTGTTCCATCAATTGATATATTTTTCTTATCCATAGTGAACTTAAACAGAACACACTCTAAATGGTCTAAAACATGAAGCATGGAAAAATGTGACAAAGCTGCTACTGCTTTGTGTCAAGAATGCTATGCTGCTACTTACAGCACACCTTTACAAAGGCATGCCCTGACCAGATGCCTAACCAGCTACATAATTTCTCTTTCCCATGAGCGCACAAACTTCACGTAATGCTAGATAATTCCGATTGGCTGCTGGCTAAAATTCACGTAATAGTATCGCAAAAAGTTGAACATAGGATGATGGAGAAGTGTTACAGAAAAAGTTGAAACACATTTAATACAGCTGGGATTGGGAGAATATGCTGTACAGTAAAAAACGGTAATCAGTAATGTACCAACAAGATTCAACTGTATTTTACATTGGCTTTATTTCCAACAAGGAGTTATACTCTCTGATTCTAGAATAGAGCTATCATTGCTATAGCAAGCAATTTGTCAAGTCCAAGAATCTTAAATGTTGAAATATTATACATCACCTAAACTTAAACCTAACAAAAGGCTAATTATTCAAAGGATGCCCTCACATTGCCGTTTGACTGGCAATGAGTTGCATTTCACTGATATAATGCATTAGTATCTATTGTATCGTATATAAGTCTTCCATATATTCAGAAATGGAGCCAGCAAATTATGAGTAGCATTTTAAGGTTATCTTAAGCGCTAGAAAACAGCTTCAAACACTCTATTTCATCAACTTACTTCCCTTCCATTATTTTAACTATTAAGAAAGCATGTTCACAATGATACCTATGATATTATGCTCATATTAAGTGATGCATCTATACAATGAAAGTTCTGTCTCAAAAATCAAGAACTTGTTTCATCATATACAGAGAGATTATATAAAGCACTTTATTCAAGACATAACTAATGGGCTCTTTACTTACCTGCAAACACTGCCTCATTATGCATGTTTGCTTAGCACGTCCTGATCCTCCAAATTTAACCATATCCAGGCAGAATGAACATTCTCCACAGTCATTCCGCTGGCATGCTTCACATTTCTTACAGCGTGTTCTTCTTCTTCTTGGGCCACCTTGATTTCCAGATCCCTTAGCTCCGGCTCGATGCTTAGCATGCTTACTGAGTCCTGAAGGTAATGGAGTAGAGCTCCTGTTACCAGAGTTCTTCGTTAATGGCAGACGACCACCACGAGCTCGAGGCTGTTTAAACATGTAATTCCAATTAATAAAAATTATAACTACTACATATTTCTTTTAATATTTTATTTATTGCAGCTTTGACTGCATTGGTCTATGACATATGTAGATTGTGAATGTGAATAATGTGTATATATATATATATATATATATATGAAGTAAACTAATTATTATGACTTTCACATGGGACAATGCATGACCTTGAGCAGCATATCCACATCCTCCAACTGGAATCTTGCATGTTGCTATATTGCGCTTGCACTTAGATCTTGCAAATACCATTTACAATAATGGAAAGTATTCTAGATTTGTAATAATTCATTTATTAGGAACATAGAAATCAATTTTTAAACAAACTGTGAAAATTGCATTATTTTAGCATACATAGTTTTCATTATACAGACAAGTAAATATTTCCATATATTTGGTAGTAGCTGACTAAATTGCTAGTATCATATTAATTATACAATTATCACAATACTGAGGCTGCATTCCATAGAAAAATAATACTGCTGCATGCTTTCATTTATTGCGGTTTCCTGTAGTTTGCAATATAAGGAAACATTGGTACATGTAAAATTTAACATATCCCTTGTTCATTGCACTATAAGAAATGTCAAAGAAAAATAAGATTAATTTGTTTATTAATGTTCTAAAGTAATTGATATCCTCTTTCAGAAATGTTATACACCTATGCTGATACTTATGGGTTTCCATGAACCAAAGTTTGCAATTTATTATAATAGTTCCTTTCTGTGACAATAATGTAGCCTCTTATCTTTGAAAGGCGTTTAATAGTTCCCTAGCCTTACGACAGTATATTGTTGCTTCTGCAGAATGTTTGAGCTAGATATGTTTAAGACTGAATTATGTCTTTAGGTCAGTTGTTCGCTCTGTTAACGAGAGAACAGAAGGCTATGCAATGACTAAGTATACATATATCTGCAAAATTTGAACTGTATAAGAAGTTGTGACAGCTTCAGCCTCCTGGCAACTTCAGACTTCTAGTCCACATTGTAGGTGAGCAGCTAGTGAAACTTATTTGAGTATTAATAGACTGCATAAGATTAGTTTTGTGTGCAACTAGTACTAGGGCACATTACATACAAGTTGTTGCTAAGCCAATATAGTAGAACCTTGTTCTATTGTTGCCAGAACAATAATTTTTATTTTTACGGGTGCATTGTTAAATTTATATGGTCCCAAGCCTTTTACGATATAGCATATGTCAATAAAACCCGCATTCATCGTTCCTTGAGTGTTGTTTTCCTGGAATATTCGTTCAAAAAGTTTAGTCCCAAAGAAATTCTATCCTAGAAAGATCATTTTCAAACTGGAATAATTGAAGCACTGATCGTAGTTGCAGATACTTTTGGAACAGCAGGATGATAGCCAATGCGAAGAATAGGCCAGAGTTGCTGATGCCATTAGTTTTGACACTTACAGGGTAATGAATGAGGATATTGTCACGTGTGTGAATCAAAGGGTTCATGAAGTGTGCTACAAGGTGGGAGATGTAGCAAGCGTTTGTAACATGGGGGAAAGGGAGTTAGGAAGAGGAAAGAAGATGATGCAACAGCTGAAGCCATGCCAAGTTTGCCAAAGCTCTGAGAGCACATGAAACTAACAGCTGATCTTGGTAAAACTGTGCTAGGCTGCAAATGTATGTCTACGTAGATGAGAATGATGGTGGTTGAGTAACAGAATGTACTGAATGTGGAAAATTCCTTGTTTTGCATGTAAAGAAAAGCAGCAAAGAAGCAAACATCAATTAACAACCTTTTACAAAGAAAGTGACAAATGTATAAAATGTTTACATGGTAACAATAAAATTTATGCAAAATACCAGTTTGCTTATATACCGGCTTTACCTATTTTTGAACATGCACTTCCTGTATCTATAGTTTTCCCGCATCCTGAAATTTTAATTAATCAAGCTTTTCCTGTATTTGCTTAAGATTAACCTTCAAAAAGTTGGCGTACACAGTTTAAAACAAATTACGTCAGTAATTAAAAAATTTACTTAATATCATTGCTGTCAACAGTAGTATTTGTATCCGTTATGTGTGTACAATATTCAAATTAATGCATAAGAGTTTAAAGGTTTTACCTTCTCAGATTGGTCTGGTCCCTTCAATATGGGCTTTCCAGTCACTGCTAAATCAGCACTGTCGTATCTATGTTGCTCAACAAGTGTCCTAACATCTTTGATAAGTGCTATTGGATCTCGTATCAGCTCTGGTACATTTTTTTTATTGGTGGGAAGAGAGTGAAGAAACATGACAATGGCTTTCAAGCCATGCAGCTCCTGAGAATATGAATGCAATATTTTTATTAGATAACACAAACTGCAAAATACTTATACTTCAACACGGAAATTATGCTTAAGTATGTATAAATATACTGCTTTACTGCTAAAATATTGAAACCAAATACATCATTTCTCTTCCCTTTGCTTTACTACATGTTTCATACCGGTAAGTCCCACAACTAATTGCATAAAATTTTCATCAATTTTTTTTCTTAACTTTTATTTCCCAAGCTATCAATATTTTTTCATTAACCAATGAAAAGTTATATCCTATTGCTGCATTCTACCAAAGAGAACTATGATATATTGTTATTGGTATTGAATTTGCAGCATTCTGAGACATCTAATCATTATCTTTAGGGACAGAAAACGTTATGCTCTTATGGTATTTTCCCCTGGACTCCAAACAAATTACATGGTTTTCCACTCTTTGTACAATGAGTTTTGTGATGGCCAGTATCAGGTGTTTCTAAAATTTTAGATGCAAATTGTTAATAATGCTACAGGCAAAATGTTCAATGGAACAAATAATGAGAAGTATGGACACCCAGCAGTGTTCATACTAGTAAAAGCACTGCAAAAGCCAGGAAAGCAAGAGAAAGGAAAACAATGTATATTATTTTCTTGCACACCAACAGTAATTACAT
Organism: Metallyticus violacea; assembly: GCA_030762175.1. Taxonomy (NCBI): domain Eukaryota; kingdom Metazoa; phylum Arthropoda; class Insecta; order Mantodea; family Metallyticidae; genus Metallyticus; species Metallyticus violacea. The sequence continues at coordinate 14,488,262 of CM060838.1, read as the reverse complement.
TTCTTTTTAGAAGAAATAATCTGAGTTTATGATTTATTTTTAAAAATAAATTAATTACAATCTTTTAGCAATAACTGTAAAATTAAATAACATGTCTAGCTGCTAAGCATTGATATGCATAGTTATGTTTCCCTCTTTTTCATCTTTTATTTCCTTAACAAAATAATACATCAAAATTTTATTACACGTAAAACAAGAACAAACATGTTATTTCTAACAGTAGTAAAAGGAAAATCAGGAATAATACACAACGTTCAATGTAATGCATGTTCGCTTGAACAATATAATATGCTTATCTTGCAAATACTTTAGCAGTTTATTAAAAAGGTGAAAAAAGTACTTTAAAATATCTGTTAATTACAGTTAGAAATTTATAGCAACATTGAGATTGCAAAGAGGACATGTAAACAAAAATACACCCTTAGTGCTTTTCAAATGGAAAAGGATTTGGCTCACAGTGAATAAGGCTTAAAGCACTGCTGACTTGTGCATCTCTCCTTTCACATTTGATATCTGTGTCTCACTCACAGTGCAATATGTACATATTTCTAAAATAACCCAGATTTCTAGCCCCTCATTTAAATTTAATAAATACAATTCTAGCTGTAGTTATAAATTTGCTACAAACACATTCTTATATGTATTTTACTACATTCAAAATAGAAATATGTAAATTTAATACTAATTAACATAATTAATTCATACTTTTAATCTACAGAAAGTACTAGTTTTTTAATGTTGCAATAGCTCAGTTTTAATTTAGGTAGCCCAAAATTCTATTCCTTTTTATTGTAGTCATTTAATAATTTCAAATTTTCTGCCAGATGGGTTTGGAATTCGGTTTAAAATAATCGAATGATATGGAGCATTACTTAATATTATTATTAGTTTGCTTCTTTCAAATAATTTAGAAACCTGATCAAAAATCTATTTTTCTTAACAAACACCTTATTTTCTTAAGCTGAAATCTGCACCAAAGTTTATATCAGCAGGTGATAGTGTGTGGCAGAAAATGCAGTGATGAAGCGTAAACACAAAACATATAAAGTTTCAGTTCTTCCATTGTATGGTGATTCACAAAGTAGTTACTATATTGCTAATGCAAGAAAAACAATAATGGTTGTATCATGAAAACTTTTAAAGCTATGGAAATATATACTCCCATTTGCATAATAAGAGAATATGAAGTGAAATTAGAATATTTTGAGGTAGCATACATTGTTTCATTAAATCCCAAGTCTTTATATGTGATGGATTACAGCTTGGCAACATTGCTCAAATCTGATTGGGTAGGATACCTTGGATGGCGAAGGCAAACTTGCTTCCCATTTGGAAATAAGTGTCTTTATTAATGCAACAATGCATTAATTCATCATGGAAAAGTAATTGACTTGATATAATTCAAATTTAATATATATAGATATTTTCATTGAATAAGATACTGCAGCATTCTTAATAATTGCCTATTAAACTCTTCTGCAACACTGAATACAGCCAGTTTCTGAAAGTGCAATAAGAAATGAGAAAAAAAGGCAACATTGAACATTCTTAAAAAAAATTAACAATCATGTCGGACATCCTTAGACAAAAAAAAATGAGCAATCATGTCCAATTTGGTAAACATTTGAAGCATATGCTGACACTGAGTTTACAATATGCATTTGAATGCTGCTTTCCGTTCTTGTTCAAGTTATGTCATAAATAGGAAATATGTTTGTTCAAACCATTTCCTCTGATGACTGAGCAGACAAAAACATTTGTCTAGTAATAAGACTATGACTAAATTTGAACTTATTTTTGCAAGTGAAATTAATGTTTAATATATGGCTATAATATATCTTTTAAAGGACAATATATAATTGAATTTTAAGATAATTATAGCGAAATTAATCACCTTTTATTTTCACTATAATGCATCAATAATAAATATTCAATGTGAAAAATTAAAAACAAAATATAAAATGACTTTAATTCATTTAAAAAATAATTATTAGTTCAATTAAAAATAATTATTAGTTTCCTATTTATTTCAAAAGCAAAGATTTGCTTTATTTTTTAAAGAGCATAAATGCCTTAAATAATTTTATGCAATTTTGAAGTTATATTATGGTGTACATAATAAATATTACTTTTACTTGCAAAAAATAACAAATAAGATAATTCACACATGGGTAGGATTCAAGCTTTGGTAGCTGTCATTGCTAGACACCTGCTTTTCTGCTCATCCATCATCCTATGTCATCTGGAAAAACTAAATGTGTGTTTGTACAGAATGAGTGCTGAGCAAATCATAAATTATCTTCAAATGCAAGCTCATTGCTCTCATGAAAGTAATCTTTATTTTCATATTTCATAAGTTTTCTTTTTAATGGAACCTAAAATGTGGAAACATTCCAAGCTTTAATTTAATGTAGTTATGTCTTTCAGCTCAATTATGTCACATTTCTAAATGTATTGCGCAGTCGGAAATAAGGCTACCTTTATTAAATTAATTACTTGAGGGTGCAGAGTTATATTAATAAAAGCATTTGATTTGATAACGGTGTTTATTATGTATATGTAAAGGAAATAATTTATAGATAAGTTTAACAGGAATTGATATTATTTATAACTTGCACTTATATGTATGTCATGTGGCAGGTGATTGTAACAAAAGGTATTGTATACTTTGACTAGAGTCACATTTAGGTAAAAGCGTGAGAAAGAGTCAGAGATATCCCCTGTATCCTACTAACCGCTTGTCCACTGACCAATCCTTAGTTTGAAATACTAAAGGGTAAAATATTTCTTTTGTCTGGTAACGAAACTTCTGCCCAGGGAATACTTAGAAAGTTTGCAGTAAGAAAAACACATGGCAATAATTTAAAAGGAAATGGGAATGTCAGGAACGGAGACGAAAATGTTTTATTACAGGCAAGCCGGGGGTACATAGTCTTATGCCACCTATACAAGCACATGTTTACTAAGGTAAATGGGGAAGATGCATGTGTTGTCTCTGAGAACATTTGGCAATCTATAACTAAGGGAGGCAAAAGACGTTACTTTAGAAATCAACATGTAAAGAAAGCGCCAAAATTTATGACGGGCTGTTCTTGGAAAATTCAGGCTTGTGGGAAGATATTGTAGATCAGAAGGGGCAGAATAATTTTAGCTAATGGTCATCGAATTAAAATCAACGAATGAGAACTTAGTGATACAATAAATATTTTAAGACAGCCCATGGTGATCATATAACTTGGGAATAGGATAATAAACGAAGGAATTTAATTTAGCAAGAAGCGTGGCGATGTTGTAGAAAACTGGAATACATGATCAGAAGCTGGTCATTCGAAAGCAGTTAGTCTAAGTCATTTCTAAAGTCAGTCGAGGGCAGTCTAAGCCATTCTAAAACACTGGAAGGCATTCTAAGTCATTCTAATTCATTCAAGGTTCATTCTAAGTTCATTCTAAAGTCAGTCTAAGGGAGTAGTGAAGTCAGCGATGAGCAGTCAGGAAGTAACCCCCAGTATTTTTTATATGTGAATAAAATATTTGAACAAGTCAACCTTGTGTATCTTTTGGGCAATACATTTCTAGTTCCCGTGGATCTAAACTGATCCACGAAACACTCCAGTGCACCCTGAGACCGAACTCAACAGAATTTGAGCAGACGTTATCAGTGAGCAGCCGGGAAAACATCAAGACCAAGACCACCAGCACCACAAATTACATCTATGCCCCCGCAACACTTAGTTCCAGCTCCATATTGGCTCCCAACGTGAGGCTATCATAATTAATTACACCCCCGCTATCTTTAAAACGCCTCCAATTGTGAACCTTATAATTCACAAGTAGCAATGTCTCTTATGATAATGGCATGGGCAAGGTTAAGATCCAAACTGAGCTACAAGCAAAAACAGTGGGCTGTTTTATTAAATCATTTTGATAAAGCTGAAGATTTGAGGAGCTTAGAATATAATATTATGGACTAAAGCACTTAAGAGTAATGCAATGATAGGTCTATAATAGAACAAAATTATAAAAATAATTTTTATCTGAATAAAATTATCACCTAGAACATAACATTACATTTTTCGTGGTCACCTGAGGTGTGAGGTGTATGTGTTCTTTGGGTGCTTCTGGTTCTTCTTTTTTTATACTATCTGAACTCTGGTTTCCCCCTCCACCCTCATCAAGGTGAGATCGGCCTAGAAGACAATGTACATATCGTTCCAAAACATACCACAGCATCTCCGTGAAAAATGGGTAACGGAATTTCTGGGGTACCTGAAACATAATAATTACATTTTAACACCTTTACAATCCTCGAGTAAAATGTATATCCTAAATGAAGGTAGAATGAACATTTCTGAAAAAAAGTTCATTTTGTCATAGCATCCAATTCACCCATGAAATTAAAAACCACAGATCAGTACTTACCAGGAAAAATATTAAAAAGAAGCTCTGTGAATACATGAAATGAAATGATTTGTCTGAGACTTTGGTAATCTAGGCGTACTGGTATAGCGAAAACTGCAAGCTATCATTACCAAAATACAATGAATGACCATGTGACGCTCTAATGTAGTTTTTTTTCTTATTCTGTTGCAGTGTAATGATACAGTTGCATTTAATATATATATATATATATATATATATATATATATAGATATATAGATAAATGAAAAATAAAAATAAAATAACACTATTAACAATGTAACACATTGACAGTAATAATAAAAGTAGATAAGGGTAAAACACTGAGAAAAAGTTACAAAAGTCACTGTGACTTTTTCTCAGTGTTTTATCCTTATCTACTTTTATTATTACTGTTTATATATATATATACAGCTTTTTCTTTGGAGGTTTTAAAACTTGCCAGAATGACTGAGGAACTGTTAGAATATATATATTTTCTTATTCATTTGGAAATATAACTTTTACTGGTGTAATGGTACAAGTAGATTTCAAAATGTACTAATGTCTCACTAAATTTAAAATACCATTTATGGAAAGACCAGCATACTTCTTTCTACTCTCTACACATGATATTTACCTGAAGGAATTTATGTAACAAAAATATGTAGCATTAAATTCTCCCGGTAAAAATTCAGTTCTCCCAATATAGCTCTGCTCACAATCTGCACATTTAATATTCCTGATTTTTGCTCTGTAGGGATGGTATCTTTTGTTGTGCAATGTACTAAATTTTTTTTTATTATATTTGTTCTTTGGGGCTAACATAATTCCATGTTCTTTGAATATCTTCTTAAATTTGTTCTAAGTGGGTGGTATGTTAAACTTTTGAATTTATATCTTTCTTCGGTGTTCTTAAGTATGGAAACTTCCTTAATCAATTTTTGTCTTTTAGCTTTATTGATGATGATTTTTGTTACTGAGTCTGCTTGTTTGTTAATAGAAAATGCAAATCATACATTGTGAACTGCAATGCAATAAACCAAGAAAACATACCATCCTACAGCACATAGCTGTTATTCTATATTCACGGCAACTGACAGTGAAGTTATTTATCTAATATTATTTACACAATTTGTAAAACCAGAACTGTATGCATACATGTGTTGTGTCTTCAACTTGAGCAGTTTTCAGCTGCTTTTCTATTCCAAAAGAATGTAGAAAATTTCCACCAAACACCAAGGAGTCCATTGGAGTGAAAACAGCATGGATCCATCCAGTTGGGATGAAGAAAGTATTTCCTGCTGTTAATGTAACACGTCCACATTTATCCACTGTATCTCCAAAGAAAACATCAGACTGCTTTCCTGATAAAACCCAATTTTCATATAGTTGTATGTTTCGCTCTGTAGGGGGAATCAGCCAGAAAATCTGAAAACAAAGCACAAATACATCAATAACTTCAATTCATTCTATGCCCAAAAGAGCAAAATGATTGTTGATAGTTATTTATGATTCAAGTTGTTAAAGTGGTATTTTATTTTTGGTAAGTGTAAAATTATGAAGCACTGCCTCACTTCATGAAAAAGAATTTGTGCACTTTAGATACAATTTTTATGACAGCACAAAATTTACGTTAAATAAATATTTCAAGATGGAAAGGTAATAAGATCATGGTTTCATGGTCATCTAACCCAGCCACCATCAAGATTAGAAGATGAATGCTACATTCAGTGGTGGTAAATGTTACATTCAGTGGTGGTAACTCCGAAAACAATGTAAATAATTGTATAATGTCAGTGTGTCAGGTATTTCACAGAAAATGAAAAAAAATTGTCAAAGCTGTGTAATTTGTTAATCAGGTCTGATGCCACAAAAATGCAAGGAAATATATATATAAAAAACAGTTGAGTTTAAGAAGTGAAATTCAAAGATAAATGAATCAAATTCAGAACTATATAGAAATTAATAATCATTGAATCACAGCCTATTAGAGTGATGAAAAGTGAATTACTTCCGATCCTTGAACCAATGCATAATACACATGTGATAATGAAGTTTAATTTGTCACTTATATTTTGTATTATGTGTAATATTTATGTAATGAAAGATTGAGGTAATTCATTAATCTCTAACAAATTGAATAGGGGAGGGAATGGGAGTAAATTAGCATTAGAAACAGGGTGTTAGTGTGTTTATAGTCCTAAGGAAATAACTCACAAGTATAGGATAATAGTTGGATGAAGGGTTTAGAATTAAAATATTGTAATAGTCATAAAGATATATATTAATTTTATATTGTCAATTTGTATTATGGAATTGATGAAGATATAGGTCTTATTGTAATATTTAAAATTGTAAGTTGATGTAAAGAGAAATAACTTCATATTCAAATACTGGGGGGGGGAAAGGGGGGGAGGGACGGAGGGAGGGAGGGAGGGAAAAAAGAAAAAAGAAATCTGTATACTGAAAATGGCAATTCTTTTTCAGTACATAAACCTAATAGCAGAGCTTAATGCAACTATTTGACTTCTTTAGGCACAAGACTTGTCTTTGGCATTAACAACAATAGGTAAATTGCATCTTTGTACACTGTTGTAGAAATAATTAAAAACACACATTATAAGTATCTATTTAAATATTCCATGCTTTGCTGTATGCCTTTTTCACTATTCATTCATTCATTAAGATGCATAATCATGAAAGAGCATAATCAATTGAATACCACAAATTAAAATGAGTCTTAAGTGCCAAAATAAAAAATTGAACTTTACAGTTTATGTACCAACCAATAATTTATAAAGGAGCTTAATCATATACTTTAGATGAATTGGTTGCATTAATTACATTTACCATGTCCCAAATAATTAAAAGGGTACAACCGTAAAGGCATTTTCAAGCAGTAGTGTTGCCTTAACAAATGGCTAGAACTCTTTAACAAAAATGTAATGCAACTGATGATAGATCAAGAGGAGGAGGAGATGATGTACTAAGTGTCTTGAACAAAAGGAAAGAATATAGGAGAGTAAAATTACAGAACTATAGATGTATTGCAAACAAGCTTCCAGGAACACAGGTAAGGATCGTATACTTGTTTAGGACAAACAAAAAATAAAATGGTAGTTCTCGATTTTATATATCTAGTAGCTGAAGGTATCCCTGATGGATTTACTCACAAACTCATAGTTGCTAGAATTTCCTTGCATCTAACTAGGATCTTATTTTGCTTTATCCATCGTAAGTTTTACTGTGGATGTCAACAAAAGCACATGGCAGAAATAATTTTGATTGGCAAACAAACTTCTTTACTACCAAATTATCTTGCAACATAGCATCACTTACAAAACGAATATATCTGGTTATTTGTATGTTTTTCTTTTTCCTTTTATTCATAGCTTCAAGAAAATATTTTATTATGTATGAAACATTCTGGTTTAAATTTCTGTGAAAAATGAAAATGTTTTATCAAAAAGACATAACACATGTGCACAATAAAATCCTGAAAATAATGGCCAGGTTTACAGGCATTACTGTATGGTGGTAAATTCCAGAGCCAATAGCAACAGAGAGCAGGGGCAAAGCAGGAAATGCAGAATAAAATTTTAATATAAAGTTATTATGGATAGATGTGCAAAAGGGGGTCAGCATGATATTTTTCACTGGATCAACCACAACATTCTAAAAACTGGATTGTTGCAACATCTAAGACAATGTCAAAGCTTGAGCGTAAATATCACGTCAGGAATGGGAAGAGGGGAATATGGAGGCGTGGACTGAACACATCCTTATTTGTCAAAAGAAAACAAGACAATTTTCATCAGTATCTCATAACAAATTGAAGTATTACATATTACATAGATTAAAATTAGACTAATTCACAGCTGCAAATGTTACACACATATAGTCTGGACTCTGAATAATTCAAAGTACAATACAATATGCATACCCACTTTCATTTCAGCATCTCACTCATTTGTACTATATTTTCCCCTACTTATTTATTACTTGAATATACTTTTTTATACATTTGTGTTAAAAGGATTAAAAACCTTATAATAAGAAAATACTAGTTAAAATTGGACAAAAACTGATGAAAAGGATGAATATTAATAAAGAAAGTGCAATTTCTCTTGTTTTATTTTAAAATAAAATAGGAAATCATTTTGACAGTCATTTCTTTCTCTTACTTGTGTAACCTGCGTAACAGTTAAAACTGCAGATAATTTATTGACATTTAGTTAAACTACATACCTTACTTCCTTTAAGAATGTGATACCAGACAGAAGTGCCTCCAAAATCTACATGGAAATCTGTGTAACATCCTTTCACAGACATAAGGCAGTACTTTTGAACTTTGGGATACATCATTTCATCCAGAACATTTGTGGACTCTGTCTGTGCTTCTTTAAGATGTCTTGGCCAAACTACATCCACCCAATCAATCTGCCTTACCTGAAAAAGTAATATTTTTGATTGAAAGATTTCAGAATTGCAAGATATTTAAAAAATTTTGCTCTGAAATCTTAAAGAGTCTTTGTCTATGATCACTTAGCTCTGTTTAGCTTATTTTCTTACCATATGTTGATTTCCATGCTCTAACAGAATCAACAGGTACAGGATTAAAAGTTCTCTAGGATTTTAAAATATCAGTGCAGATTTGATAACAATATACTGACAGATCTTGGCCTAATGAGACAAACAAACAAAAAAACTGTGATAATTTTGTTTAAATTTCCATGATATATTTAGTGATATTTTCTCCACCTGGCGGTATTAATAACAGTGACAGCCATGGCAGGAGAGAAAGGAATTTTGTGTATCCAATTTGTATATCTGCAATTTCTGTTTAATATTGCTTCAAAACGCAATATAAGAAGGATTCAATGACTACTGGGTGATTTTTCCTTCGAGGGATCAATCATGTGACATTGGCCATTGCTGACAGAGCACTGAAGTTTTGTCTCATTTCCACACTTAGAGCCAGGGAGCCGAAGGGGAGATCAGTTCAAGTTTAACTATAAGAAGGAATGGACTTGTTTGATTGAGTTGTTTGTTTCGTTCTTGTATGTTGTGTGACGTGTATTAATTGGCAGTGTAATACAGTACATTAACTATGTTAATATGGTTCAATTCAGATCTTCTATTCCCAAAGATTATTTATGATTTGTATGTGGTATAGGAATCGCCTTGTAATGTAAAGAGATTGTTTCAAGAGATATTCCCTGATATTCGCTTCCAGTCTGAAGTTCAATTCACAATTGGTAAATAAACTTGGTGAAACGGAAGCATTCTTGATAAAATCATCATAGACAGATATATAAAGTACTGAAGAGGAAACATTATATAACATCGGACATGCTCTGGAACATACTGTTAAAAATCATTGCCATGTCTTTTTCAGCAAATGGGAACTTCCTATTCCCCTATTCGAACAGCTACAAAGTTACTGAAGTTAAACCCCCATAAAATTACTGTAGAGCAACAATTTAAACCAGGACACCTTGAAATCGAGAACAGGTTTTGTGCATGGGTTTTGAATATTGTGCATGATAGTGAAATTTACCCTTATCTAATTTTTTTTACATACAAATCTTGGTTCCACAAAAGTGAATATGTTAATTCAAAAAACAACCGATACTGGAGGTCAGAAAACCTAACCTGCTTCATGAGGAACCGCTGCATGATCAAAAGAAAAGAGTGTGATGTGCCATTAGCAGCAAGAGAATAATAGGCCCAGGTTTTTTTTTAGAAAAACTATTAGTCATAGTTATGCGCAGAACATTTTGCAGCCCCAATCCATGAATTAACAATAAGGGAATGTATGTTCACAATATTCCAGCAGCGCATACAGTCCATGTCTCTTTTCATGCAATTAATAAAATATTTTACGTTACATGCATCACATCATCATATGACTCCCTTGGTTTCCCCAATTTAATGCACTGCCATTTTTATATTCGGGGGACATTAATGAAAAAAAAGAGTACAAGAAAAATCTACACACATTAGATTAACTTAAAAATAACAAAAATGTCTTCCCATTTCTCAGAGGAAATTTATGGGGTAATGGTTAATTATAAGCCAATGCCAAAAATGTATGAAAAATAAAGGGAGGAGTCCAGCATCTTCTAGCTTGATAATGGTGATTAAATATAATGTTTAAGTGTTAGTAATAACTTACACAACATCATAGCTGCAAACTTTCTGATTCTGTTCGCTGCAGTACCAGCATGAACCAACCGATTGTTATGAATGAGCAATTCCACAAAGGAAAAATAACTCAAAACTTGCATGGTAAACACATATATTCTGGCTACCTGTGCAAGAAAAACTGACAGGTGACCATCCACATTGGCAGCCAAATCATAGCATCTGTGGCTGTATTCCTATCCTATTGTAGTCCCCCAAAATCTGACAAAAACTTGGAATTTGTTTGGAGTTTTCTTCAAATATATTTACAGTAGAAACTATACATACTGCAGCTTTTTCAAGCTATCTATCCCCGTACCATGATTGATGGCATTTCTTCTGCAATGTTCTCTATGAATTAATGGCAGATGGCAGAGTATAGAGAAGTAAAAAGCTACACGATATATAGAATATTTAAAAAAATTCTTCCAAAAATCAACTTTTGAGCCTTCACTAAACACGGTTTATGAGCCTTTCTTTGCAGAAAACTCTATAACTGAGATTTATCAGGAATGTTCATGCTTTGAAAGATGCTCAGCTGTAAAATAATTGTCAGGTTAGCAGCTATTTGTATAAGGAACTGCCATTAAGCTGGATTGGTGGATCTGACGGTGCTCAATGACTCTTGCCTTATAATCCACAATTAATGCCATGGCAAGTAAGTGTTGGAGAAATATCAGATTCATGTTTGCAGTATGATGTATGGTGCACAAAACAAACATCTGTAGAAGGCAGGGGAAAAAGATAAGTCACTCTTGCTTTGGTGCTAATTCTGGCAGTCTTAATATTCATGTTGCAAATAAAAAATTGGAAAACTTTCTGACCAGCCCTGAATAATAATGATGAATATAAAAATAAAAAATTTAATAAATAAATGCAAATATAAAAATATAAAACTCACAAATAACATTAGCCATAACATTATACTTACCACTGTTGGGGTTTGTACATAATTTTCTAATTTGGTGTGAGAAAACTCCAGCGAAATGACGTTGAGAAGCTTGTCTTTATTTGTATCATCATAGTAACGTTGCCATTCCTTCATAGTCATTTCTACATTCTTTTGAGTGTTTACATCCATTACATCTAATACTCGCCTTGAACCTGAAAATTAGCATAACTTTTAGAACCTACAGGATTCTGATCTGCATTAGCCAAATAACATGCCCTAGTCATACCCATTTTAAAACAATCTTTTGGGTTTTCATATACTGTACAAGCTGTTATTGTCCTGTTCTAAGGGTCAATGTCAGTATGCCTCTGATTCTTAGGCTCAAGATAGAGATTGTATGTATGTTTCACAATGCACCAATTGGGATTTTTTCATATTTAATGAAGCCTGTAGGATCACACACTTTTATGAAGATTGCTGTATCTGCCAATAAATAAAGCTATTGTAAATAATTGACAGGAGATTAAACTAAATTTTAACACTACCTTTGGTGTGGCCTGTGCCGTCTCTTTCCACTGAATAACAGCATCTTTTGACTTAATGACTAACTTTTTTTTAATCATGTTTAACAATTGTTTTTACTGTTGAGGCATCACAGGCAGTAGATATTGGTGACATATAAAATGATATAATAAATTGAAAAAGGATTTTATTTTATTTAATATTTCTTTATGGGGAGAAGTGCCCCAGGTTCATGTTTAGGTACTTCCCCTGGAATTTGCCATTTATTGGGATTGAAGCAAACCTGGGCCTCTGTCAGGGATGATCCTGACAGGAATCAAACCCCATGCCTCCTGCTCATGAGCCCATGCCTTAATGATCTCAGCTTTAACCTTGATGTGATCTTTCACTGATTCTCTCCCATAAGCATTGTGTGGCAGAATATGCAAAAGAATGTTTGGAAACAAATTGCAGTAAGAAAACCCCAGAATATGCTTGTGGAAAAGTCAGCTTAAGGAAAGAAGATACAAGACAAAAAAAAATGTTTTTCAATTTATTGTTAGATTTAGTGAAAACAGCAATTAAAAAATTCACTGCAATGAGAATTTACTTTAAAGTGTTACGATGATGATTGCAATAGACAAACAGAATTTAAATATTTAATTTATCAATCTTAATTTTTTCACATTAAAAGCTAAAAGAAATAAAATTAGACAATACATTTTTACAAAGCAATACAAAATGGAATTACATACAAAAAATATTCTAAAAGTAGAAAATGTAATATTATAAAAGATTCATGCAAAATATAATACCATATGTATTATCTTATATCATTCTCAGAAAGTATACCAAAGAATTTCCATAGGGTTTTCACTCAAAAGCACAAAATTATTAGAGTAAGGCAAAAGAATATTCCTCAGATTGAACCATAACAAATGGTTTCCCCATTTAACTCTTTAAACAATTCAAGCAATACAAAAAGAAAAAGAATAAGTTTCATTACAATATATTTCAACAATTCAAAACCTATTCACATATTAAAAATAATTAGTCAAAGGAATTCCCACATTTTACCCAATAAATGCAAGAAACTTCCCAACTACAGAATTTAAAATATTACCTGCATAACTAAATACCTAGGTCACTGGGTTGAGCAAGTTGACCCTGCCTTAACAAATTTAGAAGGTAATCCCAGCAAGGGGGAAAGAAGGAATAATCATATGGGAAGACTCCCAGATTACAATCCAAGTGACAACGGCACCCTTTAATGGTAGCCAAAGATCCCCAGTATCTAACTAACCCTACACCACCAACTCAACCTCTCAAAGTTGCTATCTAAAAATAATCAGTATACTGAAGTAAGGAAGGCTGTTGTCGACAGTGACAACTACATGCTCTGGCCAATGAACAACCACCACCACGCTATAGACAGAGAGAATTCAGAAAGTGACATCTTAAAGTAGGAATAAAATTATACTATCATGTATCGTTAGTCATGATACATAATGACACAACCTTTAGAGGACAGTAATACATCTTTCCTAAAGCATGATGTTTAAGCATGATGATAATAAAAAAGGTATAAAACAATCACTATAATTATCTGATTTAAACACATTTTCACAAAAGATATATGCTCACAATTTTTTTAATTAACAGTTATCTAACTTTTACACAGGACTGCATTATTTTATTTCCAAACAACATATTAAGCCACATTAATAACTGAGCCCTTTTCTTTGTTTATTTCATCTAAGCTATTTTTACCTTCAGGAATACATACAATAGTATTTATTATGATTGTTACTTTAAATAACATAAATATGCCTTAATGCTCTTAAAAAAAATAATCATCTCTCAGAGTCTTTAATTTCTCAAGCATTTAAAGCTCCCTATGGTATAATTTTATACTCACCTACACACATGCGGACATCATTGACTGAGAAATTTGGGCTGGGAACCCTTAGCCCAAGACCTGTTTTGTCTCGGAACAACAGTGGTGTATTGAAGCCATGCTTCTGAAGGTATGACAGGTTGAAATCTATCAAAAACATATATAAATATATTATTAATATTCAATATACAGATTTCTTCTGCTGCAAAATAAGCCAAAAGTGATGTGGTTCATTTCACTTTAAAGTATTAACAGAAAATCAGTAATGTGCATACAAAGTTTTTGATTAAAATGTAAATTGGAACTTGTAGAGTAAAGTCAATAATATCAAAGTTTTTGATGTTGCTTTCAAATTTCCAAATTATCAACTATAACATTAAGGAGTATTAGAAATCATAGCAAAAGAGCCATCACCACTGAAGATATTATTTCTCTTTAAATATAAGTAGTCAAATCAGAAAATTGCTGAGGATTGCAATAAAGTATTATTAACAGTTAAACTGCAAATATATTTGAAAGGAAAACTTTATAGCAATACCAAGCAATATTGTATTTTTAATATCTTTCAGTTTAATAAGATACTGAAAATTCACTATTTTTGTAAGGATTTTCATATTCAAATCTTTATTCACAATTTTATTAAACCAAATCAACATCAAAAATAAACATTTTCAGAATATTTTAATAAAAATTTATTGAATTTTGTATACATTAATAAGAGAGGTTATTTTTTTAAACAAATTTTGATTGATCTACAGTTTTCCTACTACGAAATTTGAAGGCTTGTGCTTCTTTTCTAAGATTATGGTTCAAGCCTGTTTGTCAGCAATGCATGATGTTACTGCAAAGAAAGATAAGACTACATTTTTAAAATGCATACATTGTCAACAGTGTCATTTCTGTAATTCTGGATAATCGGCTGTACTTATGATTCATATTTGTGATTGTTCTAAATGGCAAAATTCACTTTTTTCAAACTGGTTAACATGGACTTATGCATGCAAAGTCATGAAGCAACAAACATGAAACAATGTATCTGTATACAATTTGGCTTCTTTCAAAGAAGCTGAGGCTGACCTCCTGCAACAGGATCCTTAAGACCATCCCAATGGGAAATCTAAACACCTCTCATTAAGCAACCTGTTAACTTTGAGGAAGCTATGCTGTGATTTAGGGATATTATGACACTACATAAGCTCGAAAGACATGCTCAAGGCACAGTATATGTATTCTAACAATAGCACTCCTTTTACTTTTCTTTATTCTTTCTCTCTTTCTGCATAACATTCCAAAAACTGTAAGCATAGACTTAGCAAAGCCAGCGATGCATTATAGTACTATGTGTATAATTTTAAATTATTTCCTATAACTGGTCTGAAGTATTTAGAAAATATAAATAAATGCATGAATAAAAAGGAGTATCTCTGCAATAATGTTTTGCATTATGTAGAAAAAACAGCAATTAAAGAATTAATAAATTTTAACAAAAAATTGAAGAGACTTAATTCATGAATTTAAATCTTAAGCACATAACTAAAACTGTTAAAGTAAAACAGTTATAAACAACAAAAAATAACAAGGAAGAAACAATATAAAATAATATATACAGGCATCTAGAATGTTAAAAGTATAAGAAGATACAAAATGGAGCATAAAAAATTCCTGCAACATAACCAACATCCTTGGTTTTTTTTTCCCCTTCCCATTCATGAATTTCCTACTCCTCCTTCCTCTTTTTTCTGCTGCTGCTGTTGCTCCTCCTCATTCTTACACATGTATTTGATCAAAATCTCTCTCTCTCTCTGATTATATGTATTTTTGAGTTTTTGGAGATTCAGAGCCCTATTTATCAATATGTAAGATAGGGGTATTCAAAAAGTTTTGCAACCAGCCTATCCATCGTTTACAATGTCTACAAAAATGTATCTAATGCAGCTGGCAATAATGACCTTAAGCTGTCAAAATATGCATAAGTGCAAGTTTAATCTTTCATAGTCAATGTTGTAGTCTGTTGAGTTCAGTTCTCTGTCAATAGTTGGTGAAAAATATTAATATTTCTAAAGAAAACTTTAGCTTCTACATTTTCACATACTATATTATGGGTGAAAGAACAAAAAAAAAAAAAAAAAAACCCCCACTGGACTTGATAGCTTCATGGATATCGAGTGTGTTCATTGGTATCATTGCAAGATGGATTCAATCATTTGAAGAAAGGCGATAGACTTTGAAAGATAACTCTCACTCTGGCAGGTTTAACAGTATGCTCCATGAACATTTAATGCCGCAAAAAATCTGTACAAAATGGGTTCCACATTCCCTAACCAATGAAGAGGAGAAAGGAATGTGCAAGGAAATTGCTGTTCATGTTTCCACCAAATGAATCTAAACATTTGACAGATACATGCACTGGTGTTGAAAGTTGATATTATTACTACACCAACCTAAATAAAGCTCAGAACTGCATGTAAGTAAATGAAAATTACCAAAGACCAGTTGGAAATGAATGTTCACTGCTTTCTTAAACTATGAATGGTCATTAGTGCATGCCAGAAGGAATGACAATGAATGGAGAATACAATGGCTCTTATATTTTAGATTTTTCATTTGAAGAGCTGGGGTGACTGCATTCAGGAACTTCATAGTGTTGCTTTTGTAAAACAAAGCATCTCCTCACAGAAAAGTAACAAAATCCAATTGCTTGACCATCCACTTTATAACCCTGACCATGCACCATCCAACTTCTGGTTGTTTCCTCAAGTGAAATCTTGCATTGCTGGAAAATATTTTAAATGAGTGCAGGTCCTTGCTCAAGTTCTGTTTACAAAATTCCAGTCAAAGTACTGCAGCGCTTTTGACAAGAACATCTACAACTGTATATGGAGAGAGATGAAAAGTGCTTCGAGGTTTGTAAGTTTTGGAATTCAGTCCTAGCTTGGACTTTATACGGTGACATTTGCAAAAAATTTTAAATGCCCCTCAGGCAGCAGGTATCTGAAAGAGGTCATGAGCATTTACGAGACCATTAGAATAAGTGGGGTGTATCTCCCAACATCCCATTTTTTTCTTTCTTTATCCTAGCATACATAATGAGCTTTTCCCTTTGCATTCTTGTGGCTTTGTTTGGAACACTGTTGCTGCAGCAATTATCTTGAAACTCTACCAGCAGTTATCACCTCTATATTGTGATGGTTGCACTATTTTCACTGGATTACTTTTTCAACTCTCATGCTAAAAATGCACCAACTTCAATGCATCCTTGGCAGGGAAAACTGTCGATTTATCTGATTTCTCTTTCTTTCAAGATTTTATGCACTTATATTAAACTTATGGTAGGAAATATTTTAGTACCTTATATTTTTTCTTTTCCTTGATATTTTTGGAGAGAGATTTAAATAGAACTCAATGAATATAAGATGCAGTTATATAAGGAAAAAAATATATTTTCTTACATACCTGAGCCAACCATCTCTTTAACAAAGCACTGAGAGAAGCGATCACTTTCAATTTTATCTTCCAGGCGAAAATTACGCCTACCCTCAATTTCCTCATCTCCAAGGGCCCAGTCATCTGTATAGTGCTTCCGCTCCTTTCGATCTCTCTGAAAATATAATACCATATGTTAAATAAGACTAAAATGAAGGAAGATGGATGTTTTCAGTAATTGCTGTGCCTAGTTCAAAGGAGTCTTCACTATCATATTAGATCCTATAAATAAAACTCACTTTACCTCGTGTCGTAATTTCTGGACAAAAATGGGTATCTTGTTACCTCAGAGCAGAGGCTTAATGTGACAAGAGCACCTTTTCTAAATTTTTACCTTGATATTCAACACCAAAAATAGTATAATATCAGTTGAACCATTTTGACATGCTCTTTGAACATTATATGCATATATAACCTGAAACATAATTTTTCTAAATTTTCTAAATAATCTAATTTTCTAAAATAAATCTTCTCACTTTATAGTAATTCCAAAAACAGACATACCTTCATGTGCCATAAATATTCCCAAACTTTTATAATCTGACATGCCCTTCACTTTTCTATCCTTTCAGATTTACCCACAATGAAATCCCAATAGACCATGTCTTGGCCATAAATAAGAAGCATCTATTGTTCCTAAAGTCATGTCAGAAACTTGTTGAGGTGTCTTAAATGTTACTGTTAAATGAGTTATAAAATATATGCTGTCAGCTAAGGTTGACATTTGTTCATTTCTGGGAAGAATTCTTCTCTTATTGTTATTATGCACCATTAACCATTAACCTTACCTATTGAAATAATACTTTTCTCTGCTCTAGCCAAAAAGGCACATTGTGTGTCTTGGCCTATTGTTTTCTCTAATCCTTTCCCAGGAAACTAGAACAAAGGCTACCTTCTTCCCTGGTCCAACCTTTTAACATTCCATTGGGGCAAACTTCAATACCCCACATTTAGTTTAACCAGCAGGCACATTTAGTTTAAGGAGCAGTCCCATTGTGCATTCACACAAATACATAATGACCTTCTACTAAAGATTTAGCACATGTGCTAAATGAATACAATACCCTTAATACAAATCACATACATGCACCAGATCATATTTACATTAATTATTAACATAAATTATAACTGTATTAATTTAATCAAATGTGGCCTTTATTTTTCAGCTACAGATAATATAACAGTTTATATTAAATCCTCTAGTATATAACACTATATACAAACGTTGCACTCAAACGGGCATATATTATATAATAATGTGCTAAAGAACAATCAATGTGCAAGGTTATAAACACTGTAGTAGTTTTAAAACTGTTGAACAACATAATATTCCAAGCAAATAGATTAGTAACAAACGGAAACGAGGATGACCGCTAATATATTCTGCTCCAAAAAAGGCGATCATTAGGGCTAGAGACTGATGTACTCGAACCCTTTTCTTCTAGTCCAAAAATTGGTTGGTTAGATCAGACCTGAGTAAATGGGGGATAGTTAAGCAAACGGATGACAAGTTCGCGAAATGGTTTGCCGTTTGCCGTGATTATTTTGAGCGGGAGAGAGAAAACAGTGGATTATTATTGGTTGACGTTAACAAAAGTGGTGCAGAGAACAGCACTTGCGCTGAATATTTCAAGATGCATCGTGACGAGAATAGGAAAAAGAAAGAAAAAATAATGAGTTTCAACTTACATTAACTAATTTCATTTACAAAAAATAAATATAGCAATTTGGCACTTACCGTTAGTTTTTAATCGCTGTAACTAGAATAATTTAAGCTACACCAAATCCGATTGCAAATGTTGAAATCTCATGATTGTCTTTGCGTTTCATAAACTGCATATCTATATCTAGGATATTTTAGGAGTGGCGGAAATCTGCATGTGTTTGAAATCACTTTTTATGTGATATTACAAAGTATAACGTTTTAATGTTTAGTCTCTTCACATAATGATTACGTTAATATTATATAACAGAAGTTACAATCGGTTTATATGTGTTGTTATAGCTGAAAATGTAGTTTTCACAATATTATAAAATCTACCATAGATTTCATAAAATTATCTTCATATTTTACAGTTTATGTTGACACATTTGAAGTAATGTTCAGGGGTGTTGAAACACCCATACGGAGCTCTTATTTTCTTTTCGAGTTTAAGATTTGAAACTAGTCATAAATATTGGCTGCGAGTGAATCCAAGATTTGTGGGAGGTAATTAGCAGGTCGAACAGAACCGAGCAGTCTGCTTTATGCACTACTAAAAGTCTAAAGTAAGAAACAAACTTAATGTAAACAAAAAAAACCTCACTGCCCGGCCTGTGATTTGCTGGAGACCGAAGCACGCTATAAAACATAATGCCAAAAATATTTTAGTCATAGTTACTTTTCTTTACTGCACTACACGTGGAAATATGTACATTTAACAAAGCAAAGTTTGTTTTTGTTTTAAACAAGAGGTGCACAAGTAGAATAAATCTAACAATTCCGTTTAAACAATTATCTCTCTTTAATTCGCTGAAATGGCGGCCTTTGCTGGTGAGGTTAATATCGTAGGCGATAGTGTGCATGAAATACTAAAGATTGTTAACTGTAAATACTCTAAGCGTACGCTTTCACTAGTGTTCAGAAGACAATGGTGTTGAGCATTTTCAACGTACTGATGCAAAAAACTAAATTGCTCTTATGAATGAATTGTAAAATTAAATGTGGAATACATTGGGTGTATCAGAGTGGAGCGTTCAATGCGCGCGTAAATATCCCCCCTCCCATACTTAGATAATTGTCAGTATTTACATTCTTCATAATATGTATTGTGTTCTGAGGATGGATACTCGAATCTATGGGGCAGGTAAGCCATTCATATTTTCACAGTTGATGACATCGGTCCTGGTTGTGTAGTGATAACCATACTTGCCTCCTAAACCCAAGATCCGGGTTCAATCCCGGCAGATGGATTATGGGGCTTCCTTCGAAAGGGAAGGATAGCCGTGAGTCCCGTGTCCTACATTTATGACTTGTAAATAAATCTCAAGCCTGAAAGAAGAGGCCTCGGAGCAAAATTTGTCGGCCGTTTCACGCTCTGGATTGAATGGGATGCTGATGACCTGATATGTCAAGGAGCATCCGTAAAATAAATCAAATCAACACCTGATGGCTGAAAACAGCTGATGTTAGAGGCGGCGAACAGCGTTGTGATTAGAAATGTTTTGTTTACAATGAATTTGGATCTTACGTTGGACATATTGCAGCAGTGGTAATTATTCGTTTTTAAATTTATTTTGGCTGGGTAAAAATCTAAATTAAAAATGTCTCTTAATTAATAAATGTTTATATATTTTTCTAAACTGCTTTTAAAAATGTAATTTTTTCGCGCTGAGAGAAGTATGCACTTCGATAATGGTGGAATTAGCTATATTGATTTTCTTCCAGGGTTGCAAACTTCACAAATAAATCTTGGAAATTAGTTACAAATGTGTGTAATATCACTAATTGCACTATGGCCTAATTTCGAAACGATCTCGAGGAATGTAAAAATAAAAAGATATAATGCATTATAAAACGAGCAGTTTTTATCCGCTTGAACACAAATTAAAACATTCTATAATGAACCATGGTAAGATTTGAGTTTAACAAAAACAGTAGCGTTCCACAGTGGGATCGCTTGGGACTCGTATTCGGTAAATCCTGAATTTAACTAACCTGACTGAAATTATCCGTGGTTTTTCTCATTACAATGTAATAAAGGGCTAAAACCGGCTTAATATTTCCGTACTACAGATTCACCTTCCATTTCATTGTTATTGTTCATATATTTGGGTGTCGGTCCTGGTGGTGTAATGGTTACCATACTTGCCTCCTACGCCCAAAACGCGGGTTCGAACCCGGACAGGATCGATGGATCTTCGGAAGGGAAGTAAAGCCGTGGGTCCCGTGTCGTACATTTACGGCACGAAAAAGAACCTCAAGCCTGAAAGAGAGGCCTCTGAGCAAAATTTGTCGGCCGTTTCACGCCCTGAGTTGAATGGGACGCTGATGACCTGAGATGTTAAAGAGCGTCCATAAATAAATCAATATCTCTCTCTCTCTATATATTTGGGTGTGTCTTCATCTTCTGTATTTGTGACACCAAAGCGGCCCTGACCTAGGACTGACCAGTGACCATCTATTTAGAGAGTACCTGTGTGCACCTTGTAATCTACGCGCAGCCATAGTTAAAAAGCTCCTCGACAGGCCATTTACCCGGGCATCAATGTGTAAATACTGCGAAAGATGAAGAGAAGATTTTAAACAAAGTGCCGTTTGTAGATTTAAGCAAGAGGTGGGGGTGGGGGCCACAGAGGGACAGTTGCCACTCCCCCAAGGTTTTTAAAATTACACATTTTCATTTTAATAGCCAGAACACTATATTTTAAAATACAGCACTTAAGATGAACAAAACTGACTAACCTACATCTTCTTCGTTATGTCGATTTGAAAAATTAGGTTGTTTAATTATTTTTCAAACCTGGTAAATGTTAAGCATCAACTTCTTTAAAAAATGTGCTCTTCTCTCAAAAATATTTGCGAACGCCCTTTGTTTTATGCTTGTGTTAAAATAACTATGTTTAGTATTTGCCGTCTAAAAATATTATTTTATTATTGTACTTAAAATGCATTACTTTCCTTTGTTAATTATCCTTTTATGCTGGAAATTTGGTTTTCGTGAACATTTAAAGTTTTGGAAGTTCAAAATACTTTAAAATAATCCTAGTATCGCTGAAAACTTTTTAAAAATTACATACAGATATCTTCTGAGCAGAGAAAGAATGTATTAAAATACCACGCAGATTTTAAATAAAAATAAAAATTAAAAAACACACTTAAAAAACAAAAGCGCAGTTTCCCATTCATAACAATGTACTTTTGCATCACCAGAAAAAAGTCGGTCCTGGTGGTGTAGTGGTTACCCATACTTGCCTCCTAAACCCAAGATCGCGGGTTCAAACCCGGGCAGGATCGATGGATTTTTTTGGGCGTAAAAATTCTAAGTGTGGCTTCCTTCGGAAGAGGAGTAAAGCCGTGGGTCCCGTGTCGTACATTTACGGCACGAAAAAGAACCTCAAGCCTAAAAGAAGAGGCCTCTGAGCAAAATTTGTCGGCCGTTTCACGCCCTGAGTTGAATGGGACGCTGATGACCTGAGCTGTTAAAAGAGCGTCCATAAATAAATCATTCAAAAAAAAATCATCAGAAAAGTTCACGGATTCCCTTTACATTGCAAGTTGTTTCCTTAAAGAAATCGCATAAATCTCTTAACCTCGAGTTTTAGAAGAAGTCTATACTGTGAGTTTCCTGCTACTTTCAGGTCTGCGTAACGTTAAGAAGCCTTCAAGCTACGTTAAGTCCCTCAATAAAAAAAAAAAAAAAAAAAAAAAGAGAGAGAGAGAGAGAGAGGAGCGAATGTAATTCTCGCGCCCTTCATTGTTTGAAATAGCCCAAAAGGGCCTACCGATCTAATAAAACAGGTAGTGGGATCATTCCGCTAGTACATTGGTTTACCGCAGAGAGGTTTATCTCGAGCTTTCAATGGTGTGTTATGTGAATTTCGACATGTGTTCATGTTGCTCATTGCACGTTTTATGCATCAAGCAGTAAATATGACACCGTTTTAAATTTAAATTACTCAAAAATATATCATGCTAATATTAAATGAATGTCATGCAATTTTTTCGTACTGTCACCACAGACAACGGACTTTCATGTTTTGTAATACTTGAAATGCGTGCTCTTAATTTCGATTATTCTCAAAGTAATGTCCGATGAATGCAATGCTCCTTTCCTTTAACACATGGTGGCAAACTATTCCTTGGATAGCGAAAAATGAAATTACCATAAATTTCTCAGTCTTTACTTTATGTTGGTGGTGATTTCCACATAAAATTTTGCGGTTTCTTCTCAGGATCGAAGTGACATAGGCAAGTTTCAGCAGTGATTATCTTTGAAAGAAACTCCGCATCTTCACCTAACATATTCATCTCCCTGCAAATCTGCACGCAAATGCTGATTCCAGAACGTCATTTTGTTCGGAAAACAGCAGTCTTGGTTTTATTTTGATTATTTACGGACGCTCTTCTCAACATCTCCGGTCATCAGCATCCCATTCAATTCAGGGCGTAAAACGGCCGATAAATTTTGCTCAGAGGTTTCCTTTTACAGGCTTGGGTTCTTTATCGTGCCGGGCTTTACTTCCCTTCCCAAGGAAGCCTTACTTAGGATTTTTACGCTCGAAAAAATCCATCGATCCTGCCCGGGAATGAACCCTCTTCAATCCCCGTTTCAATTGGGTTTAGGAAGCAAGTAGTCTTGGAACCCATACAACGTCTTATGTACAAATTTCAATTACCGAGATGTGGGTAAAATTTGCAGAACTTCTGAAAGTGTTCTTAACGTTATTCGACGATCCTCGTTACAACGACAGCAGCGGTGTTAATGTTTTCTTCCGTTAAAGCACAAACTGTAATTCTGGGTCCACCTTCCTTTGAAATGGAGTGCCTACCCGATTCGAATCATCTCGAGCTATGCTAGGAAAGAACAAACTCTCCATAAGATTCCTGTAAAATTGGATGGCCTCAGTTGAATTTGCTGAGACGAAGGAGAATTTCAGAGCAGCATATTGTTTGTCACTCAGTCCTCATAACTGGCAAATGCCGGGGAGGTACCCTAAACTTACGTCTGGAACGCTTCCTTCTTTCAAAAATATCCTTTCCCAATTTATCATTTCAACTCATATGTCATCGGTGTCCACCGCCTATGGTGCCTCAGTAAAAAACGACCCAACTACCGGGGGATTTAAACTTATTAAGGAGTTAAAAGCGCCATAACTTCCTGAAGTCGGTTTCCAAATAATAAATAAAATTTAATACATCATTCCTAAAAGTTCCTAAGATTCTTGCTGCTATATCTTTCGGTAAACACAGAAATGTGTTTTAGTCGTGAATTATTTTATTAATTAAAAGTTTTTCGATTTTAATTTAATACTTAATATTTCTGCAGTTTTAGGTTTTTATTTCATGTTTCTATGACATTATGAGACACTATGCTCATTCTAATATCTATTTTATTTTTATCTGCAAATTCTGAATTTTTCTGAGGAAAATTAGTTTTTTCCATAAGTTTTCAAATTTATTACTCTTCAAGTTCACGATAACTTTGTGTAAAAAAAAAAAAACAATAACTTTGTATTTCAAAAAGAAGGGGGAAAAGGCACACTTGGTGAGTTAGCTTTGCTGCGAAGACATCGATTTGAATCCACTTCAACGCTAGCGCCGCATGGTGACGTTTCCTTGAAACTAGATAGAGTATCGCGCACACACTTCCGTGAGCTCTGGATGCACTAAAGTGGCGTTCAAACTGAAAAATTGCAAATCCAAACAGGGCAAAATAAAAAATATCGTACAATAATGCCAAGTCCCCTTCGCATATTTTTTGCAGACGTAACAATTTTTAAAACAAAACAAAACAATTATGAAATATTCTTCAGAAGTTTTGGAAGTATTGACAAATTTTCAACTAGCAACAAAATCGGAAAAAAATCATAAGTGTCCCGTCAATTTCTTTCAGGAATGTGAGATTGCACTATCAGGGGTTTTGCAATAGTATTAATAGCGTTCTGCTCGCAACAGTTATGCTGTAATCTAGTCCTGAAAAAACTACTGGAGAAATAAGAAATAATTGTATGATACCCGTGCGATTTCCGACATTACCTATTCATCTCTAACTATTATTACCTATTTAAGGTTGACATCGGCATATTTTAGACATTTTTAAGGACACTGTGCCCAATAGTAGGGCGCGTATTTGTCCTCGCTGTACCAACTGCATTCTTGCCATTACAATGAGATTGTAGAAATACACAATGATATTTTTGTGAACACTCGAAATGGACTGTAAACAAGATTGAAATATCTCTTGGTTTGATAAACAAAGCTATTCTGAAAAACCGGCTGGTGATAAGTAAATAAAGTAGACTTACTTTTTACTCGTAGAATTTCCAAGTAAATGTTGCTATAGCGATTGTATCCATGACAAGACTGAAATTTTTCTTCAAATCTTCACCGATCCTATTTATTAAACTCAAAAATAACGAATAAAGTGTGTGTGCGCGTGCGCGTGCGTGTGTGTGTTAACGCTCAAGCGGCCGCAATTTTTGTTTTTTCTCAACGAAACTCGGCATATAACGATAAAACTCATCCAGTTTGTTAACCATTAAAATTGGACAATTGGGGGTGGGGTTAACCTAAAGCGAAAATTTAAAACTTGCTATTGAGGCAGCAATTTTTGTTTTTGCTCAACGAAATTCGGTATATGTCATTGAAATATAAGATACATAGTTTCTGAAAATTAGCGAAATCAGACCACTAAAAGTGGGGGTTTACCTGAAACCCAAATTTAAAAATCGCATAGATACTCGCCATATGCCATTTAAATAAATAAGAAAAACAGTTCTTGAAAAGCAGGAAAATCTGAGCATTAGGAGTGCGGGTATATCTGAAAAGCGCTTTACAGCGCTTTAGAGGGACCAATTTCTCTGCTTTGACGCTCTTCACAAATTCCACGTGCTGAGGAATGTTTTAAAGTAATTTTGCGGTTTCCTTTAGTCTAAGATACAAGGATAACAGTTCCAAAAACGTGTTATCAATGTAAATTAATAGTACTGTTTATCCCGCGACAAAAAAAAAAAAACAAAAAAAACGAATAAGTTCGCAAATCGCCATAGCTAAAATAAACTTGTTTATGTATGGGAAAGGTTGTTGCTAAAACGAAAGAAAATTTAATTTATATACAACGAATAGAAAATTACGCGACTGTTATTTACGGTGCCGTTTATATATTAATAGTGCAGTTACCTGATACAATGTCCAAAAGAAACAACGTACATCTTCATAAAAAAAAGTGTAGTAATCTTGAAACTCCATTATGTATTATAAGCCCAGCTTGTAGCACAGAAATGTGGCATTACTATTGCCCAGTTATAACTGTATGTGCAGTACTACTGTTGGTAAACCATTCCTTGAATATCAAAAAAGTCCGCCAGGCAGGAGCTGCGTAAACTAAGCGAATTCCTCAGAGTTGAATAACTTTTAATACAACTGAATATAAAATCCAAATTAGGCCTTATTAATTAATGAAATAAAATAAGTTGTGGCATTACTGTGTGGTACTGGGGGAACAAAATTAGAATTTTTGTAACCTGTAAGCATTACAAAAGAGAAACAACATTTTCAGCATTATTATTATTATTATTATTATTATTATTATTATAACACAAAAATTAATAGTATACTATTAATTAAATTAAATGTATGACCACTGATAAGACAAAGCTATACTATGTGGGTATTTTTAAATGTAACTTTGTTAATGAACTGAGCACTCGATATCATCTTTACATTCACTAAAATAGAGAGCAAGTTTCGAGTTACACTGCATATTTAAGATGTTCATGTTCCAACAAAACAAAAACACGTCACTTTTCAGAAACAATTACAATGTACAAAGCAAATAAAATAATAGAAAGTTACATCGATTTTCATTGATTTAGAAACTTATTTTAAATGTTATTGTAGTAAAAACGTAACGTAAACGTTTTCTGAAGGCTATTACAAAGCACTCTTGCATACAAACATAATTCTCACACACATATTAGATTAGCGTTTGATATTTGCTATCTTCACGATTATGCTTTTGTTAAATATAAAGCACATACATCGTTGTAAGTAAAGTTTATATACTGAATTAAATTGTATTTTTATATTAAAACACTAAAGATAAAATTAAATGCAAGAGCGCTATTAAAAAGTCGGTCTTCAAGTATACCCCTACTTATTCCTAATGGTCCAATTTCCCAAATTTTTGCGAATTGTTTTTCTTATTTTATTTAAATGGCATACACCGAATTTTGACAAACAAACAAACATTAATGCCAGGAGCGAATTTTAAATTTTGAGTAACCCCCCCTCCCCCCCAATAGTCGATTTCAGTGGTGTTCAGAAAGCATTTTTCTTGTTTTATTTCAATGGCAGATAAAGAGTTCCCTTTGATTTTTTTTAATGCGAATGCTAGTACGATTTTTAAATTTCGCTTTCACCCTCACTAGTTTTTTCAGATAACCTCCCATTCCTATTAATCTGATTTCACAGATTTTCAGAAACTAGTTTTCTCATTTGATTTAAATGGTATACGTCTGGTTTTGTTGTGAAAAAACAATTTTCTGCTAGAGCGACTTTTATATTTTGGGTTTCAAGTAACCCTCCCCCTCCTAATGTCCCGGTCTCCCTGATTTTCAGATGTTATGTTTCTTATTCCTTTTAAATGGTATTTACGTAGTTTCGTTGCAAAAAAAGAAAATTTAACGCCATTTGAGCGAATTTTAAATTTTGGGTTTCAGGTGAACCCCTTCTAATAGTCCGATTTCAGTAATTTTCGGACACTATTTTTCTTGTTTTATTTCAATGGCATATACCGAGTTTCCTTTAAAAACTTTTATAATGGCGGCCGCTAGAGCGATTTTAAAATTTTGCTATAAAACCTCACCTCGTTTTTCAAATATACCCCCACTTCTAACGGCCTGATTGCCATTATTTTCGAAAACTACCTATATCAGTTTATTTTAAAGAAATTTATTGAGTTTTGTTGCGAAAAAAATACGGTCGCTAGATCGCTTTTTTAATTTTTCGCTTTAGGTTTACACCCAACCCAATGGTCTCGACGAATTATATGTTAACTGTTGGCTATATAGCGAGTTTCGTTATATATATTAACGAATATATATATAACGCTTTAGCGGGCGCAATTTTGTTTTTTCTCAACGAAACTCGGCCTTGACCACCAATAAATAAAATGCGCTCTCTCTCTCTCTCTCTCTCTCTCTATATATATATATATATATATATATTTATATATATGCGTGTGCGAGAGAGAATTTCCTTTTTAAAAAATTAAAATGCGGCCACTAATTTTTAATTTTTTTAAAAATATAGTTCGATACGTGCCATTCAAATAAAATTAGAAAAACAGTTTCTGAAAATCAGTGAAATCTTGCATTGCTGGTAAACCAGAGAATGAGAAAGATATTTTACGTATTTTTTTTAAATTTTAGGTGCCTAGTAGGTACGATCGATGGAAATTTGGATACATTAAAAACACTACACATGGGTACAACTGCAAAAGTTCACACTCCTTCGGAATTCGCTTTAAAAAATGTTTCAGGATAATTCGCTAAAAATGAAATGACCACAATATTTCAGCAGAAGCAAACTGAGCGTGCATGTGCGCGCGCGCGTGTGTGTGACTATGTACATTTCCATATAAAGTTGCTGTTTGCTCTCAGGATCAAAATTATATAGCCCAATTTCACCCATTTGAAAGAAACTCTGCATCTTCCTATATATCTCTAAATGCATGGAACCCATGTTTCGAGTTGTGCTATAGGGAATAACAATAGCTCCATAGTCCTGTAACGTTGCACCGGTATCAATGTAATGAACGATCTGTTGAGACGAAAGCGGAAATACAGGGCAATATACTGTTCGTCGCGTTCTCATATTGCTAGGCGGAACTGAACATGTCTCAACTTGGATACTTTTTAGACGGAAGCCGGAAGTCGGTAGAATAAAACTAGTAACCAATGTAAATTATGTGTTCAACGTACATAATTTGTAAAGTTTAATTTGAGTGTGAAATTATGCCTGTAAAAAATTAAATGAACAGTCCTCGTATTTAAAATGAGAACTTGAATTAAAACGTTGGCAGTATTAAAAAGCTTTTATTCAGTACACAAGTGGGAGACTTTATGAAATGTTTGCACCCAAGTGATTCTTTATTAATAATTAATTCAACGCTTTGTACATTTGCTTAAATTACATATTGTTGAAGTTACATTTCATACAAATTTCAAACGTAAAATATGTTTAACATGTGCATTATATTTACATATATTATTGTGTAATAAAATATATTTCAACTGTAAATCATTTTTCTCCCGTATAATAAAGTAGCCTTTCTCCAGCCACATGTTGACAGCTTTCGTTCCAGTATACTTTCAACGTTAAAACTCTTTCAGGCATCAGAGGGAGAATGTCGTATTTTGATTATTGAATTACAGAACGGTAAAATACACCAGTAGCATATGACAGCACTACGCTCTTTTCGGTATAAATCCAAGGCTTCCTGGTCGGTGGAAAGGTAGAGGTGAACCAGTTGCCTGGCCTCCACAATAACCCGATTTAAACCTAATACATTAATATTTGCGGTGTAATTTGAAAACATTTGTCCAATCGTACCCAGTAGACTGAGTGAAAACATCCGTAATGCCACTGCGGCAGCCTGTCAGGACAAGCAAAATGCCAAGAATTTGGGAAAATGAGACATTTAAGTATTGCCTGCGTTTACATAGAAGGTGCACATTTTAAACGTTTAGTGTAAAGACAAGACTTCAAAAATCAGAAACTAAGCATTTAAAGATCCTGATTATATAAATTATTTTTACTGTGTACATAAAGGATTTAACTCCTGAATTTGAAACGCCCTGTATAATACCTATGTGTGTTTCTGTATTTAAAGAGCTCTCCACCTTTGCATTTCCGAGATTACTATTACTTCATAATGAAACCATGCAACACATAAGAAATTAATCGGAAGGTATTTCTTATACAAGAATTCCATCTCTGAGGAATGCTATTTGATTTACAGAAAAATATTTAGCACTCAGTATCAAGATTATTCATTAAGTAGATTAATGTTGGTAAACGTAGTTTGAGGAAGATACTCACCAATCAGCATACACCGTCGGTTTTTCCCCCTCGCCAGACGTAGCGCTATATCTAATTTCTAGAGTTTTTATAATGTATCAAGTAATTTAAAAACGTTTGCAACAATGCATGTCCAGTTACATAGCATTACCATATGTAAACAACCATAATACGTAATTTCTAAGACCGGCAATAGCTTTTGCTGGGTAAGTAGAGGTTGTTGGCTTTTAATTGTGCTCAAGAATCAAGAGTTCTTATGGCAATGAATGCTCATTAGAGAAGGTCGACTGGTTATTATTTCATAAATGGACTCTTTGAGCAGATGTGAAAGCTAATATATCGTAGTTTAAGAAATCATAGAGAATACAGAAAAAACTTTTATGTTTTTAGCTTATAGAGTTCAAGTGTACCAACGGAAACCCAATTAAGGTGCCATTTTGTCTTGCTCCATGTCTTAAGTAATTTGAAAGCGACATCCTCCTGTCATTACTTGAGGCAAATGCTGCAGAAAACTTCCAGGATATGGTCCTGAAAAGTTGACCCCAACAGCAGAAGACTAAAATAATGACTCACAATATTCAATAATAAATGCTTCTTTATAATTTGCTGAACAATAAAATTATGGGTGTAAAATTTGTGAAACAAGTTTGAATCTTG
Organism: Metallyticus violacea; assembly: GCA_030762175.1. NCBI lineage: Eukaryota > Metazoa > Arthropoda > Insecta > Mantodea > Metallyticidae > Metallyticus > Metallyticus violacea. The sequence continues at coordinate 14,457,464 of CM060838.1, read as the reverse complement.
AACGGTAAAACACTGTGAAAAACGATAATAGTAACAAAAAGGCATGACTTAAAATTCCAGAAACTGTACTCTCAACTTTGTATGGCGATCGCTATGAGGCTCATCTTAGACACTTGTACTTTCATCTTTAAAATGCTTCACACATCTTCTAGTTCAGCTTACCCAGGCAAACGCCATACACACGTAAAGTCTTTGGCACACAGAAGCAGAGATCTCCGCTTAAATGAGAAAACCAATAATACCACGATGTCGAGCATTTTGCAAGCTATCGGCGTTTTACAAGAATCGGCGCTATCCACCAAACAGAATGTTTTGTCCTTGCATGTTTGCCTGTAAGTTGGCATTGCTTATATTTTCGACGTGGCTGTCGTATTAAAAATGCCCTCTTCTGGTTTACTTAAGAGCTCACCAAATTTGCTCGTAAATCTGAAATGAAAGAATGCAGTGAATCTTGATATTTTCCACTTGGGGCTCTAATGTAGATACCTACCGAGGAGGCTTCGCAAACAATTCATAAATAGTGGGCTTTAAGTTAAGCTACAGAAAATTATGCTCCGTCTAATAATTGTATTTTGCAATTAGAAGTTTAGAATTTCGTTTCAACTATTGACATGTATCGGTACGGTGCTTTCATCTACAGCCACATAGTCAATGCCGAGTCAAACTAGAGGTTAGTAACCCGTACCACTTCATTAAGTGGCGGACAGGGTTCCATGGTCACCGCAACATAACACTATCGATAGATAAAATACGATCCTTTATTGCTGTGCTTTGCGGGCATAGTATAACTCGGGTTTGGCTCGGCCTGCCAATCCCCAACTTGTTCTTTTAGGTTTTTTTTTTTTTTTTTTTTTTTTTGCCATTTGATAAGGGCTTACTGTATTTAGTATGCGGTACTGAATGAATCAACGGAATGTAAAGTTCTTATACTCAATTATGATCAAAACCTCTCCAAGGCCTTTAAGTGGCCCAGGTATATTTCTGTTTATTATAAAAACTCAAAGAAACTACCTACCCCGTCAAAATGGCAGGGTGAACTGTCAACGAAAAAATTTATTTTCAAGATTTCATCGTTTGTTGTACACATGTGTTACGTCTCGCATTTTCTTCTTGGCATGAATTCCAACTAAAATATTTTATATATAATAAAATTTATTTTTCATTGTGTAAGCTTTAGAAGGAAAACGACAAGGGAATAAATAACCAAGCATATTTATTTACAATAATAAGCGGTACTTCTTCGCGAGCTAATTTGGCCAATCAAATTTATTTCCGTCACATGCTTTGGTTGACATCCACTATAAACCAGACCATATTACATGGTGCACACATTAACACCGTGCCATAGGTAAACAATGAAAGTTCAAACTGCTCCTAAAGCGCCTCGCCATACACAATTACAGACCGCTATTGTTAACTTTACATATAAACAACTACACTAGCGATGCCATACTCAAGAGCTGAAGTTAGCCAAAACTGTTAAAATATACTGTGGGAGGGGGGTCTAGGGTTCGATTCCTGCCAGGATTATCCTCCCTGACAGGTTTTTCCAACTTCTCCTCAGTACTCTTCAATGTCAAATGCTGGCGAGCTACCCTAAACTTACAGCCGGAATACTTCCTTCCTTAAAAAAAAAAAAAAGAAAGAAAAAGAAAAAGAAAAAAAAAAGAAAACCTTTCCCAAATGTATTTAAACTCATATATAAATAACCTGTGGTGCCTCGCAATAAACACCATTAAAAAAAAATAAGTAACCGCCATATCCGAAGGGTAAATCACTAAGCGGCTATAATCTGAGTCAACCAGAAATTCAATTGCAACAATTATGAGGTGTTTCTGCCACTCATTTAATGGCATTATTACGTTTAGCGGGAACACTGTCAAACTCTTTCTTTTAGCTTAACAAATCTACTTATACAACATGCTGTTAACTTCAACGCACCAAAAAGCGCGCATGGTGTTTCAATCCGAATGAAATGAGAGGAACCTAAGAGCAGAAACGTGTTACAGAAGTTAAGCAGTTGATTGGCTTAACGCCATTTCGTGTTTGAACGAGATACAGAAATTTACCACCGCAAAAGCATGGCAAGGCAAGGTTTGGAACTGACTGAGCGAAATGCACGCTAAAACAAAATTGTTAACCATAAACTTTATAAACTTTAAATCGAAAGACTTGAAAGTATTGTTACATGAGATGCAAAATTTCGGATTATGAGTATGCAGGATCTCTTATAATACACTAATTTCAGGTTGAATAAATAATTTTGTGGCATTTATTCCATTAATTTCCATCTTTGAAAAATTAAAAACGGCCATTTATTGCATACTATTTCAATAGCAGCTACTCTGAAAGAATAAAAAAATTACATCCTGGAGAGAACCAAAAAAAAAAAAAAAAAAATATTTAAAGAAAGCAATAAAACCTTTTGATGTTTTTGTAAAGTTAATAACAAAATGTATTTACTTGCTAATTTCTTAAATATTCCAATTTATCTGTATATTTCCTTATTGGTGTGTGAGTAGAGGCCTGCGTTTGGACAGCAAAAAGTTCCAAGCACTTCAAACAGTAATTGTGTATGGAGTATTGCTTGGCGGCAACCCATTCGCCAAGTACCCAGCTATCTTGCTGGTGCTTTCACTGTATCTTCAACTTTTCTACCCACCATGCTCTCCTTTCAAATCGAAGGTTCTACAATTGACAAACATTAAACGCATACCCAAAGTGTTCGAAGACATGGCTCTATGTATGAGTTTTGCTTTAAATTGTCTCTTTAGCAATATTTACCTTATCTCAAGAGTTTATCTATTTGTCAGAACAATGAACCAGCTTCATTTACATATGCAAAACATAATTAAATTAACACATTGCTTGCATGCCCGATCTTGGGTTTGGGAATACGCATCTTCTTCTAAGACTACGGAAAATACGAGCTCAAATATTATCATTAGACCAGGATGTTTATGTAATTACTATTTTATTCCTTTAAATGTACTATGTAGATACACGAAACAGCAAATGTAAAGAAACTGAAGCATGGTCATTCCGATGTTATAAGTTTCATTTAACACACTTCGTACAATGTTGCATAAAATTTTAATGCCAATTTTATGCTCATTTTTATTTTCTTTATACATTTTCCTTTCTTTCATTCTTTCTCTCCTTTTGTTGTAGAAATAATGTTAAGATTGTTAATGTTGCAAGGTTGTGGCGTGTTGGTTAAAAGTATTATCGCCATTGTTTATTTGGAAAGTGCTGCAATTATACGAAGGCAGCTTAATAGGCCTAGAAAATTACAACGAAATGGTGGGAAATTTTGTTAAGCATGATTGTTCTAACAATTATATTCATATTTTCAAACAGATGCAACACGCGGTTCTTTGTTGGCAACTATCTTAAGTGATCGGTGGAACATATTTCATAGAAAATAATAAACAATAAACTCGTGCAATGATAAAACATGTTTATTTAAAAACTGGACTAGGGTACAAATAAAAATTGAGCTAATGAACGTTTATGAGGACTCAGCACCAGCACTCTAAACCAATTATTACTAGATAAATGAATTTACAAGTGACGCACGAGCCTTGCAGATGCACGTTCCGGACGCCCGATTGAGATTTCTTGTGAAGAAATGGTCGATAAAATGTATTGTATCGTGATAGAAGACTGTCCCATTAAGATTCATGAGATTGCTGAGATGGTAGGCATCTTATATGAACGGGTACACAATATCCTGTAAGATGTGCTGCACATGAAAAAGCTAAGTGCGCCATGGGTTACACATTTGTTGATTCGAAACCAAAAACGCCCGCGGAAAGTCATTCAAAATAGTGTTTGGGAAAGTTGCAGCATAATCCGAATGACTTGTAGCTTCGTTTTAGTTATAAAAATAATTTAAAATGTACATATTTACCGATTGTCGGAAGTCTAAATCTTTTTCCTTTACGATCCTTCGCCCACTTGTGAGTTTTGTAGCCATAGCAGTAGTTAATTTGGGCTTGTGGGCAATCTGCTTGCTTTTAAATTCATTTCTAAAAGTCTACGCCTCACCGCTCTTTCAGATGCTGTGATGCCACTGTCTTCAAGAACATATTTGTTTTGCGCTAAATACCTGTTATGTTCACAACTCATTTTCAAGCAACGCCATCCTTGGGTTAAAAATTGGTTTTCGGCCAAATTTATTCCTCCTTTGAGGGTCTAATTCCACACATAATTTAATTTTCTTTTTAATTCCCTTACATATACTTCAGAGAGCTCCAATCTTTTGTAAATGTCTCGATTTTAAAAAATAATTAGGTTAACGAATGCTTTTACTTCTGCTATCTTTCGATGTGTCAAATGAATTGTCCATTATTCTTGGAAGCAGTCAACAGTTTTTCACACAGGACATGACAGGCACGTAATTATTATAAACTTATAATGCATTTTATGGATAAAGTGATTAATTTCTTCCTAAATTTAATATATTTTAAGAATTTCAATTGATGAAAGTGCAAAACTGTTCGAGTTTTTCGCTGTACTGCACATTATGCCACCAAAGGACAAGTACATACACCTGTTTTTCGACTCTCGACTGTTCCTGCTCTTCGTCTGGAACGGAAACGAAAAATTGTGAAAATTTAACGATACAAAGATGTCACAAATGAGCGGAAAGAAGGCGATTCGTGACCCCTCTAGAAGTGTGAGCCAAGGGCATAACTACAAGATACGTAAGCCCAAAAATATTTTCATAAAGAAACTATGCAAATTCACTAATGGTTGCATATTCATTTCCATAAGCCGCAGATAGCTCACATTAAAGTTTTTTTAACATAAATAACGAACGCTATGTTACAGTTTCGAAACGCGAAAAAAAAAAAAAAAAAAAAAAAAAAAAAAAACGCTGTCTATATGTTTTAAAATTCTGGGGATCAATAATCGAAAATATACGTAGAAACTCATTGTAATCTATCTTGTAACCGAGTCATGATGATGTCACAGGATTCTACGGTATCTACTTTTACTAAATTTTCGTTTTAACTTATTCTAGTTTTTTCCTTGATGGACCATTGCCAGAAAATGTGTATGTTGTTGAACGATTTTCTTAGCCGAGCCATTGTTGACTGGAAACTCTCAACCGCTTTTTACTCATAACTGTTTGTGCATTTCTGGACTGAAGAACTTTATGTATGATAATTATTCACAAAGAAAGACAGAAAAAATAAAAATGTGTCGTCCTCAAGTAATTTCAGAAATCCATAAGCTTACTTCGCTGTCTTATCATCCCAGTGTTCTGTTTAATCCTTTCGAAATAATGTACAATTTCATAATTAGCATATATATAGGCTGACCGGTTTAGTATTATGTAAAGAGAGAATATATTGCAGCAAAAAAATAACTATAATGGAAAAAGAAAACCACAAACCTTGTAAACAAAGCTAAAAAATTGCATGTTGATTTACTGTAACAATAAAACAAGTTTTAAGAATGAGTTTTCATTAGACATATTTGAGTCTTTCCAGTGGTTACTATTATTTTCGTTTATTTGCCTGAATATATGGGAGTGAAAGGTGAATTAAATGTAGCCTTCAAATCTACTGAAATATGTTAAGGATTGCCCAAATAAACACATGACGTGTTGGAGCGCCGTAATTGAACTACGAAGAGCTTTGCGTTTGCTCTGGTAGGTGGCGCTGTATGTAAGAATGCACACTGGTACAGTCTGATAGCGCAGTTTTGTTTACATGTGCAAACGCACTGAAATTCGTACAAAATGGCTCAGAGATTCATTTTTGAAGGCAGAAGGTGTTAGCGGAGAGAAATTTATCACCGTATTAATGTGTACCAAAATATGTGTCTGTCATACAGCACACTGTTCAGATAGTGTGTTTGCGTACTGAGGGCATGCCTAGACCGGATTGATTGATTGGTTTATTTAAGGACGCTCTTTAACAGTACAGGTCATCAGCGTCCCATTCAACTCAGGGCGTGAAACGGCCGACAAATTTTGCTCAGAGGCCTCTCTTTCAGGCTTGAGGTTCTTTTTCGTGCCGCAAATGTACGACACGGGACCCACGACTTTACTTCCCTTCCGAAGGAAGCCATACTTAGGATTTTTACGCCCGAAAAAATCCATCGGTCCTGGCCGGGTTCGAACCCGCGTTTTGGGTATAGGAGGCAAGTATGGTAACCACTACACCACCAGGACCGACTGCCTAGGCCGGGTTAATCGCACTTAACCATAGGCAACCTTGTCAGGTAGAATAACCACGCGAAAGATTACAGAAGCAAGGAAACTTAATCACTCCACCGACGGTTAGGATACCACAGATTTGCGTGCAGTGGGTCCCCAAACATCTTTCCGAGAAGTGAAGTCCCGGCGAATGGGTGGGGTGCTTGTAAGGAACATCTGGTGCATCGCCAAGCAGAGGGGAGTCCGTTTCTTCTAAGATTGGTTCTGCAGTCAACCCCCATAACCTTGTGACATGCTGGGACACTTGCTTGAATACACAAGGTGTCATCCACTTGACTTTTACTTACTTCCTATATTCCAACCAATGAATCATTAAAGAAAAAAAGTGTTTTGCTTTTATTTGGGCAAACCGTACATAATAAGATTAATATTTAAAAAAATCGTAACAGTTATATCAAGAAGTTGGGCTAATGTATTTTTAATTTGCTTTCAGAAGATTAGCTATCCTTGATTAAGGATACACGGGCAGCAGTGATTTTACAGCTTAGATTTTAACTAGCTAACCAAGACATTTAATGAGGTAGATTTTGTCAGATTAAAGTTTAATTTTTTATTAGGCCTATATACTATAGAGGCCATGGATAATTACACCGCACCGCAATACGACAGTTGCCACACTTCACAAATAGACAGGACGCCACCTCTCCATCAGCCAGTCAGTCCTGGTGGTGTAGTGGTAACCATACTTGACTTATAAACCCAAGATCGCGGGTTCAAACCCGGCCAGGATCGATGGATTTTTTTCGGGCGTAAAAATCTCAAGTATGGCTTCTTTAGGAAGAGAAGTAAAGTCGTAGGTCCCGTGTCGAACATTTACGGCATGATAAAGAACCTCAAGCCTGAAAGAAGAGGCCTCTGAACAAAATTTATCGGCCGTTTCACACCCAGCATTGAATGGGACGATGATGACCTCTTGTTTCCATTGAATATAACAAAAAACAAAACAAAAAAATCCATCTGGCAGTCCCTTGGGTTCATGATACCGGGTGGATCTCCCCCGCTCAAAATTTCAGAGTAGGTACCAGGAATTTTCTGTCCAAGAGCGGCATTTTTTTCTTTCTGAAAAAATATTATATGCTTTGGCTGCATTAAACCAGTCACGTGTAATGAGTCGGCTTTGTAACGAAAGCGTGGTATAAGGAATCGTAACGCTGACAAGGTATAATAAGGACATGATATTGTATAAGAGAATATATATCCTAGTTAGTGAAACTGTATAAACCCAAACATAGTAAGACGTAGAAGTAATAAATATTAAGAGTGACTCGCCTTGCCACTCAGAGGAGACGTGATCTGAAGGGGTCCTCAGAGAAACACTTACATAAACAAAACCCACCCTCTTTATCACTCTCTTAAAATATGTCTATGTGTGCATGTTATAGACAGACGAAGTGTTGTTTAGTTTTAAGCTTAACAAACACAAACCATGCACCTCTTAGAATTATGTCAGGGCCTGGTGACTGCTGACCTCGTGGTGGTGGGAAGTGTTTAACAATAACTCTTATGTCTAGACTACCCCTCCTTGGGCATTACAATTGTATGAAAGATCCCTGAATTTATTCAGAGACAGGACAGAACCCTGGTGCTTGCAGGATTCACGTCCAACTGTATAAGAAAACTCTTTAATAAATACTTCTACTTTTAATAGAGTTGGTCGAGTTACCCCGTTTTCGATTGACACCTCTTCTTTCCTGGAGGAGTCGACCTAGTTCGATTCCCCAAGTGACGCCTATTATCCCAATATAACATCCCTTCTCGTCTTAGCCATCGAGATTGACTAGGGAAATTATAGCACCGGATTAAACATAAGAACATCAAGTTGTAAGTCAGTCGACGGATATCACAGCTTGGACTTCGTTTAATAACATCCTGGTGGCATTTCGGCCGGCGGTATTACACACTTCAAAACATTTTAAACGTATATATCGCTAAAAAAATGATCAGACAATGCGATTGCAATACATCATGCGCAGTCGTTCTCACAGGTCTCTCAAATAATTTCTTAAGAGAACCACAGGCCTATACTAAGTAGCGAAATTAATATTTAAAAGGTAGTATTTTCTGCATTGCAATTATGTTGCATGCCTCACTAAAACAGGCTACTGAGGTGCATGCAACTCTCATATTCAAAGACTGGCATCACTTTTCAACACTAATCCAAAGTACTGACAAATTGCATTCTATTTGTTTAAAGCTAGGGCTGGTCGTTTGGACTCCAAAGTAAGTTGCGCCATTCTTCCATAAAAAGTGACAAACCATTTTTATTCTTTCCAGTTCCAAATTATAAATTCTTTAATGATGGAAATAACTGAAGTAATAGCTAGGTGCGTATATGAATATCAGGATCTATATTTCGAGTAGATGAACGGTATATTGAAGAGTCTTCTATTTTCATATACATTAATTAATAGGTTCATTTTCCTTTATGCAAAGATTTTAGGCGTGGTTTTAATTTAGGCTTAGGGGTTATTTTTAACAAAGACTTGTACAAGGTAATTCATTTGAGCAGAAAAAGTACTATAACGTTTATAACAACGTTACGCAGAATTTTAGTTGAAATACGCAAGTTTATATATCATTGAAACAAATTTTGCTTAGCAAAGGCTAAATGGCAGTAAGCAAAATGTACGTTTTGATTTGCTACGTTGAAATTGTAGTGTCAGCTCAACGCCATTTTAATATATGAGTTTGTTGTTCGAACTACTGCGAATTACAAGTCCATGTTTGGCATACTTGAACAAATTTTATCTACTAACATGTAACAAGTTATTGAGCGTAGGTTCCCAAAACCGCAGCTGCTGTCAGAACTGATACAGCAAGTCCCAACTAAAGACCGCAGAGATGGCTGAGCCATACAGAATCCTGAAACTACCTCCATCACATTTAGCCTGTTAAGACGATCAGCAACGGCTTACATTTACATTCACTATGCTATCGAACAGAAGGTGAACATCTTAAGTATACAGGCATTTTCTGATCGAGACAACCATCCATGTCAGAGAAAAAGGTTGGTTTATTTACGGACGCTCTTTAACATCTCAGGTCATCAGCGTCCCACTCAATTCAGGCCGTGAAACGGCCGACAAATTTTGCTCAGAGGCCTCTTCTTTCAGGCTTGAGGTTCTTTTTTATGCCGTAAATGTACGTCATGGGACCCACGGCTTTACTCCCTTCCGAAGGAAGCCATACTTAGGATTTTTACGCCCGAAAAAAACCCATCGACCCTGGCCGGGATTGAACCCGTTGGGTTTAGGAGGCAAGTATGGTAACCACTACACCACCAGGACCGACCTATGCCTGAGAATGAAAATCCTATGTCCAATAGCTAAAACACTAACTAGTGAAGTCCCGGTCAGGTTGGACCTGTTGAAAATATGTTTACAAATCACAACTGCAACTGAGAAACCATCCCTTCATGCAACAGGTGTCCTGAGAATCTGGTTACTCATTTGACAGATGAGGTCTAGATGGGCCCATACATGGCTTCCAAATAGCACCAACCAGATTCTTTCTTAGTGCTTGTGTGAAGAAAGTGAATACACAACGAAAATGAATGTTCATGCTCTCAGAGAAAATCATCTACTTTTGAAAAGCTTACACCCAAGAGGTTAGATTACACAGAGGATGCGTTGTGTTACACGCACTGTACTTTGTCGAGCACGTTAAGTGACATTTCCATTCTTCAGAAATACGTATATAGTTTACTGAAGAATGAAAACATTTATACTGTCTGGCGATCAGAGAAGGCAAGTGGGAGACCGTACCCTCCTCACTGTGTGCCGTTAAAACAAATGTTATCAGATACTCGCCAATGTTTAGAAGTTCTGCGGTTCTGCAAGGTCAGAGTTCGAGAGGTCCTCTTCATTCATGTGGCAGCATGAGTATTCCACATACACTCATAAACAGTTGAAGCTTATAGCATCTTTATCGAGTCTTCTCAAACACTTGTTTTGTTAAAATGCCTTAACTTAAGAATATATTAACAGAAGAATATATTAACAGAACCATTTGTGTTTCTGATCCTCCCAGTTTTAACTCACAATCTGCGATTAATTTATATTAGGGAAACAAAAGTAGAATTTTGCTAAATAACGAAAAATCATCTTTCTAATTAACTTTAGATTATCTTCCGTATTATTAAAATTTATTGTAATACATTATTCAACTGAAAATAGACCTACAGTAACTGTTACGAAAAAGTCCTTAGGTGACTTTAATTGTAATTAGTTTCAAGTAATCGGTTTTGTTTTGTTTTTCTTAATCGACTTTGGCGGAAAGAATGAACTCCAGGTTCTTCATGTTATATATGGCATACCTGTGTGATCCCTTTCGCCTCCCTAATTTCTTTAATTTCTTAATAAGGCTGAACAAACCCAAACAAAATGGAGAAATTTTGTGAAATTTAGGTCAGTAGCGATTCTTTTGAAAACTATTCGGAAGCTGCATTAGAGCTGCCGCACGACAACTTTGCACTTGGAGTCCCGTTATTGTGGGGAAAATTACGTTGTTCGGTGACAGAAAACATCTTGCACTTGTACATAACTTTCTTCTGCAGTAGTTATAATTTCTAAACATATATTCTTAATTATAGGTCGTAAGTATTGCTCCGGGCTAGTTCGTTTTGAATGGCAGAGGAACTAAATAAGATACATCAGGTTATTTCTATGGTATTTACGCCTTGACCTAACTTATTCTCAAGTACAGTACATAACGTATAAAGTAAAGTAATAAATCGTAGTCCCGTATTTACGCCTTTCTTGTAGACACTCTACAAAAGTCTTACAACGCATGCACGTCAGCATTCTGAAATCACTACATTCGCGAGTTATATACGGTAGTGATATTAAATTTTGCTATTAACTATATGCTTCTTTCGTACTTTGCACTCAATTATTCCTGTGCATTACGCTGCGTGCAAGAAAGATGTAAGATAACCGTTCTTTATTATTCCCATGTATATATAAACGAAACCTTACCGATGCTTGTAATGGTTGCTGGCGCTGCTACTGGATCGGTTATTATTACACATAGTTTCAAGCGATACTAACAATGGTACACTTGCAAAGACTTGCTGGACTGATTGTTCAAAAAATGCGGAAATAGTAAATGATTAGACTTTATTTTCGTTAAAGTGATAGCTTGTTCCCTGAATGCATTCCCCACTCGGCAGCCTGAGAGATATCAGTTATGCGCGCTATCGGGTTCTCGTCTCCGTTTCAGATTAGGTCCCATAAACAAACGGTGCTGTCACGTCTTACTATGCAACTAAACGCATGATTCCGGGTCAAAAACTTAATGCTGTGAAATACAAATACGTACACCACCCCAATACTCTGCAGAGTGCAATTGATTGATCTTCTTTAAGTATTTAAACTCAAACCACTGCTGGAGGTGATTACATGATAACACGTCTTTTATTAACTATACGAAAGCGAAACCAAAGTTTTCGTACAAGGCACCACAGGGACATTCTTTTCTATGGCAATTGTTCATATGTTAGTTTTTGGAATGTTGGAGGTTTTCCTTGCCTGTAGAAACTAGATTTCTCGCCAAACTCTTTTCGCATTCGAATTTATCAATTTTCTCCTATAGTTTTGATTTTGTTTCTGTCTTTTTGGGTGTTACTGGCCCTCCCCTGACATTTTCCTGATTGTTAACTACTCAGTACTAAAAGTTGGTCTTCTCGCCTATGGGTCCTTTACTTACTTTATTCTTCACAACAATCATACACTTAATAGACCATTTTCTGGATCTCCTTGTTTAGAGCTCTTGTGTTTTTGCTAACACATACTCGGCAGTATCGGAATAATGATCATCTTCCATATCGTGCCCTTGCTTATTCACTGGCACACTTAACCAAGGAAGGCGCATATTTAACCTAACAGACACTGCCACAATAAACCTCATTCCTTAACAGTACTGACACAATTAAGTAAGAAAAAAATTAATTTACATTTGGCAACGTGTTCCTCCTTATCACTTCACGTGGACTTGATTGAGAGCTGTCAGTATCTAAAACTCGCTAGCAATTGGCTAGTGCAGAGAAAGGCGAGCTGTGTGTTTAATAACGAGAGATAAGAGACTGTGGTCTACCTTTGATAGCAAGTGGAAATACATTCAAGGAACGGGCTTTACCAGCCGACTCTATACTATGAAATATATTTTACATCACGCATAATTTAAATTCGTATATGTATATAAGAATAGAAATGAAAAAACATTGAAATAAGTGCGAACTATTTATATCGCGGGGATTCCAGGTAATTTGGTCATGCACCAATCACGGCACTTTTGTTGTGTGTTTTTATTGACGTTTTACTTTTAACTTATGATAAATAGCGAGCAGTTTTATCTTTGTAAAAGAGACTGTCCATTACCATTCTTTAGCTCTTCTTGATTCTGAACTACAAAATTAAGAAAATAGCAACAGGTGCATATGATATCTTGCCCGGGAGCTCTACAAAAGGCATTTGCACAGTTCCTTAAGACAGCTTTCGGCGCTAATTTATCACCAGTTGTACAGCCGCACTGTTCCGAGAGCGCCTATAGTGTCTTCCAGCAAAGTGAAAGATCCAACTTACTACATACTACAGTCCGCACGGCATTAGCGCTCTCGGAGGACATGCCTGTAGTTGCCGGTGAAGAACGACTGTTATTCGCGGAACATCACTAAATATTGAGATATATTACATGTTTATCCAGCGTTTGCCGATTACGCTGCGAACTGTGTACGTTGGTTCCTCTCGGTGCCTTTTCTACTATAACGTGAGCTTGTGCAGTCGTGTAAGAATGCTAACTGAAGACACAAACACAGAACTATGACAGGCTGCATTGTTAACGGATATAAATCAAAGCTATCACCAGTTAAGGCTCAGGTAAAGCAGAATCCTCACTTATATGACAGTAACGTAGTAATGTTGTTGGCAGCATTACTATTCAAAATAATTCTCTCCTTCACCGTTGGCAGTCAGTCATGTAAAAAGTGCCGAAGCCGTCAATCCTCGTTTCTCAAACGTCATCAGTATTTATGGCGTTCTTCGAGAAAAGGACGTTACCTCATACATGAACTTACGTCATGAGACCGGGAAAAAATAAAGATTTAAAAAAGAATTTTATCCTAGAAAATTTCTAGGCCTGCTTTTCATATTGTACGAGCTCTTAGTTCCATGGCTGCATCTTGTTGGGAAACGGCGAAATTAGAAGACCGATCTATTACCTTCCACGAGTCACGTTATCTATCGGCAAAATGTTTCCTCAAAAATAAATAAAATGAGAAAATGATGATTCCGAAGACATAACATTTTCTCATCGTGCAGGGTATTTCATGAACGAGAGTTTTCTTGCTTCAGTATTTGATGTTTCAAGATTTATATCCCCCGCAAGATAACCGAACATTTAGAATCCAATCATAAAAATACTCTTTTTAGGACTACCATGTTGTAGTTCTTGCATAACAATTTTTATCTTCAACAGTGTTGTAGTGGGGTCATATAAAACGTTCGATTATTGTCAAAGAAGGCAAAAGAGATTTTTGGAGAAATTTTCCCTTAAAGGCCGTTTCTTATTTTCTTCTCGGTACTCTTTTCGATTTAGTTTTTTAATAGCTCACACTTTCCTTTTTCCGAAAGATAGACAAAGTAGTCTGATTGAAATCAAAAACTTGACAGTTGCGTCTGGGATAGATATCGCTCGGCATTACTCCCTCTCTCGTAAAGTAAAAGTAAAAATATGATATACTTACACTTGCAGTTCAGGGGCTTATAAGATTTAGCATCCGTTGATTGCGCCATCCTCTTTTTTTATTAATTTATTTACGGACGCTCTTTAACATCTCAGGTCATCAGCGTCCCATTCAACTCAGGGCGTGAAACGGCCGACAAATTTTGCTCAGAGGCCTCTCTTTCAGGCTTGAGTTCTTTTTCGTGCCATAAGTACGGCACGGGACCCACGGCTTTACTTCCCTTCCGAAGGAAGCCATACTTAGGATTTTTACGCCCGAAAAAATCCATCGGTCCTGGCCGGGTTCGAACCCGCGATCTTGGGTTTAGGAAGCAAGTATGGTAACCGCTACACCACCAGGATGCCCCATCCTGTTTTCCTGTTTTCACCCGTATGCCCCTTGGTGTTTTAGTAATCTCATATGTAAATTCATGTTTGCTTTTACACCACAAAGCGCATTAACACTCATGCATCTTCAAGTAAGAAACCTTCAGTTATTTAAAGAATCGCAGTCCGATGCGTCGTTGGAATTATTATTGGGTTCGATCCTTGGGGGAATGCTCATTTCATCTACCACGACTTCATTAATAAGCCTTGGTGTGCTATCACATTCAGCCACTGCAAAGCCATAAGCTGGGATACCGCTAACCTCAGGAGTTTTTCAACTTCCGTTAATGTGAATTTGGTAGTACGTCCGGTCACAATATCTTGCACTTGCTCAAAAAAACTCCAAAATGTATACCAGCATGTAAACTCGTGTCATATCTGTACAGTAAGTTGACCAGTTTATATCTGTATAAAAAGGTCCATTGTATTCAGGAAGTGCTGAGTACTCAAAACTTGGGTGCATGTTCTGTCAGCTCAGCTGTTATGTCGAATGTGAGCCAAGTTACAGCACTTTGTTATGGCTGTGCTATGAATCTCTCCAATTACTTCAAAATCAGAGGGGGAAAATTTCGCAACGGAAGTGGGCGAGAGCAAGCTGCGGAATAAGACACGGGATTGAAGCAAAACCAGCAGCTCTCGCTAAAACTGACTTAAAGTCAAAATATTTTCGATAAGGAGACAGCAGCGTGACGTATAACAGAGGTTCATTTAATAATCTCATTACCGACGGCGGCAGGGCTGCATTGGCAAATGAGCCGTCCACAAGTGGCCGGCCGGAGTACTAGTCCCGAGGGGCGGGCGGAATTTATCGAACTGCTACGTTGGCTTTTATTCTATAAGCTACTCAGCATCAATAGTTTAAACAGCGGAAGAAACAACCGGTATCTATTTCTAGAGTAGAGTCTCCTAAGAATACCAAATGGAAAATGATCATTTCCATATAAACGTCAACCAGTATTATTTTGAATAATTTATTTTTGAAATAATGAAAGTATGCTGAATTTGGGACATCTGGATATGCTTATGCTTGCAATTTATTTTTCACTAGAAATTTAAACAACTGCCAGTCCTGTTTTATATTGTTGATTGTATCATACACATTTAGTTCCTTCGTTTCTGAAGAATACACAACTTATCATATGCAATTAAGTACAAATATTTGTGCTTGAGAGCATCTCTAAAAGCAAAAGGTTTCTGTTATGGCCTTTTATCATTTTAGAAGCAATCTGATCTGAAATGACTGAAAAGTATAACACACGACATTAATGTTTTAAAAATTGATAAGATATAATTAGAGGCAGAAAGTTACAATTTTCCCACAAAGCAGGCTGTGGTGGGGTTTCCATTAATGAATATTTAGAACTTTCATTGAAGTAATCTGATCTAAAATACTGGCAGAAAAAAAGTATGTCCATAAAGCTCTGGAGTAAGCCTTTATTCACAGATAGAAATTTTCAATTTGTCCTTCAAAGCAGGGCCTGGTTTGCTCTATTATTGCATAATTTGTGCCTAACCTTACCTCATAATATTCAGTAATATAAATATTCACACATTTTCTTTGCCAACTAACAGGGAAAGGGTACTTTTGACAGAATATGCGGGATGCTGAAACATTTGATTTGGTGAATAGTGCAGCTACCCGGCTATCGTCAGTATCACTGCATCGAATCTTGCGGAACATACCAAAGCTAACTTCAGATGACCCTGAAAGTTCAATAATTTCCTTCATGCAAACAAGGAATTCAGTCAGGTCTTTGTCAGCAGTAGGTTTTATCTGAAAAATCATCCCTCAACACGGAAGATTGTGTTACCTCGTACAACGTGCAAAAGCATGCAGACTTTGTTGACCAGATTAAAGATGTTCAGGAACCTGATTATAGCATTAAATATTTAAGGCCAATAAGAGTCTTTTCAAATGGCTTGCAAATGATTTTATTGTATTTCAATACATAAGCTACCATGCGGGAGCTTATGTTAATATTACGGGAAACTTTCTGAATTTATTTTCATTCTAAAATTATTCCCTAGAATTTCGTATGCCACTATATTGTAGTGTTCTTGTACTTTTGTACCCTATTTTTGTATTTTATTAGCAGAGCACTTTGCAGTACAATAATGTAACAAGTATTTTGGGCACCTGACGTTAAAACATTGCGATATAACACAATCAAGAGCCGGTGTGTCCTCAACTTTTCAGTTTACGTCTGTGAAAAAAAAATTAATAAATTACACTGAACACAAATGCTTGTCGGTTTAAAGGCTAGTGCATATTGTCTTATTTTTCACTTTTGTGGTCTTATAGTTGAAAAGTACAGCGTGTACTTTAATTCACAGAAAACCGAAACTGTTTACAAGGGTTATCTATGAATTCACTTTGCTGTGTGTCCGTAACAGATACATTAATCCAAAAATTTTAAGCTTAAATTTGTTTATACGAGTCAAGAGCTTTCACTCACACGCATATTTATTATGAGTCTGTCTGCTACATCTAGAGTTCCTGAGAAGCTATTTGATTTTATATCATTTTTAACCAAGTGTTTTGTTATGGAATAGCCCAAATATTAAGGTTAATTACATTTCACATGTGTCCATTGTGAGGGCGTAAAAATATAAGTATGGCATCCTTCAGAAGGGAAGTAAAGCAGTGGGTTCCATGTCGTAGATTTACGGCACATAAAAGAGCCTCAAGGTTGAGAGAAGAGCAAAATTTATCGCCCATTTCACGCCTTAAATTGAATGGAATGCCGATAGCCCGAAATATTAGAGTACGTAAATAAAAGAAATAAAAAAAAAATTACCTTTCAGTATTTGATGAGAAATTCTTAAGTGGTCTAGTTTTAAGTCGTAATACAATTCATAAATTAGTAATATTCACATACTTTAGACGAACTATAGGGTAAGGTCCGTCGAGGTAATTTTATTTCTCAAAGAGAATTAAGATGGTAACAGTTAATTTTAGTTTTCATAGTGCAAGCAAAAATGTGTGAAATATTAAGGCACGCAATTCTAGAATCTCCTTGAAAAACATGGGAGAATACTGCATTAGAATTTATTAAGACTGTAGCTCTAGAGATTTTACGGCAGACTAGTGTAGCCTAGTGGTATGAGTGATATTTTATAGACGATACCAGTCCTCGTCATGTCAGCGATTATTCGATAGTTAGGTGAGGATCAGACAAGTCGCAAAGGACGTGTCACCCTGAGTTGATAGTAATCTCTCGTTTCTAAAGGATAGTGTTTAATAATTATTATTCATGTTGCATGCATCCAATGCTTTACTATTGCGAAATACTTTTAAACATTTTCATTGGAAGATTACTGTTAATAATGTACGTCAAGTGCCTTAAAACAAATACAAATTATCAGCTCAACGTTTCATGGATTAATGCTTACTACAAAATACAAATATTAGCAAATAACTGTCTAAAACATAACATGGCTTGGAAAACACTTCTTTCACTGATAAAAGTTTCAAGAAGTAAACATTGCGGTATTGTTAATGCTCATTAGCCAGCACACAAATCTCTACTAGCAGAAGTTGGAATGAGTATGCTTGGGCTTATAGACACTATAGTTCAGTTGACTAGGACACTGGTCCGAAACTAGCTGCAGTTTAACTCTCGTTTCCGCCAAGCTTTCTCACCCCCCCCCTCCCCATCTCCCCCTGAACTCTAAACGTACCTTCTTTAGCGTCTTCCTTCGCGGATTTGTTTAGAACAAATATAATTTATTCTCCTTAATCGCTAATACCCTACATCACTGCATAATTACAAGAATAATAAATGGATTTATATGAATGGGATTTATAACGCTAGTAGAAAAGGGGCATTCACAGCTAAACACATTAACGGCAGACGTTAAAAAAAAAAAAAAAAAAAAAGCAACAATGGGAAAATTATGGATGAAATTGCGGGAAGTAGTCTACAAGAGAACCTTTATTGAAGGAATGTTTATTTTATTAAAGTGGTGCAAATACTGGCAATACGTTGACCACCAAATGCGACATTTGCGATAGCAGTGTCAGGTGTTGAGAAATTAAGACTACTGCAGGACGCACTACTGACAGCTCAGCTCCTGTTGACTGTGACCCCGCCTCAGAGCACACGCAATTTCTGCACTAGATCAATATCTATTAATTACCTCGCTCAGGCCTGGTATTAACTCGCGCCTTAGCTTTACAGAAACAAATCTGGTCATTATTTCGTTACCCTACAATGACATCACAACAGAATATGCTCTGCCAAAGTATTTCGGATTCCATTCGTTAACGCTGTATGTCAAATTCTTTGTCATTTTGATTAGGGTATAACTTATTATATATGTATCGTTGAACCATAAGGAATCCGAATGTAAGGTGCTTCCTCTTGTACCGTACTCTCACTAAGCAAAGGAAGATCTCCTAAGAGAAATTTAAACGAGCGTTTCAAAAAGAAAAGTTATGTCATTCAAGTATATTAATGAGCGGGTACCTCGCTTTTATTTAAACGTTCGACTTTGAAAATGTATTCATTGTGTGCATTGTAGAATGGCACGCACAAAACAAAACACTAGTAGTGTATTCATAAAGTATTTGACGTATTTCACTAATTAATAACTCAAAAGTATTACAGTTTTCTGCATTGAAACTGTTAACCCAAAAAGTTTCATTCTGTTATAACAGGCTCCTCTAGTTACCGACCTATCCAACGTTGAAAAGCAGACTCAAACCAATCACGAACGTTGTAAGCCAAATAGCAAAATGCACCGTCTTGCTGCGATTTGTGGAAGGAAAAAAAAAAACTCTTATATTGCATAACCAGTATCTTCTTGGGGAAGGAAAAAAAATGAAAAAGGCTATTCAGTGATCTGATTACACCATACATTTCCTTAGGACTATATCTTTCCATTTCACAGGCCATTTGAGGGAACTCGGATCCCCATGTCCAAGTATTATGTTGGAAAAATGACTTCGTACAAGAAAACAAACAGTGTGTGATCCAAATATCTTACTTTGTGCTGTATCTCCATTTTTCTGAATAAAAAATACATGAGAAGCTTAGTTGGAGTTAGACAGGTATATCTTTGTGCGGCAACTATTGGCGCGTCAGCCGAAAAGATCAGAATTTTTCAACTGGAGTCTATTAAATGATGTTATATATGTAGTAAATGCAATTCTTTTTTTCTTTCCCCCCTCCCTTACTTCGTATAAAATTTCTTTCACTTTTTTCTGTAGAATGTTGCCAAGTCGAAGTATTTTTACAGACAGTTCTATGAAAACAATTACGAACAGATTTTTAGTATGTTGCTATCCTTCTCCATTAAATTTGAAATCCACTTCTCACTCTTAAACACTAAGAAACAGTTGTTATACATGAATGAAACAAGTTTGTATATTATAAAGAACTATTTATTACAGAAAAACATATATGGTATATATGGATAGGAAAACTTTCATGTAGCGCATGCGTATACGTTCTTACGCTGTCTGGGGGCTCTACCGTTACAAAGAGTTGGCAAGGAGCGCAGCGTGTGGCAACACCTGAAATGCCGTGTAGTACGCAGTTGTCACATTGAACATTCGTGAAATTTTTAAAAAAGTTTCTATCCATTGACACGTTTTCTAAAATAGGTTGTTTCTTTGTAATGGATGAGCAAAACCATTTGTTAGATACCTTGTACTCCATTCTAGATAACTCTTCCTTTATATAAAACAAAAGTACCCTCATTTTTTCATTGCACTTCGCAATTAGTGCCAAATTCAGAATTGTCTTAAATTTACTACGAAAAGCCTTAACACAATAATCTATATCAAGTTTGAACTGTTACATCAGGACACTTCAAACCACCCTGAACTAGCTGAAACTATTTAATGAATAACGTTGTAAAACCAAAATGCAACGCCCTTGTACCGATAGATAATTAGCTAGTTTATTCAGTTTGTTTAAAGTTGCTTTACAATCATATCCTACTGTGTAAAAGTAGGGGAGGTGAAGGGGGGCTATTATATACCCGAAAAGAGTTTAGAATGCAGTTGAAGCATCTATAGCTCATCGTGAATCAGTTGCTGAACTCTTTAGTTTTACTAAAGAAGAAGATGAAAGGAAAGAAAAAGAAACTGATATTGATAAAACATGCTACACATTGGCACCATGCAATGAAAGATCAACATTCATCAAACTGAATAATTCGCTTGTCAGCAGAGGGAAGCGTCACTCATTACCAAAATACCCCGATTATATCTTCTCCTTTACATAAGCACACCATCTAAATCGTGAAACCATTGCTGCAAGCCTATCTTCGTAGGCGGGCATTGCAAAATATACAGATCTTAGTACTATAAATGTCCAAACCAAGGCCAATTTAAGTAAACGAGGATTTGGACACGGTAAATACTGGGTAGGAGTTATGATTGTGGCTTCTGATGTGAGTGTTTGTTGCTGAGGAACTCTAGTGCAAGTCTTTAACAGCAGATGTGATGTACATGAGTATGACGTTCAGGACTTCCTATATTCGTCCTTTGAGCGAATCGGCTGTTGTTAGAGAGTCTGCGATGTCTTCTTCTATAGTGTTCAGGCACCAAACGGCTAGCTGGTGTAGGACTGAGTTGAATATGATTTTAAAATTGTGATCTTTTATGTTTAGGCGATATATTCCGTGTCTAGGTTAAACATGGCATTCTCCAGAGTGCTTGATCTGAAGTAAGTGTTTGAGGAGGGCAACCGCAGGTAGTTGGCCAGTTTTTCTGAGAGCACTCAAGAGATTCTGAGCTGCAGTAGTGGCACCGGGATGAATTGGTGCACGAAGGGTGCCAAGTATTTGCAGCAACGACTGCATGGCGGTTGGTATTGGTTTCGGCTAGCTTTGACCGGTGAGTATCAAGCTCATCTGAATGAAATCCATGTAGGCACACATCTTCCCCATTAGAATATTAATCTTGTGTCTTGTCGCAAAACAGGCGCGATATGATGAAGGCCTTAGTCAGCCATATTTCTTCTCCGCCCTTTGCATTGCCAATATGGTATGCACGCTTGTTACTTATTGCAATCGAAAAGGTTCCATTTATTAATTACGCCCGAATTGGTTACTTAGAATACAAATATGGAAATTGTATAAACTAAAATGCACAATGTTCTGATCATGACTGTAGAACTCCCTTATTTATGTGACGTATAGAACGTGAGGAAAGGCAACTGACTTCACACGGTTTCTGTGCGTCAGCATTATTAAAAAATAAACATGAAACCTCTTTCAAGCCCATTCCAAGCATCAACAGTAAACTGTTCTAGGAAATATTCCCTTTTCAAACACCTGCCTAATCTAAGTTCTGGTTATAGGCCTAACGGCTGGGCTATATAGCCAGGTACAGTGTTGGCAATTTAGCCCTTTTCGGGCTAGATCTAGCCTTTTTTATTTCGTCTTTGGTCCCCATTAAAAAAAAAAAAGTTCCTTCGGGCATTCTAGCTCTTTGAGATAAAATCTGGCTGATGTTTTGAAACATCTGGAGTACAATTTAGAGTTTTATGTAATTCACCGACTCATTAACATTATTATTTCATTGATTTAGCATCGTTTGGTGCATCTATTCCCACATTTCCTCAATCTAATGGGAACAGAACGGGTATTCAGTGCAATGAATATAGTTTTTTTTGATTGATGTATGGACGCCCTTTAACATCTCAGGTCATCAGCTTCCCATTCAACTCACGGTGTGAAACTTTTTTTTTGAATGATTTATTTATGGACACTCTTTAACAGCTAAGGGCATCAGCGTCCCATTCAACTCAGGGCGTGAAACGGCCGACAAATTTTGCTCAGAGGCCTCTCTTTCAGGCTTGAGGTTCTTTTTCGTGCCGTAACGACACGGAACCCCATGGCTTTACTTACCTTCCAAAGGTAGCCATACTTAGTATTTTTACGCCCCAAAAAAATCCATCGGTCCTGGCCGTGTTCGAACCCGCGATCTTGGGTTTAGGAGGCAAGTATTGAAACCACTAACCACCAGGACCGACAATGAATGTAGTGGAAAGCAAATCAAGAAATAAATGCAACTTCCTTTGCTATCTGAAATTCTCTCAGTACAGTGTGCTCCTTTGAAGAGGGTTCAATAATAATAATAATAATAATAATAATAATAATAATAATAATAATGCATTCTATCGCTCCTAACAAAATTCCTATCACCAAAAAAACAGGATAAATTGGTTAGAAAAAAAAATATTAAACAGTCCCACAAACACAGCTAGTCACACCATTAAAACCCAAGATCAACCATATGAATTGGACAGGATACGTGATGAAATGGGACACACAGTGATTAGGCTCCCGGCTTACCAGTGTCAATATAACCAACCGTAAAAAACTGATATGGCTAAAGTCGGAGAGAGAGGTCGCCGACAGAAACACAACTTTCAATCTAGAAGACAAACATATGCACAAGGAAATAGACAATGTAAAACTAAAGGACTGTGTGACATGCACAGCAGCTTCAAGATTATGATTTCCATAAAGAAATAGCTAGGGGATGTTGTTATACACTCAATTATAATTAACTTGAGGCGCGAAAGTGACGACTCCGAGTTCAGTGGTACTGATAGTGAAGAAGGGAGCCCCCCTGAACTTCTAGCTGTTCCTGTCCTAAAATAAGCAATTAACACCATCTTATTGACGCATGATTACATTTATTAAAAATAAACTAAAAGTATGATCAATGTTTCTATTGTAGGGATTTTCTCTTGGCCGGTAAACGCCCACCTAACTTGGCAACAGCGCTCTGTACGTACACATATGCCATCGCTTTTGCGACAACTATAGGAGGATTAGAGATAAGGGACCCCGTACTGTGTGCATTCAGATCGCACGGATGGAACAAGCAACATGCTGTGCTCAAGTGCCTAGGCATTCCAGTGGTGTAACTGTGCCGACCTGCATTATATACATTGTTGGCTGTTGACGGTGGTGAGCACACTTCGGTCCGTTGCCGAAGAGCAGCAGTGCTGAGTTGCGCGCTGGCTAAGGGAGTTCGACGGGAGGGCTCGGGAAGCACGCCATCACCGTCCGTCCCCTGGGTAGGCACGGAGCGGCAGTGGCGGATCTTCTTCCCCGTTCTTCAGTGTCTGCTACTCGATGCCACAGTGGACTGTCCAAGGTTTCTCAAGTGTGCGGTGTAACGTTGCGTGATACAAATTGTACCATGTAATTGCATGTATATGTGTGTGTATATATATAGCTTGAAAGTAAAATTTAAAAACAAAATTCAAGTACAGAGATTGGGAACTAAGAGTTATTGTACAATATAATAAACACTTAAACTGACACAACGAAAAAAAAATCAATTTTTTTTAATGTTTTAATAATTCTTTGCTCTAAATTATTGGTATATTTATGCTTATTCTTGTGTAAAAGTAATAATTTTTCCCTTATTTCGCGTTTTTTTTCAAACTAATTGAAATGTAAATGACAAAATCTATGTGATGGTAGATTTTTATACTGAAATTCAGATATGAATTTTTGCTGCAAAATACTCAGGAGGGTGTTCTGTATTCTGTAGAATAATAGAGGTTTTCCTGTTAGCAGGTAGTTTACTTTGGTGCACAATAGGATCCTGAAATTCAAATATGAATTTTTGTTACAAAATACTCGGGGAGGATGTTCAGTTTTCCTGTTAGCAGGTAATTTACCTCGGTGCACAATAGAGTCTTTAGGTATAACTCGAAAGGACAGCGCTGAATGGTTCAAAACCATTCCTTGCCATACCTTTGTCACTGTAAAGTGTTTAGTTATTTAAAGTCAGCAAATAGTAAAATGGCTGAAAACGTTGCAAAACTGGAAATGATATCTAGGTTATTCTACCGTCTTTCTAAGGACATGAAAAATGTGAAGATTCCGAATCATAATTTTCTGCAGATGAATTGTTTTTCCTCCCCAAAATTACCCCAATAGCTTCTTGTAGCGCAAAACGCTGTTTCTCCAGATATAAAACATCCTATCTGACAACAGAACGGCTTCAATCTCGATAATCTGAAAATGCACATTCAAAAGTCACTATTACAATCGCTATCTTTTCTAATACAAACCAAGAAAAAAATAACATACAGTACAGTTTCTCTATTTTTCTTTGTATTCTGTGGTTTGGAATTCCTAATGATAAGATCAATTTGCACATTTCAGCATCACCAAAACGCTTTGAAGCACCATCCATTTTGCATTATGATTGTCGATTGTCCATGCTTTTGTTGCTATCAATAGCTCCCCACAGCCTCTAGCAAAAGTGGTCAGTGATGCGTGTTTAGGAATTATGTAGCAGAGGTATAGAGTTGGTTACACTGACCACAAGCCAAATCGTGTCGCGTTATAAAACAAGTTTGTTAATTTTTTCGATAATTTGACTCCGTAATCGGGCTGTGATTGGTCAAAATTCAAAATTATGTTTCGTTTCGTTGGTCGATTTTAAGATGAGTCACATGAGTGAAATGGTCACTCTTACGGATTTCAACAATGTTTACTTCTCTAACGATAATAAAATCTAAAGTGCTATTAATTTTTGGCCAATCGTAAAACACTAAATGACATTGTTGCAACTGAACGGAACTTTCGTTTTACTGTATCTCTATTTATAAAAACAATTCACAGACTATAACCTCTTAAAGGGTCGTTTATTTGTATTTGTTTATTTATTTTACTCTCGAACTCCTAAAACATAGCAGCAGACGAAAGCTGATAGTAGATCACTTAGACATACACTTTCATTTGTGGAAATGCACTTTTTCAAAACATAACGAGAAGGTTTCGATTGAAATATAGTCATGACTGCAAATGCCTTAATTCGTATGCTACTGACCATCAATAAGTAGCTTCTAAACGTAAGAGAATCCCCTACAAAACACTTCACAGCAAGATAAGTGCTCATTACTAAATTTGTATCAACAAATGAGGTCTATAAAAATACCAGAATAGTGCATATTTTTGGAGGCATGACCCAGAAAAATAAAAGATATGTAGAGTACGCCTAAAAGCTACATTTTTACTGCCATTCTAATAAGAAATTAAATACAAGGATCCAGAAACCAGAAAGTTACTTTCAAACCTGTAAGTGCGGAAATTACAAATCGCAAGTGTACAATTTGAATATAAAATGAAACATCCACATAAAATTATTTTCAAACTAATAATATGAGGGCCATTCTTAAAGTTTTGAGAATGGACAGGAGTGCGGGTTTTCCTATCTTTAGATTGAGGCAACATACGCAAGCCTGAGCGTGCTCAACACTGTGTGTGTGTGTGTCTCCCCCCCCCCCCTTCCGCGCCAGTCGTTAGAATGGTTCAAGAACGAGCATTTCCACGCTAGATTTACTAAGGCTTTAAAGCCGATTCAGTGGAAAGAGAATGATTTGAAAGATTGCATAGTGCATTTCGGAATATTTGCCCTGCGCAATCGACTATTTTATCGAGGTTTGCAGATTTTAGGAGAGGGATTCTCTCGAATATAGATTAAACACGGCGGCCCGCTACAGAAACATCGGATGAAAACAGAGTGTGTATCGCTGTACGTATCAGATTCAAGAAACCCTGAATAATTGAATCGGCAGGAGTGAAAACAATTCTCGAAGAAAAACTTCATGTCAGGAATCTCTGCAGTCATTTGATCCCCCACCATCTCACAGATGAGCAGAAAAAAGAGCACACGTGGGTTGATGCCAGAATTAAAAAAAAAAAAAAAAAAAAAAAAAAAAAAAAAAAAAAAAAAAAACATCGTAACAGTGACAAAGGCTAGATACATCAGAATGATCCAGCAACCAAGCGACAATCATTGACCTGGATCTTCCCAGGAGGCTCCTACAGAAAGGAGGGAAAGGGAAAAAAATAAATAAAAAACCGAGGCGAGCAATAATATTTGCAAGATGATCTGTACTTTCTCCTCAGCAAGTGGCCACAATCACTGAGGGACAAAAATATTGTCACTTTCAGATGGTACATCTAAAATTCCTTCCCCAAGCCTTCAGTGTACTGAAACGAAGTTTCGTGAGAGACCTGCATGGAATCCTGTTGCACCACGACAGCTATGTCCACACTTCACTGCTAATAGCTCAATTTCTGCAGCAGTTCCTCACTACCGTCCAGACCTGGCCCCATTCCCCCCCCCCAAAAAAAATCGTGGTCAACAATCTAATTCAGCTGAAGCCACAGGGCTGCATAAGAAGGTATTTGCACTATATCCAAAGAAGTATGGCGTTCAGCGTTTACAAAATGATTAGCACGGATGACCGCCTACAGAATATAATGAATACTTTGAAAAGATACAATGATCAGATCGCATTTTTAAATGTTTCCTTCTCAAAACTTTCAGAATTGTGAATATGAAAACTTGTGGGCCGGGTGGTTAAGCAGCTTCTGTTCAATGTTATTGTTATTATCATCTTCCGGCTACCGTTGACAATAGATTTCTATTGGAAAGTTCCGTGAGAAGATATATTTTTTTCCGATCTGCAAATTACTCCGCTAAAATGTGATTAGCAGAATTTAAAAGTATAAAGTTTCATAAAACAATGTAAAAAGAGCTTTTCGCCACGTATGGCCCAAGGTAGTTTGTGATATCTACAAGTTTATGCACAATTTTAAAGCGCTGCTATAGCCATAACATTTTCTATATCAACTGGGATCAAACAGTGGGGAATTCAGAACAGGAAATTAATAAGAAATAAAATAGCGTAATAAGGGGTACCTTACTCAGATATGTTAAAATAATAAGCAAAGGAATACATTACTCAGCTGTGTTTTGATAATAAAGTGCTTATACGAGGGCAAAACAATTGTATAACATGTCTTACTCAGCTATACTTGCAAGACGCAACACAGTGTAGCAAGCGTATAAACATCGGCTGCATGCGATTGTTTAACGAAAATATCTTGCTTAGCATGTTAACAATAAAAAGGCAATTGTAATGATGAATGCTGTTAGTTGCCTCCTGGTAACTGCCCAGCTGGCCCCCCAAAGGAACTAGAAGTTGTGCAGTTGTTGCGACCTCTAGCCTATTTTCAAACGTTTTTATTAACTCGCTTTCATGTCTGATTGGGTGGAATTTTGTAATTAATTTTTCGTGCACTTCTAAATGAGATAGAGACGCGAAAATTTGCATATAGGTCAGGAATAGATGACAAATAGAATACAATACAGTAATTATCATGGTTCAATGGTTCCACGGTTCAAAAATATGGTTCCGCAGTTTTGAAAGTAAAGCAGGGCAATATCAAACACCAAGGTTTTACATATTGTAAGATTGAATAGTAAGAACACATTTTGTAGTTTCGTTAATAAAGCATAAAAATATAAAATTTATAATGACCTTTACCAACTACTGTAATAATAACCAGCTACTGCGGTGACTATTATGTTTATCAATACAATAAATATCTAATGACAACGTTTTATTTGAATCTAAAATGATTAGATTTCTTTTTGTTATATTTTGATAACAATACAGTCGCCATGACAACTATTAAACAGCGCGATGTCCTGCGCGCAAATTCCAAGAAACGCATGGCTCAAGCGCGATCGACTGAGACGATGGAAAAACGTTCTTCTCGACTCGCTAATGACGCGCAACGGCATGTTAAATATTTTGATAACAATGCAGTCGCCATGGCAACTTTTCAAATAAAAACTTCAAATTTAAATCCTCACAATTAAATCCTTACAAATAACATTTAATAAATCTGGTTTCTATTACATAAATTCATTTGCGCTAGTGTAAATGCGTAACGTGTGTATTAATGATGTATTGATTATTTCAACTGTGTAAATAAGTAGTGAATGAGTATTATATTTATGAGTTATAAATATTATCAAAGATTTTTACTTCTATATTGAGGATCTGGTATAAATGTATTTAATTCTGAAATAAAAATTTTCAAAATTAGCTTTCTGTATTTTGTTTTAATTAAAAAAACAATAATCAACTGTTTCGATATACCAATGGAGTAGATAAAACAATTTTCTATTTTAGATGTAATCAAAAGGAAACAAAATGTACTAAATCTACAAGTTGCTAAATTTTTGTCATTATTTAATCGAGATGTCTAATAGTGATTGCAAAATTACGTGCACACAAGACTAAAAAGTAGAAAATAATTTAAATAAAAAAAAATTTAAACCACGTTTTTATTTTCTTAATTATAAATGAACTAAAATGTACAAAATAATTCATGCAGATTTATAACCCCGTGCAAATGCATAATCTCATAAGCTTTTTAAAATAATTTCTTCCAAACGAAAAGCTTGGGGTGCATGCAACAGATAAAATTAATAACTGTTAAGAGTATTTATAGTTTAAATTAATCACACAAAAGGTTCAGGCAAACTATTGCATGCGCCCCACGTTTTTGTTTGGAAGAATTTTTCTATAAAGTTTATAAGATTATGAATTTGCATGGGGTTATAACTCTGCATGAATTACTCTATATATTTTAGTTCATTTATAATTAATAAAATAAAAACGTGTTTTTTTTTTAATTTTCATTTTAATTATTACCAATTACTTTTGTTCTTTCTTTGCTGAACTTAGAAGTCCCGTGCACCTGGCACTTACTAAGGGTACGACTGAAGCTATGCCCTGCTCTACCTACTATCCTAGAATCTCCTCATTTATATATTAACGACTTCGATCACATACAATCACCAACCCGAGTGTCGACTGGGGGGGGGGGACGTAACAATAGTGAAACATTAAAAATGTAGAATTTTGCATCAATCCTTCCTTCATTTTTCTAAGAGGCACAAAGTGGTTATTAGAACAATGTGAGGGTACTTTACTGAAACTATGCAACTGCTGAAAATACAATTGGTTAAGAAAAGCGTGGCAAGCTTTCAGCGGTTCAGCCTGCACAGCAGCTCCTAATGTGAACGCGTTTGCGGCAGCGACCCTGCGCTGCGTGAATGAAGTGAACATACCGCGCATGTGCGAACTACTACTCCGTTCCGTGCACATCGAGCTGCCTGCCAGAGAGTTTACAACACGGAACAGTGGGTCAAGTATTAATATAACAAATTGCAATTCCAAGCGTTTAATTTACGAACGAATTATTGCGATTATTATTGAAGATACCGTTAGAAAATTATTACTGGCATCAAAGTATGTCACTCTATGCATAAGTAAATCATATGCAGCCATACCATAATAGGAGATTTTGTGGAGAACTGAGGGAGAGAATTCCCAATCCTCTTCGCTGACTCAATGGCACAGTGTTGCATCATTCCATTTGAAAACAAAAGCAGAACAAATGACGGCAGATTCCATTACTTATGCAGCATTATAAAAATGCTTTATCTCTTAGCACTGTTCTCGGAGCAATTGATAAAAAACTTACCCTATCCCACTCCATCAGAACAATTTTTTCGGCACGAGCCGAAGAATTAAATATTATAGAGTTGTAACGTCTTCTCTCAAAACGTTATGCTCCCCTCTATTACGAGTATTGCTGGTCACCCGCGTGTGGGGTTACAGTTCTACCTTGCATGTGGATTTTTAGTGTTTTGCCTTCTGTTTCATATTTTACAAAAGGCGAGGATAAAAATACAAATACGAAAGTATTTGGGCGCATAAAAAGAATTAGTAACAGCATAATACATGGTAAACTATGAATATGGATACGATAAAATACCGCCATAAGCGACCAGATTGATAAGGCACAAACTGGTGAGCAGGAGATCTGCAGTCGATTCCCGCCAGGATCGTCCTCCCTAACAGATTTTGTTGAACTTTCACAACTGAGGCACAGTTTAGTGAACTTTTATTTGGCCTGCGGGTGTAAACGCGGATACCGTGGAAGTTTCTGCGGTAGCATTCTTGATTGTCACGAGAAAGGATCAGGAATGAAACCGTATCTTCCACTACTCTGAACCGACCAGATTTTCATCCTACGATGGTTGCTATCATACGTTTCCTACAAATGCCCATGATTATAGTCTTGGGCTCTAAGAATATTAAATTTAAATATTTATGCGATTCTTTCGTTTAATTCTGCACTGCTAGAGCAATGCTTAAAGAGCACGTACTTGATAAAATATTATCTATAGTCTTTCTTCCATATAGAACTTCATAAGTCAGTTTTGGCTTTGTTCTTCCTTCCTACAATTCTCTTCCCTAGCATAGTTTTGGTCAGAGAAGAAATGGTTTTTTTGATAGCATTCACAGCCTGTCCTACGAAAGATATCGCGAAGAGGAATAATCGATTCTGCCGACAGACACTGCGGTTTGCCTTTTTGTTGCCGTATTTTAGCTGTCGGGGTTTTCAAACGAGGCAATTTTTATTACTCTATAAATTCCTACACCAATCGCCTCACCTGTTAATTTATTAATATTCCTAAATCACATATCCGTTCCTTTTCAATAACATTTGAATAATAGTTCTAATATTTCACGCTATCTTAACTGACCGACTGCCTGCACATTTTCGGCCAGGGCTTTTTGGAGCATTAGAACTACTTTCCGAATTTTGTTCATTACATTCATCACCTAACCATGACCGCAAAATGAAATACATGCCTTTAAAAACAAAAAACCACACAATATAATACGATTTAAATTCACAGATACACTCAGCAATTAAGAAAATGTTCTGAAATGGAAACAGCAAAGCAAGAACTGGCGGCGTGCATTGCATATCACTAATAAGGGTTAATCTCAAAGGTCACAATAGGTGAGTTGGGGGAGAGTTTTCTCCTATTTCCTGGAAATCATTTGTTAAGGCATGTCTCATTCCAAGCTACCTGTATTTATGCTATAAATACCAGCAATGAAAAATTGTATCATTTTAATACTACGATAAATCCATAAGAAAAGAAGCAGAAAAAAAATGATCAACTGTAAACCAAATAGCGCCAATGGCTAAACAATAACAAATAAGAAGTGTAAATATCCTGTATGCGTCTATTTTCAATTTTCTTTGCCTAATACAATGATATTTTATCACAAATATTTTATGTATATTTTCAATTTCCTTTGCCTAATACAATGATATTTTATCACAAATATTTTATGTATATTTTCAATTTCCTTTGCCTAATACAATGATCTTTTATCGCAAATATTTTTATGTATATTTTCAATTTCCTTTGCCTAATACAATATTTTATCGCAAATATTTTTATATTCGCTCTTACGATTTTCTAAGGTAAAGGCAGATCCACACTGTATACAACTACCAAGGAGATCTAGACGCTCTGACAAGTTCTCAGTACAAGACAGGCTGATTAATGACAAACGAGATTTTCATTTTATTGCACTGGTGCAGTCTGCACATATGGTACGCAGATACCGGGAGTACTTCGAGACGCTACTGACGGTGCAGAAAAAGCACAAGCAAACTCCTGTTAAACAAAGGAAAAAGCAGAAAATGTGCCCGGACTATAAATGTGATATTTAAAGATTGTTTAACGCATTTTATTCTTATAGAATTGTCCCCCAAAATATTCAATGGGACTTCCACAATTCTATAAACGTTATTATATAGAATCACAATTTCTGCATACATTATTTCCAAAAAGTGTCATTGTCAATACAGTATCTAAAAATATAAACAAATATACAGAGTGGGTCACAAATAGCTTGATGCTAACAATAAATCGTGAATTTACCGTTATTCGCTCTCCTGCAGTCGATAGTTTACATTATTTGTGTTACAGTCAAAATAAATATGAAATTATCAAAGGTAGAAAGAGAAATTTCTAAGCAAGATTGTGTCTTTCGTACTTCATTATGAACTAGAGCATCAGGTATGATGTTGTGAAGAGCTGGTGACTCAAATAAAACGTTGAAATTTAATATTTATTGTATTGATAAATATAATACAGTCATCATAGTAGCTGGTTATTATTATAGTAGTGAACTATTCACACTCTTATTGACGCTAACAAAACCAGACTACTTTGAACGCTGACAGCGCAACAATGAATTATTACAGGCATGCTGGGATCTGGCGGTTTGGCACCAGGGCTATCAAGGTTAAGGCCCGCGATTTAGATTGGATTGGATTAGATTGAGGAGTCGGAGGAGGAAATTTGGTACTGTCATCGTAGGATTCATTTGTGCCTACAACCCCTAAGAGCGGCACCTCCGAGAGGAAGGAACGAGATGTGACACCAGACGGTCAAGAGCCAAAGGCAGTAAGGCCCGATAGACGGTGTCTCTTACATCGTTTCCAGATTGAGCATGCCGATCGGCGCTGTTGACCCAAGAAAACTGCACCCCCTCAGAAGGAACGCTTCCACACTAGATGCCGGGGCAGATACCTAAAGAATGAATCCACAGTCTGGCCGCATTTCAGCATCAGCCCGCCTCTGGCGACAATTTTTACCATGCAACCTGAACCAATAGAATGAAATTAAATGGGAGAGCGTAAAATTCCTGGAAGAATATCCACCTAAACGAATAGGAGAAACCTGATAAAGCCCAAGATCAGGATGACTGGCCCAAATAGATTTGCGCTCGACTCCTTCCGAATGTGAGTCCCAGGCGTTAATTGAGTCAACCCCGCTATATGCTATATGAGCCTCAGCAGGTTGTGCGGACAGGCCAAAGGCGAAAGGCACCCAATCTCTAAGTTGAAGACAGCTGCTCGTCTAGGGGAGTTAATAAGAATATTGTTTCTTATGTTAGAATAAATGTTTCGCTTTTACCCGACATTTTACTTCAAAGTATATTCATATCCACGTTTTTTCTCTCTCTTCCTGATTCTAAGATGGTTCATTATGAATACATTTTGTTAATGTCAATAGCATTTTTTCTCTGCTATAAAATGCAGAAGTCCAAATATTGTACTAAATTTTTAGGTAAG
Source organism: Metallyticus violacea (assembly GCA_030762175.1). Lineage (NCBI taxonomy): Eukaryota > Metazoa > Arthropoda > Insecta > Mantodea > Metallyticidae > Metallyticus > Metallyticus violacea. Next base: position 14,424,319 of record CM060838.1, on the reverse strand, counting down.
GCTTAACCCTGTGATATGTGTTTCAAAGTTTAAAAGCTGTTATAAAAGGCTGGAGCAAAATTCTTTCAGTGACAAGAATATTAGCACAAAGCCGCTATTCTAATCATGCCTCACTGTAGCAGTTTATTTCCATACAACGATTAATTAGTTACAGTAATTTCATGTAGCATGTCTCAGCAGCTAAAGGTGTATATCGAGTACTTCGGCCGCAAGTTCATTTTGAATTGTTTACTCAATATATTAAAACTTAAAAACAAAATACATCTAAATAAGTCCACAAATTGGAAAACCGAAGATTGCATTAGGAGTAAAATAACCAACTGAGTTTTCGACTACTTTGATGCTCTGCAATATATATATATATGCTACTTTGGCTCGTAACCTGTCGCTTATTAGAACCAACTTTATTTTTTAAACTCGTGATTGAAATAAAAACATCTGCTTTGCTATCCTTGACTTAGTTTAGTCGAGAAACATGCATTTAGTCAAACGTGCTGCATCACAGCTGAATAGTAACACTGCTGCAGTATAAAGAAGTGTTGCTTCTTCATGTGGTTAGCAGCCATGGTCACGCATGCACGAACAGACATGGATGGAAGACTGCCCGCCTCATGAAACATATAACACATGGCTTAGGTGTTTGTATTGCAGATTAGTTCAGTTATTCTTCATGTTTCAATAACTATTATTAAGGCAATAATTATTACAAAGGCATGTCCTGAAATACCAAAACTTATGGCATTCATATAAAGACAATGAACAGGAATACATTACGCTCGACTGTTTCAAGCAACGCAATACCAAAAAAACTGAACTGGATGCGATTTCTACCGCTAGAAAAGCAATAACTTGATCTAATATAGTTGCGATGCTCTATTGAAATAAATAATTTCTATAACTATTTTATTTTCAATGGATAAGCTATAACTCAGTGAGGTCTACTTTCTCTGTTGTCTTTGATCTCTAGTTTCAATCAACAATACTTCTTGTTTGAAATAGAGTCAGATAGCCAGGGATCTTGAGCGTATAGTGCTGAGCTTGCCCTGTAGGACAGTAACCGTAAATCTCCTCCATTTAATGCTATATGCCCTGAATAATTAGAGGGTAACTCGTTAACAGAGTTTTTTATCCCTTAGACGGGAGTTGAAACCTTAGTCTTCACACGACCCGTGAAAAAAAAATGTTTAATATAAATACTATTTGTTTACACATAGTAATATATTGTCAACGGAAGCTTAGCTTTGAGCAAAAATTTCTACATTAAATATATGGATACATTTGCACACTTTTCGGCCTTGAATATTTGTAGACTACTTCATTACCAATGCTCCATCATTAGTAACATTATTATTTTCTTTACCTTCCTACTTTGTATCCACTGCCAAGGGTGGCCGAGGTCGTTAAGACGCGGATTCGTGAGCGGGAGGTCTTGGGTTCGATTCCAGCTAGGACCGTCCTTCCTATCTTAGGTCTGGACCGTTTCCTTCCTTTAAAAAATTCTTTTCCAATTTATCATTTCATCTCATGTATCACCAGTGTCCACCGCCTGTAGTCTCTCAGTAGTAAAAACGAGCGTTAATCACTATTAAAAATATTTTGTATAAGCTATGCATTGACTCGACAACTTTGCACCTTTATCTATAACTTGGGAATTTAGGTATCTTCAAAAGTAATTTTTTAGCCTCTGGTAAAAAAAAAATGGAGAACCAGTTTCGCTTGAGTGTTTCTTACACACTTCTATCAACCGATGTTGATGGCCAAATAACTGAATGGATGAAATTAACGTGCACCACGCAAAACTGTTTAACCTGTTCACATCTTAGAACTCTAAAAAATATTTTCAAATCAGCATTCAATACAGTATGTCCTATTTCATATTGGACGGTGTGCGGAAACCCGATAGTTAAGTTGGCAATAATGTTAAGCCACGATAATGTTCGATATGTAATGCCATTTCAGTTGCCGTGGGGTAAAGATCGGGAGAACATCGCGTGTTCCGGTAAAGCGTATTTTAAAAACGATGATTACATACGGAATATTTTTCCATATCTCCCCAAAGGAATAAAAAGGTTTTCTGGGAATTTTGGCGTCATTTTCAAATTCGCTCCTGGTTCCGTAGACCCACGCGGGTTTGAAAGATTTGAATCAACAGGTTCTACGCCGAACAAGAAGAGCCCAGGTTAATGCTTTTCGAACTCCTGAGATGGTTCAAACAAACTAATGGTCTCTCCTGCCAAGTCCACATGCATCACTAAATTGTTTCGCCGCAATTTGGGCAGAATACCCAGTGGACGAGTCCACGTCGTTCTAGCAAGACGACAGCACACACGGCGAGAATATATCGATCGCAGCTTTACGAGAGCATTTCGGAGAGAGTACATGTCGAAGAACGCGATATGAGTTCGCCTGCGAGATCACCAGATCTTTCAGCGCATTATTGTTTTATGGGGACATTTAAAGGGTGTCGTGTTCATGTATCGTCTTCACATCCTTGATGAACTAAAGGCTAGGATGGCGAAGAAAGTGAATCAATAACCGTTGGCATATTGCGGAGTTTCAGTAAACTTGCATTCACGAATGCAGGAATGTGTACACAGTTAAGTCATTTGCAGGACGTTAACTTCAAGAAGTCAATTCCGTTATGTGCGTGTATAAAGTTTTTGATAGTCAGGATCACATACAAATAAAATTGATTTCATCTTGCATTAATTACTACATTATTAAAATTCTTCATCCCCGCGCACCATTCTATATATCCATAGTATAATCCAACTTTGCTATTATTCCTAAAATGCCTATAAACACAAACACATTTATAGTTTGTAGATGAAAAGAATCAATTTAGAGCGACACAAACACACGAGATAAAATGATGCAAAGAAAACTGCACACAAAACCAATTTATTCTGAACTGTTATTCAATCTTAAAAATTTATTTAGCCTGTTTGTGCTCCAGTAGCATGGATCGAGTTCTAACATCGTTGAGTGTCACCAACGTTTTTCCGTTTGGCCTAAAAATGTATCCTGAAGACAAAATGGCAAAAAGACACTTCGAATTTTAAATCCATTTTCGGTAAAGTCGGTGGTACTCGATAAAGATGAATTCAAAGCAGGCAAATTTGTTTTCGTTCCCTACCTTTTCAATGAATGGCATGCACACACAACTAGTGCCCATCAAAGCTTATCATATTATAGCCGATTAGTCGTGCGATCTACGAGAAAAGTGTAGTGTTTTTAAGATGATTAAAAATTTAATTTCATTTAAAACAGCGATTGCACTGGCTGTTTAATACACACTCATTTTCATTTCAAGTTTAAATTCCGACGCAAGTCGGTATAACACACCTCTAGTTCACTGGGCACAATTTTTTTTTTTTTTTTTTTTTTAATATACAAGTTGCCGGGAGTATTCAGGCTTCAAGGTAACCCCCCCCCCTCGCTTAAGATGCACACATCTTAAGGGAAGTTTGGCTTAGGAAATTCGTCTCATGCGTATACTGCTGGCAATTAAAATTGCAATACGTTATGCATATTCATAATATGCCGTGCTGAAATGATCGCTCTTCCGGCTCGACTGTTTGACGGGGCAGTAGAGATCCCTCATGTTTATATGTGCCTCCTATCTCGATCCATTTATCTCATACACTTTTCATTAAACGACACTTTTTGTACATGAGCACAATTTTTTCTGAATGACCTCCTGCACTCTCGATATGACACAATTCTCCCTTTGACACCTGCTGGCATTGCTATTGTATTTTAGACCATTCTCTAGTTTCTTCTGAGGAAATGTGAGGTCGTTTTGACGCATCTCTTATGGGGTTGCAATTTTAATGGCCAGTAGTGTATATGTTACCTAATAAATTTGCAGATTAAGCGCAGTAAAAGGGTACTAAATCAATCGAGATAAACCACATACGACGAATATATAAATAAGACTAAAAAACCTCAAATTTCCACATACTCCAGTTTGCTTTTCACAAAAAAATGCTTATGAAAATACAAAAATTTATTTCAAAAAAAGTGTACCGAACAACCGAAAAACAATTTACATGGTATAAAAATAACACATGAACTGTGGCGTAAATTTCCGAAGCCTTATATTGGGTAAGAGGATAGCAAACAGCAAATTCTTTCTTTCTTTAAGATATTTTTATCAGTTTTTAATTTCCATTCCATTGCCATCTTGACAAAAATATAATTTTCATGTTTTTATTTATAAACAGTCAGCAAAGTATGAACTGAAATTTCGTGTATCTTTATATAATGAACACTTTCCAGCAGACACATCGATAATGTGGACTGCAGATCCGCAGTGACTCACTTAGCATCTCTGAACTTGTTCCCTCCTAACCATGCCAGTCCTCTATTAAAATGCAATTCACGCATGCGCTGTAGCGTTACACGTTCCAAATGCCGTTTGAACGAAAATCAGTGCAGAGCGATTTACACCGGTTTATAAACCTTAAAATTGCTCCTGACTCGCTTCTAAAGACAAGCCACCTTTCAATGGCTGCGATTCCTTATAGGTCGATGGAGTACCTTGCCGCCGCGCCGGTCATAACATAACTGGATGACACCAATATATTTTGACATAGCTGTTTTATTTTATAGTAAATTCAGACACCCAAAGCACTTGAATAATAAAACAGTAGTCAAATATATTCTCTCCATAAAATATAAATAAGCATCACATTAACGTGAAACTGAAATTATTTTTCTCTTTTCAAAAATTTATTTATTTTCCAGACAAACCTAAAACACAACTTTACGCCACTAATGGGATTTTTTAACAGACATGAAAATTATTAGTGTCCAAACTACATTTTTCTTTATAAGACATTTTTCGAATCATCACATTAATGAACCCGCCTGCATGGCGTTCGCGTTTGCAGGGTACACGAAAATTCCCTGGAAAAAAAAAACTCATGCAGCAAAGAGTCTCAATCAGGAATACAGTCTGGGCCCCTCCAGTTAAAAACTATAATACGTCCAACAGTGCTACAGCTATATTATTTCTTAAATATTGTATATGCTAAATTAATTTAGTCTTTACTGTTTCTGCAAACATATTTAGATTTGCTCTTATATTTCCCTGTAGATTTTGGCCTGTAATGGGATTTCACAAGTTGGAATGGCAATAAGTTGCCAACTGTTAAAAGATGTAAATTTAATACACAGCTGGCAATTAAAATTGCTGCACCCAGAAAAAAAAGCAATCGATCCCATATTTGCTCAAAAGTAATAAGTATGCCTTTTCATAGAATACAACAGTAATATCAGTAGATTTCTTAATTTTGTTACGGAAGAGTTGTGGGGTACCGAGAATGAAAAATGTCCTGAGAGAAATTGTTGATCATGCAACAAAAGGAATGTGGGAGATGGAAGTCGGGGAGGTACAAACACGTTGACTAAGGATCCCAATAGCTAAGTGAACAGCAGAACGAGAAAACGTGTGGGCATGGGCACAATGTAAGGAAAAGCAATGTATCTAGAGGATTAAAAAAATCCAGGTCATGACTGTAACTAGAAAAGAAGAGATAAGCTGAAACTTTAAATTTAACTTTCAAATTCAACGACCCTGAATTTGTAAAGATTAGCTATTTTATCTAACATGTCTGCTGAACAGTACTGACTTAATTTGTGCAAACGGATCGTTAATTTGAACCGAAATTGCAAGCTGCATCCTATGTTATGGCATTAGAATATTAATTGCATATTTATAGCTTAAAACGGATAAAATAATTTGGATCAACTATTGCTTCGATCAATTTCTCTGCGCCCTTGTGTATATTTCAGTAAATTAAAAAATTATTTTAAAATAAATACGGGTATATTACGCAATTTTAAAAGTAATAAGATACACAATATATATATATATATATATATATATATATATAACATATACAGCGATGTAAATGTATAAGCTAACTGTACCGCTTACAGTATTTGTGAATGTTCCCGATTTAAAATTGCTGCAATTTTACATGTTTAAAATGTCAGAAATTTTGTAAAATGGTTTAGAATTCGGGATATACTTGCTGCAAATTAAATTATTTTAATTACTCCCTACAATATTCAATTTTACCTCATCAGGTGCGAATTTTTCCAGAAACGTTCTTGAAGTTTTAAAACAAGACAGCTTCTTATAACTAATGATTGTTAGTATTCATATGAATTTCTGGATTAAAAATGTGAAAACCTCATAATCTAAGACGCCAAAATATTTCAGAGCCTATTGTTTTTATTTTTTATGTTGGCAACGACGAACTTTAGTAACATGTACATTGCGATATTGGAATCATGATAAATTTTATTCAGCATATAAATTTGCGTATGACTACTATCATTGGTGGTTAAAATCGCGAACTTAACCAATACCTGAAGTTATTTCTATTGAACTTCTGAAGTCCTGTTTCGGTTAATGCCATTTAGAGCAATGGAGGTAACATTCCAAGCATGTTTAGGTTTCTCCCCCAGAAGCAAGCGTGAGAGAAAAAAAGGGACAGAGAAATAAGATGAGAGGAGAAAATTAAGAAAAGGATGAAAGTGGAATAGACGCATAAAACAAAGAAAGCGAAAACTGGGAACAGAAAAGGGGGAATGAAGAAATAAAAGAGAAAAGGGGGAGATAGAGATAGACAAGAGGAAAAGGAGACAGTAAGAAAGATACAGAGAACTGAATGAATGAGAGAGAAAGAAAAAATATAAAATAAAAGGGCAGAAAGGGGGGTGGGATGAACTGCTATAGAAATTTTCGTTAAATGGCAATAGTTCAAATCTCTGTGTAGAGATATAATTCGATCCATGATTACTCATGTTCAACCATCAGCTAACTAAAGACAACATTATTTAGTACTACTGCTTTCAAATGAACAAATTGATCACTAGAACTGGCTCGCCTCCTTAGACAGTTGCCATGCTAATCGCTAATGACAGATGAAAACAGCGTTGCTTCAGTCCAAAATCACACTTAAGGTCTCGAGAGGAATCAAGCCGCAAGGGGGCGTCTAGTATATGCAAACAATATAACAAAAAATAAGAGACAGAAACCACGTCCGATTCTGAAAACATTGAAAGCATTCGCCGATGCTGGGTCCTCAGTTCATATTTCAAGTTATACTCGGACAGTGTACTCTGATAACTGAGCGAAGAAAGTACGTGTCTAGTAATAAGAACTACATGGGTTCGAATCCTCATTACACTTCAATTTTCTAATTGTTAGATTTTGTATTAATGTTTAATATACAGCAATATATATTTTAATGTTAAGGCATTTATGCTCAAATTCAAAAATGTAAATCGTTGGTTTTCAAAATAAATGCCACATTAATAAATAATCTAACGCAAAAACTAAAAAGAAAATATACATTGTCTTTTATTTCATGTAAAAAGCATATTAAGTTCCTCTTTATTTTGAAAACCAGTGATTTACATTTTTGAATTTGAGCATATATTTAAAAATTCAAATTCATCTTTAAAATTGGAAGCTATATTATCATGCTTATAGTAAACATCGTTCTACTTGCAAAAATTAACAAATAGAACAATTCGCGCAAGGGTAGCATTCGAACTTCAACTCTCATCGGTAGGCACCTGCTTTTAACCGCTGGACTATCAGCATGCGTCTGCCACGGAGAGCTCGATGGGATTGGTGAAGACAGAATGAGGCTAAAGGTTGTTAAGACATGCGCGCGCGCACACATACTATGAACCAAGTGCTGAACCGAACAGAACATATGACTACTACTCTCCCGCACCGTGCCTACACTAACTACTATTGCACAGTAATCTGGACTAGGAAAGTGTGGTCTAGAAGAACGGAAATGAAATTACTTTGTTTTTTTTTTTTCCCCATTATTTCCGCTCTTCTTGGCGTATCTAGTACAACTCATTCTCCACGCACATATTATAAGTGTTTGGAGATGAACACACTCCAACTTGCATTGCGTGCATACTTCCAGCTGTCCAGCACGCTATCGGCACGTTATCTACTCGCGCACTGGAACAGAACAAGAGGAAAATATTCTAGTGGCGTGTAGTGGCTATGTGCGGATTAGGCAATACCACTAGAGGTATGAGAAGCATTTCCAGACATTCTAAATAAATATCGATGCAAACGAATCAGCGACTACGGGCACAGCGACGAGAAAAAAAAAAGGCCAGATTAAATAGAGCTTGAGAAGCAACTGAACATGCTGAAACGCAGCAGGAACGAACCTTCGCGCTAAAATTCTTTCAAAATTGTTCTTTAGGTCAGCATTTCAACATTATATTTACTTTTGATTACTGACCTTACACGTTTGCACCGCCAGGGGTGGCCGAGGTCGTTAAGGCGCGGACTCGTGAGCGGGAGGTCTGGGGTTCGAATCCCGCCAGGACCATTCTTACTGACTGAGGTTTTTTCCAGGTTTTCCTCAGTCCTCATAAATGGCAAATGCCGGGGAGATACCCTAAACTTAGGCCTGTAACGATTCCTTCCTTAAAAATAAATCCTTTCTCAATATATCATTTTCATCTCATGTATCATCCATCAGTGTTCGTCACCTGTGGTGCCTCTGTAGCAAAAACGGGCGTTAAACATTATTCATTCATTTACATGTTGGCGGTGTGAAAATACGCTTTACATTTGGTGCACACAGTCTTTCATTTATTAACCGTACAATTTTAATGTTTTTGTCCATTATTCGCCTAGGACGTTTAAAGTGAATAACTTTATAATTATAAACATTGTACTAAATGTTCCGATTTTAGACACTAGGAGGTGCTGCTTCCTATTACATACTAGGAAACCAGTTTAAAGTTCTAAAGTGATAATTGTAACACTCCAGCTTATTGTATGTTCACTGGTGCAAGAGATAGCGGCATGACAACGCACTTCTCTCTAAGGGTTCGGTGCCTCCTCTATCAACTGGGTCTGGATAGGACGCCCAGCGACTTGTTTCACCCATTCATCCTCAGTGGATTTTTATCATCTAGTTGATCTTGTTTACTGCTCAGAGGTCGAAACGGAACAGTGCCTTGTAGCAAGGTTTATAATTGTTGTGATACCATTAGGAACACGCCGGGAATCTTCGTAAGGGCACAACTGTTATGAGGCAGGGCTTTCATGCCTCTAATTAAATTGAAAGAATTTTTGATAAATTATTCTAATTAGTATTGATAAGAATTAAGTAAAAATGAATTAAGCGAATGTTCAAAATGAAATAGTGAATGTTTTCCATTACTATTCTTCAGTATAGCAGGTAAGCACGCCATGACAACGGAAAGATTTTCGGACGAGATTGCCTGTATGAAACCTATTACAGATCAGATGTTTGTAACATAACATTCCAAAATTGCTCAGCTACAGCTACAGAATTCCATCTATTATAAACAACGACAGCTACCTGAAACCAGAAGGAAACTGGCGAATTGCCGAAAAAGTTGTCTCAGCGATAGCCCATGAGAATCGGCGCTTCTGGATAGGATAAGCTGCTATATCTTGCATCAATAGTTGTTGCAGAAAATTAGAATAAAATTAACACGGTAGCATCAATAAAAACAGATTTCTGAATACCTTAAAAGACAATGCTAATACTGCCTACCATCTTTCGCTGCAGTTCCCCTTGTAATAAAGACTTCAGACAGATAGTACTAGCCCAGATCAAAAGGTGCCTGAATCTGTCCCGAACATGAAAATCACAGATGGTAATATTACGGGATCCACAGCTACAGATTAGTCGGTTCTGGTGGTGTAGTGGTAACCATACTTGCCTCCTAAACACAAGATCGCGGGTTCAAACTCGGCCAGGTTTTTCGGGCGTAAAAATCCTAAGTGTGGGCTTCCTTCGGAAGGGAAGTAAAGCCATGGGTCCCGTGTCGTACATTTACGGCACGAAAAAGAACCTCAAGCCTGAAAAAAGAGGTCTCTGAGCAAAATTTGTCGGCCGTTTCACGCCCCGAATTGGATGGGAGGCTTATGACCTGAGATGTCAAAACTATAAATAAATAAAATAAAAAAAACACAGATTAAAACAAATGACCATTCTCTAAGAAGACTTGACGAATTTCTCGTGAACCAAGTGGGCAACTGAGAAATGTTAGAGAGTACAAATTATCTTTAAAATGAGTGTAAACTCAAATTTCACTACTACCATCAATTACGGGAGGGGAGGGGGCGGAACGATAATTTTCCCTTTATTCTACTCCAAACACTTTGTCGTCATATACAGAAATCTCTTAATTTTGTGAATGGAACCAACCCTCGTTCAGAGAAGAATATAAAAGTGGGCCTATTTTTAAGCCAGATACTCGAAGTTAGCCATTCAAACAGCTATCTTGTAGCTCTTTGCACGGAAGGCGAAATTTTCACTTTGGGGCAAGATGCCAATAGGCTTCTTGGAGGAATTTTCCAAGCATTGATTACTACCGTCGAGTACTTTACTGTAATATTTCCATTGTTCATATCATTTTACGGATTTTTTTCACGAACGGAACCTTTATATTTGAAATTGTAGCTGCAAATTTTTCAAACTTGATAAGAACACCGTTCACCTATGCAAGTATCGTATAAGAACAGATGGTGTAAAGAAAACCTGGAATTCATGTTCAAAACAACACTGCACTGTGATATAGACCTTGTTGTAAAGACTGAATTACTCGACCGATAGTTCGCCGTACACACTGGACATTCGCCGATATTGAGAAACTTTTGTTAAACACCTTGTCACATAAATTTCGCTATATTCCCAAATATTTGTGTACTTCAGAACTATTTAAGTGTTTTATCTACTTTAGACTTCTATTGTTTTTATAATTTTAGCTTCAATGTTCCAAGAGTTACTATCGTTTTAATTTTTATCACATTGATATTTTTCCAGAAACCAATGATACTAATATACTAAAGTAAGTTAGCTGAACTTGGCTAAATAAAATCTTAAAACATTTCTATCGCCCAGAAATTAAATGTGACCATTTTTAGAAGACCAAAAAACCCACCAGTATAATTACACCTATCTAGTCCGCCCAAAGGCTATTAACAATTTCCTGTTTTTGTAGTCCTGCATGGCCAACTGTAAACTCTTTTAGAAATTTAAAGGAAACGGGGGGGGGGGGCTACTGACAATTCTTGTTTATTGTTGTAATCCTTGATATGAATTATTCCTTTGTTGTTACTGAGATCATAAGATGAATTTACACTTAAAATGTATATATCAGCAAATGCAAACGAGTGAAAAACATTTCTTTTTTGATCTATCACAATAAATCTATTACATCTATTTCACCACCAATTTCACTTGCTAAAGAAAGAGTTCTTAAACTTTAGGCTGCCACGTTCATTTTAAATATAATTTTATGTATCAAATGTAGATAACACTGCTAATAACAAAACTAGTATACTAATTTGTCAATATTTTTCGATAATCACTTGTTCTCATAATAAATGTTTAATCTGGGTGCTAATTAATGCATTTTCAATAATAGTAACATCATTATACAGTGAGGTTATTTCAGTTACGGGCCAGTAGAGCGCGGCTGCGTACTGGGAGAAATCAGTTGTCAAAGCCGTATATTGCATGTGGAGGTAACAGCTTGTGTTGGCGCGTGGTCATGCGCTCGTGTGTTAATACCATGCTTTCATTGCTTAAAATTGGGTTTGTTTTTAGTTGTCACTTCGTAAACAGTATTAAATAAAGGGTTTTTTGTACGATACACATATGTGAAATTTTATTCATGCAGAGGAGTGGTAAGGCGATTCGCAAGAAAATATCCTTGAAATCGTGTTTCAGGTACAGACAAAAGTTACAAGAGACCAGGATCTATCAATAGTCCGAACCGCCATGTTGTTACAGAAGAAAATGTACATGTAATACAGTGCAGGCAATGCATTGCCGCTGAGGGACAACATTTTCAACATATCTTATAATCAGGCTAGAGCTTATTAAAAGTTCCAAATACAGTATCTCTTTATGCAAAAATATAAATATTAATATAAAAATATTTTACGCGTGGTGATTCTGCACTTAACCCGAAAATCAGTCGTGGTCAGGCGATTCGTAACTCTTAACTTATTGCACAATAATAAATAAAAATGAACTAAAATAAGAGTGGCACAGGCATCAAAACAATTATAATCATATCAACTTTAATATTCGCTCCATGCTGTTAATAAAACCACACCGCACAGATAAGTTTGCAGCGCTAGCCTAGCGCCTTAGCTGAAAGAGCAATACTGTCCTTTTTCTGAAGATTAAAGCAGCTAGTCACAAAGAACTTTTTTTTTGTTAACTTTCGCAATCTTACAATCTTATCTTTGCTTTGTTTGCTTCTGTAGCAAACCTCTACATAAAAAGTAAATAATGATTGGTTCTCATTAGTAACTATTCATTAAGCAAGATTCCTTACCACCCACGTCTATATGCAGATCTTTACTAGCTTGCAGCATGCAGAAATTTTATTTCCTACTAATTTAACTTCTCCTTTTACCACTATTACACATTAATATAGAAATGCTCCAATCAGTGTTCAATTACAACAGCAGCCAAAATAAGCACTCGAGTAACTTTTGTTGAATGAACTATATTAACTTGCTGCGGAAGATTCGTTTACTGTTGGTTTGAAGCAATATGGACAATCTTTTGACGTGCAGGACAAATCTACCACCATCACAGGTACCGATAACCGTTACATTTTAATAATAAATAAAAAGACCCACATTTTCACTCGAATCTCCTAGAGCGCCGACAACAGAATTGAACAGAATAACAAAGATTGCGATCAGTTCCAATGACCGAAAAACTACTCAACAATTGAAAGAAAAAATTACCTACGGTTTCCCCAATGGCGTGCAAATCACAGTTAATAAAATCATTTAACACGCGTTTCATTTCTGGCGTATCTTAAATGTTTCTCTGCAATTAGAGATTTAATTTGTTAAATTTGAAAGCAATAACTAATAATCAAGTGATATCATCCAGTTCTTTGTGATAATCCAACTTTACTTCAGAAATTAAATATACTTCATCAACAATTTTTGAGGATATTTCCGTTTTTCTCTCTACTAATTTACTAAGACAATGATATTCGCTGGCTGAATATTCCAAAAAGCATTAATATGAGATGCGGTGTGGATTTTTTTTCCTGATGCAATAAAAAAAGGTGCGTTTGCACCTTTGCAAACAAAGTTTGCTGGTGACTGAAACGGTAATAAAGAAATTTTGGAAAACTTTTATATTTCTAGTAAAAAAGCCAAAATGCTATGATTCTGCCAATCATAAATGCGCCCCTTAAGTATTACATCAAGTTTTGGCAAATTAACTATCCCTTACTTACAACCAACGGCATGAAACTTAAATACACAAAAAACGAGAGAAGCAATACAGGATGAGTCAGAAGTTATGCAATAAATTCGGAGACTATTTTTAACGATTTACGTTCCTTGTCTCGTCATTTAGGAGGCATACATAATGAAGGAATTGCGGGTTTTAGAGACATTACTTGTGACAGATATTCAAAGTGTCTGACCTTACATAACAGTCTAGCAGCGCCTGTCGGACTCTGGAAACATTACAGGTCTGTAACGCATAAAGCACCGAATATTCACTCAATCAGTTCGCGTCGTGTGCCAACTGGGATCTTATACACGATACTCTGCATATGTCCCCAAAGAAAAAGTCAGGAGCGTTAAGTCGGATGGCAGTTTCCTCTATTTCCCTCAATACATTACCCTGTCAGTTAACTCGGGGAATGTATAGCTGTCCATTCTCAACAGAAGACCAATTCTCTGAAAATAAATAATATAACATAGTATTCTAAGCTACACAATAGTATCCGAGAACCAAGTAACTTAAGAGTTGTATGGATGATCACGAAGAAAACACTGCGCTTAGTAAGGCCGGGCATTTGTTCTGCTGCCATTGGGGGTACAAATTAACTCGTGTCAGTCTGCTTAGTAAAATAGCGAATTCGAATCTTTTTCCACTTTTGTATTCTTTAATAGTGTTTAATGCCCGTTTTTACTACTGAGGCACCACAGGCATCCTTAGGTATCTGAAAATGCATACGTACCAACAGCGGTTTCCAAATTAATTTAATAACGCGTCTCGTCGAAGAAGAAATTTCATACTGTGCAAATTAATTCGATAGAGAGTCTCGTCAAAGAAGAAATTTTGTACTACACATGGAAAACGATTCCTTACAGCTTTATGTGTATAGCAAACTACTACTACTACTACTACTACTACTACTACTACTACTAATAATAATAATAATAATAATAATAATAATAATGAAGTTCCAATAGGGTTCTCAATATTTATGTTCTCGTCCAGATAAGTAAGGCATTTTTATAACAGGATGGGAGAAAGAGTATGCACTATTTGAGTACTGCTTTCTACTGACATAAAAGGTACGTTCAGTCCCTCAAATTTGTGTGCTAATTTGAGAGAAATAGTTCTGCCGTGAAGTCTAAAGTGCCTTCACAGAAGGGCCAGTTAGAAAAATTGATTAAATCACGCCTGGAGCAGTAGTAGAAGCACATAAAATATGCATTAAGCACAGCACAGTGAATATTGCTGAAAAACTTAATCAACCATCAGAGTTCATGTTTTCTTTTCTTTTTCAAGGATTATGCATTTCATTATTACGGTCATCGCCAGATTTTTAAAGGTTTCTTTTAATAGATTAGATAAACGGCTTTGGAACTTAATAGTTTTGCTGAGTTTTCATAATTTTTTCCAGAGGATAAATCAACTTCTAAAAATTAATACCGAGTTTTAATTTAAGTAAGAATGTATGCTACTCTACGTCTACCCCTTTTTGAAAGCCAAATACCCTGAGGAGTGCGTCAGAGCTGTGAGTTCCCCATGCGAACATTGTGGTGGTTCACTTTGCATCATTACGAAAGAGACTTTATCATCAAAACAATACATTTCAAGGCAGGCTTGCATTTCAATTTCCATTCAATTCAGGGTATTAAATTGTCGATAAATTTTGCTCAGAGGCCTCTTATTTCAGGCTTGAGGTTCTTTTACATACCGTAAATCTGCGACACGGGACCAACAGCTTATTTCTCTTCCGAAGGAAACCAAACTTAGGAACTTTACGCTCGAAAACAAATCCTGGATCGAACTCGCGACTTTACATATATGGAGCAAGTACGAATACAACTAGACCATTAGGACGCGCCTTCTTTACGACAACGCGCCTGTACACACATCTCTTGTTGCAATGGAAGCTGTGAAGAAATGTGGCTTCAAGGATATCGAACATCCATCCTACATCCCAGATCTAGCTCCCAGTGACTATTTCCTCTTCTCAAAACTCAAGAAGGACCTTCAAGGAAGGAAATATAAGTTTGAAGAAGTGATGGATGTTGCTTATGCCCATTTTGCAGCCAACACTTCCGAACTCGCGACTTTACATATATGGAGCAAGTACGAATACAACTAGACCATTAGGACGCGCCTTCTTTACGACAACGCGCCTGTACACACATCTCTTGTTGCAATGGAAGCTGTGAAGAAATGTGGCTTCAAGGATATCGAACATCCATCCTACATCCCAGATCTAGCTCCCAGTGACTATTTCCTCTTCTCAAAACTCAAGAAGGACCTTCAAGGAAGGAAATATAAGTTTGAAGAAGTGATGGATGTTGCTTATGCCCATTTTGCAGCCAACACTTCTATTTTTGAGGGGAGGGGGGTTTGAAATGTTAATTCAAAGATGTAGAAGTGTATTGCAATATAGGGTAACTATATTGGAAAGTGAAATATAGTTTTTTTGTCTTTATCATCACTAGAAAATGGTCAGGCCGGAAACTTATGAACTTACCTCGTATCATATATATATTTGCTTTGATTCTGAATAAAAAGGGACAAGTTTCAACGAATATTATGATGATTAACAAATGCTCAGATTAGATGCCTATTTCAACGATGATCAAAGAAAAAGATAACGCTTTCCCGAAGAGGAAGTAATATACGAGAAAGAAGAATGACTACTTCGGTGATAAGTAGAAACGATGCATAAAACGGCAAAATTGTTTATTCCGATACTATGCATCCCATGCAAGCAGCTGCAAGAGAATCGATAGCATTGGAATGTGTTCGGTTGACAACCAACCAGCTGTTATTCGTGGTTAGCAGATGTTTGAGTGGAACGCATGTTAATATTAAAAAAAATGTTTCATTCATGGTACGAATTAATTACTAATACTAAAATATTACATGTGCTCCTGAAATTGCATTGTTTTATGAAAATAGTGTTTCTTCTGTAAATTTTAATTACGGACCACTGTGCCGTAGTGGCAATGTTCGATGTTGCACTTTAGGATGACTTTAGTATTGCAGGTTCGAGTCCCGCATTGGGCACATTTGGATTTTTGTGTCTGTTTTTTACCTCGTATTGTTCTGTGTTACCTTATAGGTAACAGCCATGAATAATGCACATTTAAATGCCATGGTGTTCCACCAGTGCATTCGTCTAGTATGAATTTAAAACAGTTCTTAAGACCTAATACTTGAAGTCGATGGTATGGTTTCTATCTTGCCGAGACATTTCTCGGTTATTTTATAGCGAACTGTTTCGGGAGTGGCAGCTTCTGTGAAAGAAATCCTGTCAAAAAGCAATTTATAATATTTCTTTGGTTGCTCTCAACGTGGATGATAGCCTATTTCTTATGCGCAGTTGAAAAGATAGACGCAAAAATCTTTAAAATGTGCGACTAAAAATATATCAATATTAAAACAGTATTTGCAAATAAAGTAAAAAGTGTCGAAGATTGTTATTAAAAACTCCAACATTAATCAATATAACGCAAATGCATTTCTTACTCACCGCACACAACTCCAAAACTTTCCAAATCTAGCTATGCTAAACTGCAGAACACTTTGCAACTTTCGAGTTGCAAAAAAAAAAAAAATAAATAAATAAACAAATTACGGCAGCACTCCGTTAGAATACTTAATAAATGTGTCCTCAAAAAATGATTTGAGAAATGTAAACATCAAAATGATGTTAGTGCTAGTAATGATTAATTTTAATTTATCTCTAAACAATATTCTTATTGCAGTTTTCTAATCGAAATCTTCAGTCATCTTTCCAAACCAGATTCTTGCTTTACTTTTAAATCATACATGAACTCACAAAGGTACTGCTCACCACGTATATTCACTGGTAGTTACCCCTTTCCCCCCTCCCATATATTCGAAACTAACCTAGTTTAAAGGCTAATTTTCCCCAAGATTTTAATGACCCCTTGTTATTTCGCAAAAATATTTTAAATGGTGAAATGCCAGTGTTAATGAGTCTGGAGTTCGTTGGCGCTTGAAATTACGGGGCAAATCTTACGATGAAGTAGATTAATATTAATTTACCAAGAATCCCACACACTTCTCATAGTATGTCATTGATTATCTTTCAAATACAAAAAAATATTTAAAAGTCAACGAAAATGCATGAAATTTAGATGGAATCTTTGACTTTTTGGTCACATTGCATAACTTCATTGTGTCTATTTCAATGCAATCTGTTTCATATATTTTCCCAAATAAATTTGCAGCTTAACTCTGTTTTGTCCCAAGATCCGATATATACATCAGTATATATTCAAAATGAACTTAATTAGTTTTTGTTCTGGGTAATTTTGTAATTCAGTTTGTCATGTTGCAAGTAAAATAACCTATTAAACAATGGCAGATGGCAAATCAAGAACTTTTCAACTTTAGCCTTTGCAAAAATTTCAGATTTGTTCAAATTATGGTTTAAGGATTATGAAAAAATGTGCTATTTTGTATGATTCTAAAACAACTACTAATTTTTCTAATTTTACCCCCCCCCCCTTCTTTCGTTGGCTATATTAGTTAGTTTTAAAGTACTTTGAACCATATGGAGAAACATTTAAAATCCATTCGCAATTCGGCAGCTTACTTATCCGACCCCTGTCGGCTGCTGGAAGAATGGACCTAATTACGTTCTGTGCCTAATAACTGTCGAGTGTAAATGATTTCCTTAAGATGAAGTAGCTGTGATGTACAAGATGGTTAACATTTACACCTTCTGTAAGAAACATGAGAACAATACATTTGTAATACCCAAGTTTTAAAAAAGTGAAGTGTTGTGGCGCCAGATGTCTGATGACTGGGTGAGTCGCATCGGTAACCGGCAGACTTGCGAATGGATGGTTTTAAATAACCTTGGTGTATTTTATCATTTTAATGTCTATTTTATCTACTTAGTTCTGTCATTTAATGTTTAAAAACCTACAGCAAACTTATCGGTCTAGACATGGTGTTGTCCGACACAGTGAAAGATTGCAAATATCATAATTATTTTACATCATAAAGATACCGCGAATGAAGGCAAGGATATTACAATATCAATTCCACTTTACGGGAGCCGCAATTGCCGGAGTAAAAAAGGCGAACATTTGATAACGTTTGTCTATTTTTAAAATTGGCGGAATGGTTAAACGTCTTGTAATTGTTTTGGATTCTAATCTAAAGTGGATATTGCGGGATTTTGTAGAAAGCGGAGCTGGCAGGTTAAGCCCAGATTCCACTATTTCTCCAATGGCCAGAATGGGACAGGGTGGTTTCGCGCGTGTAAGCCACATCCAACAGTTATTTGGAGGAGGGGGAGTGGCGGTCAGCAAATTCAATAGTAAATGCCAAGAAACGCAGAGTCAAAGCACGGAATATTTCTGTATGATGTTGGCTGAAAGTCATTTCGCTGACTGCAAAAAATAGGCGGTAACTGTCGAGTAAGCACTGAGTAATCATGTTTGCAGTTTCGTCATCCCCCTAACATGTCAATAAAACAACGAATTACAAGTTTTCAAATTACAAAATGTTATTTTTACGCTGTATCTTTTAGTACACCAAAAGCTTTGGAAATGTCTTGAGAAATGCGCCACGATAGTAAACTTTACTGTGGAACTTACTCTCATGCATGGTCGTTTCCTATTTCTTTGGAGTTTCTAATCTGTAAGGCTGTTGATTTCACCCTTCTTCA
Source organism: Metallyticus violacea (assembly GCA_030762175.1). Classification (NCBI taxonomy): domain Eukaryota; kingdom Metazoa; phylum Arthropoda; class Insecta; order Mantodea; family Metallyticidae; genus Metallyticus; species Metallyticus violacea. The sequence continues at coordinate 14,405,326 of CM060838.1, read as the reverse complement.
ATTCTGAACTTGGCGTTGCTTAATTTCGCACTTGCTTGCCTCGCAAAAATGCTGATGAGCAAGCCAGAATATTCGTGTGCATGCCGTTTCGTAATTCTACGATGTAAATCATAATACTGAGGTGCACTCGTCTTTTAGACACTTAATCTGTATCCTAAATATGCCAAAAGTCAGTGTCATTTCCAAAATGTTTTCTCATAAAATAGAGGGAAAATGATCTCATATATGCATATATTAGAGAAAATATTGCATTTACCTACCAAGGAATCTATGGAAAATTCTTCTGGTGGTGACATTATTTGAACTATCCCCTTTAATAACCAACCCGTATGATTTCTTCAGGACACTCTGCAAAGGTGGTTAAGTTAGTGGTTTAAACAGCAGCCACTGTTTCTCAAGTTTTCCTGTTTCTCAAGTTTTCACTCAGATCTACATCTGCAGCACGATAACTAGTACAGCCCAACGTTTAGACTGTCACTTTTTTATTTTAATGAACAAAATAAATGTCATCCGTGCTGATCCCACAGTAATCAGACGCGCTACAGATATTCGACATTAGGCCAATATCTAGGGAAACACTTTACTGCCGATCAAACTAAATGGCTTTATTCACGCGGGTTTGAAAAGTCTACAAAGGTGGCTAGTCGCAATTGTTATTTCCGGCCATATTCTCGATTCAGAAAACATACAAGTTCGATGCATTTACAGTACGATTATGGCAGATAGCTTTAAGGCGCCAAGGTCTCTGAGCTCATCTGCGTCACCATTAGTTCGTTTCATTCATCCATAGGTTCAACGGACCCCGCCTCTCGTGCACCATAATCATATCACCATAATCTCCACTGGGAATATCTAACCGCGCTCTAAGGATGTTCCGGCCTCAGAAGTCTGCTAAAATACCACCATGCCAGCGGGGAATACCCACAATTCATAAGAACAATAGGTTGCAATAGACAAAAATACTTTTTGCCATCACACAGCAGCATGATTGCTAGAGTGCACCATACGGCCATCCTTATCGGAAATATGGAGCAACATAAAAGTTCTGGAGGTCATTCCCCAATCCCATGCCCACTTGAGTACATATACTTTTCACGTTATATTTATTGCCACAGTGCTAATGTTGAAGCAGTTTATGTGGAATGAAAGAACTTTGAAGCATCTCCTAACATGAGATATAAAAAAATGCAGGATAATTCTGAAACACTTTCCATTATATGAACAATGCTCCATTCTATTTTAATGACATTATGTAATGTGATCCCACTGGTCATGTTGTATTATTTAGTGATGTTGCTTAATATTCTAAAGATTCTTTGCAATTTTTTGCCTCTCCTAAGAATGATTTCACAAACCACTTCAGCATGCTAGTGCTACAGCAGAATGTTCCTAGACGGGCACATGCATCTATGCAAACACTTAGGTAATGTGCAATATTGCATGATATTAAGTTACATTAATATGATGCACACATTTTAAAGTTTTATTTGTTTTGATTTATTTAAGGACGCTCTTTAACATGTTTTATTTGTGATCTTTGATAGGCAACCTACTACAGAACTGGTAATAATTTTAAATTGATTGATGAAACAACTACAGACTGGGAATAGTCTAAATCTTCCTTCTCACTTACATTTCAACTATGGATCATACATATTTCAGGAGTTTAAATTGAAAAGTAACATATAGTCACCATTATCAGCAAATCCTGCTCCAACGATTACAAAGGCTGAGGGCACATGACTCGTGTAATGCAATCTAATTATGTAATGTGAATGAAAAGTTAAATGCACAAGTCTAAATCTACTACTGATTCAACTAGACTATACAAGTTCACTGCCAAATAAAGGAATGTAAATCCATAAGGCATTGAAAATGGCTGGAGTTTTATTGCATTAATTCGATAAAGTTGGACAGACCACACCAGTAGCCACAGGGCCTGCTAAGAGGTTTTACTGTAAATAGCTAACGCCAAAATTGTGCACAATGACATTTTTACTGAATATATGCATTAGATGTGTCAAATGGTATGTGGGGGGGAGGGAAAAAAAAGCAAATCGTTAGAAGAACGTAATACAGACTAACGGTGCAACTAAATGAACATCGCTGAGGTAAAGCCAGAAAACTGTATTTTACTGCTGTAGATTTGCAACACAGAGACTTATCGTTTCGGGTGGCCGAGGTGATTAAGGCACGGAATCGTGAACTGGAGGTCTGGGGTTCGAATCCCGCCAGGGCTGTCCTCTCTGAAAGAGATTTTTTTCAGGTTTTCCTCAGGCCTTATAAATGACAAATGCCAAGGAGGTACCCCAAACTTAGGCCTGGAAAGTTTCCTTGATTTAAAAAAAAATTCTTTCCCAATATATCATTTCATATTATGTATCATAAGTGTCCATCGCCTATGGTGCCTCAGTAGTAAAAATGGGTACTAAATACTACTAAAACAACCACAGACTGAAAATTACCAGTCAAAGAAAACTAACGAACTCTTAGTGAAACAGAGAAAAGCATTTCACTCAAACTGTTCAATTTTAAAAATTAAGCAAAAAACTAATTATATTGCATTACATGCAAAATGGCCAATGGTTACTGTAACTGCTAAGGGAAGAAAGATTATTGGTTTCATCATTAATATATACAATTTACAATACATATTTTTGGGTGACTGTTGCTGGCACTCAATATAGTGCTAGCAGAAGTATTAAAATACATTATCAATAACCATCCAATAAAGGGGAAGAAAAAGTAAAAAGGTGAAACTTACAGGCTAACAGCTTCTACCTAGAAGTTAATTACAAATAGATCAGCAGGCATTGTAAATGTTGCAAGCACTTATCAAATATTTGAAGCTCTACTGTGTGTATATAGGCATTGTAAATGTTCCATGCAGTTATCAAATATTTGAAGCTTCACTGTATGTATGTATGTGTATATATATATATATATATATATATATATATATATATACACATTGGCATTGTAAATATTCCATGCAGTTATCAAATATTTGAAGCTCCACTGTATGTATATATGCGATTACTAATCTGTGACTTTTTCTTAGTATTTTATCCTTTTCTGCTTTTCTAATTATTGTTATTTTAGTTACATTGTTAATAGTGTTACATATGTGTGTGTGTAACAAAAATAGATAAAACACTTCAGCTTTTCTTTTAAGAAGGAAACAAGCGTTTCAAAATGCAGTAATATTTGTGTTACTATTAAAATGTTTTAAATTTCCGCTTCTCTAGCGCCTATCGAATCTGCATTAATATCGCAATAAAATTTGTCCTTGAATCACATAAAACCTATTATGTTACCACCTTTGGGAATGTTAATATTACTTCTGGCCACATAATTGTAGATGATTATGAACCACAGACAACCCCATATAACAATTTGCTTGTTTCTCTCTGTTGTGTACATATATTAATAAGGACCAATAAAGTCTGTTATTTATCTAGTATCTGAGCACATTGCTGAAAATACTGGAATCTGTTTTATTAAAAATAATGCATGCAACTCACAAAGAGCCTCTATGCCTAAAATAAATACAATGCACTACTAATGTCTCTTGAAAACCAAAGAATGAAAAGTGCAAGAAATATACTTTTCTGCTTAAGTAGCAATGCTGCTGTGCAATAGATTCACACCACCGATTTACTCTTGAAACTGCATGTAACTTTCTAGTTTTGCAATATATTTTCATAGTTTCTCGAAGGAACCACAGAAAACCACAAAATATAGGCATATACATTTTACTCCCAAAAGAAATATCCTAAATTTGAAATGATTAGGTCTAAGACCTCTTCCAGGTCCTAACAGACCATATGAACCATTTGAATTTTGCTCACTTGCTCCTAAAGATATCAGAATATGTCATGAGCTATCACTTTATTCCCACCAGGACCATCCTCCCTGAATGACATTTTTTCCATGTTTTCCTCAGTCCTCATAAATGGCAAATGCTTGAGAAGTTCCCTAAACCTTGAAACACTTCCTTAATGCCTCAGGAGTAAAAACAAGTTTTAAAAAAAAAAGTACATCACTAAAGTATATCTATTTAATTACTTGAATGTGCAACGGCTGGTAATTTTATATTCTACAAAACTGTCTAACAATCTGAATCTATTGAATTATCAAAACTATTACACTTAGGAGCATTGCCTCAGCATGTAATTAGTTTGAGACTGCAATGTAACACTGCCCTATTTACATTCTATCACTCTTTACATTTGTGAATGTTTTATATCAAATTCTTTTGTACCACAATACATATCAGCTATGCATGAAGCCCATGAATGGGGCCAATCCTCTGGCAATTAAGTAAAAATTAAAAATCAGACAAAAAGTACCCTGTTCAGTATAAATATTACATATGGTATATATGTTTATTAAAAATGTGTCTTACATGATCAGCTGTAGTTCTAATAAGAACCAATATTTTTTTAAAGCTCCCTAATATTAGTATTGATACAAATATTGCCATACATTCATCAAACCATCAAAAGAATTAATAACCAGATATATTACAAACATCCAATTGGCAAAACCCAGCAATACATATTCATTTGCATAAATAGAAATGTTTCTATTTACTTCGGCATTTCTTATTCTCTATTGTTAAGTTTTCACCAAGGATTCAATTACTGATGCTGAATTGTGCACTACAAGCCACTTTGTTCGTGTCCCTGTAAATTTTGGAACATTCACATGGGACTATTCCCCTATAATTTTCAGATTAGCATAAATTTCAAAATATTGCTAAAAGTATAGACAAACGAGACAAAATTCTCAAACCCCATACAAACAAGAACTCTGCCTTTGCTACCTTCCAGCAAGTCGGCCGGGCCGAAACTGTGGGGTGGTTCTAAACGTCAGCCTGTGGGCGCCCTCTGCGCACCAATAAACGTAATCAATAAGAAAGCGATCTAGCGCGAGGCAAACTCTTACTCTGAACGGAATATCTGTTCTAAGCACGAAACGCAAACTTAAAGGTGCATAATTCCAAAAAACTGCAGCGAAAACTCATTTCAGAGCGAAGAAATAACAGATGCATAAGAATCGCGCCTACTTGGTAAGATGAACGCTATGCTTCAACCCGATGGCGTCACTCTACACCAAGTTTTACATTAATCCCCAAATTCCAAGACTTTGAGGAAACAATAATATAGGTTATTTGTTTTCCATATGCTTTAAAACAATAATTTTAGTAGCTTAACATGCTCAACATACCGGACGAATTATGTATTCTCGCTGCGAATCAGAGCGGACGGCGTTACACTTCTTCCCAGCAGCCGCCATTTTGATCCACTAAAGCTAGACTGGAGCTGCGTGTCTGGTTCGGGATGTTCGGTACAGTCGTACCAAATAAAACAATTTCAAATTACATTTAGCTGAGATTAATGTAATGTATTACACAAAGGCGAACGCATAACATCTTAAATTGTACAGCATAAATAAATTAAGCAGTTCCTCTGAGGCACAACAATTACAAGAATAGACATCACTAAATGTTTCAGCAAAACTTTTAATTGTTTTTGTATGTATCTGCGATCACAAATTTTTGCGAGGTGAGAGGGTGGGCTTAAGCATGTTTTTACGTTGGAGTTTTCTTTTAATTTTTTTATTTAGACGTGCAACTTATTTTTCATTTTATATTTTTAAGGGATTCTACGTTTAGATGCACAGTACAATGAGTGATATCTGACAGTTCGAAAGTACAAATATATTTACATGTTTTTCATTCTCTAGCGCCTGTTTGTTAAGAATGCGAAAGCTTCTGCATTGTTTTTATTCATCATCGCTCTCAACTTCAAGCACATGCGGGAGTAAACCGGAAATTATTCAATAATAGGATGGACCATTGTCGGCTGCCAGCACATGGCAAATTACCTCAATTAACAATTCCACTCGCAAATAAAACGCCAGGATAATACAAACAAAACTGTACGACGGCACGGTGTTGTAAATAGAAATAACTTCATTTTATTCTTTTTGAGCCAGAGAAAGAAGCTTCAAGTATCCGAAAATTACGAAAGACCCTTTTGAAAACAAATTTTATCTTGCCAAAGGTTTTGTTCATATTGTTTGTCTTATTTTACATCTCTTAACAGATAACCATCCTTAATGTTTTGTTGTTCGGCATTTGTCATGAGCCTATTACTTCAACTTCCAGAAAATGAAATATGATTAAAGCAAGCAGTTCTTTTTTTATGGAAACTGATTAAAAATATATTTGTATAACATGTGCACGCTGTTTTGTTCAAGTGTAAGTTATCTGCCAACTAATGCCATTAAATGACTAAGGTTGATAAGCTCCCATGGTATATTATTACCGAATTATTTGTTTGCGCTCAACTATAAGATTTTTATAATTTGTCTAAAAGTTTATAAGAAGTATCAAAAGACTTTTAGCTTTGGCGAGTCTGCATCGTGTAACCAAAATGCACTATATCAGCTGATGTGATGACACCTGCAATTGTTTACATTCCAACACCTGTAATTTAAAGAATTCTGACCCACTTCTAAGCAAATAATTACGCTAGGATATTCGCACGTTGCGATCTGTGCTAGGTAGTATGTCCTTGAGTATGAGAGATTTAAAGTCATTATTTATATTACGGATAGTTCCCGAGTTCTTACAATTTAGTGCTAAGCTTGTGTAAGGTCTATGCAATTTCTTGAGTTCGTGACAGACACAATGCCCATGATGGCGACTCCTAATATATCGGCGAAATCGACTGAAAAGAATTACAACAATGCTAATTATTGTGTGAAATATTCTAGGGGTGGTTTTACTTACAAGCTGTCGTGTTACTCTCTTCCCCTGGTTGCTGTCTCCCATGGTACATATCACGACTGATCCAACGCTTACGAAATTCTTCCTATTTGACTTCTAAACTACGGTGTGCACCCTACACATCCCTCACCTCGACTCACACAGATTGGGTAGTAGCTACAGAACCTTGTGCAAGATTACCAAACCTATAAGAAACTCGTTTTTTAGAACGGCCACTTACTTGAGTGTAGTCTCAGGCGGATTATGTTGGTAGCTCTGAACTATTACGCTCTGCCATCTTCCGGTCAACCTGTAAAACAGTTTATGCGGGGCTGTCATCTATTGGAAATTTGCTAAACTATATGTAGTCATAATGGGAAAATCATATGATGGACGAAATAAAACGATTTTAATCCTAAATAATACACAAATGTGATTTCATTAGAAGAACTTTCGATTGAAATTTCATTAAATTGGTTCAAATTGGCAATGCATACAGTATTTCTAGAATAAATGTGATGGATAATGTATTCTCTTTCTCTAGATTCCATTTATTAAATAATGAAAATGTTACATGAATCAGTATTTGTTATCAATTTATGTTTAAAATAGATTATGTATGCATAGCAAATATATAAATCTCATAATTATAATGTTTAATTTATAAATTTAAATTCATACACCAGAGGCTCCCATAACCTTTAACGTTTTCTAATGTTTACATTGTACATTTTCTCTCACTGACAATTATCCTGCATTTATTTTTTCTAATACTTCACAATGGTATATCAAAGTCGCAAAATAATGAACAGCAATTTCGTAGCCTTCTATAATAGAATTGCTACTGGAAACGATAAAAGCAAATGTCTATCATGAACAGCATGCCAAAACCATGCTCAGATATTTGACAAGAAGAATGTCGATACTGAAAAATAGTAATACTTGCAGTATCTATTATGTAAATACAACTATTCATGTAACCATAAATCATGTGAATAACATATATGTTCATCAGCGGAATGCCATAGCAAATTATGATTATGTACTCTACCTCAATCCTTCGTACAAATGTGCAATATGACATACCATGCCAATAGACAAAGAAAACACTCCATATTTTCTTACAGGTAGTCAGAAAAGTTTGCGTATCATTAACTCACTGAAGGCTTGTATAATGTTTAAGAGTACTAATACTCTTGCATTACAGATTTTACGTAATATACTTCCATTATTATAAATTCAATACTATATTGTTTTATTGTTTTTCGCTCGTTGACTAGAAGGAGAAAGAGACAGTAAGACGACAAAGGAATAGGGAACGATATTTTAATACCCTAACATAACAAAAAAGATTAGCGACAAGTTATTATTATTGATATTTGGTTTAAATTCAATTTATTTATTTAAATTTAGAAAGCATAGAAAAATGTATAGAGAGATTCGAACAGCAGAGTAACATTGTAAGTTTAGTTGGGAAAGCCAAGAATACCAAAAGAAGATTACGACTTTAAACTTACGTTTGTAAGAAGACATTTTCTGAATAAAAATAATTCTCTTCTTATAAAAATAACACTTTTATTTAAAATTCAATACATTTGTTTAAACATTTAAACATTTATTTTCGCCAATTTTCAGCATATTTTCTTTATAATTTTATTTTATATTATGTTACATTATCTTATCTTTATATTACTCTTATATAATTGATTGTCTTAAAGTATTTAAATATTAGCTTTTTGGTAGGTGAATATAATTTTTCATGAATAAAATAAATTAAAATCAATAAACCTAATTTAGTAAACATTGCAACATTTATCCTTAATTTCCATAAAGTATCAGGGAAAAACATATAAAAAGACGAAAAGAATATCAAGGAAAATGTCAATGTTACTTCACTTCAAACCATTATTCTTATGCTTTTTAAGATCACTGCCAATTATCATTGGAATGGTAAGTACAATATTGGCACATGTGATTTGAAGGCTTCTAAAGCTAGAGCTCGCATTTAAGTGCTCGCCATACACAAATATATCTCTTTGCATTCCCTTTATTCAACTATGTATCGAACAACAATATGTGCATTGAATTGACGCAGCTAAATAAACTTTCATGTTACTTCATAGAAGATCTGGTAGAAACGCTGAGCTGGTCTGTCAGACGCTTCTTATATTACATTATTTAAAAACATTATGAGTCATTAGAAGGAGCTCAGCAATTGGAATACTTTCGCCTGACCAAATATTTCTACAATGAATAAGCGCTTGTGTCTCTCAAGCCGTACAAAAAAGTAAGTCACACAGTTTTAGATCACGAGATAGAGGGGACAAAAATTATATTATATCCCTTGTCATTAAACACCGCTATTATAACGCTTTAGTAATTTGCATTGAAAGAGCGGCAGTAAGATCTATATGAACCAGCAATTAATTCTTGGAGAAAATACTTTGAATAGTAAAAGTGGTGGTAGAAAGTATATTATTATTATTATTGTTATTATAGTAGTAGTAGTAGTAGTAGTAGTAGTAGTAGTAGTAGTAGTAGTAGTAGTAGTAGTAGTAGTGGTGGTGATAGTGGTAGTACTAGCATTACTACTAGTAGTAGCAGTAGTAGTAGTAGTAGTAGTAGTAGTAGTAGTAGAAGTAGTAACAGTAGTGGTAGTAGTAGTAGTAGTAGTAGTAGTAGTAGTAGCAGCAGCAGCAGCAGCAGTAGCAATAGTAGTAGTAGTAATAGTAGTAATAGTAGTAGTAGTAGTAGTAATAGTAGTATTAGTATTAGTAGTAGTAGTAGTAGTAGTGTAGTAGTAGTAGTAGTAGTGTAGTAGTAGTAGTAGTAATAGTAGTAGTAGTAGTAATAGTAGTAGTAGTAGTAATAGTAGTAGTAGTAGTAGTAGTAGTAGTAGAAATAGTAACAGTAGTAGTAATAGTAGTAGTAGTAGTAGTAGTAGTAGTAGTAGTAGCAGCAGCAGTAGCAATAGTAGTAGTAGTAATAGTAGTAATAGTAGTAGTAGTAATAGTAGTATTAGTATTAGTAGTAGTAGTAGTAGTAGTAGTAGTAGTAGTAGTAGTAGTAGTAACGGATCATCGACTAGTTCCTTCGCACTCAAGTGAGAAACCGGTTTTTAGCAGGAAATCCGCCCACGGTTGCTCAGGTATGGTCTTTGAAGTGTGTACTTACATTGGTGGTTAAGTAAACACAAGAAATATACGCTTGGCGCGCGTTCAGCACCACCCAAATTCGCTTCCCTAATGAAATCTCGGGTACACAATAGCTGCGGAGCGACTTCTCGATGGCCATTTAGTTGTTATTGATTTGTTTATTTATGGACTTTCTTTAACATCTTAAGTCATACGCGTCTCATTTAGTTCAGGATGTGAAACGGCCGATAAATTTTGCTCAAAAGGTTCTTCTTTCAGGCTTGAGGCTCTTTTTCGTGCCGTAAATCTACGACACGAAACCCACGGCTTTACTTCCCTTCCGAAAGAAGCCATACTTAGGAGTTTTACGCCCGAAAAATTCAACGTCCTGGCCGGAATTGAAACTGCGTGTAAAATTGCACTCGAATGTTTCAAGCAGCACTCCTCCGCTAAAGAAGCCAAGCCTGCATATATGTCTTTTACTACATAAAAATATTTTTAGACAAGGGAATTGACTTTCGTCACTTGCTACAGCAAGTAATAACACTTGAGTTTTGCAATGTATGTAAAGAATATCTTCTTTCAACTCCTCGTGTGCCTACTGAAATATTACTTAAAAATGTTAGGGTTTCATCAAAGTACAAGTAACAAAATTATAAAAGAATATTCTCTGCAGTTAAACATAATATTTGCAAGTTACGGAAGAGATTTTAGGCATAAAAAACGTTCTACACTGCCCCCTTCATTGTTGACAAATTTCAAATGTAGGCATAGGAAGTTCAGATTTATTGACTTTTTTTTTAAGATTCATCAGCCATTAAAGAAATGGAATTTTCCCATCCAGAATTTCATTTTATGTATTTCTATGCATCAGTTTCAAATTTTGCTTAGGTTAGGCTAGGTTAGCTTAAGTTAAAAAAAAGTCCACAGCTTATACTATTAAGTGTATGCCTTTTACAGTTTCAGTTATTTCCTTTACGTTTTACATTGCTAAATTCGTTTCCCATTTGATTTCGCTGTATATTGAATGTGGCTAACCATTAACATGCACCCTAAAATGTTCATTTTTGGTATTTCATTGCTTGTTTCTGTGCGTTACGACTGTTACATACGCCAATATTTGTTGAAGTCAGAGGACAACTCTCGATCCCCTGTCGTTCGTGAAAAGAGATGTGACTGCTTCCCAAGCGAAACAGGTTCTAAGGGTAAGTGAAAATGGATAAGTTCTTAAATAAACGTAGTTCCCCCCCCCCCATAGAGGTCCCGACTCACAGTTTGGGAACCGCTGCATCAGGTGATAATTTCATATTATTATATTGTAGTTTTGGTTCCATCGTTTAGCAATGTTATTACGCAGGCGACAAATTCCATGAAGGCACTGCACATTTTACATGCGGCATATTCGTTTGTTATATATAATACAAGCTACTGCAGACTATCGACAATGTGTGCCAATATACAATGTGCCATTTATATACTTATGACTACAGCCAAAGGAAACAATTCACCTGTAGACACAGATGTGTAAATACATTAGGTTAAAGTAAGAAAAACACATCAGGCCGAATGTGTCCAGAACTTAATATACTTTTATTAACTAGAGTAAAATGTATTTATATAATATTTAAATACAATATATCAATTTACTTTCAATGCTTTTGTTATCATGAGTCCCCCGAGTGAATTTATACATACTGCATGCCTCTGTTATAACATGCATTATTATAATCACAATGCCAAAATTTTAACATTAACATTAAACTGTTATTATAGCATTGCAGAAACTTTGTCGTGGCATACTTATCATAAACTAGCCTATCCTATACAAAAAGTCACTGCAGTAAACTTAACATGCACTGCAGAAATCTCCTTTTTTATTTTGTCAAAAAACAAGTCATTTTTATACCTTGCTATCCATTGAAGACTAAATATTATATAAAATTTGCGTTTTACTTCTTGTTGATTGCCTAAAAGATGAAGCGGCTGCAGAATAAGATGTGCTTGCAACTTCATCTTGTGACCAGCTGCCATCATCCTCTTGCTTGTGTGGTCATCAGAACAAAATTATCACCATCAGATGATTTAGGTTATACTTTTTAGTATAATTAACATGTAAAGCGCATCCGCGTTTACCACTCAGGACACATCGGTCCTGGTGGTGTAGTGGTATCCATGCTTGCCTCCTAAATCCAAGATCGCGGGTTCAATCCCGGCCAGGATCAATGACTTTTTTCGGGCTTAAAAATCCTAAGTATGGTTTCCTGCGGAAGGGAAGTAAAGCCATGGGTCCCGTGCATTTACGGCACGATAAAGAACCTCAAGCCTAAAAGAAGAAGCCTCTGAGCAAAATTTGTCGGCTGTTTCACACCCTGAATTGAATGGGACTCTGATGACATAAGATGTTAAAGAGCGTCCGTAAATTAAACAAATCAACTCAGGACACACACCGCCACGAGTCACACCGCCACGAGTGGTCGAGGTCGTTAGAGGCGAAATCGTACACGGAAGGTTTGGGGTTCGAATCCCACCAGTATCGTCCTCCCTGACTGGAGTATTTCCAGGTTTTCCTCAGTCCTCATAAATGGCAAATGCCGGGGAGGTGCCCTAAACTTAGGCCTGGAACGTTTCCTTCCTTAAAAAAAATCCTTTCCCAATTTATCATTTCATCTCATGTATCATCAGGGTCCATCGCCTGTGGTGCCTCAGTAGTAAAAACGAGCGTGAAATACCATTAAAAAAAACTCAGGACACATGCACTTACACACGAACTGAGTTTATCAAATAAACAGGGCAGTTGCAAATGATAGACTACTGTCAATAACTGACAATCGTGTTCCAGGAAATGAAATCCATATTGTTAAAAGACAATTTCCAGAGCTATATCATATTCCGATAGATGCAGGTAGGTATTGTACACACATAAGCTTTACTGTCGATTGTTTACATTACTGGGGATATGATTGAGGTTCAGCACTCATTTTGTGAGATATTAGTTTAACTACTGAAAACATAAATCTGTAAATAAAACCCTCTCATTTCTTTTCCTTGGATCCAACAACTTTCCTTAATGCATTATTATATTGTCATAAATGCAAAGCAGCATATTTGTGATAATGTTTCGAAAGCAGACGCTATTCTAAAGAAATGTGTTGTGGCACTGTTTTATCCGCACTGAGGGAAATAAACTCAACATAAAAAAAAAAAAAAAAATAATAATAATAATAATAATAATAATAATAATAATAATAATAATAATAATAATAATAATAATAATAATAATAATAAAACGCCATCAACAAATAATTCAAATCTGTTTTGGTCACCGTTTACGTGGTTAAGTGCGGGATATTAATCATAACATCGCAGAGTTCTTGAAATAAAATAAAAAGCAAAACCAAACGGAAGGTTACACACTTCTAAGGTAACCGAATCAGCTACTGCCGCAATAGGCCTGTCAAACGCCTTAATAATGCGAATTATGAGATAAATTAACAAATGTAGTTGCGGGCGTTAGCTATTTCGACACCGAAAGTAAATTCCGCAAAACGCAAGAAAAATAGAAATAAATGAATAAAAAATCTGCAGTTCTGCATTTAGTACATGAACACTATACTGCACAAGGGCACCGAATACAATAGGACAGTTTTAAGGACATTCATAAATTATTATTTAGGTAGAACGAACTTTAACCCCCCCCCCCCCAAATGTTATTGAACATCGCAAAATGTAGTTCGGCAGCAACATTATTTCAGAACCATTCAATGTTTTAGAACTCAAGGAAAGCCACAGAATATTTACAAGAGCTTTGTTTGCTCGCAGCTCAGTCACTATTTGCTAACAGACTCCAGAGAACGCGGGTATGTAAAAGTTCTCGGCTGATGTCATGCAGGCGATGAAACTGGTTTTGTAAAAATATTGCTAACTTATTTTTGAATCCCATTAGAAGACAGAAGATTTGAATGATAACACGTATTTCAAAAAAATTAAGAGTCATCAAAAATTTTCCTAAGCAGTTTTTGAATTTGTTTATGGATAATGCAATTGTCAATGCCATATTTAGCGGAAAAATCAACTACAGTGTTCTTAAAATCAGAAACAGTTAAGTGGCTAACAAATAATGCCAAAGATATAATTATGATCCAATTATGCATAGAGCTGATCTCCTACTCTTAAATTTTACATTTACATGAACTTCTTGTGATAATGATATTCTTTTCTTTCGCACCATGCAAACTCTAATCCTTGAGTATAGGTTGAGAAAAGGTTAATAGACGTTTTCGAAAACTGTGCAATACAAAAAGTATTAAAATGCTATTAACATATGTTTAACGTTGAAAAAGATGGTCTGATTGATAATGTCTTGGACAATTTGATTATTAGAGAAAATTAATCATCAATGACAGCCGGGTTTTCGATACGGATACCATGTTGGAAATTTTTGCTTTTCAGTGTACACTGCAATGACTGGTCAAACAGAAAGTTTTATTCGTTTATTGCGGGTAACGGGAGGGAACCTTTTTGAGGCAGTTCCACTAAGGGATTAGAAAACCCAGGACAATGACTCGGTGTATAGTATCTTCCCGAAGGATCCCTGGCTCAAGGTTACGGGCAAGAGCTAAATAGCATACCACCATAAAAGTGGACTTACAAAACGACCTGTTTGGTGGAGGAGGCCCACCCTTCTACTGGGGGTTAATACAATAGAGGCACAGCACAGACAAGACTCCATAGCTCTGAATAGCACACATTTAGGAAGATATGATACAAAATAAAACTACGTTCCTTTAGGTCAGGGGTTTTGCTATTTGTTCGTGATTCATCCAAGCAGAAAAACAAATCATTACTAATAGTTATATCTCATATGTTAAATTGCCATACTGATTATGCTCTACATTAAATATTGCTTATTACTGGAAGCGAGTTAATATTCTAACTAGGGAGTTAAAACTCTTTTCTGTCCATCTAAGGCTCCATTCACAATGAAAATTAAACTTAACGTAAACTTAAACGTAAAAGCTAGATGCTATGTATTGTAATGGAACGATTCACAATGAATCATGTAAACTTAAAAATAAACGCACAATCAAACATAAACTTAACTTAAGAAATCAATCAGAACGCAGCTGCTCTGTTTGTAGAGCTCAGTGATAGAGAGCTGAAGATCAGTGGCTCTGTAGACAGAAGGACATCAATGGACAACAGCTATTATAAATTACTTTTGTATGAATTTTCATGTACATAAACGCTACCGCCATCTGCTCAGAAGCAGACATTTTCAATCAGCTGTTTGTTGATCTTCGTTCGTTCTTTCCCCCCTCCCCTTTTTATTTGATGGGCTAATACTTACGTTTACGACTTTCATTATGAATACCTACATACTATTAAGTTTGCGAGTTACGTCTTATTTTATTGTG